>OZ037844.1:1142500-1741387 GCA_964035575.1 Rhynchopus sp. YZ270_cl-10 | reverse complement strand
TTGCGGGTTTGTGCGGGTTTGCGGGTTTGCGGGTTTGCGGGTTTGCGGGTTTGCGGGTTTGCGGGTTTGCGGGTTTGCGGGTTTGCGGGTTTGCGGGTTTGCGGGTTTGCGGGTTTGCGGGTTTGCGGGTTTGCGGGTTTGCGGGTTTGCGGGTTTGCGGGTTTGCGGGTTTGCGGGTTTGCGGGTTTGCGGGTTTGCGGGTTTGCGGGTTTGCGGGTTTGCGGGTTTGCGGGTTTGCGGGTTTGCGGGTTTGCGGGTTTGCGGGTTTGCGGGTTTGCGGGTTTGCGGTTTGCGGGTTTGCGGGTTTACGGGTTTGCGGGTTTGCGGGTTGCGGGTTTGCGGGTTTGCGGGTTTGCGGGTTTGCGGGTTTGCGGGTTGCGGGTTTGCGGGTTTGCGGGTTTGCGGGTTTGCGGGTTTGCGGGTTTGCGGGTTTGCGGGTTTGCGGGTTTGCGGTTTGCGGGTTTGCGGTTTGCGGGTTTACGGGTTTGCGGGTTTGCGGGTTTGCGGGTTTGCGGTTTACGGGTTTGCGGGTTGCGGGTTTGCGGGTTTGCGGGTTTGCGGGTTTGCGGGTTTGCGGGTTTGCGGGTTGCGGGTTTGCGGGTTTGCGGGTTTGCGGGTTTGCGGGTTTGCGGGTTTGCGGTTTGCGGGTTTGCGGGTTTGCGGGTTTGCGGGTTTGCGGGTTTGCGGGTTTGCGGGTTTGCGGGGGTTTGCGGGGGTTTCTAGTTATTACGGAATAGAGGGCTTGCTTTTGGCATCTCATCTTTCATGGCGGTTTGCTACTTCCGAGTGATTCTGATATGATACTCCAGTAGTATGGGGCCCAGAAACGACAGCCCCGACCGGGGGCCTCAGTCCCCAGGATCTGGGAATATCTAAAATGTGTGCGGCATTTCACGGCTATTTTTGTGAGTAAAATTGCGATATTTTGTGTTTCTGAGGTACTGGGTGTATATGTTATAAATATTTCAAAAACGAGATAACCATGAATATGGCCAGTATCCCCATAAAATGAGGCTATTGCGACCCTGGAGGCCCACTTTTGACACTTAGGGCCAAATTTAGGTGTGTAAGAGTATCGGCTTTAAAATATTTTTTTTCGTGATTTTTGGGGTCATTTTCTGGCTGGGAAAATTGGGCCACATATAACTACAACTGCTCAAAAGGTCAAATCAGTGGCTTTAAATGACTCATTGGGCATTTTTATGACCTGGACATGGGGGTCAGATTCCATTTTTAACATGATTAAAATTGGTCACAAGACCCTGAGAGAAAACCCAAGGTCAAATTGACCTTGAGTACCAGGTCAAATTTGTGTGGAAAAATTTTTCAGTACCTAATTTCTGATGCTCAAAAGTACAAAATTCCTTCGGGAATGGCTTCATAGGACATTTCCATAACCTGGACATGGGGGTCAGACTCCACTTTTGACCACCTAAAATTTGGTCATACACATGTATGAGACCCAAAAACCAGGATTTTTGACCAAAAAAAATTTCCCAGCAATTTTTGCCTACAAAAAATCGAAAAAAAAAATTTTTGATTTTGGCTCTCCGGAGTCTGTGCGTGCTGTGGTGGGGTCAATTTGCGCTGAGAAATGGGTATTTTTGACCTAAAATGCATGTATCAGTTTTTACATGATTTTTGGTGTTTTTGGGTTTTGTGTGGGTTTTTTGGTCAGTACCTAATTTCTGATGCTCAAAAGTACAAAATTCCTTCGGCAATGGCTTCATAGGACATTTCCATAACCTGGACATGGGGGTCAGACTCCACTTTTGACCACCTGAAATTTGGTCATACACATGTATGAGACCCAAAAACCAGGATTTTTGACCAAAAAAAATTTTCCCACCAATTTTTGCCTACAAAAAATCGAAAAAAAAAAATTTTGATTTTGGCTCTCCGGAGTCTGTGCGTGCAGTGATGGGGTCAATTTGCGCTGAGAAATGGGTATTTTTGACCTAAAATGCATGTATCAGTTTTTACATGTTTTTTGGTTTTTGTGTAAGTTCCTGTAGGACAGTTGGGTTGATTGGTAAGTAATTTACAACTGGAAAACTAGGTGGATCGATTCTTTTGTGCGTTTTTACTACAGAAATATTCTGTTTTCCCTTTTTTTCTTTTTTTGATCTTTATTTTTGTGGCATGACAATACTCTCACCGGCCAAAGTGAGCGCCTTCTTCTGCACATTCTTATGACACCACAGCAGAACAATTTGGAACTTTATCAGATTCTGCTGTGTGGCATAGTGAGGTCGTGCAGAAGTCTTCTGCCCAGAAACGCGAAACATTTCTGCTGTATGAAACGTCCAGGAGGATAATGGGCTGCCGTCCATGTGAAGAGCTCTTGGCAATTCTGCTGCTGTCAAACACAATGCAGCTGCAATTAAAGCGGACTCTGCAGGTGTAGAAGAATTCGTTTTGTGGTGCGGAAGTGCTAATGTAGCCTCATCTGCTTGGAGAAATATGTCGGACTTATAGCGGGACTTTCCGTTCAGAACTCTGAACCGGATGCAGAATGGTGTATGATTTTGGAGTGATCTCATATCTGTAAATTGATAATAGCAATACTGGCATTGTGTTTTGCATGTAGCCTCATGTGCAGTAAGGTTTTTCACATCATCAAACTCTTCACCACAGTGCTGACAGCAGATCTTCCCTAAGCACATATGGTTTTCTTCACACTCCCGTCTACACAATATGCACACCTTCACACATTTTTCAAGGTGCTCATTTAGTTTCCATACATTTTTGTACGAAGCATCACATTGCGAACATGTAAAACGGTTATTTTTTTTATCAGCTTCCATCTTGGGTTTCTTCTGGGGTGGGGCTGTCTGACATTCTCCTGCACAGGTCTTTTGGTGTTTGTATCTAGCATTCTTAGACGGAAACCTCACTCGGCACTTTGGGCAAGTTTCTTTGCACTTCTTTGTCTGTTTGTGATTCTTGCTCTGCTTTTCATGTGTAAAGTATGAGCCACAATGGTCGCACATAAATCCCTCATCATCTCTCTTTCGTTTTGGGGAAGTGTTTCCCTCTTCAGCTTCTGTTGTCTTTGTATTAGCCTTCTTCTTAGTGTGCCCATCATCAGATCTTTCCTCGCTTCGTTGTCTTTTCATTTTTTTTGCAAAAAGTAAAGTACCCAGACCACTGTTATGTGAGTTTTGAATAGTTGTGATAAATTGCTAGAAATTGTATTGTAGAAAATATAAAATGGTGGGTGGGAGAAAGTTTTGCGTTTTCAAGAAGGAAAATAAAAAAGTCTCACAACTAAGTTTTCAAAAAAAAATAATTAAAAAATGATCTTGAAAATTTTGACAAAATTAAAACCAATCTGCATGTGCATATAAAAAAGGGGAACCCATATTTTTGCGCAGGAAGAAGTAATTTGCACATTCTCTGCGATAAGAAATACCCCCAAACGAAAAAAAAAATAAATTATTCTCTAATGATGTGCTTTATTGTGCTGGAAAAGAGCACCTTTGTGTTGAAATTCCCTTCCCCTCCAAGTACTAGAGCATTCGTGAGCATAACACATCTTTTCCATTTTTTCGTCTTCTGCTGCTTCGCGCTTTCTCTTTCTGTCTAGCTCCTGTTGAGTTTCAGTTGTTGAAAGTGATACTTGAAAAGTTGATACATACCTTTTTCATGTCCTGACACAGAAGGAACACTTCGTTCAGCTGTTTCTTGAGATCTGAGACAGTCTGTTTCACCTCTTTCAGCTCTTCAGTCACTGAGGAAAAGCTTTCTGCAGAAACAGGAATTTCCAATGCTGCGGCCTGTTCTGACGGAAGCACAGATTCCTTCTGAGTTTGCTCCTCTGTTTTAACGCCTTGCTCCTGTACCTTCGTTAGTACTGTCTCCTTCTTCTGGGAGCACACTGGAATTGGTGGCAATTCCTCACTCTCATGAGGAGCTTGATCCTGCACATTGAACACCGGCAACATGCTTGGTGCATCTTTCTTCTGCACAAAGGGCACTGGCTTCCGCTTAATCTTCATGGTGTTCATAGTTTCTTGAGAAATAGTTCACCTGTTTTTGGTGTGTGAGTACACAAATGCTATGAAAAGAGAAATGAGGGGTGAGCCAAGTTCAATTCATTTTTCTATTCAATTTTTTCGGCTTTCACATTTGTAAAAATGCAAAACCTTCATACAATAAAAAAAAAATTCTGTTCACAACCACACCAGCCTCCTACATTTTAGCGAGCTTTCTTCTAGTGCGGGTTTGCGGGTTTGCGGGTTTGCGGGTTTGCGGGTTTGCGGGTTTGCGGGTTTGCGGGTTTGCGGGTTTGCGGGTTTGCGGGTTTGCGGGTTTGCGGGTTTGCGGGTTTGCGGGTTTGCGGGTTTGCGGGTTTGCGGGTTTGCGGGTTTGCGGGTTTGCGGGTTTGCGGGTTTGCGGGTTTGCGGGTTTGCGGGTTTGCGGGTTTGCGGGTTTGCGGGTTTGCGGGTTTGCGGGTTTGCGGGTTTGCGGGTTTGCGGGTTTGCGGGTTTGCGGGTTTGCGGGTTTGCGGGTTTGCGGGTTTGCGGGTTTGCGGGTTTGCGGGTTTGCGGGTTTGCGGGTTTGCGGGTTTGCGGGTTTGCGGGTTTACGGGTTTGCGGGTTTGCGGGTTTGCGGGTTTGCGGGTTTGCGGGTTTGCGGGTTTGCGGGTTTGCGGGTTTGCGGGTTTGCGGGTTTGCGGGTTTGCGGGTTTGCGGGTTTGCGGGTTTGCGGGTTTGCGGGTTTGCGGGTTTGCGGGTTTGCGGGTTTGCGGGTTTGCGGGTTTGCGGGTTTGCGGGTTTGCGGGTTTGCGGGTTTGCGGGTTTGCGGGTTTGCGGGTTTGCGGGTTTGCGGGTTTACGGGTTTGCGGGTTTGCGGGTTTGCGGGTTTGCGGGTTTGCGGGTTTGCGGGTTTGCGGGTTTGCGGGTTTGCGGGTTTGCGGGTTTGCGGGTTTGCGGGTTTGCGGGTTTGCGGGTTTGCGGGTTTGCGGGTTTGCGGGTTTGCGGGTTTGCGGGTTTACGGGTTTGCGGGTTTGCGGGTTTGCGGGTTTGCGGGTTTGCGGGTTTGCGGGTTTGCGGGTTTGCGGGTTTGCGGGTTTACGGGTTTGCGGGTTTGCGGGTTTGCGGGTTTGCGGGTTTGCGGGTTTGCGGGTTTGCGGGTTTGTGGGTCCGTCTCTTCCGGGGTTCCGCTTTCCTTGTGGGAACCAATGGTCGAAATCCCCAAGCACAAAGCCCCCCTACGCAGGAAAGAGGCACCGACTTCTTTCTGATAGCGAATAGCTACCCGCTCGCGGATACGCGTCTCAGCCGACCCCACCAGACGGGAAGACACATCTTTTGCCAGACCACCCAGCTGAGCTAACAGCAAATTCGCCTCGTCCCCAGCTCCGCCAAAGGCCTCAAACACCACCGGCGAAAAGGACATCCTGTGCTGCCGGCAGTACAACTCGTGCTTCTCCCTCTTCCTCTGACCTTGAGTCTTCGCCGTCCACCCAATAAACTTCGCAGCGGGCCGGCGGTAGGAGGGCAGGGTCGGGGCGACATGGGTCACATCCAAACACCGCGGCGCGCTCTCAGATACGCCTCCTGGCAGGTAAATGTCAGCTGGTCGCTGGCCACCCTCACCTGGTTCCCCTGTACGCTGCTCGATCACCGGGCCTAGACCAGCACCTGTCGCGGCCTCCCCCAGAGCAAGTTTCAGGGCATCATGCCGGCGGATTCTGCATCCCCTGTGGGAACAGGCGAAGGAGTGGTCCCCATACGCGTCCATCTTAAGTTGCGTCCCCGCACCAGAGCAACAAGAGCAGACGGAGTCCGGCACATGGATGGCCACTCCTAGCCGGAAACGCGTCACCGCCGCAAAGGTGGTGCTCTCCAACATGTTGGCGTTGGAGGGGATCGCTGTGAGGTACGCCCCGGACATGGGGAGGAGAAGGGACTTCATGCGGGCACGGTCCCTCGTGCTCAAGGCCAGCATGAGCTTGTCTGCCTGCGCATCAACAATAGCCGCCGAGAGCTTCTGCTGGACAGGGAGCTGGGTGGGCTGGTCTGTGTTGAGTTTGTACTTCAGGTCCACCCTCTCGTTGTAGTCTGAAACAGCATGCTTCCATCTCAGAGCATCCCAGGCGTACTGTGGGTCGAGGGTTTGCGCCAACTGGAAGTTCCCAGCTTGGGACGCAAGAGCTGCTGCCGACCAGTGATCCCGGGTTCTGCGTATCCCTAGACCTCCCATTGCAATGGGGAGGGCAGCCTGGTCCCTGGCGAGCTGCGGAAGGCTACCGTGAGCGTCGTGCAGGAGGGCAGCGAGGCACTTGCCGATCTCCTCGTCGAAAATCCCCAGGTACTTTGTGGCCACCACCGTCACCCCACGCATGTAAAAAACCATGCGGCAGAAGCCTTCGCAGTAACGCAGGATGTAGTACGCCACCTGCGCGTCATCCAGTTCGATGAGGGCCCTGAGGTTAGACCGCGTTGTCTCCATCTTTACCAGCATGTACTCCTCACAATACGCACTGGTTCCAATCGGCAGACCCAAAAATTCGAAACCCGTGTGGCTTAGCAGCTTGAAACCCTCCCCTCCCTGCTGCTTATCGTCCCGGATCACAAAGCCGACCTGTCCAAGTTGTTGCGCCGTCAGACCCCCCATCGCAACGAGCTCACACTTACTCTCGTTCACCTCCAGACCCAGGCGGACACTGCGTTCTAGCAGAATCTGGTATGCCTTGTACACCGCCTCTGGGGGGCCACGCAAGGAGCCGTCGTCCAGGTACCACAACGTACCATCCAAGTCCGGCACACTACGGAGCTCCAACGTCATTTGGTGTATGGTGAGGGCAAACAGCAGAGGACCGAGGGGGTCCCCTTGCTGAGCCCCCCTCTGTGACCTCACGATGGCCTCGCCGAAGAAAAGGCAAGATGGAGACATGTAACACCACCTCACCCAGGGAGCCAGCTCGGGGAGGTGTGCATCCACGGCGCGAAGCATCTCGGTCCGATCAATGCTGTTAAAGGCATTGCGGTAATCTATTTTGAGGATTACCTTGTCATCCTCCTTGTGGCGCTCTGCGTACTGCGCAATGACATCCGCCGCCGCTGAAGTACCCCTGGGCATTGCCACTCCCACTTGGTTCCCCCTGAGGAAGATGGAACGGGACTGAGTACGCACCCGAGTCGCCAGGATCTTGCCCACCAGCCGTCTGAGCGTGTCTCCAACGGCAATGGGCCGCACATCCTCCTCCTGATCGGGAGTCTTTGCCAACTTCCGTAAAGCAACCAGGTTCGCCCCTGCCAGGAAATGGGACACCTCAGGCGGGGCCTCCCCTTTGGCCAGCGAGGAGAGTACAGCCGCCAAGGCCCCTAGAGCGCCCTTAGACCCAGCCCGACGCTGCAAACAGAGGGTACGGAGGTGAGCTCCCGTGACGTGGGAGGGGCCAGCTGCGGACGATCGCGGCATGCTGCGCATGGCCTTCATCAACTCAAGCGGCGTCACAGGCGGAACGTCAACTGTATCCGGCCAATCGAAAACCCCCGGATCGGCGTCGGGTGAGGGGTGCTTGGCCTCCAGCTTCTCCAAAGTCACCTTCGTGTGGGGGGCAACACCCGCGCTGGTGGCGCTCGTCATGGCCTGGCTTGGCAGACCCGCCCTTGCCTTCGCCACCGCTCGCTTCTTCTTCCCCTCTACGGTATCGCCGTCAGTCCACGCAGCAGGAGGTTTGCGGCCCTCAACGGTGTCGTTCCACAAAGTGACGAATTTCCCTTCTTCCCAGAGCTGCAAATCCTTCGCCCAACCGCGAGAATGACGCTTGGCCTGCCCCTCCCCCCCTCGATCCGACCGCACTCTGTGGAGGACCGTGAAAAACAAAGCAAATTTTTTCCACGCGAGCTCGTCCTGGTGTGACAGTATGTCCAGCAAAACCTTCAGGAAAAGTCGCGAATACTGCTCAAGGTAAGCCTCCGGACAGCCCCCTTTGAGTTGCACACGCGTGGTGCCAATAGCCTCGAAAGTAGGGAGGTCATCTTCGGCCGTGAGTCCGCCCCGATCACGTCGGTCCGGGGCCGTGAAACCCGCCTCGCCAAAAGCCACCTCACATAGGTTGCACCACTCTCTAGAACCTGGGATGATTTTGTCGCATTGATCATTGGCGCAGCGGGCCATCCCGAGGTGTCCGAGGAGGTCGTCCGACACATAAGAGTCCTCTGCTTGGTGCCGGCGCATGTGGTCCAGGATGCTCTTCCTGCACAGCCCCTCACCCTTGAAGGATGACAGGATTCCCTGGCGGCACTTGTCGAAGGGGCAGAACACTCGCTCGGCGTTGATGTTCCCCAACTTAGTTGATAGGGGCGCCGTCGTCCTGGTGGTGGTGGGGATGGGGCCGATCTTCTGGGCCGGGTCCAAAACGGCGTCTCGCGCAGCCTTACGCATCTTCCATGCGACGGACTCCTTCGAATTCGCGTTGTCCGCCCCTACGGACACGTATTCGAAATGCGAGCCGCAGAGGCTGATGACCACTGTATCCAACGTGTCTTGGAACTTAGCAATGGCCGCGGCCGTCAGGAAACGGCACCCCGGGGAGATGAGCACCAGCGGGTCGTCCTCACTAGCCTGCACCACCACGATGTTCTTCTGCTGCGAAGTGGCGAAGAGCTGGAGCCCCATGTGATTTAGGTGAGCAGTGCCTGAAACACCGTTTACAAACTCCGTGACGGCCAGTCCACTTCCCAAAACCTGAACCATCCTATCGGGCACCGACGTAGCGGCATCCACAACCACCTTGCGCAGGGCCTTAACGTCCGGCTGAGCTACGCTATCCCAGTAATGCAACGCCAGGTATCCGCAGTCGTTGGTGGAGGAGGTGACGTTCCGCTGGGCTCCGTATCTGGTCAGGACTCTGTCCTTTTTTTTTCTCTTTTATGTACTTGGTCTTTTTTTGTATGTGAGAATAGAAGAAAGGAAAAAGGAAGAATGGAGTAAACAATAAAGACAATAAAATGAACAGGAAAATGGAAAAGGAAAAAGGAAATGAAAAAATGATGACCAAAAAAGGTCGGTGTTTCAAGTTTTAGTATAAAAGGTGGGCGGTAAAGTAAAGTAAGTGGCCACTTCCTCCTAAACAAAACAAGAAACTGCATCGTGTGTTTGTTTTTTATTCTTTTTAATCAATTTGAATACACAGGCGTCACACTTATGGGGCAAAAAAAGGAAAAAAAGAAGACCTAATCCTCCTTACTTAAAAGAAGGGAAGGGAGAATAAAAAACACACGTGCCCATTGTTTCGTTGTCTGCAGGATGTCTTGTTTTAGTGCCTCACCTGGAAAAAGAAAAATGGATTCCACTCAGTAAAAATAGCACACCTGTTGAACACACGTCAGGCCAGGAACAGAAGAAAAGCAAACGCTTCCACGAATGGAAGCAAAAGAAAGGGTTTGCGGACTCTGTCCACTACCACGGCGTCGGCATGGTACGCAGGCGACTCCCTATTCGCACAGCCGCCCGACAAAGCGTACGGGGACAAGCCTATCGGGTGCTTCGGATCAGCAGGGGCAGGGAGCAGGTCCCAGGGCGTCACCGCTCGCCACAACAGTGACAGCAAGACCAGTAGGGATAAGGCCAGCATGCCAAAAGCCATCCCGATCCTACGAGTCCACATGAGTGTTGCCACACGGTACACCTCCAAGAGAAGAACCCAGCCAAGTGGGCGCGCGACACCGACCAGTGCCACAACACCCGCCAAAAAACCGCCTGCGGACCATGCAACCCAAACCCACCCGGCCGCACTCACCGAAAACTGACTCACCCTCAGCACACTGGCCCTCACCAAGCTGGCAGCCACTCGGATCCCTCCGGTCCATCGGCGCACTCGCTCGCTCACCCCTTCCAGCCACCGCCCTCCCCTGCGTAATCTGCACAGTCCCCGCAGCAGCCCCACCCCCAGCAACTCCGCGTCCCGAAACAGCACACAACCCAAAGCATGTGGCGCTGACCTCCCAAGCTCAGAGCCCACAACCACCAGTACCCAGATGGCCGCACACTGCACTGCCCCTCTCACAGCGTCAGCACCCCTGAAACTGCGGGAACCTGCGGGTGCGAACGGAGAGGGCGGACGATTGCAGGGCGCCTTGCGCCGACGGAGCTTGCGCCGACGGAGCTTACCCGCCTGTGCTTTGGCCCAGTTCAAAGACCGGGGACCCCTGCACAACCTCCTGGGCCTCCTCCTACCCACCAGCCACAAAAGGAGGAGACTGAGGGTGGGGGCGCGTCTGTCCTTCCACAGATCCAGGACCGCGAAAGACACAAACACTCCCCACTCAGGTGCCTCGGCTACCCAGCAGGGGTCTGGTTGGCGCAAGGAGGTGAAGACCTCCCAGAGGTTGCACCACCAGTCGAACCATAGCTCTAACTTTACGTTCCCCTTTTGGAAAGTGGGGGTGAGAAAGGTCCGCCACACCCGCATCGTCACACAGCAACTCTGACCCTCAAGCCCCTCAAGGCTGTCCCCGAACACCAGCATACCTCTCACACCGTCACCCATGATGTTGATGCTGCAGCTGCTGTAGTCATTGCTGTTGCTGTTGGCGTCGCTGCAGGAGCTGGTGTTGCTGTAGGCGCCTATAGATACACTTGTTTTTTTTTTTTTTGTACTTGGTCTAGTTTTTTATGAGATTAGAAAGGAAAAAGGAAGAAATGGAGAAGACAATAAAGACAATAAAATGAACAGGAAATGGAAAAGGAAAAAGGAAATGGAAAAATGAAAAGGAAAAAATGATGACCAAAAATGGTCGGTGTTTCAAGTTTTGTATAAAAGGCGGGCGAAGAGTACGGTAGAGCCAACAGAGTTTTATACAAAACAAGAAACTGCATTATGTGTTTGTTTTTTATTCTTTTTGATCAATTTGAATACACAGGCGTCACACTTCTGGGGCAAAAAAAGGAAAAAAAGAAGACCTAATCCTCCTTACTTAAAAGAAGGGAAGGGAGAATAAAAAACACATTGCCTTTGCTTTGTTGTCTGCAGAATGGTTTGTTTTAGTGCCTCCCCTGGAAAAAGAAAAATGGATTCCACTTGGTAAAAATAGCACACCTGTTGAACACACGTCAGGCCAGGAACAGAAGAAAAGCAAACGCTTCCACGAATGGAAGCAAAAGAAAAGTGTGGTGAAAAAACCCTTTTGGCCAAGGTGGTCTTGACTCTGTCTACAAACTTTGGGGATGAATGAAAAAATGACACTGAATAAATAACAGAGAGTGGGCGGGTAAGCCACTTCTCCGAGCTAAACACAAAGTAAACACCCTCCACCCATCTGATCCCGCCCACAAACACAAACAATCACGACAGAAACCAAGACAGGCAGAGGATGACCAGGGTAGGTTTTACTTGAACAGCGAACCTCTGCCTTGATACTTCACACGCTCAGCAGACGAGTTGCCACAACTCTCCAGACCTGCTGCAAAACAGGCCTGCACCTTTCACCGCATTTCGCTTCGTGCCCCTCATCTGGCGCACTACTGACGGGGGACGCCCCATGTAGGCACATCGGTAGGATTTCGTCTTAACATATTTTTTTGTGTAAAAAAAAATGAACCCCTAAAAAAAGATACACTTGTGCTATTGCTGCTGCAGTTGCTGATGCTGTAGGTGGTGCTGCTACCGCTGCTGCACGCCAGGGGTGATACCGGGACCCTACCCAGGACTCCGAGGAGTACGTTTTTGCTGCTATCACAGTTGCAGCCACTGAAATGGTTGGGCATACCGTGCCTCTTTTTGGGGTTATCATGGGGGGGAGGGGGGTGTGGTCTATAATGACAACAGTTTTTTGCTGTGTTGCCTCCACAAAAATTTTTGTTACTGCTATCAAAGCTGTAGCTGCTTGGGTTGTTGGGCTCAAAAGGCCTCTTTATGGGGTAATAATGGGGGGGAAGGGGGCTCCCGCTGCCACCGCTGAGGAGACTGTTGCTGAGGTTCTTGTGGCTGAAGGAGCTGCTGCTGCCGGGGGGGCGGGGGCCATCATCGTCGCCGTCTAAAACTCCATACCCACTCCTGACTGAGCCTCCACCATGCCCGGCACCGCCTGCACCCACTCTCTCACTCCAGCCTTGGCTGCTGCAGTTGCTGTAACTGCTGTAGTTGTAGCTCTTGCGGTTGTTGCAGGTGCAGTTGTTGGTGCTGTTGCTGGTGCTCTTGCAGCAGTGATGGCTGTTGCTGTAGCAGTTGCTGTTGTTGTTCATGCCGTAGTCGTTGCAGTTGCAGTTGCAGGTGCTCTCGCTCTTGCTGCAGTAGTAATTGTAGCAGTTGCTGTAGCCGAAACTGTAGCAGCTGCTGTTGTAGTAGCTGTTGCTGCTGTTACTGTGGTTGCTGTTTCTGCTGCTGCTGCTGCTGCCACCTCTACCACTGCTATCAGAGCGTCCCACATCCCCGCCACTATCCCGCAAAAAATAGCCACTGCTTTTGGCGCTGCTGTAGTAGGTCCCGTTGCCGCTGACCCCACTGGGGTTACTTCCCCAGCTCTGCTTGCCGCTGCTTTCAGTGCCCGTGCTCGAGCTGAAGCTGCCACTACTGCAGCTGTAGTAGTAGTAGCCGATACCTCTGAAGGTGGTGCTGCCGCCGCCTTTGCTGCCGCCGCTGGAGTTGCTGCTATCGTCAGGTGCTGCTCGATGACTTCTTTTTTTTTCTCTTTTTTGTACTTGGACTAGTTTTTTATGAGAATAGAAAGGAAAAAGGAAGAAATGGAGAAGACAATAAAGACAATAAAATGAACAGGAAATGGAAAAGGAAAAAGGAAATGGAAAAATGAAAAGGAAAAAATGATGACCAAAAATGGTCGGTGTTTCAAGTTTTGTATAAAAGGCGGGCGAAGAGTACGGAAGAGCCAACAGAATTTTATACAAAACAAGAAACTGCATTATGTGTTTGTTTTTTATTCTTTTTAATCAATTTGAATACACAGGCGTCACACTTCTGGGGCAAAAAAAGGAAAAAAAAGAAGACCTAATCCTCCTTACTTAAAAGAAGGGAAGGGAGAATAAAAAACACATTGCCTTTGCTTTGTTGTCTGCAGAATGGTTTGTTTTAGTGCCTCCCCTGGAAAAAGAAAAATGGATTCCACTTGGTAAAAATAGCACACCTGTTGAACACACGTCAGGCCAGGAACAGAAGAAAAACAAGACTTCCACGAATGG
Organism: Rhynchopus sp. YZ270_cl-10; assembly: GCA_964035575.1. Classification (NCBI taxonomy): domain Eukaryota; phylum Euglenozoa; class Diplonemea; order Diplonemida; family Diplonemidae; genus Rhynchopus; species Rhynchopus sp. YZ270_cl-10. The sequence continues at coordinate 1,728,235 of OZ037844.1, read as the reverse complement.
AAGCAAAAGAAAAGTGTGGTGAAAAAACCCTTTTGGCCAAGGTGGCCTTGACTCTGTCTACAAACTTTGGGGATGAATGAAAAAATGACACTGAATAAATAACAGAGAGTGGGCGGGTAAGCCACTTCTCCGAGCTAAACACAAAGTAAACACCCTCCACCCATCTGATCCCGCCCACAAACACAAACAATCACAACAGAGAACAAGACAGGCAGAGGATGACCAGGGTAGGTTTTACTTGGACAGCGAACCTCTGCCTTGATACTTCACACGCTCAGCAGACGAGTTGCCACAACTCTCCAGACCTGCTGCGAACAGGCCTGCACCTTTCACCGCATTTCGCTTCATGCCCCTCATCTGGCGCACTACTGACGGGGGACGCCCCATGTAGGCACATCGGTAGGATTTCGTCTTAACATAGTTTTTTGTGTAAAAAAAAATGAACCCCTTTGTAAAAAAAAATGAACCCCTTTGTAAAAAAAAATGAACCCCTTTTGTAAAAAAAAATGAACCCCGTAAAAAAAAATGAACCCCGTAAATGAACCCCAACGGGGCCTGATTCCTTTCCGAGAGGAATTCAGGTGCCTGACCGAGGGTCCTTGCTCGAAGGCAGCCAAGGGAGAAACCAACAGCCTCCTCAGAATCCTCGGGATGGTAGCAACACACATCGGTCTGACGGACGATGGCGACGCTGCCGACAAGGTTTTGCAGGACATCGGCGAAGCTGCATTTGGGCGTCTGGAGGCACTGAAGATGGGCAATATGGAAGGCAGATGGGATGCAGCGCTCATCGTGGAAAACGAAGTGTGTGGCGGGACCGACCAGCCGGAGTACCTGCGCAGCGCCCACCGAGAAGCCCGCAGAAGGGAAAAGAACAACCCCCACGGAGGAGCAAAACAGCGTCCGTTTCGCAGGCAAGGGAAGGGCGGAAAGGGCGGAAAGGGTGGAAAAGGAACCAAGTAATCTCCACAACGTTGTCCCCCCCTCCCTTCCCCCTACTCAACCCCTCCCAATCCCCTCCCTTTCCCAACACAATGCCCCTGTCTCGTATTCTGGAACCCACCCCCAAGAACCTGCGAGGACGTCCATGCCTCGTGGAGCCGACAGTCACAGAGACCGAAGCCGAAAAACTGACGATGATGCTGCAGACACAACTCGGCGGAGCATTGGCACCAAGCACATGGGCCCAACAACGGAGTGTCGGACGGAGGGTGGAACTATTCCGGACGCAGTGGCAGGAAGCGACAGGGCAACTGCTACCGTGGGACATAACCATCGCCACTTGGATAGTACGTCAAGGGCATATAAAACCATCGTCACGGCTGCAATACTCAAACACATGCCTCGCTTGGGGGCGACGAAGAGGGTTGCTGGAGGCATCCTCGGTGGTGCTAAGGGACCTGCAGCGAAGTCTCAAGCGGGGGGGCGCTCTTCGACCACACAAACAGGCCCCTCCTGTTACAAAAGAGGAGATGCGGAACATTCTGGAGACCTGCACAAGCCAACATATACGACTAGCGTTACAAATCACGTGGACTGCAGCGGCCAGGCTCGGAGATACTCTGCGTCTGACTCGCGAGAACCTCACCTTTCCAGAGGGGGAGGAGTTCGTGTGCATCGACTGGAGCGGAAGCAAGAGCGACCCCTTCCGCGAGGGGATGACGACGGGGGTACGCCTGGGCGAGCCAGCCCGGTCACAGCTTGCTCTGTTGTGCGCGGCGACAACGCCGCTCTCGCCTCTTTTTCCGGACCCGAAGGAACGCCTGATACGACACATGAGAAAAACAAATGCCAGTCTGCAGGGACACTCGCTGCGAAGAGGAGCAGTAGTCTGCCTGATCCAGGGCGGTCACAGCTTGGAGGAGATAATGTCGTTGACGAGACACAAAACATTGAAGAGCTTGCTCCACTACGCGCCTTCCGCGCTTTTGGAGATCAACACCGAGACAGCCAGACTTTCGAAGGCCCTGTCCCTGTGAGCTTGTCTCTGACCCCTCATTTCGCTCACGCCACAGGCCGGAAGATTGGGACCGACGTGGTGGATGCCCTGCGTCAAGTGCGTTACGCCGTACCCGCAGATGAGGACGACGATAAATATACGTTTGGACCTTTTGTGGAACCGGGGTACGATGGATGTATACGGGATGTCCAAGCGCCGCACCTGCCCTCTGACCTGGCTCTGGCTCCCATCAGCATGAACAGGATCGATTTGGACGCTCTGAAGGCTCTGGACACTGATAACGCACTTGAGGGAACGCTGGATGTTTTGCGAGACAAAGACAAATTCTTATCCCTGTTCTTACCTGATGAAGACGCGCCGACGGTAAATGTTGTGTCCAAGCACATGCGACAGCACGTAAATGACCTCCGTAAATACGATGTGGCGGAGTTTTCTGAAAAACCGGTACTGGCCATGCCGGCTTTTGTAGTGGAGAAAAGCTCGGGGGGGGGGGCGTTTCATCTTGAACTGCACAGCTCTAAACGACAAAATGGTCCGCCCGCCTCCTTGCAACTTACCAACTATGCCGGGGGTCATCAAACGTATGCTGGATGCAAAGTGGGTGGCTATGACGGACGTCAAAAGCGCTTTCTTCCAGTTTGAATTGTCAACGGACATCCGCCCCTATTTTGCGATGAAACTAGGCGGACAGAGGGGCCACCACCGTACCATGCAGATGAAGGTCTTGCCCATGGGATGGAAGTTCGCACCGTGCATCGTCCAGCGGGCAATTCTTCTTTTGGCAGGGCCTTACGCAATCGTCTGGATCGACAACGTGTTCATCCTTGGTGATTCGGAAGAACAATGCAGGGCCCGTTTCGAGGTGTTTGACCAGCGCTGCAAGAACATACGTTTGGAGTTAAATTCGGACCCGGAGTTCGGCAGACCGCTGCAGCGTTTTGTAGCACTGGGCCTGGAGTTCGATCTGCAGAACGGAACCTTTCGTATGTCGGAGAAGTGGCTGTGTAAACTCTCGCAGTCAAAGCACCTCGAAGCGGCAAAATCAGGCATATGCACAGCGCGACAATTCTACAAGACGCTGGGATCGCTGGTGTGGTGTTCTTACTGCAAAACTCACAGACTGTGTGTCTACAGCGGCCTACTTTCGTTCCTGAGCGCACTGGCCCGTAAACTGGCGGTGGACGTGACACTGTGGGACAAGGATATTACCCTCACAAGGTGCGTGCGCGATGAACTGGACGCTTTCTGGTACAAGTGTCGGGAGAACGCATACCGCCCAGCCGCATCGACACCTACTCACACCATCACCGCGTGGTCCGATGCAAGCACGCCGGCATGGGGGTGTATTGTGGAGAACCCCGGAGCAGGCCGAAAGGAGTGGGCGTTGAAGGGTCTTTTCAGCCAGGCTAAGTCCACACATATCTTTTTAAAAGAACTTTTGGCGGCTTTCCGTGTGGTGTGCTTAACTGTCGAAGTGGTTGAAGTGCGGGGAGCCTGCGTAAACCTGATGATAGACAATGCTGCTGTGGTGGCCGCCATCAACAAGGGTCACTCGAAGAACCACGCGGCAAACCTCATTCTCAGCGCGCTGTACCGTACGTGTGAAGCAGCGCAGTTGACAGCATCCGCTACATGGGTTCCGACAGGCGAACAACGGGCGGATGGGCTCACGAGGGGCCAAACTAGCCCTTTTTTGGTGGCAGACCCGAGCAAGGGAAGAGATTACGTACAGGGGGATTTGCCGCACCACATTGAAGTTCTGATGGACTCACTCTGGATGTAGTATATATTTTTTATTTTTTTTTGGGTATCATTATCATCATCATCAGCATTCGGGTGGATTTGTTTTAAAAAAAAAAAAAAAAAAAAAAAAAAAAGAAAGAAAGAAAGAAGACGAAGTAACTGTGTTGGTGCGTCGGACCCCCCTACGAAAGTCGCTACGGGCGACTATAAAGAACTACAAAGTCGCTACGGGCGACTATAAAGAACGACATGTAGGGACAACCGTCGGCCAAACACTGAAAGTCGCCACGAGCGACTATAAAGAATAAGGTGTCGCTAACGACGTCTCCGGCGGTGACGCCGCGGCCACACTGGGCGAAAACAGTGAAAGTCGCCACGAGCGACTATAAAGAATAAGGTGTCGCTAATGACGTCTCCGGCGGTGACGCCGCGGCCACACTGGGCGAAAACAGTGAAAGTCGCCACGAGCGACTATAAAGAATAAGGTGTCGCTAATGACGTCTCCGGCGGTGACGCCGCGGCCACACTGGGCGAAAACAGTGAAAGTCGCCACGAGCGACTATAAAGAATTAGATGTCGCAAACGACGTCTCCGGCGGTGACGCCGCGGCCACGCTGGATAAGTCAGTGGGCGAAACAGATTTGAAGCATCTTTATCAGGACTCCGAGTATTCAGCTCTGTGCAGAGCAGTCCCAGGGGGTTAGGGGTGCAATCAACGAAAAAAACCTTTTTTCCTTTTACTTACCTACCGATCCTACTATTTTTTTTTTTTTTTTTACAAGGCTTAGAGTTTTTGTTGTGAGGGTGGTGGGAAGGAAACGCGATGGGGAAATAAAGCACAGTGGATAACCCTTTCCAGATGAAAGTGAGGGTAAGAGGTAGAAAATGACTAAGAGGCACTGGGGCGACTACAGACATTATCATCCACTGAAAAGAAACTGAAAAGAAAAACAAATGGAACAACAATAACACAAACGGGGCAGAAGGAACACCGGCACCACAGGGTGTGTGAGACACTGTGAAATTCGCTGAAATCGCAGGGCTACTCCAGAAAACTGTGAGGGGGGTGGGAAATTGTGGGAAACAAAACCGAAAACCCGAAAACGTGAGAAAAAAGGAGGGCAAAATTCCCCAGCTTTTGGAAACAGCTAACAACAGTAATCTCAAAAATACGCAGCAAGCATAAAACACAAAGTTGGCGCGAATTAGCCCAAAAGAATGTAGTGACTAAATATCCGATTTACTCAAAAATCCTTGTGGGATGAATGAAAGAACAGAACAATAGAACAAGATATTAACGTGCCGTTGTCGCAGCAGCGCTTGTTGATTTCACGCTAAGGCTCAAAAAACTGCCAACCCCAACGCAAATGGACAAAAAAAAAAATGACGACAAATGTGACACTCGTTCACACGAAGAAATGCCGTAATAGGAACTATTCTGGGACAGAACACTTAGGTCGGCGTGTCCAATGCCACGTCAGTGTGGTGTATAATAGTACATGAGGGGCAGTGTCGCAGGGCAAGACGAACAGATAGACACAACATCACAACATTGTTTGAAACCCCAAAGACCCTCGCAGCGCAGATAGGTAACCCAGAAAAAGTGTCGAAGCCTCCGCTGCGCTTATGTAGTGCGGACTAAGAACACCTTCGTGAACACTGAAATATTTCTTCTGGCATGCTCACATTTAGGTGACGGGCTAAAAACTCTCAAGCAGGTTGGTACTATGCAGAAGTTTCCTACCTTCTTATGAGTCTCTGGTACACCTTATCGATGACGGGGTCGATGCCTGCTAAGGAAGAGAGCACAGACATGTTCATTTCGTCGAAGGCCCTCATGTACGTCGCAGACCAGCACGTCTCATGTGTGTACGACCCGTCCTCGGTGGTGTCGATGACGGCACCGGTGTTCGCACCCGTGGACAGCAACGCACCCGACTTATCTCTGCACCATTCACGTATCCTTCTGCAGTGCACCTCGTGCACGCGAAACTGCATGCCCATGAGCGCTGTGTCCTCCAGGGGACGGATACGCCCCTTGAGGCACAGCTGTTGTACCGCAAGCTGCGATGCCGACGTGTACAGGAAGTCAGCTCCAAAGGCCTCGCACCTGCACAGGAGCCAGGAACATTGCCTCATGGGAACCCCGATAGCAGTGAAGAAGCCCTGCCCACGAGTGCCGATCTTCCCAGCCATCACACGCCCACCAGAGCTTATCCCGCAACGTATCCTTGTCTCTCCTGAATTCTTTGTGATGAGCCCGACGAACCTGAAGGCCTTCTCCGTGTGGCTGCAGCACGCCTGCAGCACGTTCCACCCCATGTACACTGCCGACCCAAGCACGGTGATGATCTTCCCGTCACTCCGCTCAAGACTGGCCATTGTTTTCACGAGCGCTGCATTGAGCACAACAGTCACCTCGTACGAGGTATCCCCTGGGACAAGGTGCTCGAGGTGCCCAGTGGTTGCAGACTCGGCCACTTCGAGAACGTCCTTCGCGTGATTGAGGCTCTTCATGCTCTTCGCCCTGAGGGGCTTCTTGCAGGCACGCCCGCAGAGAGGGTTGCGGCCTTGCGCAGAGCGCTTCACTTCCTCTGCTCTGGCGGGAAGAGAACGTGGTATGAGAAACGATATTGCCATCGGGTCCACAAGCCCGCGCAGAGTGCGGGTTCCCATGTCCAGGACCTCAAACTTCGGGAGCAGGGAAGCTACGCTGTCGAGACACTCCGTCGCCACCGCGACTGCACCTGGCACGCACATCGCCTCAAGCTGTGCAGCCTTGTGTACGGTAGTGCCGAAGAAGTCGTGGCACGCCCACGCCTCCTGGTACTCCACGGACACCGCACCGTGGCTAACACCTACGCGCAGGACGAGACCCTCCCCGCCGTTCGCCTCCAGGAGCTGCGCTGGCCACTCGACACAGGCAAGGCGTTCATGCACAGCCAGTGCAAACAGCACCGCACTGTCAAGCGTGTCGAAGGCGACCATGAACGCGTCTCCTATCGTCTTGACCTCGTAGCCACCCCAGTCAGCGATGCACGCTCGCACCACCTCGTTGTGGCGCTGTAGGCCCAGACGCATGCTGTCATGCACGGTTTCCCACAGCAGCGTCGAGCCCTTGATGTCGGTGAACACGACTGCTGCCTCGCTGGACCCTGTACCAGGCACAACGGAGCTGTTAGCATGCAAGGAACTGTGCCGTACCACGTGCGCGACGTGCGGTGTGTTGTGGCCGTCTGCGAACACAGCCTCAGGGATAAAAGCCTTGTACACACGCAACTGCTCCACAGCAACAGCCATCCCGCTCATCAGCTGTCGCATCTCCGTCACCATCACACACCGCGACTCATAGCCTGCGATCGCCTGGGCAGCCTCCTCTGTGTTCATATTCCCTGCCGCCGCTACAGACGCAGCAAGACGACGCACAGGCAGGGCGATGAAGCCCACCTCCGTTACCGAGATCGACGCGTCGAACACAAGCACCAACACTGTGAAGACGATGAGCAGCACTAAAGCATCCTGCACCTTCCCCTCCACGCTTGCGACAGGGCGCAGCCAGAGAAATTCCCAGTTGTGCCCAAATCGCGCACGACGCATGTAGTACGCATCACCGTTGAGGTCTGCACGCTTGAAGTCCCACCTGCCCCATGCCTCTGTGAGGTGCTCGTACGCTGCACGCTCCACGCCCGTGAGTGCTGAGATGTTGTGCATACAGGCGCCTGCCGCTTGCGTGATGTCGCTGTGGGGTGGTGTGTCGTGTCCCTGGCACCACTGCGGCACGACAGGCACTCCTGCAGTGGTGGCTAGGACAGCTCCTGTTGCAGTGCACACAACAATCACGGTGGTGTCGGGCCGTGCGCGATTGTACGCACTGAACGCAGGCCTCATCGCGTCGTAGAGGAAGCCCACCTGCAGCACAACCGCACGGTGTGCACTCCACGGATGTGGTGCGGGTGGCGGGGCAAACACCGCAACCAGGTCTGAGTGCGCACCAACGTGACTGTCAGAGCGACGGTGTGTGACTGCTGCACCCCACCACGACACTGCCGCACCTGCCACGTCCGCAGCACTCCCAGCCAGGTCCGGGTACACACCCGCAGCAGGGTTGAGTAGCGTCACGGGGTACTGCGCAAAGGACGCTTCCTCGTCCCACTCACCCACCACAGCCGCACCCAAGCCTGTCTCAGGGTCGAGTGCATACGCCCTGGCCACGTGGTCCTCCTCCAGGCGCGCGTGGCGCACGATACGCACACCGTCATCCACGTCGCCCCATACACGAGAAAAGAAAGCGCTGCTGTTGTCGTGTGGTTGTGGGTGTACGTGCACAGTGCAGTGGTAGAGGAACGCAGACCCTGCTAGCTGTGCCTGCCACAGCAGGCGTGTCGTGTCTGCCCAGCCCTCTGGGTCAGTGCCGTGCACGCGCTCGTGCGAGAAGAGGAATGTGTGCGCGACGGAGAGGAACTCCTGCGTCTGCGCTAGCAGGACATGTGTGCTCTCGTGCAGTGCGTGCAGCTCACCGCTGCTTGTCTCCTTCACAGACGCCTCCAGTGAGTTGAGGCCTTCAAAGTACAACAACAGCCCACCCGCAAGCGATGCTGATGTGCTCAGCAGTGTTGCCACAACGATCACACCCAGAACAGGCACGTGCACCCGCGGCATTGCTTTGGATGAGGGGAAAGAAAGCTTGCCAGATGACGCACAGCCCCGAGAAAAGAAGAAAAATAAACAATTTAACGGCTAAAGCGAGAACACTCGTTAGTAGTTTAAATAACAGACCGCCGTGTACGTTTTCTGGAGGGGTTGTGTTGTGTTGGGAAGGGTAGGAAGCCGCCATAAGGTAAAATGGTCGTATTTTGGAAGTTGCGGGAACCCTCAACGTCAGGCACTGGTTCGTTGTCGACACAGCACCCACCTCAGTAGATCACAGGGGCAATGTTGGCCGAAGCCTTTGCCCTGGAAGGTATGGCGTGATTCGTCATACCGAAAGCAGCTTGGGGAACGTTCCACATTCCCAGGGTGACACATGAGCGAGGAAATAATAAATTTTTGGTTGGACGTGTGCGAGATTTTTTTTTTTTCTTCGTAATTTGTTTGTTTAGTGTAGCTGCCATTCAGGCAGTCTTCACTATTTTTTTTTTTTTGCAAAGAACGCTGAAACGGTTTTGGGGGGGAGGGAAACAATAAAGAAAAGTTGAAAGTGCAAACGACTCACCGTTCAACAGCGGACGCAGGCACTGGAAAATAAAAAGAAATCAACAAAATGACTGTGCTTCGCAGCACACTCGCCGTGTTAGTAAGCTTCTAAAAAGCTACTCTCGAAGGGCAGGAAGCTATTGTGATACAGGACACTTCCCACCACAGAAATAAACGTATCACGACTTCACAAAACGCGTGGAAAAATGCTATTCAATAATAATCATATATGATCATAGCTTGTGGAAGAGATCTTTTTGTCACATAAAATGTGTGAACAATATGAAAAACCCACACAAATAACATGATCCTCCAGATGTGTGAAAATCCACAAATTCACAATTTCTGGAAAGATCTTCCGCAAACTTCAAGACCATCATAGTGAAAACAATCTCATGTAACAATGAGAGCAATGTACAAAACAAAATAAAAGAACAAAAGAAACTGAAAGATGAACGTGTCGCATCACACATCAGAGAAAAGAACGTTGAGTTGAAATGCAAATCCCTCTCCTGACAGTGAAGAAATGTCGTCTACACGACAAAAACTGATTCCTCTCAAAACGGTGCAAAACTAACCCTAGCCGGTTGCACCTTGTGCCTCAGCATCACACAAGAGACCACACAAGGAGCGACCCATCGTGCCCGGCAGTGGCAAGAAGGCTGCTGTCGGGGGAGAAGGACACCTGAGCCACAATTGAGTCGAGGCCTGCAAGGCGTGTGTGCACAGTGCCTGCTGCCGTCCACACGACGACCTCAGCAGGGCCTGCAGCAGCAAAGAGCTGCCCGTCTGCAGAGGGCGTAGCGTGGTGCAACACGTGAGAGGGCATCGACACTGCTGCTGACACTGTCGCGACACCCACACCGACAGTCCCGCTTGCCCAACGCGTCATAAGGACGGCACCACTGTCCATCCCACGCAGCAGCTCACCGCCAGAGAGGAACGCCACAGACACCACACGCGCACCCTCAGAGACAACAGTGCCCACCTTCGCACCTGTCGCAACGTCCCATATCTGCACAATCTCGTCCACCTCACTCCCCACCACAGTTGCCAGCAGACTTCCGTCAGGCGAAAACGCCACGTTGCGCGCATGCGCATGGATGACAAGGTCCAAGGCACCGTCGTCTGCACGCACAACACGTGTGCTTGGCGCGTTCCCACCCCCACCCGCAAGCAGGCCACCCACACGCGAGTACGCTACCTTGCGTATCGGCGTGCTTTTGCTCCCCAGGTTGTGCAGGACGTACCGCAGTGCTCCCGTTGCCACATCGCACACCACAGCACGTCCACCCGCACCTGCAACTGCAACCGACAGTGCGTCCGGCGAGAACACAACGTCGTGCACAGCAAAGTCTGCACACGCAAGCTTCAGCGTCTGCATGCCTGTTGCAATCTCAAACACACGCACACCGTCGTCGCTGCCAGTGGCAAAGTGCGTGCCGTCGCTCGAGAAGGCAACAGAGAGCACCCTCTCTTGGTGCTGCACCTTGAAGCGGCATGTGTCAGGCAGGCTCCGTGGGCACGTTGTCTTAATCGTGTCCTTGTCTGTGCACGTAGAAGGGGCGCTTGTCGGCACTGCAGTGGGCATGAATGGTGGAACAGCTGTGGGCTGCGCTGTCGGGGTTGCTGTTGGGACTGATGTAGGAATTGCTGTGGGCTGTGCTGTTGGCATTGAAGTAGGTTGTGCTGTGGGAACGGAGGTTGGCACAGCTGTGGGCACTGCAGTGGGCATGGATGTCGGAACAGTTGTGGGTACTGCTCTCGGGATTGCTGTTGGAACTGAAGTGGGAACAGCTGTCGGCACTGAAGTTGGTTGTGCTGTGGGAACGAAGGTTGGCACAGCTGTAGGCACTGCACACCCTGTCGCTGTTGACCCTGGTGCTCCGACCTGGCTCCCGAACTGCGAAACGTGGTTCCCTTTCACATGATAATTGCACATGATGTACATGCGGGTGTCGACAGAGCACAGACCACACCCGATCTGGAGTGAATCCTTCCACACCACCTGAGAGAAGCGCAGGATCTGTGACCAGAATGCACCATCATAGCAGTTCTCCTCCAAGCAGTACCAGTTCTTCACAGCCTCAGCCGCATCCCACAGACCAATGTTCGTAGCACCGGAAGTACCCACCATGGCAATGTTCTCGCCATAGGAATTGCCGGTGTTGTGCTTGAGGCTGCCGGTGTTGCAGATGTCTTGGAAGGCGGGGCTGGTCATAACGTAGTCTTCAATGGCTGTGCTGTACGTCATGGGGCATGCTCCGTGCTTTTCCCTGTACAGGTTGTGCTGCTCCAGAACACGTTCCACTTGCCAGTCCAGCGGACGAGTCTGGCAAGTTGGGGATAGTGTACACAGGGCCCCTAACACGCCGCCTGGTGCCGGAACAGGCGTGAATGCACTGCACCACGGTTGCGTTGAGGTACACTGCGCAGTGGCACCTCTGCTGAGTGAGAGGGCACCCAGTAGCATCGCACACATGGGCCTCATTTGTTGGTTGTTAAGGAAAAATGCTGTGTGGAAATTTTTGTAGGATGTATGCGAACAACAAACAACAAACGACAAATGGGGGGTATTTCATTCTGCTTATTTCTAGAAAGTAGACACCGAACCTTTTTTTCTTTTGCAAACGGGGTTTTCTGCAAAGAACGTTGAAACGGTTTTAACGGGGGGAGAGGGAAACAATAAAGAAAAGTTGAAAGTGCAAACGACTCACCGTTCAACGGCGGGACGCAGGCACTGGATAATAAAAGAACATCAATAAAAATGAATGTGTTTCGCACCACACTCGCCGTGTTGGTCAGCTTCTAAAAAGCTACGTGTATTTCAGGCCAGGTAGACCGCCTGACACCATACGGACGCACATCGCAACGGAAGAAGAAACGAAAGCACCAACACTGACCCTCTCGACAGGCTCTTTTACCAGTTGAGGAGTCAGTGTTGGCTGTGTCTCGCAACAGGTCTATTGTGTGATACGAGATGTGCCATTTGCGAGCTCACACATCCCGACACTTTCACAGAAATAAACCTGTTCCGAGTTCACAAAACGCGTTGAAAAATGCTATTCAGTGATAATATCAAAAAGGATCAGAGCTTGTGGAAGAGATCGTTTTTTTCCCCTCAAAAGATGTGTCTGGAATACGAAAAACCCACACAAATAACATGATCGTCCAGATGTGTGAAAATCTCAAACAAATTCACAATTTCTGGAAAGATCTTCCGCAAACTTCAAAGATCCATCATAGTGAAAACAATGTCATGAAACGATGAGAGCAATGTGCAAAAACAAAGAAATGTTTATAACATGATACCAAGCCTCTCGTGCCTAGTCAACTATTAAAACAAAGAACAAAAGAAACTGAAAGATGAACGTGTCGCGCATCACACATCAGAGAAAAAGAGCATCAGAGGAGAAATAACTATATACTCCTGAAGCAACATATGCCTGAGAGGGTGTCAACCACCATGGATTTATTTCGGTGAATACAAACATCTCACTTGAAATACAAAACGGTGTATTGCTGCGGCTGCCTCAGCATCACACAAGAGACCACACAAGGAGCGACCCATCGTGCCCGGCAGTGGCAAGAAGGCTGCTGTCGGGGGAGAAGGACACCTGAGCCACAATTGAGTCGAGGCCTGCAAGGCGTGTGTGCACAGTGCCTGCTGCCGTCCACACGACGACCTCAGCAGGGCCTGCAGCAGCAAAGAGCTGCCCGTCTGCAGAGGGCGTAGCGTGGTGCAGCACGTGAGAGGGCATCGACACTGCTGCTGACACTGTCGCGACACCCACACCGACAGTCCCGCTTGCCCAACGCGTCATAAGGACGGCACCGCTGTCCATCCCACGCAGCAGCTCACCGCCAGACAGGAACGCCACAGACACCACACGCGCACCCTCAGAGACAACAGTGCCCACCTTCGCACCCGTCGCAACGTCCCATATCTGCACAATCTCGTCCACCTCACTCCCCACCACAGTTGCCAGCAGACTTCCGTCAGGCGAAAACGCCACGTTGCGCGCATGCGCATGGATGACAAGGTCCAAGGCACCGTCGTCTGCACGCACAACACGTGTGCTTGGCGCGTTCCCACCCCCACCCGCAAGCAGGCCACCCACACGCGAATACGCGACCTTGCGTATCGGCGTGCTTCTGCTCCCCAGGTTGTGCAGGACGTACCGCAGTGCTCCCGTTGCCACATCGCACACCACAGCACGTCCACCCGCACCTGCAACTGCAACCGACAGTGCGTCCGGCGAGAACACAACGTCGTGCACAGCAAAGTCTGCACACGCAAGCTTCAGCGTCTGCATGCCTGTTGCAATCTCAAACACACGCACACCGTCGTCGCTGCCAGTGGCAAAGTGCGTGCCGTCGCTCGAGAAGGCAACAGAGAGCACCCTCTCTTGGTGCTGCACCTTGAAGCGGCATGTGTCAGGCAGGCTCCGTGGGCACGTTGTCTTAATCGTGTCCTTGTCTGTGCACGTAGAAGGGGCGCTTGTCGGCACTGCAGTGGGCATGAATGGTGGAACAGCTGTGGGCTGCGCTGTCGGGGTTGCTGTTGGGACGGAGGTGGGGTTCAGGCAGCATGCTGCTGTGTTGTCGGCGTGCAGGGCTGAGCAGATGGCGGCAATTGGAGTCCCGCCTCTTGTCACCTGCGGGCAGTTGATAGCAGTCGGGTTTGCGTCAAGCACAAGTCTGTAGGTGGGGTGAGTGGTATGGTATTATTACAACAGGCTGGCTGTTTTGATTTTCTCAGACAGTAAATGCAAGACATGTTCAAATACTTCCTATAAGTATCCCCAAGTCCCTCACTCTTTCTTTTGGTAAAAATCACCCAGAAAAATCCCCCACTTTTCTCCCGTGAAAAATGAGTCACACCATATCAAGAATAGTTGTAAGATGAATATGCCTGGCGTGCATCTTTCTTAACATAAAGCAAGAAACCAACATACCCATGGGGACAGGTGTAGATCGCACATGTGGCAGGTCCGAGGCAAGGGTTCGTCAGCACCCAGTTCCCAACATCGGGGTTTGAACTGTCCTGTGTGCACGTCAGAGCCGGTGCAGCACCACCCTGTGCGAAACCATTGCCGTCACACACAAGCGAGCACGGAGTCGCAAACACATTGTTGCACGATGGCAGGGTCATTGCGGGGTCGACAATGCCAGCTGCTGCGTGGTCGAAGGGCTGCAGGCACTCCACTGGTGCGCACGCGATACTGGGTGTTGGAAGTACTCCTGTTCCCATGTTCAGTGCGTCACAGTTCAGGAGACCAGTGTTTGTGGTGTACCCTGCAGCACTGTCGCACTGCAGACTGCACGAAGGCTGGGTCACTGCCGTCAGCACAGTCATCGCAGTGCACGGGAGCACCATTCCCTGGTTCGGGCCAGCAATGACACCTGCAGGTGCAGTTCCAAGATCGTACACAGCACACACATTCTCTACACACGTGGGTACTCCAGCAAACGTACCTGCAGTGCAAGTGATCACGCCAGTGGTCATGCCACCACACTCAAATCCAGCGTCTACGTTCCATGTGCAGGCCGGTGCTCCGGGGGTGCTCATGTCAACAAGGCCACCTCCTGCCGTGCAGCCGCTCAGCGTTGCTCCAAAGATGGGGGGGAGTGTGCAGTCCTCTGTGGATAAGGGGTAGGTGGTGTGTGAGTGGCGACATGTGTTACATACGAATGCAAGTCGGGATGGCCGTCACTGCCGGCGTCTGTGCTACGAAGGTGAATGCATTGTTCGTGCACATCACATTGCAAGTGGCCTGGTCGCACGTGTAACCTGAGTTGCACACGACAGGCTTTGTGTCCCCCTCGTTACCTGTGATGGTACCAGCGTTCGCAACAATTGGCATCGGTGCACACGGATCAGCAGACAGCACCGCTGGTCCCCACGTCGTCCCTGTGCAAGTCACGGTGATTGGCACACCGCCGTTGTAGTTCGCGGCATGCAGGCTACACGGGCCGGTCGTCCAAACAAATCCAAGGCAATGAGGGGAAACCGTCACACCGGCACCAGCCAAACTCCTGTTGAAAGGGAAATGGTTGAGACATGCAAACATAGTACATACGCTCCTTTGAGGGTCTGAGCGCCAAGGTTGACCGTCATGTCGTTGAAGTTGCACTGCCCGTTGACAGCAGTTGCTGCCAGAAGCACAGCTGCCACGATCTGCTTCATGGTGTAAAGGTGTTTCGTATGTGTTTCGTTTGCCTGTTGTGCAGGTGGTGTTGTCCACGTGAAGGGCGGTGGGAGAGGTGCAAAGTTGTTTTCCAGAGAAACAAAAGTACGGGAACAGGTCTCTCTTGCGCTTTACTGTGCAGTCGAGGACCGCTGCTGGGTTAGCGTTGCAGGGTACACTTGAGTGGAGGTTCCACTCAAGACACGTCAAAAGTGTCAAAAAAAGAGAAACGTTGATGTAAACCTCAGACTCACGGACTTCAGTCACGGCTAAAAAAATGGAAGCTGCAAATGCTAAACCCAAGGGAAAAATGAAGCAGGCAGGATAGATGTGGCTTTGTACACACCCTTCAAAATAAATAGAACAAAACAACCACGATGCACACACATACACATATCATGGAAGCAATCTTTTTCAAACACACAAACACCGAGACACATCACAGTCTAGACACTTCACACCACAATCCAGACACACAGTTTTCCGCCCGAACGAGGTTGGTCATCGACTGCCTTCTTCGACTGCCTCTGCGCGGTTAACCCTGCTGGCACACATGCGGTTCCAGTACTTGCACGACCCATCGGAGTATTTTTGGGGGCGTGTTCTGTTGCGACCGCGCTTGCCTTTTACTTTGTGATGGCTCCACGGTGCTGCGTTGTCGACCATGGTGCTGATACGGTGCGTCATTCCCTGATAGGCACCGGTGCAGGTCACATCTGCTGCAGGCGCTGCCCTGCGCCGTGTGCGTGCAATACGGTCATATGTTGCACACGAGACAGCAGCAGACCCCGTTGTCTTCACCAAAATATCGTGCCTCTTGCGACATGTCATCGCCTCGATCTCCGCATCCGGAGGAATGCACCCCGTCCACCGCAGGTACTTATGACACCGCCCCAAGGCACGCACCTTGTCGTCACCCAAGCGTGCACGACGCACACCACCGGAGGTCTTCGCCAGTCCATGCAGGTCGTGTGTGTCACCCATGTTGTCAGGTGGTAAGCTGAGGTGGTGCAGTGTTGTGGTGCGCGAGACTGGTGGGAATCGCAGTGGTTATCAAAAACAGTGTGGAGGTGGGGGATGGGGAGGATCCTCGCTTGTGGGGATATTCTGTAAAGAAATGACGAAAGTACGTAAAATCAGGCCACAGACTAAGTAGGGAAGAGACTGAGGTCTCTTCCCTGCCTAGTGGGCCATTCCGACAGGGGGAAATATTGGGTGGAAAAGGTGCAAAAACGTCTCCGATAAGCAGCAGTGAGACTCCGTGGGGTTATCGAACACCCTCTTCGGACTGTGTTGCTTTGCAGGTTGAAAGAAAACAAAAACAAGAAAAATCTCTAAACTGAATGCGCTCTTTTTGCACATCCTAAATGCGACAACAAAAAGACGGTCTGTGCTGACTGACACGTCTTTCAAAACAACCGAACACTGTTCGGAGGAATGGGGTGGGGTGGGGTGCAGTGGGTGGGGCGGAATCAAATTATGAAACGATAAAAAAGTGAAGTTGAAAGTGCAAAAGAAACTATGGCAGCCAAGGCACACAAAGTGCTGGGTCCAGTTTACCACTGTCGTTGAGCTCGCTCGATCCCAAGGAGACTCAACTGCGTAGTATTTTATACGATACGTACACCACATCCGACACCCTCGTCTCGCTGGTCACACAGATGTGTGCACGGCGTCCGCTATCAACGTCAAAGGGCTTCACGAAGCCGTCCCCACGCGCGCAATGTCCGTTATCCTTGCATGTTGCCGCAGTGTCGCCGTGCTGTTTGCACTGTGCATCAGAGGTGCACCACGTCATAGCTGCGCTGCTTGGTGCTTCTGTTGTTGGCACTAGGGTGTGTCCTTCCGGCAGTGCTGTTGGTTCTGCTGTGGGAGGGGACAGACACTCGTAACGGAAGGCAAAGTCACCACCATCACTGTCAACCTCACTACTGTAGAACACGTATGCAACCCCTGTTCTGTTGTTCGAAGGGAAGGTGAAGTCCTCAGCAGTGTCCAAACCAGATGCGTTGAAGAAGGTGGACCAGACACGGTTCTCTCTCTGACCCATCCACAGAGAGTCGTTGCCAATGTTGAAAGACGTCCATTTGATGTTCACTTCTTCTTCTTCCTGACACTGCAGAATCCAGTACTTCTGCTCATTTGGCCCGTACTTCATGTGGCTCACATCCCCAGCAGTGTTCAGTGTTGATGGAAGAGCAGCAGGCACAGCGCCAGGAGAACAGAACCTTCTTGTTCCCAGACACCCACTTCACACTCGCAATCATAGTGACACGTGTCTGTGCAACAAAGCTCTGTGTAGTGACGGTACTACGCGCTCCGGGGACACGTGACTCCTCATTCCCGTTGTTCATGATGATGAAGTCGCCAGCAAAGTCGTTCAAGTACTGCACCACAAACGCACCGTCACAGGAAACAGACCGTGTCGGCTATTTCGGTGGCAAGCAGCATGTCCACAATCCCGCTGCTATTGTCAAGGTTGCGCACACCAGCGTGCAACGCCATTGCTGCCACAAGAACTGAATACATGGTGTGGAGAGTGTGTTGCAAAGGGTACATAATTTATCTGGAGTGAGGTGGGTTGCCAGCACAAAGGGGCCATGATCTTAGTGCGAACAGTTCTCAGTTCGCACCACGGGAGATCTGAGACAATTAATTATTAAGTTGTAGGGATTATCAAGTTTCAGATTTTTCCCCAATTGTCCCAGTTTTGTTACGTCCCAGAATTGTTCGGGCGGTTTTCCAGGTACTTGTCAATTTTTGGGGGTGTGGGTGGTTGGGTGCGGCTGGTTGGTGGAGGGATCATAGCCGGCCCAAGTATGTATATTTTGTTTGTTTGTTGGACATGTTTGGGTTTGCACCGAAGTGCATGGGTGAGGGGGGAAGGTCACACAGACAATTCTGGGACGTAAATATTCTGGGACGTAAAAATGTCCCAAGTTTAAAAAAGTCCAAAATGTCCCGGTTTTGTTACGTCCCAGAATATTTACGTCCTAAAAATTTTACGCCCCAGAATTCTTACGATTACGGTAATAAATTTTCGTTGACATGTGCGATCAACAAACAACAAACGACGAATGGGGGGGTATTTCATTTTGTTGATTTAGGGATTTGAGCTTCTTCTTTTGCAAACGGGGTTTTCTGCAAAGAACGTTGAAACGGTTTTAACGGGGGGAGAGGGAAACAATAAAGAAAAGTTGAAAGTGCAAACGACTCACCGTTCAACGGCGGGACGCAGGCACTGGATAATAAAAGAACATCAATAAAAATGAATGTGTTTCGCACCACACTCGCCGTGTTGGTCAGCTTCTAAAAAGCTATGTGTATTTCAGGCCAGGTAGACCGCCTGACACCATACGGACGCACATCGCAACGGAAGAAGAAACGAAAGCACCAACACTGACCCTCTCGACAGGCTCTTTTACCAGTTGAGGAGTCAGTGTTGGCTGTGTCTCGCAACAGGTCTATTGTGTGATACGGGATGTGCCATTTGCGAGTTAGCTGACACATCCCGACACTTTCACAGAAATAAACCTGTTCCGAGTTCACAAAATACACAAAACGCGTGGAAAAATGCTATTCAATAAAAATCATATATGATCATAGTTTGTGGAAGAGATCTTTTTGTCTCTTCACAGAAAATGTGTGTGTAAGAAAACCCCACACAAATAACATGATCGTCCAGATGTGTGAAAATCCCCAACAAATTCACAATTTCTGGAAAGATCTTCCGCAAACTTCAAAGATCCATCATAGTGAAAACAATGTCACGTAATGATGAGACCGATGTACAAAAAACAAAAGAAAAGAACAAAAGAAACTGAAACATAAACGTGCCGACAGAAAAAGAGTCGTTGAAACGTGCTAAAACGCATCTCAGTCGAGCTCATGCAAAGGGCGAGACGTGAGTGGTGTGCACCGTAAGAGAACATCAGCAGTTCCACTCGCGTGACCTCTTTATACCCCAGCCTTTTCGAAAGGCCTACTATACCTTTGTACGTGGTACCGTGGGGAGCATAGCGGGGGACCCTAAGGGCAATATCGCTTCGTAAACGCGCACGTGCCATCCAATACCATCGCTGTGGGGGCGATTTGCCTTGCGGCATCAGATGACTCCTTACGAATGGGGGGATCTACGCGGACAGTGTAGAGGGGGTGGGGGCTGGGGCAGCATTCTCCACCTGGCTGAAGAAGGGTGTCCCTGGATGTAAGCTGGTCTGACTCTCAGACTTTCCGCGCTGAAGAATCCGATGAAGAATTCTTCGAAAAAAAAAAAAAAATCCCGAAAAAAAAAAATTTTCCAGTGAAGAATTCTTCATTGGAAAAAAATAAAAATAAAAAAAATTCCCGGAAAAAAAAAAAATCCCCCACATAAGCCTCTGAGAGTGACCAGAACTGGCCTCATGAACAAAGTGACCCCGTCACAGCCAGAACGCGACTCAATTGATCAAACGCCGAACGAAAAGGAAACATGCAGCATGGCGAAAGGAAAAAAGTCGCGTACCGTGCGCCTGCGGCGCAAGTTTGCAACCCACCTTCCCATGACATAGTTTGGCTGTAAAAATGTGCAATTTTCAGCGCAATTTTTTGAAATGTTGCGTACCGTGGCTTCGCCAGGAGCCTTGATGCTATGACCACCGTTTCTTTTTGTACACGTACTGAGGTTACTGAGAATTCGTGTGTCTGGTGCAAATATCAATCAAGTTGAACTCCTCAGTTGGATACCCGAGGAATTCTCTCATTCCGGGTCGGGCTCGACCGCGCTTTTTTATTTTATTTTTTGGAAATCTCAGGCATGCTGTCCTCTAAATCGGATTTAGGATTCAGGATTTTCTATAAGAAAATTTTATAAGAAAATTTTATTTTTGCCGGTGAAAAAATTTTCATATGGATATGGGGCAGTGTCTTTTTTAGGGAGGTCGGAATAATTTCCTGGTAGAACAGTGGTTGAACCACGGGAGTACCCTGGGGAACTGAGTTACTGACCGCACCGTGAAATCCCAGGCTGTCCCCTAATTTTTTTTGCCTGCGGCGCCATTATTTATTACTTTTTTGCTCCGCAAAAAAGGGTTTGTTGACTGACTCTGTAGTGTAAAAAGCTACATTTTACACCGTACCCTATTATTTTTTCGCCTGCGGCGCCATTTTGTGTTATTCCTTTTGCTCCGCAAAAGGAAAATACAATACAGTTCCCTATGTTTCCAATGTCTTCGCTGGTCAGAACTTAAAAACATCTTGGGGGAAACACAAACTGACCCCAAAAATCTTGAAATCTGATTCTTGGATAAGGCACTGTGGTGGGGAGAAAAATGTGACCGCCCCGCACTGCGGGCCTACAACAACAAAAAAATATCTTCTCCTGTTGTGCGTGAAAAATTTTCGCGCGCAGCGCGAAAAATTTTTTTTCTATAAGAAAATTTTGAGATTTAAAAATCAGAAAAATCCTGATTTTTCCCGGATTTACTGTAACCTCTCTCTCTTTTACGGCAGGTGACCGGTTGAGGCGATACTTCCGGACTGAGGAAGGGCATTCTTTTACTTTTTATTTGCCTGGAGGGGGTACGGGGCGGCCTCTTGTAAGTTTGTTTTGGATTTAAGGACATGCTTGATCTCAGGGACTGCGCTGGGACGCGTGTTTTGGGCCAGAACTCTAGTTTCTCCGCCGGAGGCCCTGAACTTGCGTTAACTTCCGGCGCGCGTAGCGCGCCGGGCTCGGGACGTATTTACCTTTTATGTACAAAATCACGATTCTTCATCAAAAATCGTACCCAATGAAGGAGCGCGGAAACACTGCTGACTCTGAAGAGAAAAGAAAAAGAAAACTCACCAAAAGTATATCTTCCCACATTCCTCACACAAAATAAAGGATGCAGGATGTTTCTTGCCTTATGCACGACAGAACGCATCGTCACACAAGAGACCACACAAGGAGCGACCCGTCGTGCCCGGCAGTGGCAAGAAGGCTGCTGTCGGGGGAGAAGGACACCTGAGCCACAATTGAGTCGAGGCCTGCAAGGCGTGTGTGCACAGTGCCTGCTGCCGTCCACACGACGACCTCAGCAGGGCCTGCAGCAGCAAAGAGCTGCCCGTCTGCAGAGGGCGTAGCGTGGTGCAGCACGTGAGAGGGCATCGACACTGCTGCTGACACTGTCGCGACACCCACACCGACAGTCCCGCTTGCCCAACGCGTCATAAGGACGGCACCGCTGTCCATCCCACGCAGCAGCTCACCGCCAGACAGGAACGCCACAGACACCACACGCGCACCCTCAGAGACAACAGTGCCCACCTTCGCACCCGTCGCAACGTCCCATATCTGCACAATCTCGTCCACCTCACTCCCCACCACAGTTGCCAGCAGACTTCCGTCAGGCGAAAACGCCACGTTGCGCGCATGCGCATGGATGACAAGGTCCAAGGCACCGTCGTCTGCACGCACAACACGTGTGCTTGGCGCGTTCCCACCCCCACCCGCAAGCAGGCCACCCACACGCGAATACGCGACCTTGCGTATCGGCGTGCTTCTGCTCCCCAGGTTGTGCAGGACGTACCGCAGTGCTCCCGTTGCCACATCGCACACCACAGCACGTCCACCCGCACCTGCAACTGCAACCGACAGTGCGTCCGGCGAGAACACAACGTCGTGCACAGCAAAGTCTGCACACGCAAGCTTCAGCGTCTGCATGCCTGTTGCAATCTCAAACACACGCACACCGTCGTCGCTGCCAGTGGCAAAGTGCGTGCCGTCGCTCGAGAAGGCAACAGAGAGCACCCTCTCTTGGTGCTGCACCTTGAAGCGGCATGTGTCAGGCAGGCTCCGTGGGCACGTTGTCTTAATCGTGTCCTTGTCTGTGCACGTAGAAGGGGCGCTTGTCGGCACTGCAGTGGGCATGAATGGTGGAACAGCTGTGGGCTGCGCTGTCGGGGTTGCTGTTGGGACTGATGTAGGAATTGCTGTGGGCTGTGCTGTTGGCATTGAAGTAGGTTGTGCTGTGGGAACGGAGGTTGGCACAGCTGTGGGCACTGCAGTGGGCATGGATGTCGGAACAGTTGTGGGTACTGCTGTGGGCTGCGCTGTCGGGATTGCTGTTGGGGCTGAAGTGGGAACGGAGGTTGGCACAGATGTAGTCACTGCACACCCTGTCGCTGTTGACCCTGGTGCTCCGATCTGGCTCCCGAACTCCGAAACGTGGTTCCCTTTCACTTGATAATTGCACATGATGTACATGCGGGTACCGTCGATAGAGCACAGACCACACCCGACCTCGACTGAATCCTTCCACACCACCTGAGAGAAGCGCAGGATCTGTGACGAGAATGCACCATCGTAACTGTAGCAGTTCTCCTCAAAACAGTACCAGTTCTTCACAGCCTCGGCCGCATCCCATTTGGCAATCCTTGTAGGATCGGAAGTAGCCACCATGGCAATGTTCTCGCCATAGGCATTACCGTTGTTATACGTGAGGCTGCCGGTGTTGCAGGTGCCCTGGAAGCCGGCGCTGGTCATAACGTAGTGTTCAATGGCTGTGCTGTACTTCATGGGGCATGCTCCGTGCTTTTCCCTGTACAGGTTGTGCTGCTCCAGTATACGTTCCACTTGCCAGTCCAGCGGACGAACCTGGCACGATAGGGCTAGCACGTGACAAGGGTCTATCACGTCGCTGGGTGCCAGAACAGGCATGAAAGGATCGCACCACGGATGCGTTGAGGTACACTGCGCAGTGGCACCTCTGCTGAGTGAGAAGGCACCCAGTAGCATCGCACACATTGGCCTCATTTTTTGGTGATTAAGGAAAACTGTTGTGGAAATCATTGGTTGGACGTATGCGATCAACACACAACAAACGACGAATGGGGGGGGTATTTCATTTTGTTGATTTAGGGATTTGAGCTTCTTCTTTTGCAAACGGGGTTTTCTGCAAAGAACGTTGAAACGGTTTTAACGGGGGGAGAGGGAAACAATAAAGAAAAGTTGAAAGTGCAAACGACTCACCGTTCAACGGCGGGACGCAGGCACTGGATAATAAAAGAACATCAATAAAAATGAATGTGTTTCGCACCACACTCGCCGTGCTGGTCAGCTTCTAAAAAGCTATGTGTATTTCAGGCCAGGTAGACCGCCTGACACCATACGGACGCACATCGCAACGGAAGAAGAAACGAAAGCACCAACACTGACCCTCTCGACAGGCTCTTTTACCAGTTGAGGAGTCAGTGTTGGCTGTGTCTCGCAACAGGTCTATTGTGTGATACAGGATGTGCCATTTGCGAGCTCACACATCCCGACACTTTCACAGAAATAAATCTGTTCCGAGTTCACAAAACGCGTTGAAAAATGCTATTCAGTGATAATATCAAAAAGGATCAGAGCTTGTGGAAGAGATCGTTTTCTTCTCCCCTCAAAAGATGTGTGTGGAATAAGAAAAACCCACACAAATAACATGATCGTCCAGATGTGTGAAAATCCCCAACAAATTCACAATTTCTGGAAAGATCTTCCGCAAACTTCAAAGATCCATCATAGTGAAAACAATGTCATGTCACAATGAGAGCAATGTGCAAAAACAAAGAAATGTTTATAACATGATACAGGGTTCTAGCTCAGAAGAAAAAAAAAAGAAACGGAAAAGGTGGCTCAAAAAAAATTTTTCTGCGCTTCGCGCGCAGGGATTACGCAGCTCCCCCAAAAATAAAAAAAGTACGTATGGATTTTCAACACGTACAATTCTAAGCAAAAAACAATTAAAAACCGCGCGCGCTTCGCGCGCGCTTCGCGCGCGCTCTCCCTGGCAAAGTTGGTTGAGAAGGGTTGTGAAAGTTCGAAGAACTGGAGAAATCATCAGTCATGGCATCCAAATGTTCCTGGCGAAGCCACGGTACGCAACATTTTTAAAAAATCTTGACATAAAATGGCACTTTCGTTGGTAATTATGGTCCAGTTCCGTAAACTTTACTTCCATATTTTGCTAAAACGAAAGTTTCTGGCGAAGCCACGGTACGCAACATTTCTAAAAATTGCGCTTAAAATTGCCTATTATGTCATGGGAAGGGTGTATTGCAATCTAGCGCCGCAGGCGCACGGTACGCTACTTTTTTCTTTCGCCATGCTGCATGCTCCTTTTCCGGTAAAATAGAAAATTGTCTCCTACAAATAGAATTCTGTAGGGGGTAGGTGAGAGGTGGGGGCGGAGCCCCACTCCTCACCTACCCCACCCCAGCCCAATCCAAAACCCAAATTACCTACGTATGGACACGTATGGATTCCACCT
This sequence comes from Rhynchopus sp. YZ270_cl-10, assembly GCA_964035575.1. Classification (NCBI taxonomy): domain Eukaryota; phylum Euglenozoa; class Diplonemea; order Diplonemida; family Diplonemidae; genus Rhynchopus; species Rhynchopus sp. YZ270_cl-10. The sequence continues at coordinate 1,703,879 of OZ037844.1, read as the reverse complement.
TTTCAAAAACAATTCACGTATGGATTTCCATACGTTCCACACGTGGAGCGTAATCCCTGTTCGCGCGGAAAAATTGACCACGCCAAGTCGCTGTTTTTAACAGCAAAGGGGACTGGCTGACGACACTGAGGACCTCCTTGGCCAACCGGTTTTTTGCACCGTGTAAAGGGGGGGGAGGGATAATTGTAGTGGGGGATAACTGTAGAATGGCGGATAAAATAAAAAATATCGCCAGTTTGTTCTTCTCAAAAAATGGGGGATAGTTGTAGTGGGGGATAAAAAAAAATATCTCTCTTTTTTCCCACCTGAATATCCCCATCCCCAAGGAAAATCCACACCAAAAACGCGGTGTGGGAAGTGGGGGATAACTGTAGTGGGGGATAAAATAAAATAAAATGGGGGAGAAAAAACGGGGGATAATTGTTTTATCCCCCACCCCCCTATAAATAATAAAACCTACATTCTTGAACTCTTCTACACGACGTGATTTTCATTGGACGCATCCCCTTCTCCAATTCAATTCAACAAAACTGTAGCTTATTCCCTCAAAATTCGTAAAACGACCCGCGCCATGGCTGCTGAGTCGGAAGACAAAGAGTGAGGGCGAACGCCACGTGAAAAACTGCCCAGATGCGACGCCTGTGAGCTGTATGTAAGCGGCTACCTAAACAGTCGGAGAAATGGTGTGAAGTTCGTTGCAACAGTACGTCCCTCGACGGTACTGCGCGTAATAGTCAGACCCTAGGTGCTCTGTGCTTACATACTAGCATCGAACAGTGCAGGCGCATTAGGCCCAACGTGTCTAAATAGAACAACGAACGAAAAAGACAATGTGAGACTGTAAATCCCAATAACAACAATAACGCCAATTATCTCTTTTCCTTCTTTCTTTTTTTTTTTTTTTTTTTTTTAAATGAAAAACGCTAATAACTTTTTGACCCCCCTCTGTAAGTGTTGGTTGAATTGGAGTCGGGGAGCACAAGCAAAGGGCAATGAAAGGAAAACAATGAATAAAAGAACAAGATAGAAGAGCCAGTATTTATGTCTGAACTACACACACAATTCCAATCATTCGAACCGAAGACGCCCAAACATTTCGGTCTGTATTATTTCTTTACAACCGTACGCGTACCGCTTCGTCTGTTGTATACAAAAAAAAAACCCAAAAAAAAAAAAAAAAAAAAATCCCAAAAAAAAAAAAAAAAACAACGGAAAAGGTGGGCCACCTTTTCCGTTCTACTGAGCTAGGACCCTGCATGATACCAAGCCTCTCGTGCCTAGTCAACTATTAAAACAAAGAACAAAAGAAACTGAAAGATGAACGTGTCGCGCATCACACACTAGAGAAAAGAAAGCTGAGTTGAAATACAAATCCCTCCCTGACAGTGAAGAAATTCCGTCTACACGACAGAAACTGATGACCTGTCCTCTCAAAACGGTGTACTGCTGCGGTGCAAAACTAACCCTAGCCGGTTGCACCTTGTGCCTCAGCATCACACAAGAGACCACACAAGGAGCGACCCGTCGTGCCCGGCAGTGGCAAGAAGGCTGCTGTCGGGGGAGAAGGACACCTGAGCCACAATTGAGTCGAGGCCTGCAAGGCGTGTGTGCACAGTGCCTGCTGCCGTCCACACGACGACCTCAGCAGGGCCTGCAGCAGCAAAGAGCTGCCCGTCTGCAGAGGGCGTAGCGTGGTGCAGCACGTGAGAGGGCATCGACACTGCTGCTGACACTGTCGCGACACCCACACCGACAGTCCCGCTTGCCCAACGCGTCATAAGGACGGCACCGCTGTCCATCCCACGCAGCAGCTCACCGCCAGACAGGAACGCCACAGACACCACGCGTGCACCCTCAGAGACAACAGTGCCCACCTTCGCACCTGTCGCAACGTCCCATATCTGCACAATCTCGTCCACCTCGCTCCCCACCACAGTTGCCAGCAGACTTCCGTCAGGCGAAAACGCCACGTTGCGCGCATGCGCATGGATGACAAGGTCCAAGGCACCGTCGTCTGCACGCACAACACGTGTGCTTGGCGCGTTCCCACCCCCACCCGCAAGCAGGCCACCCACACGCGAGTACGCTACCTTGCGTATCGGCGTGCTTTTGCTCCCCAGGTTGTGCAGGACGTACCGCAGTGCTCCCGTTGCCACATCGCACACCACAGCACGTCCACCCGCACCTGCAACTGCAACCGACAGTGCGTCCGGCGAGAACACAACGTCGTGCACAGCAAAGTCTGCACACGCAAGCTTCAGCGTCTGCGCGCCTGTTGCAATCTCAAACACACGCACACCGTCGTCGCTGCCAGTGGCAAAGTGCGTGCCGTCGCTCGAGAAGGCAACAGAGAGCACCCTCTCTTGGTGCTGCACCTTGAAGCGGCATGTGTCAGGCAGGCTCCGTGGGCACGTTGTCTTAATCGTGTCCTTGTCTGTGCACGTAGAAGGGGCGCTTGTCGGCACTGCAGTGGGCATGAATGGTGGAACAGCTGTGGGCTGCGCTGTCGGGGTTGCTGTTGGGACTGATGTAGGAATTGCTGTGGGCTGTGCTGTTGGCACTGAAGTAGGTTGTGCTGTGGGAACGGCGGTTGGCATAGCTGGGAGCGGCAGTGTCTCTGTCGCAGTGCCAGTCAACGTCAACGTCATGGTCAACGTATCCTGTGCAGTGGCACCTCTGCTGAGTGAGAGGGCACCCAGTAGCATCGCACACATGGGCCTCATTTTTTGGTTGTGAAGGATAACTGGTGTGTAGTTGTACAGCGGGGAGAGAGGAGAGAGAGGGCAGCGGCATAAAAACAGAACACAGCAACCAATTTTTTGTTTGTAATTTATGTAATTTTTTTTTGCGTTTTTTAATTGTTTTTTTTTTGTTTGTTTGTTTGGGAAGAGGGAGAGAGGGTGGCCACCCTTTTAGTTCTTTGGGTAGTATTTTTGTTTATTTTGTAATTGCTTCCTTTTTTTACCCCACACCCACAAAGTTAATTTTTTTTGTTTCCTTTGCTCCCCCTTTTTTTGCAGTTTTTTTCTTCTTTTTTTGGTTATATTTTTTGCCACGAAAGGGGCCGGGACTCATCTGTGAGTGGAAGAGATAATACCTATGACACCCCACGTACATCCTCATGTTCTTCTGTTGGTGGATCGTCTTTAACTTACTACGTCAATATGACTGGAGTTGACATTTTAAAAAAAGCAACCAAAAAGCCGAACAGAAATTTGTGCACAGAAACCTCACAATATAAAGTTGACTTGAAATAAAGCAGCCCGTTCGTGACAAGTGTACGTTTTGGTACATGACCGGTTTTATTCAGTCCCAAAGTACACTGAAATAAATGGTCTGCACCAGAACACCACAGGCAAAGGAACAACGTTCACCCTATGGTCTCCCTACAGCAGACAGCCCCCACCCACACCCTTTCCCCTGTTGTACAAGCTGACGCAAACATCCACCACGTATGTCCTTCCAGGGGCATTGGTGCTTTGCGTCCCACGATGCGAATCAGAACAAAATATTTTTCAGAAAGTGGAAGAGCAAAAGGAAGAAGAAGAAGAAAAAAAAAACGGACATCGAGCGGCACACATTACCAATCACACAACCCCCCCTTTACGAAGAAGGGTTTGGGTTGAAGCACTGTACGTACAAAAACGTCAGCAGAGTGCACAGTAGAAAAAGTGCAAAATAGAAAACTTGAAAAAAAGATGAACGTGCCACTCTGTGCCACAAAAAGAAATCATCGAAACAAAAATACGTTCGCTCCAATCACCATGGACACTAGACACCCATAAACTGTATACCCCCACGGGATCCAAAAAAAACTGATATTAAACACACACACGCTCACCTTTGGTATCGTTCCACTCTTTAAGAACTGCCCAACACCTTCCAACACGCTCACCCTGAAGAGGTGTATAAAAAAATTTCTAATTCAATTGAACCCCCCGCCCCAGTGAGTCCCCCCCCACCCCCGCCCCGTTCAGGATCTGGTGAAGGAGAATAAGCTTTCGCGAGCAAGGCTTGGAAGGGTTTTTTCGGTCACCCTTTTTCTTGTGTACAAAAAATAAATCAAAAGAAAAATACAAAAAAAAACGGAAAGCTTTGGAAGATGCGCTTCACAGTGCCAACACAGATATCTGTTAAAAGAAAGTTACCGTATTCGTACAAAGTATCGGCTGTACTAATGTTCGACCTTTTCAGGATTTTTCTGGAAGTTCGACCCTTTTTACTGTCGATATTTTGTACGAATACGGTAAAGATGAATTCCGTTCGTCCTCAAATAAAATAGTTGGTCACAATGAACTCATATCCTGCAAACGCTCTGGCCCACCCACACCCCCACACCCCCCCTCCCACCCCCTCTTATAGAAATAAAACGTAACCCACAGAAATAACGTAACAGGGATTTGGGGGAAGGGGATAAAAGTGTGTTTTTGCGATCGTCTATTATGAGGGTCCTCACACACAAACGTTTCCGAAAAAAGGAAAGGCAATGGTCGATGCCCCCTTGTGGGGATTGGATTGGGGTATAAAGATGGAGTTAGTTTTCTTTTGTTAAAATATTGTTATCGTATCTTACAAAAAAAAATCCGCAAAAAAAAAATAATAGGGAGCTTCTTTTGTACGGTACAACAACCCTGTCGGAAGGATCTCGCAGAAAATATATTTTTGTTAAAAAAAAACATTGATTCCTGGGGGAGCTGAAGAAGACAAAGTACCCCCAGAATTGGGTCTGCCCCCAAAAAAAAAAAAGAAAAGAAGATGAACCGAAGCCAGGCTTTGACGTGTATTCAACTTTTTTTAAAACCCTGGGAATCCCCATATGGACGAATAATAGTACACGGTACTTGAATTTAACACCCCCCGTACGTGTTGTCACCCCTGCGATTTCCAGTTCCGTTTTTATTTTTGAGTTTTGAGTTTTGGTTTTGGTTTGCTGCGTTCAGTTCGTTGGGTTTCCTCGTGGCTCCCTTCATCCCCCACCCAAAACCAAACGACAAAAAGACAGTTTGTTTTTTTTTCGATGTTCTTCACACATTTTCCCCCCCTCCGTTCCCCAACCCCCACCCACCCCACCCCCCTTTGTTTCACACTTCAATTCGAAAAAACCCTGAATCCATTCCTTAGGATCCCCCTCGTTCTTGCCTATTTTTGGAATTTTTCATTTTTATTTTATTTCATCTTCGTAAAGTCTTCATAGACGGTTTGGAGGAATTTTTGTCCAGGCTGGGGCCTGAGGGGGTCGGGGAGGGAGTGGAGGAATTCTGTGTTCTGTCCTGGCTGGACGATGTCGAAGGTGGTAGGGTTGGTGAGACGGTACTGCGCTCGGGCGGTGAAGTGTTCTGCGAGTAGAGCGTCGACTTCGACGGCTGTGCGCTCGACGGAGCCCTTGTCGAGAACGGCCTCGCAGGCACTCACGTTGCTTGCCACGACGCTCTCGATGCGCGCGTCGTCGTTTTTCAGCTCCTCCCGCAGCAGCAGCTTCCGCAGAGGCTCCGCAAGCATGCGCCCCAAGTCCTGCTTGCTTGTGATGAGGCTAAGATGCGACACCAAAGAAGCGCTCATTTGGTGTGCAGCCTTGGTCAACTTTGAGTCGTCTGGCTCTGTTGCAAAGTCTTTGATGACCTGGAGGGGGTGTTGAGGTTTAGAGTGTTGTGGTAGATGTAGATAAAGGTTTCTCATAGGTTTTGTTTAGGGAAGATAGGAAAAAAAAGGTAAAGTGGTGTGTGTTTGAGGTGTTGTGGAGGCATACCAAATGCGCTGTGGCTGTGCACGCCGTCTGACAGTTCCTCTCCATCGACTGCTGCATGCCTTCCATCACACGGCCAATCAGCGCCGTCACCTCCTCCTTCAGGTCGTCCAGCTTTGCGAGCTCTTGTGGGAGAGTAGCGAGTGGCGGCTTGATGGGCGGGTGTTGTGTTGTGCTGGCGGCCGTCTCGAGGAGAGGCTCTGTAGGGGTGTCAGGAATGGTCGGGTTGGCGGCAGGCTTCTTGTGCACCCACAGGTCTGCAAGCACGGCACGCTGCACGCTGCGCTGGTTCTTCTTGTCTGCAAGGTCAGACATCTTAAGACTCAAGCTCTGCACAAGAGCTTCGACCTGCTGCTTGACGGCACGGTCCATCTCGTAGAGGTCGTGGATCTCCACAAGCAGGCCAAGCATTGCCATGAGCCATGGGTTCTGTGGGCGGAACACCGTGCTCTGTGCAGTGTGCTGCAGGACACGGACGACGAAGGGCAGGGTCACGACGATTTTGTAGTTGGGGAGGCCCTCAGTGAGCAGCGCCTTCATGTTGAGCTCGCGGCTCATGAGGGGGCGGTTGCGTGCGAAGGTGCAGATGCCGAGCCAGTTGCCGAGGTTCTGCAGGCGGCCTGCAAGCGTGGTGTTGGTGGCGACGTCTTCGGCGGCAAGGAGCTCACGCACGGCGGTCACTGCGGCCTTGATGATGAGATTGCTGATGTCGGGGCGGCGCATCTTCTCTACAAGTGTCGCGCAGATCTTGTGGCTGTTCGGCTCGAGCGCTGCCTTCTGTATCAGAAGCTCGACAAAGAAGCTCGCGATGTCGTTCTGGATGTAGTGGAAGGTGTTCGCACAGCTGTCCACCGTGCTCACGTCGATCTTTGCGAACACGGCCTTGAGTGTTGCCTTCTTCTTTTCGTCGTTCTCGGGTGCGCTGCCTGGTGCGGCGCCCTGTCCTGCACGCCAGTTTGCCTGTGCTTGCTGTTGCTGCTGCTGCTGTGATATTACGGGCGGGGCAGCAGGCTGTGCGGCGGGTGTGGCCAGATACGGCGCAATGCCTTCCACAAGACGCTCGATGTGTGGGACGCGCGCAAGCAAGGTTCTGCACTGAGGCCATTCAGGAAGCTTCCGCATGAAGCCCTGCACCGTCAGGATCGCAAAGGCCTGAAGGCTCTTGTGCTGCGGCTTGTGCAGATTCGGGATGATAAACTTCAGTGCTGTCGAGAGGCGGGAGGAGAGCAAACCGTTCGAGATGAAGGCGCCGACGAGCTCGGCCATGACACCGAGCTCCTTTTCGGGATAGTGTTCGAGGTGCTTGAACTCCTCGAAGATCATATCCATCATGCACAGGTAGAGGCTGTGCGTCGGGGTGCCTGCGGGCGTGCCCTTGCATGCGTGCAGCTGCTTCACAAGCGACTCGATGTCGATCTGCTGTCTGAAGATCATCACGAACGTTTTGTTCGCCTCCTCCTCGATGCTCGGTGAGTAGCCACCATCCTTCGCTGCAGGCGCTGCTGCTGCCGCTGCTGGAGGCGAGGCAGCCGGCTGCGCAGGACGCGACCGCTCGGTGATGAGGTTCTTCGCATGCTGCTTCTGCTGTGGCGACAGCCCCTGTGTGGCGTCGCCTGCCAGCGCCGTGAGGATGCCCTCCACCACCACATCCGCCCCCGCAAGCTCCGCAGTCGACAGCAACGTCCTCGTGAACGTCGCCATGTTGGGGTAGATGGGTGTGCCCCCCTCCAGCACACCGGTCAGCCACTCTGTGATGTTCACCTCCTGCACAGCGTCCTCCTTTGTGCAGCGCAGCACCACCTGAGAGAGGAGGCGTGCACTGCAGCAGTTCGCGAGGAGGGCCTGCAGCCAGTTGCCTGCCTTGGCAACCATGTACACCATCTCTGCGATGGCGGGCTTCTCGATGAAGGCTTCCGACACGCTGAGGCACGTCTGCTCGAGGGCTTCCTTTGTGCAGCGTGCGAAGATGTCAACTGCGACTGAGGAGGGCCGCCCTGCACCTGTCCCGAGAAGCTGCACAACAAGCGCACGGAGCAGCGCCCCACGCTGCTCGTCTCTGCTCGGCGTGGCGGAGATGGCAGTGAGAAGCAGAAGCTCGGGGTGGCGCTGCTGCGGGCCGTTGCTCTTCTCCTTCGGGTTCAGCACGTTTGCGACCTGCTCACGTAGCTGCGGATGCGACTGGATGTTCAACAACGTCTCCACAATGTCGATCGAATGCCACTGCTTCGGCGCTGGCGCACCACCCCACTCAATCTGCCTGGGCGTTGCGAAGTCCACCAAATCTGGCGGCGCACCGAAGCACGTTGTCAGCACAGAGAGCTGCTCCCTCGGGTTCTCCCACTCGCCCAGCAGCGGCTCTATGCTGAGACACGTAGCGCCGGTGGCCTCCTTCATCACGAGAATGAGGAAGTTCAGCCCACGGGAGTTCAGCTTCATGCCTCGGAAGTCCAACCCACGCAGCGCATTCTTCCAGAACAGATCAGCCGCACCGACACGCTCTTTGATCACCTTCACGAAGTTCGGAACGTTCCACGTCTTTGCCGCCTCTGCTTCGTGTGTCGTCTGCGTCGCGCCGATGGCAAGCATCGAATCATAGAACGCCTGCTGGCACTGCAGCTGCGTGCTGCTTGGCGCAACCTTAGAAGCGACGGACATTGCCATCATCCCGATCGCACGCCCCACTGCCTCTGCTGAGAGCGACGGAAGGTTGTCCGTCATGGACGACAGCATCTCTGGTGTAGCGGTGCACCCAGGCCCCAGCTCCTCCATGATGCCAGCAAGCGACAACTCCTCGATGCAGCGGTCTGGCAGCTCGCTCTGCGTTGCGACGCGTTTCTTGTGCGCTGAGGCAGCTTCCTTCGCAGTAAGGCTCTGCGAATCAAGACTGAGGAGGCTGTTGCGCAGCGTCTCCAGCTGCATCAACATCTTCGCCTGCTGAGAGAACACCTCTGTCGACTGAATGCAGTACAGCAAATGATGCACTAAAAAGTCTGGCAGCGTTTTGACAACATTGGGCAGCACGCATTCCGACAGCTTTACCTTCAAAAAGGCGTATCCGTCTTCTCTCAGCTCTGCGTCGTTCGAATGCGCAAAGGCAAGCCCAAGCGCAAGCTGGACTGGGAGAAGCCAGGAGGTGCCCTTCACCAACTCCTGCAAGCCCTTCCCACCTAGCTCCTTCGCAGTGACGAGGCCGCAGGCGATGGAGATGAAGTTAGGGTACTTCGGGAGCTTGAGCAGCTCCTGGCTGAGGAGCTTCATTTTGAGGCCTTCTGTCGAACGACCGAACGATGCAGAAGAGAAGTTGACCCCAAGGCTGGTCTCCGCAATGTCGCGTACAAGGAAGCCAATGAGCATCTGGTACGCATGCTCGCCAAAGCGGTTCAGCAGGCGCTCAATCTCCATAGTGTTGGTCGCGTACGTCGTCGCATTCAATGTCGCAAGCTGGTGCTGCAGCTGTGCCGCCACGCCGGACGCGAGGTCCATATCTAAAATCTTTCGCACACCCGCTCCGCCTGGCGCTACCTTCCCAGTCGGAGGTGCGGTGGACGCACTCATCTTGAACACACCCACCTTGGAGGGAAAGTGTTGTTGGGGAGAGCGTGGAGGGAGGGAGAGGAGGGAGAGCGTGGAGGGAGGGAGAGGGGGGAGAGGGGGGAGAGGGGGGAGAGGGGGGAGAGGGGGGAGAGGGGGGAGAGGGGGGAGAGGGGGGAGAGGGGGGAGAGGGGGGAGAGGGGGGAGAGGGGGGAGAGGGGGGAGAGGGGGGAGAGGGGGGAGAGGGGGGAGAGGGGGGAGAGGGGGGAGAGGGGGGAGAGGGGGGAGAGGGGGGAGAGGGGGGAGAGGGGGGAGAGGGGGGAGAGAGGGGAGAGGGGGGAGAGGGGGGAGAGGGGGGAGAGGGGGGAGAGGGAGATCTAGTATAGGATATAGACAGCCAATAAAAGTGAGGAATAGAGGAGACCGACGAACCGGTTCCAGAACTGATGATAAAGGCAAAAGAAAGGGGGGATGGAGAGGAGGTCTTTGGATAATATGCTGTAAACGAAAACGATGAGGGGGACGCAAGGCAGAAAACACACCGCAACAAAAACAAAGAAATCCTGATGAAGATGGTGGTTGAATTGTGTTAAAGGTGGGGTTAATCGGCACAGCTGCGTTCCCGGCCAACCGGAACTCGAAGAGTTCCGAGGAAATGATAGCTATTCTGCCCAAATAGAGCAAGAACAAAAGTCAACATAAAAGATAGTCAGTCTATATCCATTAGATCTCCCCAATCGTGGCAAAAGCCACTCCACCAGGGTGGTTGATAGGGGGAGAGGGGGAGAGGGGGGAGAGGGGGGAGAGGGGGGAGAGGGGGGAGAGCGTGGAGAGGGGGGAGAGGGGGGAGAGGGGGGAGAGGGGGGAGAGGGGGGAGAGGGGGGAGAGGGGGGAGAGGGGGGAGAGGGGGGAGAGGGGGGAGAGGGGAGAGGGGGGAGAGGGGGGAGAGGGGGGAGAGGGGGGAGAGGGGGGAGAGGGGGGAGAGGGGGGAGAGGGGGGAGAGGGGGGAGAGGGGGGAGAGGGGGAGAGGGGGGAGAGGGGGGAGAGGGGGGAGAGGGGGGAGAGGAGATCTAGTATAGGATATAGACAGCCAATAAAAGTGAGGAATAGAGGAGACCGACGAACCGGTTCCAGAACTGATGATAAAGGCAAAAGAAAGGGGGGATGGAGAGGAGGTCTTTGGATAATATGCTGTAAACGAAAACGATGAGGGGGACGCAAGGCAGAAAACACACCGCAACAAAAACAAAGAAATCCTGATGAAGATGGTGGTTGAATTGTGTTAAAGGTGGGGTCAATCGGCACAGCTGCGTTCCCGGCCAACCGGAACTCGAAGAGTTCCGAGGAAATGATAGCTATTCTGCCCAAATAGAGCAAGAACAAAAGTCAACATAAAAGATAGTCAGTCTATATCCATTAGATCTCCCCAATCGTGGCAAAAGCCACTCCACCAGGGTGGTTGATAGGAGATCTAGTATAGGATATAGACAGCCAATAAAAGTGAGGAATAGAGGAGACCGACGAACCGGTTCCAGAACTGATGATAAAGGCAAAAGAAAGGGGGGATGGAGAGGAGGTCTTTGGATAATATGCTGTAAACGAAAACGATGAGGGGGACGCAAGGCAGAAAACACACCCTGACCCGGTCACGTAGAATAGCTACAACAGCACCCAAGCAGACCCAGCACCGAGGTGCCGAACAAAAAAAGGCCTGTGTTCAAGAGTGCAGAGAGGATGGAGAGCCCACCACCCGACGCACGACAACACAGCAGAAAAATAAAAGCGGCCGACCCCCAGTGGGCCCATAGGGCACCCGGTGAGACAGACCAAAAGCCGCCAAAGAAGGGGCAAACAAAAATAAAAAAGGAATAACAGTATAAAAAGAATGCTAATGATAATCTATAAGAGACACAACAGTCACAGAATTCTAAAGGGCCCATCGGAATCCTTCGTCCGAGATAGCTATACCGTCACAAGGCACCCGTGCCGTGTCCGCACCCGCACAGCCCCATCGCGAGAGAGCGTCCGCCGGCATGTTGTCCGTGCTGATCCACCGGGACAGCACCCGCGCACCGCCCCGCCGCAGCTTCGCAAAGAGCGCCGCCAGCAACGTATTTCCCACGCGTAGCCCGCAGTGGCCCTTCGTTAACACCGCCACCACACCAGTATTGTCGCCGATGACCAGTATGTCCCGCGCCCCGCTGGCGAGCGCACACTCGACCCCCCAAATCATCGCCCGCAACTCCAGGAGGAAGATGTCCTCAAGACGGTCCCAGGTACCCCATTTGCGCTGCGCAGCCGACCCTCCCGCTCTGCCCACGATGAAGCCCCACCCCTCCGGACAAGCGTCGCTGAAGACGACCGTATCGCACACCGCCTCCGGCGCCAGACGCCACTGCGGCACTCTCCAGGTATCGGCCACCAGCGCCTCAGCCGCCCGCCGCAAGTCACGGAGCAAACCTGTCGACAACCCCACCTCCGAGTCCCAGTCACGCGTCCCGACAGCGATAGCACGTCCCTGCTCGCTCACCCACGCCAAGAGGTCGGGAAACACGCAGAACCGGTCGTCCAATGCAAAAGTCGCCCACACAATAGCCCCGATACCCACCCAGACGCGACGGATGGGCATGATCTTAACCGCCGCGACCTCCAGGATGTTGGCCCGCGCCTTCGCCCTCCACGCCGCAGGCAGACGGCGCGCCCCCCGACCCAGGTGCCACTCAATACCAGCGTACACGAACGACTGGCGAGGCTCCACGGAGGACTTCGCGAGGTTGATCTCACCACCCACCTCCGCCACTCTCCCCAGGAAGGACTGCATGCGGCTGCGGGCCACCTGCCGGGTGTCGCCCAGGACCAAGTTGTCGTCGATCCAGGCAGCCGCATGCTTGCCGTGGATCTCACCCAGCAACCCCTCGGACGTACGCTGTGCGATGTACGCCGCCCAAGTCCAGCCCATGGCCATCCGCCGCAGCTGCAAACGGCGCGTGCCACAGCGCACCCCAAAATAGCGCCCGACTTCGGCGCACACGGGGAATTGCCAGAAAAAGCCTTTGAAATCGGCTATGGCACCGTACTTTGCAGATCCCCCGAGTATCATCACGGACAGCTCATGAGGCGACGGCAAAGAGAACTTAGGCGGCGGCAGCATCGCCTTGTTCAGGGCACGCGCATCGACCACCAGGCGCAGCTTGCCCCCAGTTTTGTCGACGGTGAAGAGGCTGAGGCCGCAACGTGACGGAGCGGCTCTCCTCTCCGCCACCAGCACACCACTGTCCACACACGCTTTCACACCGGCGTCCGACAGCGTGGAACGCGGACCCGGCAGGGGCAGGTCGCGCGAGGTGAGCAGCTCCTCGAAAGCCGACACCTTGTCGAGCCGGTCATACAGCCCAGCCTGCTGCGGCACCAATCTGCGCAGCGCCACCAGGTCCAGCACACCCCGCGGAAAGGAATCCAGTACCGGTGCCCGCGGCGGCCCCGCCCCCCAATCTTGGCCCCCTACGTCAGCCCCCAACCCTCGCAGAACGAAAGGCGCAGCAGACACCTCCACCTCCGGAAACGTTTCCACCTCGCCATAACCGGTGTGCCCCTGCCCCGACCCCCCGAAAATCAGACCCATGAGTTCTGCAGCCCGTCCAGCGCCAGAGCCTCCTTGGCTCGTTGCTGCCGGGACGTAGACTGCAGGTATCGCCGCGTCGTGGCCGTCGAAGCATGACGAAGGAGCGCGGAGATCTCCGTCAGCGACGCCCCGTCCACCTCCAATTGTTGCGCAGCCCCGCGTCGCAGTGAGTGGGCCCACGACCCCAGTGGAAGTGCCGCCTTCGCCTTGGCCATGAGGACGGAGTACTCTCGCTGAGAAGCTGCGAACAGGGAAGCGGCCTCCCCCGCCTCGGCCCGTCGTGCCCGCACGTGGCTGATGACGACCGTCGTGAGCGGGCCGGCAGGCACGAACACCAGAGGAGTCCAAGCCTGTTGTTGCTTTTCTTTCAGCTGTACTTCTAGCGCGACGGCCTCCCCGCTCCGCACGAACGTAACGTCGCTCACCATCATGTAGCGAGCGTCGGCCATCCTGGCGCGCGTAACCCACACCAGCGCCACGAAGGCCCCTGTGCGCAGGTCGCCCGCGCCCACCAGCTGATGCACCGCATTCACCACCGTCTCGGTATCCACCGGCGGAGCCTGGTCCGGTCGGAGCAGCGTGCCCGCCCTCGACAGAGTTTTCTTGACGGCGAGAAGACGACGGGTGCGCACCCCGGTGATGCCCTCCGCGTGCAGCGCCTTCACCAGCCGCCCCGCGTACCCCGCCACGGACTTCGGCGTTGCGTTGGGCAGCCGGGACCACAGGAACGCGATCACCTGCTGATCCACGTCCTGTATGCCTGATTGGTCCGCGAACAGTCGGAACGCCTTGAGAAGGCGCTGGCGTTCCGCGTGCGCGCGTGGTCCCACGTCGAACAAGTGCGCCTCCTGCCACGGCACCTGCTCGGCGAGTGTCCGCCCTAGCTCCTTCGGCTGGCGGATGCGGAAGAGCATGTCCTCGATCGCCTCGTGCGAGGCGGTGGTGTGACCGGCCGCCTGAGGGGGACGGACCGGCTGTTGCGATGGAAAGGAAAGATTTGGGAGGGAAGGTGGTAGGAGGGAAGAGCGCGGCGAAAGGGTTGGGAAAAGGTTGGCCGCGTCTTCCCCAAAAGCTCACTGCCGCTTCGGACGGTACTTCCCCGGAGAGTTGTCGCGGCTGTGACCGCCGCCCCCCCCGCCTGCCCCTCGGCCGCGCCCACCACCCTTTCCCGCCCCGTTTCCCGCACCACGGTTGTTTGCCGACGCGGTCCCCTTCGCCGTCGCGAAAGCAGCCGCATACGCCGCCCGCTCCCCCGCCGGCACAGCGGACTGCGACCACAACTTGGCCTAGTAGGCCGCTGCCCCGGGCCGCCCCGTCTTGCCCCGTAGCTCCCAGAAGGAGAGCTCCCGGCCGACTTGCGCCAGCAGGTCCATCGGCGCCGCCCCGAACAGGATGGACTCCACCAAGTCCACGCAGAAGGCCGCGGCGTCAGCGGCGTCGGTGTCGGGCGTTACCGACCCCACCCGGGCCTTGATGGCCTCCAGCAGGGTGTAGCCGTGGTGGGGCTGCGCCTGCGCGTACTCCGCCCACCGCAGGGGGTCCCGTGCCACGTCCTCCACACGGTGCGACACCACCGGGATCTCCTCCTCCGTTGACCCCCGCCCCCCCGCACCCCGTTGTTCGGCCAGCTGCATCAGAAGGGCGGTCTGCTGCAGCTGCCCCTCCCGTTGAGACGTCATGATGGCTGCCAGGGCCTGCGCAAGGGTGGCGCTCTCCCCTGCCGCGACCGGCGGCACACCCGCGGCTTCCGTCCGGTGCGACGCCGCTGCCGCGAGCGAGGCCTTCTGCGCCTCCATCATGCTGAGCAGCTGCTGCTGCTGCTCAAGAAGTTGTTGCTGTTGTTGCCCCTGCTGGGACTGCGCCTGCTGTAAAGCCTCTTGGCGCTGCTGCTGCTCGCCAACCACGGAGGCCGCGCGTCTAAGCCCCTCGGCCACCTCCTGCTGCTGGTGCCGCATCGCCTGCTGCAGCTCGCGAAGCTTCTCCGCATCCTCAACGCCATCCACCTCCATCGCAGGCACAGTCGGCTCGGACGCCTCCCCGGGTCCCAGCGTCTCCATCCTGTGGAGTGGCGACGACGGCTCGTCCTCCCGCTCAACGCTGAGTCGCTGCTTCGACTCCTCCTGGCCCAAAGCAAGCGTGCAGGCCGCCAGCGAGCCCACCAACCGCACCAGGGACACCTCCTCCCACACCACCCGCGAAGCAACCGTGGACGGCTTCTTCGCCAAAGCGAGCACCGCCTCCAAAATGTCCGGCCTGGCCAGCGGACGCGTGGGGTTCGCCGACACCTCCCTCAACTGAGTCAAGAGTCCCCGCAGCAACCCCGACAGCTCCCCATGCCCAATCTTCCGACGGGAGAAGAACCGGTTGGACTCAAGTTGGAGACCAAGCGAGGACAGCGCAGCTGCTGGAGGGTGCCAGTCGAACGAACTGCCAGGGGTCCGCCCAAGCTCCGCCACCAGAGGGGCCACCTTCTCGATGTTGGTAAGTGCGGACATATCGTCGGCGGGGTCGGAAGCGGCTTGCGAAGCGAACACTGGCTGCACACTGCTGAGGCGCTTGGGTTTAGGGGAGGGGGTAAAAAAGCCCGTAAGGAGGTTAATGGTGTAAGAAAGATGAGGGGGACGCAAGGCAGAAAACACACCGCAACAAAAACAAAGAAATCCTGATGAAGATGGTGGTTGAATTGTGTTAAAGGTGGGGTTAATCGGCACAGCTGCGTTCCCGGCCAACCGGAACTCGAAGAGTTCCGAGGAAATGATAGCTATTCTGCCCAAATAGAGCAAGAACAAAAGTCAACATAAAAGATAGTCAGTCTATATCCATTAGATCTCCCCAATCGTGGCAAAAGCCACTCCACCAGGGTGGTTGATAGGAGAGGGGGGAGAGGGGGGAGAGGGGGGAGAGGGGAGAGGGGGGAGAGGGGGGAGAGGGGGGAGAGGGGGGAGATCTGGTGTACAAATAGTGATCCGTCGATGAGGTCCTGAAAGCGCAACAAAAACAATGTGAGGAGGGGTTTCGTTTATTGTGACGTACGAGGGAAGGAAAACACACCGGGGAAACAAATTTGTGGAAAAATTCCTGATGAAGGTGGTGTGTTTTGACTTTCCCGTTCCAACCTTTGCAGAGCAAAGAGGTAATAAAAGCAAAAATGGACCAAAGCATCTTATACTATCATCTACAGTAACACCAGATCTCCCCATGTCGCAGCAAAGCTGCTTTAACAAGTTAACTGGGGAGGAGAGGGGGGAGAGGGGGGAGAGGGGAGAGGGGGGAGAGGGGGGAGAGGGGGGAGGGGGGAGAGGGGAGAGGGGGGAGAGGGGGGAGAGGGGGGAGAGGGGGGAGAGGGGGGAGAGGGGGGAGAGGGGGGAGAGGGGGGAGAGGGGGGAGAGGGGGGAGAGGGGAGAGGGGGGAGAGGGGAGAGGGGGGAGAGGGGGGAGAGGGGGGAGAGGGGGGAGAGGGGGGAGAGGGGGGAGAGGGGGGAGAGGGGGGAGAGGGGGGAGAGGGGGGAGAGGGGGGAGAGGGGGGAGAGGGGGGAGAGGGGGGAGAGGGGGGAGAGGGGGGAGAGGGGGGAGAGGGGGGAGAGGGGGGAGAGGGGGGAGAGGGGGGAGAGGGGGGAGAGGGGGGAGAGGGGGGAGAGGGGGGAGAGGGGGGAGAGGGGGGAGAGGGGGGAGAGGGGGGAGAGGGGGGAGAGGGGGGAGAGGGGGGAGAGGGGGGAGAGGGGGGAGAGGGGGGAGAGGGAGAGGGGGGAGAGGGGGGAGAGGGAGAGGGGGGAGAGGGGGGAGAGGGGGGAGAGGGGGGAGAGGGGGGAGAGGGGGGAGAGGGGGGAGAGGGGGGAGAGGGGGGAGAGGGGGGAGAGGGGGGAGAGGGGGGAGAGGGGGGAGAGGGGGGAGAGGGGGGAGAGGGGGGAGAGGGAGAGGGAGATCTGAGATAGATAGAGAGTACCTAAAAGACCCGCGAAGGGCGAACAGCAATGATGAAAACGGAGAGGAGGGAAGGGGGATACTTTTATCTCGAAATAGGCGCTACGATGAGGGGGGCGAATGTGGAAGCCGAAACAACCCAAAACAAATTCCAACAAAAAATCTGATGAAGATGGTGTGGTGATTTGGTGAGGGTAGAGACTGAAACATAAACGGACCCCGGCCAACCAGGACAAAGCCTGAGGAAAATCAAATAAATATTCTGCCAAATAGCAGTGTGCGTGCCATGTCAAATCAAAAGGACGGTAGTCTCTATCAAAGATCTCCCAACACGCAGCGAAGCTGCTCCGCTAAAGCGTGTTTCAGGGAGATCTGAGATAGATAGAGAGTACCTAAAAGACCCGCGAAGGGCGAACAGCAATGATGAAAACGGAGAGGAGGGAAGGGGGATACTTTTATCTCGAAATAGGCGCTACGATGAGGGGGGCGAATGTGGAAGCCGAAACAACCTCCTGACACCGTCACGTAGAATATTTAAACCCGTAGGCCACGAGAGCATCCATCCCAACTACAAACAAAAACACAGGACCCCCGAGGGCCCAGAAAAAAGGCGGAGTGAACAAAAAACCAATGATACGACACCAAGCCTCAGCGGGCGCAGGCATCCAGAAATAAAACCAAAAGCCACTGCAAAAAAAAAAAAAAAAAAACAGCGGACAAAAAACAGGGCAGGGAAACAGCTTTAATGAAAAGCTGGAAGAAAAAACAGAAGGCAATCTAAAATAAGAATAATCTAAGGACATCACTCGTCCGACCACATAAAACCGCCACCGTCGACCACCACGCCGTCCGACGGGGGGTCGGCCCAGTCCTGCCCAGCGGTACCCCAGCGCGACAGCTCGTCCGCCGGCATACGGTCCGTCGCGATCCAGCGCGACAACATGCCCGCACCCGCCCCGTCAGTGACCCGAAACAGGCGCTCCAAGACCGTGTTCCCTAACCTGACTGCACAGTGGCCCTTCTCCAGCACAGCAACCACCGCGGCGTTGTCCCCCACCACCAAAATCCTGCGGGCGCCACCACGTACAGCATGCAGCACGCCCCAGGCCATCGCCCGCAACTCCAAAATGAAAATATCCTCGACCGTGGACCACGTGCCCCACTTCCTGAAAGCGCGCCCGCCAGCAAGCGTCCGCACAATAAACCCCCACCCCTCGGGGCACGCGTCCGACCACACCACCGTGTCACACCCCTCCTCCGGCGACAGCTTCCACCTGGGGACGCGCCACACATCCGGCACCAATCGCCGCTCCACAAACACACGCAAGTCCGTCCGCATGCCCGCAGAGATCTGCACCTGGTCGTCCCAGTCAATCGCGCCCGCAGACACCTCGGCGCCCCGCGCACGAATCCACGCCAACATGTCCGGCACCCCGCAGAACCGGTCCCCCATCGCATACGTCGCCCAGATGACGGCCCCGATACCTTTCCACACTTCGCGCAGCGAGGGACCCGACGCCGACAGCAATACGTCCATCACGACACGGGCCTTCCGACGCCACTCCCCCGGCAGCCGCATTCTGCGCCCCCGCAAATCCCACTCAATCCCTGCGTAGGTACACACCTGTACCGGAGTGAGCGTCGACTTCTCGCGGTTCACCTCAGCGCCAACTTCGTCCGCTCTGCGCAGGAACCCCCGAAGCCGCGCAGACGCCTCACCCGCCGACTTCCCCAAAATGAGGTTGTCGTCTATCCACGCAGCAGCACACACACCCGCCATATCCCCGAGAAGCCCCAGCGACGTCTCCTGCGCAATCACCGCCGCCCACGACCACCCCATCGCCATGCGGGTAAGCTGCATGCGACGCGCACCCTGCCGCACACCAAAAAACTGCCCCACCTCCGCGGACAAAGGGAATTGCCAGAAAAACCCTTTGAAATCCGCCACGACTGCATGCGTAGCGCCCCCGCGTAGGATGAGTTCCGACAGCTCGTATGGTGTAGGGAGGCTGAACTTTGGCGGGGAGTGCATCGCCGTGTTCAACGGCCGTGCGTCAACGATGAGACGCATCTTGCCGTTCGTCTTCGCCAGCGGAAACACAGACAGCCCACACACCGACGGGAAAGCTCGCTTCTCCGTGCGCAAAATCCCACTACCCACGCACGCCGCCAACATGCCGTCCTGGAGCTTGGAGGGCGGGCCCGGCATCGACACCCCAGACCCCGTCAGCTGCGCACGGAAAGTCGCAATGTCGTCAAGCATTGCGAACAACCTGGCCTTCGCCGGTACCAGTCGGCGGAGCGCCCCCAAATCAATCAGACCCGCCGGGAATGAGTCAAGCACCTGCCGCTTCACCCCAGATGGGCCACCCCAGACCCCAGCGACATCATCCAAGAGCACATGCGGAGGCGCCGCAGACGTCTCAACATCCGCCTCCACCACGTCATCCCCCTCGTCACGCACATACTCCCCCAACGGGTACCCGTCCAACCCCCGGAACAACCAACCTACAGCGGCCGCTCCTGCAGGACGTCCAGCGTCGAGCGTGCCTTCCTGCGAGCCTCGGGCGCCGTACGCATGAGGTAACGCACCGTCGTTCTGGATGACGCGTGGCGCAGCGCGTCCCTCAGTCCGTCCACGCTCATCCCCCAGGATTGCAGGGCCTGCGCTGACCCCCTGCGAAGCGAGTGCGCCCAGGACCCTGCCGGCAGAGCCCCCACCACCCGACGCATGAGGCGCTGGTACTGCGTCTCGGTCGCTGCAAACAACGGCGCGTCCTGTCCTTCCGCCAAGCGACGCGCGCGTGCCCATTCCACCACGTATTGGGTAAGCGTCCCGGGTGGCAAATACACCACGGGTGTCCAGCTCTTCTGCTGCTTCTCCTTCAGGGCGACTTCCAGCCCCGTCGCGCCCTCGTCTGTCACCTCCACCAGGTCGCGCACCAGCAGGTATCGTGCGTCCGCCATACGCGCCCGTGCCATCCACACCAAGGCCACAAACGCCCGTTCGCGCTCGGCCCCCTCGCGACCGAAAGCCTCGACCACGTCCATCACCGCGTCCACGTCTACCGGCGGCGCCTGACTCGGCCTCAGCAACGTCCCGAAACGCGTCAGCGCGCGCTTCACCGCCAGCACCCGGCGCGTGCGGTATCCCGTCTCCCCCTCGGCCGCCAGTGCCTTCAGCAGCCGCCCGCAGTAGTCGGCCACGGAGAGGGACGACGCTCCGCGCAGGCGACCCCAGACGAACCGAATCAACGTCTGGTCGGGAGGCGTGGTCTCGGTCTCCCCTTCGGCGAACTGCCGGAACGCTCGGAGCAGCCAGTCGCGGGTGCCTGCTGCTCGGGGCCCCACGTCGAAAGTGTGCGCTTGGTCCCACGGGACAAGATGGGCCAAAGCGCGCGCGGCCTGCTTGCCGTCGCGGAGGCGGAACACGCAGTCGTCCACCTCCTTCCTCCTCGCCACCCCGAGACCCTTCTTCGGCTTGCGCAAAGCCTGAAGCAGCATTTCGGAAGAAAACTCGGCGGATGTGTGTTTTGGCGGGGAGGGCCGTGGGGGGGGGGAAGAAAAAACAAGAGGGGGGGGAGAGGGGGGGGAGGGTGGTGGGAGGGAGAGCGTAACGCGCGCTGCCTCCTGCTCTCGTCACTTGCGTTGACCACCGCGCCAATGCCCTCCCCCGCCTCGGCCTCTGCCACCACCGTTTCCCGGCGCGTACGGCTGCGCGGCCTGGCCCCCCCCGTTGCCACCCCCGTACGCCTGCCCGGCCCGGCCACCCCCGTGCCCGGACTTCGCACCACGCCCTGCTGCGTGCGCCGCCGCCACCGCCGCCTGCCGGTCCTTCGGCACGACATCCGCCGTCCAGACCTTGTCGCGGAAGGCGACCGCACCCGACCTCCCACAACTCGCCCTCAACTGCCAGAAGGAGATACTGTCATCGAGCTTTCTCAGCACCGCCTCCAAGGGAGCTTGCTGCAGCAACAGACCCACCACATCAACGGCGAAGCGGGCCCCGTCCTGCGCGTCGCCGGCCTCGGTAGGCAGGCGCCTCTTCAGGGCCTGCACCAGAGCGTCGGCGCAGTGGTCGGCGTCGGCGCAAAAATCCACCCAGTGTCTCGGGTTGCGTGCCACCACGTCCACGTCCGTCCCCATAACCGGCTGTTCCACCTGCATAGGCGCCGCTGCCCCGGTGCCGATCGCCGCCCGTAACTGCGCCAGGAAGTCCGATGCTGCAGCTGCCGGAGGAGGCGCACCACCGTCCCTGACCGCGTTGAGCTGCTGGCACAGGAGCTCGTGCCGCGCGTCCCCCTCCCGCTTCGCTGCCGCCAACTCCATCATCGCAGCCTCCAGCTGCGCGATCCGCGCGTTGTCCGCCGCCGGCTGCGTCTGCTGCGGCTGCTGCGGCTGCTGCTCGCGCGGGATGGACGCCTCCGGGCTGTCCTCACGTTGAGGCAAAACCGGCGTCTCGGCGGTGGTGGCGGGGGGGCGGGAACCGCTGAGGCGGGACCGGGTCTCGGGGTCCCCCAGCACCGTGGACAGCACCGTGAGGGTGCCGACCAGGCGCGTGAGGGACATGCGCTGGCCCTCTGAGAACATCGCGCTGTTCGCCTCCGTCACCTCCGCCTTGAGGAGGACGAGGATGGCGGACACAATCGCCAACCGCGTCACCTGCCCTGGCCCCTGGACGCCGGTGTGGCGGGCGACTTCCTTATCCAGGGCCCGCATCGTCCGCGCCAGATCCGCGAACTGGATCTTGCGTCCCACCAGCGCAGGGGAGCCCTCTTCCACGCCCAGCGCACGCAGGGCCGCATCCGGAGGCGACCAGTCGTGCTGGCTCGTCGTCTGCGCCTCGAACGCCGCCAACAGCGTAGCACAATCGGTGATGTGTGCTGTGGCCATAGCGTCGAGGGGTGCACTGGGTGGAGAAGGCGGAGTCGAAGGTGGTGTATATGTCCCAGCAGGCTGCACACTACCGAGACGTCTAGGTGGCTTGGAAGGGGACGAGAAGATGGATGCGAAGCGAAGAATCGTGTGTGGGGGAACAAAAAGATGAGGGGGGCGAATGTGGAAGCCGAAACAACCCAAAACAAATTCCAACAAAAAATCTGATGAAGATGGTGTGGTGATTTGGTGAGGGTAGAGACTGAAACATAAACGGACCCCGGCCAACCAGGACAAAGCCTGAGGAAAATCAAATAAATATTCTGCCAAATAGCAGTGTGCGTGCCATGTCAAATCAAAAGGACGGTAGTCTCTATCAAAGATCTCCCAACACGCAGCGAAGCTGCTCCGCTAAAGCGTGTTTCAGGGGGGAGAGGGGGGAGAGGGAGAGGGGGGAGAGGGGGGAGAGGGGGGAGAGGGGGGAGAGGGGGGAGAGGGGGGAGAGGGGGGAGAGGGGGGAGAGGGGGGAGAGGGGGGAGAGGGGGGAGAGGGAGAGGGGGGAGAGGGGGGAGAGGGGGGAGAGGGGGGAGAGGGAGAGGGGGGAGAGGGGGGAGAGGGGGGAGAGGGGGGAGAGGGGGGAGAGGGGGGAGAGGGGGGAGAGGGGGGAGAGGGGGGAGAGGGAGAGGGGGGAGAGGGGGGAGAGGGGGGAGAGGGGGGAGAGGGGGGAGAGGGGGGAGAGGGGGGAGAGGGAGAGGGGGGAGAGGGGGGAGAGGGGGGAGAGGGGGGAGAGGGGGGAGAGGGAGAGGGGGGAGAGGGGGGAGAGGGGGGAGAGGGGGGAGAGGGGGGAGAGGGGGGAGAGGGGGGAGAGGGGGGAGAGGGGGGAGAGGGGGGAGAGGGAGAGGGGGGAGAGGGGGGAGAGGGGGGAGAGGGGGGAGAGGGGGGAGAGGGGGGAGAGGGGGGAGAGGGAGAGGGAAAGAACAAACAAAAAAGGGGGGGTGGTGGGGCCCAGGCTAGGGTGGTGGGGGGCTGTTGAATAATCTGAAAAAAAATGGCCGGCGAAGAAGTCCCTTTTGAGGTTAGGTTTGTGGACGCAGATTATTTTTGTAAAAAAAAGATATTTGCATCTCTTGGGGGAAAAACGTAAGATGAACCTAAGCCTTTACTGTCACCAAAAAAAAAAAAAGGGAAACACAATTTTTTTTTAAAACCCCTTCACCGTTTTTTCTTCTTCACCTTCGTCTCCTTCTCTTTGTCATCCACTTCCGCCAACTCCGGCGACGCAGGCGGCGTCCAGAACGACTTCTTCCGCAACTCCTCTCTTGGATCCTTCGCACGCTTCTTTTCTTTCTTTTTACCTCCTTGGTCTGGCGGCTGGTTGTTTACAGGGTTCTTCGAGACCAACACTTTCTCTAGCGCGTTATACACTGCTGCGGAAATGGTGTTGTAGTGCAACCCATACTCCTGATAGAGCAGGCCCACCTTTGGCATGAGAGAGTCTGGCAGAGGGGTGATGAGCTCCGGGGATGGTTGGATTTGTGGGGCAGTGTTTTTGATCCAGAGGGTGTGGAGGGTTGGGTTGACTTCAGGGTCGATGGAGGCTGTGAGCTTGCGTACCCCTACATCGGTAATGCAGTTTTCACGAAGATTGAGTGCAAGGAGTGTTGTGTTCACCTTCAGCGCGTCTGCAATGCTTGTTGCCCCTTCATCTCGTAGGTCATTATGAAAGAGGGAAACCTTCTCCAATGCTGTGTTGGTTTCGAGACATTTGGCAAATGCCTGGGCTCCTTCCGCTCCTACCATGTTACCATCGCAGTTAACCTTAGCAAGAAAAGGGTGCTTCGCGATGGACCCAAAGAACAGAACAGCGCCGTGGCATTCCAACAGATTGCAGGAGAGGTCGATGCTTGTGAGTGTGCGGTTTAAATGAAGCTTGCGGCTAATGGCGGCCATCCCCTCATGGCCGATAAGGCGGTAGGATATGTCGAGAGAAGGGTCGGTCCCGGACTCTACGATTTGGTTTGCGATGAAGAGGGTTGTCTCAGGGTTGATGACCTGGCCGGTGTCGGGGTCACGTGGTTGCCACCATAGAGCGTCGTCATCATCGCTTTTCATTAAAAATTAAAAAAATGTGTAAATGAAGGAAGAAATGTAGAAAAAAAAGCGGCTGAAAATCAGAGAGAGGGGGAAATGTGTCTATTGAGGGTGAGGAGAAGGAGGGGGGAAGGGAGTTGAGGGGAGGAGGAAAGGAGAAGGAAAAATTGAAGGTGTTTTTTTAGAGGGGGGATTTTCTCACATTTTTTTTTTCACTTTTCTGTCACGATTTTTTTTCTTCTGAAACAGTGGATGATGTAGTTGGCATCTGTTGCAGATGGATGTGCCCTCAAGGGGCAACTCAAAATACAATGAAATAAAAAAATCCTTTGGTGGTACATTTTGATTATTGTATTCTGGACAAATCACTTTACACCTGCTGGTAAAGATCTGTACTCAATGTCGGCCTTTGTATACACTTATAAGTGCGAAGGCTTTATTACTAAAAAGTGGTTTTTTCCCCACAAAGAAAAAAACGCTCTTATTTCTTGCGTTATCTCGCTTTGAGGGACCAATGAGGGTCTTAGGGGGGGGGGTACCTAAGAAAAGGTGGAGCAGAACCCAACTAACATACACCAGCTGGGCAGAGCTACAACAAAATCGGAGGGGGGCTTTTTGTAATATGACCTAACCTCTGTGCTTCGTCACGAATGGGTAAAGGTGAAGTGCGCATCACGCCACAACAACGCCTTGAAACAGAGCAAAAGCAAAAACAAAAACAAAAACAAAAACAAAATTCTCCTATTCACTGAAACTGTAGTTGATGCAGGCACACCTCCGACTGACCGTACGATGCCGGCCATCCGAATGAAAGCACAAAGTGTACCCTGCAGCCTGAATTACACTAAAACTCAATGCACACTAAGGTTCCACATGCTTCACCACAAAGCGATGAAAGGTCCCTCTGGTGCACATACCGTAAATGTAAATATGTTGGAACGTAATAATGTTGAAACTGCCCAAAAACGGTCGTTCGTCCCAACATTATTGTGGTCCAATATATTTACATTTACGGTAACATCTGAGTAGATGAACATTTAATCTCATACAATATCGCAATCACACTTACCCTATCAAAAGAAAAGCTGGTGTGAATGGGGGTCGGGCACAACGTTGCACCAAGCGCAAAAGATGCTGGGAGTACGAATGAATCATAAGCAAAGCGGGGGTAGGATATACAGTAAGACAACAAACATCGGAGGGGGTACGAACCCTCCTTAGAGTTTTGAAATCCCAAAAATCCACCTTAGTTTTTACCCCTCCGGTGTTTTTACCCCACCTATGTTCCTACCCCACCGGTGTTTGTTGTCTTACTGTATTATGCTTTCATTTTGCCCAAAAAACACAGTTTTTTTCTCTGCGTAAAGAACAACACAAGAATTGAGGGGAGGGGGGAAAGAGAAAAAAGGTTGGGTGAATCTGAGCCTTGCATGCTCAGTCACCAAAGGGGTGGATACTTTGGTCTGGTCATTCAAGAGAGAACGTCGGGGAGAAAAGGAGAGAAGCTGTCCACCTACGTGGGAGTGAAGGAAGGCATTTTAAAAAAAGCAAGGTTGGCACGTCACCTAATCAATAAAAGAAACTGAGGCAGATACAACGTACCACTCTGTGCGCATTCCTGCCACAAATTTTCAAAAAAAAGAGAGAGAAAAAAGTAGGGGAAAAAAAAACGTTGCTGGAACCATGCAACACTCGGCAAGGCTAAGATTTTTTTGGCGATTATTTTTTTCTTCGAAATCCCAAATGCATTTAACATACAAAGATCTTTCAGACCTCCCATCCCAATCCAACTTAGCGCATGCATGGCTGGGACAACGTGTGTGTATTTTCTTTCCTTTTCATAAAGTCCCTTCTTTTCAATGAAAATACTGCGTTTTTTTGCTTCCTTCGCCAAAATGCTACCTTTTTTTGGGAAGCGACTTCCAGCCTTTCGGCCTAGGGAAATCGTATCTCTGAGTAGTGGCTTCCTCAGAGCATGGAATGGCACGATGCTTTTTCGAGTCGAGCAATAATGAACAATAATGAAACTCCCCACATCATCTGTTGTTTCGTTATGCCCTATTCAGTACTATAAAAAAAATTGACTTGAAATACAAAAGCCCTCTCGTGACAGAGGACCAGAATATACCCATCACCTTCCCTTGACTGGTAGCAAGAAATTAAAAAAAAAACGAAAAAAACGAAAACAGAAGGTGACACCCCTCATGAGAGCGAGAGGGTGTTGGTGTCAAGGGAAGGGGGCTAAAGTGGACTAAAAAGCTACAGTGGAGGGGGGGTTTTGTCAGTACTAACAGTCACGCACGCTTCTTTCAAAGACAATATGAGCTTCGTTTGTTCAAATACGTTCTTTCTGGGATTGAAGAGAAAATAAAAGGGGGGAATTTCTGTGGGTCTGGACCCCCTGTTTCAAGCAACATTGTAACATGGATTCAAAATGGGCCTTCCCAAAACAAAAAGTGTCACATTGTCGTTCCCTTCACCCTTTCTTGTAGTTGTTTGATTGCGTTGCCGCTGCCACACACTACCTCTTGTTGGGTGGTGTTGCGGGGGCACGGTTGGGGCGAACGATGTGACACTTTCCGCTAAAGTAGTGTGCGTTAAAAACAAACAAAACAAAAAGAGACAGCGGTTTTGGGGGAAAATATTATCAAAATCGAAAAGGTGCTCTTTTCACCTGATTATTACCCCGCGATTTGGCGCGTTTTGCGCGTAAAGGCTGGGAAAAATGGGTGGGGTTTGGCCTATACGGGCCTGTACACGACTATACGCGGGGTAAAAATCAGGTGGTCTTTGGGCTATTTCTCAAAGGGGGGAAAGAGAAAAAAAAGATTAGATTCATATACTTTCAGTTCACAGCAGGGGACATTAGTATGCCGGTGTGCCGGTGTGGCCACACCGGCTAAGCCGGTGTGGGATTTTGAGAAAAAAAAAAAAAAAAAAAAAGAAAAAGTTTTCTGAATTTTATCTCCTCATATAAGGCTACAACCACATCTGTAGCGGTTTCTTATGTGCATGTGACCCCACCATAAAGACCAATCGGTCCGTTCAATCAAAAGAAATAGATGTTCGCAACTCTCATAAAAAAGTAGCGTACCGTGCGCCTGCGGCGCAGCTAAAAATGACGAGCGGTAGCCCACAGCTCTACCCTATGCCATAGTCACAGCTACCTTTACCATAGTTTGGCTATAAAAGCGTGCGATTTTATGTCACAATTTTTGAAATGTTGCGTACCGTGGCTTCGCCAGAAAAGTTTTGATGTCATATGGTTAGACAAGGGCGCGGAGGGGAAAGAGTTGTGGAGGTCTCTGCCAAAAATGCGTGGGGAAAAAAAAATTGCCTCACACCGGCTTTTTTGGCTCACACTGGCTTTTTTTTCAAAATCTCAACTACCAATGTCCCCTGGTTCACAGAATATGAAAGCACAAAAGAGAAAGGGTGTAACAAAATCGCAGCAATTAACAGTCCCTGCCAGTACCTCGGAAAGAAAACGTTCTTCAACAGGTCCTTGACAGAGTCTGGGCGGGTGGGGGGGGCGGGGAAGCGGAGGGCCCCGCCTCTAGAAGTACCGGCCTGAATTTCTAACACCTGTGCTGTGCACAAAAACGGAAACTTACAGGCCGTACATTTATTTTTGCTTTGTGCTGAGAGAGCGTCTCGTTCGCTTCCGTAACAAAGCTTGAGGTACCAATGGGACAGATTGCCTTCTTTTTTGTGAGAAATGGCTCTTGCATTACAAAACCAAGAAGACAACAAAAAAAATATCTTTGAGCACAAATGGTATCTCCTCTATTTGGGGATAATGGGGTATGTGTGAGCAGAAATAAAGGGCAAAAGAAAAAACTCAACACTTCAACACTGAGGGGAAAAACTTCCGAAAGGAAAATGAGCCTGAAAAAAAAAAAACAGATCACAGAGATTTAGCAGCGATACATCAGCCAAAAAAACAAAACCAAAAAGTGAAAAAAAGAGAAGGGTTCCTTTGAAAGGCCCTAGATCATGGTAGAGGTAGGGAGGGGACAAAAGACGAGGTTGAATTTACGAAAGTGCTTCGAAAACTTCGTTATTGGGCGTTTTCTGGCGTGCAATGTTTTTTTTTTTTCTGTGGAGGAAAGAACGGGAGAGGGGGAAAAAAAACTAGCTTTGAAAAATATGGAAAAAGGGGCAGAAAAAAGAGGGGATGCAATCTGATACCTCTGTTCAAAGGTGTGGCAGAGATAGATATACCATGGGCTGACTGCGGGGATGTTACCAAAAAACGGTTTTAAATTGTTCTTTTTGAAACTTTGGTATGAGTGTAGACTGATTGAAGGGGTTTGCTTTTTTCGCAGTTGTCATTTTTGGTTTTTTTTGGTACTGTAAAATCGTTTAATTTGTCACCTACAATAATGTGACAGAATAGCAAAAATGATGACAAAATGACAAATTATATAAGTGACACATTATTATGATGATTTAATTATGTTTTGGGACCACAGACGGGGAGCTGGTTCTGATACTGCAGTGGAGAAGGTGTTCAGGTTGTTGGTTTTGAGAAAAGACGCTGCAGACCAAGGGGGTTCTGCGGAGCAGAACCCCCTTGGTCTGCGGGTAAACCCTCTTTGCGGGTTTACGGGTTTGCAGCGTCACAGGAAGCAACGCTTTCCCGCTGGCTGATATCGGGAAGGCTTCGTATGTGAGCGGCCGCGGCCGCTTCCGTCCCTACGGGGATCTGCTGTCTACTGAGGATAGGTTGCAGTGCTAATACAGAAAGTATCACTCAAGGCTGTACTTTAAAAAGTAGACACAAAATAACCATAAACATAAATTAAATCATCATTTAATGTGACACATATTATTAGGGTGACAAAGTTTATTTATGACTGATATTTCAAATCAGTTAATTAAATTGTGACAAATTAAACGATTTTACAGTAAGGGCTTAGTTATTTTTTTTTTTTGGTACGCGTCCGGGACCCCCCTCAAATTTTGAGCGCGCGCGCGCAAAAAAAAATAAAATACCAAAAAAAAAATAACTTGTTTTGGCCTGCAAAATCAATGTTGTGCCCAAAAAAAAATATTTCGAAAAAAAAATATTCGAAAAAAAAATTGTTGAAATTTTCCAACTTTTTTTTTATACTTTTCCATGCACACCACACCGGCATATTTTTTTTTATTTTTGGATTTCCAAAAATTTGAGCGCGCGCGGACGCGTACCAAAAAAAAAAATAACTAAGCCCTAATTCACGGATGCTGCCAGATCTGGCCAGATTTGGGGGCCAATTTCCCAGATCTGGCTCGTTTTCCAGATGTGGAGATCTTGTTTCCAGATCTGGCCAGATCTGGCCAGATTTGGGAATCTGGGAAAATCTTTTTTTTCAAAAAAAAAAAAAAACCCCCCAGATCTGGCCAGATCTGGAAATCTGGCCAGTTTTTTTTTTTTCTCAGATTTCTGGTATTGTCTCCCAGGGAAAGGGACTCTCGAATTTTTTTTTTCGCCCCTATATAGGGCTAATTTCGACGATTTGAGGCCATTAAAAGCAAAATTTGGCACTTTTGAGCATCTGTGGGGGTCTAAAACGTGGTTTTGCGAACCCGAAATTTCGTGGTTTTTACCAAAGACAAGTCGATTTTTGAAAAATCTCGAAAAAAAAATTTTTTTTTCCGGGAAAATTTTGACCCCTGAGTAGGGTTTTTGTGCACCAAAAAGTGCAAAAAAACGCAAGAGTCGGGTGTTTTGACGATCTGGGGTACCGCCATATGCACTACAGGGGCCTACAATTTCGACTTTTTCTTAGCAATTTCCTTCATAATTTTTTTTTTCGATTTTTGGCAAAGGCAAATCTCAGGCAAAAAAAATTCACCCCTGATAGTGGGTCCCAGCGTAGTCCCTGAGATTTCCAAAAAAATAAAAAAGCTAGTGCCATGCACTACCACTTTTTTGCAAATAAAAAAAAATAATAAAAACGCTAGGTTCAAAACTCGGTCGAGCCCGGCCCAGCTCAAATTCGGGGCCCCGGCGGAATGTGAGAATTCCTCGGGTATCCAACTGCGGAGTTCAACTTCATTGATATTTGCACCAGACACACGAATTATCAGTAACCTCAGTACATGTACAAAAAGAAACGGTGGTCATAGCATCAAGGTTCCTGGCGAAGCCACGGTGCGCAATAATTCAAAAAACTGCGCTTAAAATTGTACATTTTTACAGCCATACGATGTCATGGGAAGGTGGGTTGCAAATTTGCGCCGCAGGCGCACGGTACGCTACTTTTATTATTTCGCCATGCTGCATGTTTCCTTTTCCTTCGGCGTTTGATCAATTGAGTCGCGATTTGGCTGTGACGGGGTCACTTTGTTCATGAGGCCAGTTCTGGTCACTCTCAGAGGCTTATGTCTCTGCGTGTCTGGCAAGTGTAAACTTTCTGAAAAAAGAAAAAAAAAAGTGGTAGTGCCAGTGGTAGTGCCCGGCACTAGCAAGAAAATTTTCAAAATTAAATAGGTAGTGCCGATGCACTAGCAGTTTGGGCAAGCTAGACTACACTGGTGGGTCCTTGGGTGTCCAAAGGTGCCAAAAACACAAATTTTTTGATGTTTTGACCATCTGTGGGCGCCTAAAACGCACTTCTCTGCCCAAAAAATGAATATCGATTTTTCCTTAGCGTTTTTATAGCCGTGATTTTTGGGTATTTTTTCGCAAAGGGAAAAAAAAAATATCAACCAAAATAGTGGGTCCTTGGGTGACCAAAAATGCAAAAAAACGCATTTTTTTGGTGTTTTGACCCTTCAGAACCACCCAAAACGCACTTTTGTGTACCAAAACACGCTTATTTCACATTTCCTTAGCAATTCCTTCACAAGTGCAAGGTGGTTTTTGACCAAACTAATTTTGTGCACTTTTTTTGTGGTCACGTAACGCTTCCTCTCCGTGATGCGAGAATTACATGTGAGAATGCGATAATGATTCTCGCATGCGAACGCCCAAAACCACGAAGGAGGACGCAAGCAAGGCTTCAGTGCACTTAGGTACAGGATGCGTCGTTTTCAGTTACAAAAAAGGGTACTGTGAAGCGGTTGAGGCACACACACAGACCCGTTGCAAAATGCATCTGGGACCCACGCTAGACCCCCCAAAAGCTGTAAAACCATATATTTCCATCTCGCGACCCCAGCGGATGTGGACTGAGGTGTTTTTTTTGGGTGTTTAGAAAGGTTTTTGTCCGATTGGAGAATTTTTTCGGTAAGTGTTGCATTTTGTCCCCACTGAGTGTGCACTCAGAAAACACTCATCAAAAAAACGACCTTTCTGTTCGGTAAAAAATAGTTATTTTCTATTGTAGTAGTGGGTTTGTCATGCAGTGATGTTCTTTGTACCTGGAGAGTGGGCCGAGTGCAAGGTATGTTTTTAACCCCCCCGGTTTTCTCCCTTTTCGACATGTCCGCTATTTTTTAGCTATTTTTTTTTTGGGGAATAGTCAGTTATACCCTACCCTTTTTTTGAAATGGTCAGAGATACCCGAAAATAAGTTCAGATATACCCGAAAACCAGAAATAGGGCATAACTGACTATATCTGAACTTATTTTCGGGTATATCTGAACTTTTTTCGGGTATCTCTGAACTTATTTGGGGTACCCACTTATTTGGGGGTACCCCCTTTGATTTTTTGCCCAGTGGGTGAGTGACCCACCATGAGGGAATGCGACAGCAGAGACAGTATTGAAGCAGCATGGTATGATTTTCACCCCTCTACCCCACACACAGTTACTTTTAGTGGGGGTAAATACCCGCAAACCCGCAAACCCTTATACATGGTCCCTCGCTTCGCTTGGGAACCATTAGTGCAGCAGGAAACTCTCTGTAGCGTGAAAAAAGGCTACCTTATTTCGCGGAAATACATAGTTATTACCACTTTTTTCATTAACCTCACCCTTCCCGACTACTGCGTTTGTACACCATACTTAATCACACCCCACATTTACACTCATCACAGGATCGTGAAATCTGAACTGCATCCGTGATTGCGATGAGCGCCGCTCTCCGACATTCAACAACTCAAAATACAAGGCTTCACCCAAATCAATCTATTCTAGATTTGTTTGTGGACGAAGACCTGGGGGTGGGAACACTTTGTCAGTCACTGCTATAGCCATTAACCCAGGGAGCATAGCTAGTGCAAGAAATTCGACTTTGGAAACCTTCCGGAAAGTCTGTCCTCTGCTTACGGAGGACGAGGCACAAGAAAATATTGCGTTCCCCCAGAAAACCAGTGCACATTTCACACTCCTTGTGGGTGGTCTTGTTGCCTTTTTTGTCAAGTAATTTTGGCCCAGGCATGCTCTCGAAGCATGACAATTTAGTGTGTATGGGGCAGGGTGTTGTTTTGTTCTGAATTCTCTTTGTTATAACATCTAAGTCAATCGCGGGTGGTGGTTTGTGTAGCGTGAGGCACTCTTTTTAGCAAACTTCCTGCGGCTGCTAAAGTGTTATTTCTTCGGATTTAACAACGTACAGCGTAACATAGTGGTTTCGCCTGGTCGACACAACCTTTGATAGATATGGGATAACCAACCCCCTTCGACCCCTCGTGGGTTCACTGAACAAGCCCTAGTGGTAGTTAAACGCGATTGACATTTACATTCCTAGAGATGAAAGAACAAGATAACACTTCTGTACCCGCGCATCAAAATTGTG
Organism: Rhynchopus sp. YZ270_cl-10; assembly: GCA_964035575.1. Lineage (NCBI taxonomy): Eukaryota > Euglenozoa > Diplonemea > Diplonemida > Diplonemidae > Rhynchopus > Rhynchopus sp. YZ270_cl-10. The sequence continues at coordinate 1,671,428 of OZ037844.1, read as the reverse complement.
GAAAACTTTGCACCCCAAACACCCTCAACAACGCCCGCCAAAAGGCGCCCCTTGTTGCTGGGAGTTGGTTCTCATGATACCTGCACAGCGGGCATTCCTCTGAGTCCAACGCATGTTTGGCCTGTCTGCGGCGTTGTACTTCAGGTGCACGAAGACAGGGTCTGGTGGTAAATTTTGCGTAGTACTGCGACGTGGTACTGCGTGGGTCTGGGAACCTGGGTACCTGGGTACAGGAAATTTGTTGTGGAAGACATCAACCACCATGCATTGAGGAGGGTAAGACAGTGGTCGCAGTTTCTACCTGATAGCATTACAACATTTAACTTCTCCACGGGGGTCTTGGGCCGTTCACTCGGTTCTACCTTGACTACCGGAAGATATTCTTGAGGCCTTTCTGGTCTCTAGTATATCCGGTCTTCCCGAACGGAGGCACACTTTGTGTGTTACTACGACCTGGCAATCTCCAGCAGTAGGTTAAGTAATCTTTCTTGTAAATTGTTGGAACATTATCTCCTCAGTGCATGAATGCCCCACGTGACTGGACACTTTTGTGTTTGTCATGTGGAGCTGTGGTTGCTCTTTCACGACTTTTTTCCTGTTCCTGGGTACCTGTTCCTGGACCTGGGTATCTGGGTATCTGGGTATCTGGGTATCTGGGTATCTGGGTATCTGGGTATCTGGGTATCTGGGCATCTGGGTATACCCGAAAACCAACTTTTTTGGGGTGCCCGAAAAAAGTTGGCGATATGGTCAGACATGCCCGAAAATAAGTTGAGAAATGGTCAGAGATACCCGAAATACCCGAAAATAAGTTCAGATATTGGTCAGTTATGCCCTATTTTTGAAAATGGGGCATCTCTGACCAATATCTGAACTTATTTTCGGGTATCTCTGACCAATATCTGAACTTATTTTCGGGTATCTCTGACCATTTCAAAAAAAGGGTAGGGCATAACTGACTATTCCCCCTTTTTTTTTTTTTGTCAACAAAAATGTCACTTTTACGTTTAAGGGGTACGGGGCGGCTTCTTGTTTGTTTGTTTGTTTTTTTGTTGTAGTCTCTACTTTTACATTCAATTTCTCTTAACAGGTACCCGAACCGACGACCCTTCATCGTGACAGCGAAGCAGTGCCGACGGAAGAGCTGGTGCAATTATTTCAAAACCAGGTGGCGATCGTAAAAGTCGGGTTTATATACCAACTTTTCCATTAACCCACCCCATAGACCACCCTAATTATTATGAAACTCTTTGTCAGTCACTGCTATAGCCATTTAACCCAGGGAGCATAGCTAGTGCAAGAAATTCGACTTCGGGATCCGGAAAGTCTGTCCTCTGCTCTTGCGGAGGACTAGGCACAAGAAAATATTGTGTTCCCCCAGAAAACCAATTTTTGTCAAAGTAATTTTTGCCCAGGGCATGCTCTTGAAGCATGGCGGCTTGGTGTGAGAAGGGGCAGTGTATTGTTTTGTTCTAGATTTCAACGGTTGTTAGAACGAGTCAAGTGGATGCTTATCTAAACACTGACTTTAGTACAGACCCGAGAGATCACACATGACTTTGAGGAAAGAACAAAGCAATGCATCTGTACCCGCACGCCAGGTTGTAGTTACTTCAGAATTTTCTTAAGTTTGCATGAACGAGGAGGGGCGAATCATTCTTCGGGAACCATTAGCTGTATACCATGGAATGATTTTCTCAAAAACACCACGTGGGGGCTGAATTCAATCCCTTAAGAATTGCGAATTCAGCCTTTGTAGAAGGTACGTCTTACTTGTACTTGTATGCCGTGTCCACCCTTCTCGACCTTACCGGTTCACATGTACGAATAATATTAGGCAGTGGTAACACCCTTCTCAATTGTGCAAACTTAAGAATTTTCTGCTGTAACTTACCAAAATCGATTTTCTTTCACCCCAAACACCCGCAACACCCCACCTGCTACTTCGGTAGCCTGTGTTGTTGGGAGTTGGTTCTCATGTTGATCCCCAGTGTTTTGCACTGCTTCTTCTGAGCCCAACGCTGTTTGGCCTGTCGACGTAATAAATACGAAGACAGGGCGGCGGTGCCAACAATTTTCCAATGATGTAACGTTTATCTGATTGATTTATCGTTTGATATACCTTGTGTGTCCTACTTCGTAACTTGCACACACGAGCAACGTATATTGAACGGTACTTCAAGCGATACTTCGTTATGTCATTGGGGGTACCTGGAAAAAAAAATTTTCCCAGACGTCCCAGATCTCCCAGATGTGGCCAGATCTGGCCAGATCTGGGACGTCTGGGAAAAATTTTTTTTTCAAAAAAAAAAAAAAAATTTCCAGATCTGGCCAGATCTGGGAGGCCCAGATCTGGAGATCTGGCCAGATCTGGCAGCATCCGTGCTAATTTTCATCAAACTTGTTTTATTTTTCTTTTTTTTAAAAAGGTTCTTTGTTTGCTTGTTTTTTTGTTGTTATTCTTATTTGGTATGTGGTTTAAAAATCCACCTTTTATTTTCCCTTGTTAACTATTTTACTTTATTGGCCAATAAATGTAAGTAGTATCTTTATCTTTATCTTTTTTTCTTTTGTATATGTTTATACCGCTTTTTATATGTATATATCGTTGGGGGCTGTGTTATTCCGTAATAAAAAACCGGCGCCTGACTGTGTCAGGGGCACCCACGTCACCGTCCTTGAGCAGTGCTTGCGGAGCGGTGCCGTACCGGTGGGAATGTACACCGGGGGTCTCGAGTTGGGGGGGTGGGGGGTGGGGTATTTGTTTTTTTGATATATATTTTTTCTGTGCATTTTGTTTTGTAAATGCATAGCGCAAAAGCTTATAGAAAAAAAGGGTAGTGGGTTTGGCCCTTGTCCCCTGTTTCATGAAAACGCCTACATGGGAGCCTTTTCAATAGGGCTGTAGGCAAAAGTAAAAAGGATAAACGTAAGCATATAGGCATCGTACCATAGTATGTCACAACATACGAGTTTGTTTTTCGTGAGGCTAAATGCCACTACACAAACGCCGAAAAGAAGAGAAGTAAAAATGTAAAGGTAAAGCAATGGTATGAGTGTAGACACCCGAGGATGAGCTCCACTAAACTGGATCCTATTTTTTTTTGCTTCTGTTTTCTTCATGAGTCTTACGAAGAAAAAGCTTTTTGTGTGAAACAAAAAAAGAGGGGGAGGTCTAAAAAGAGAGAAAAAAAACGTTTTGATAACAAAAAAAAAAAAATTGGTGTGGCTGACGACCCCAAAATAGCAGAAAATAGCAGAAAATCGCAGAAAATAGCAGAAAATAGCACTTTGGGGGGTTTTTTTTGGGTTTGGTTGCTGGGTGGTGGTGTGGCTCATGATGGACGAGGGAAGGAAACTTGGCCAGCCCGCAAACCGGAAACCCCCTCCCACTCCACAAACGGATCATAAGGTACACAGTACACAGTACACAGTACACAGTACACAGTACACAGTACACAGTACACAGTACACAGTACACAGTACACAGTACACAGTACACAGTACACAGTACACAGTACACAGTACACAGTACACAGTACACAGTACACAGTACACAGTACACAGTACACAGTACACAGTACACAGTACACAGTACACAGTACACAGTACACAGTACACAGTACACAGTACACAGTACACAGTACACAGTACACAGTACACAGTACACAGTACACAGTACACAGTACACAGTACACAGTACACAGTACACAGTACACAGTACACAGTACACAGTACACAGTACACAGTACACAGTACACAGTACACAGTACACAGTACACAGTACACAGTACACAGTACACAGTACAGCACCTGGTCTATATCGGGACAAAATACATTTTTTTGCTAAAATTGCTCTTAATTTTTACGCTTTTTTGCTCGAAAAAAACGTTGTCCTGCATCTTTGGTAGGTGTTTTGGGGACTGGCTGGGGTCAGGAGTCCCTCATTTCCCTTCCCTTTAGCAAAGGCCCAAACCACGGCCAAAAAATATAAAAAATCCAGACCCCCAAAATAGCAGAAAATAGCAGAAAGTAGCAGAAAATAGCAGAAAATAGCACCCCCCTTCAGCCACACCAAAAATGGGATAATAAAACTTTAGGCGATTTGGTGTGAACCAGCTATATGTTGCTTCTCTCGAAGTACACAAAAGTGTACATTTTTTTTTGGGGTTCGACCACACCAGAATCTTCAAATAAAATATTTCGTTCAGGTATTACCCATAACTAAATACTTTTTCTTGACAAAGTTGAAACATAAAAAAAGAGTAGTTGAAACGTGCTAAAACGCATCTCAGTCGAGCTCATGCAAAAAAAAAACTAGACGATATCATCCGCCAACTGATCTTGATAACAATAAAAATATAACAGTGTTTTTCGTTGAACGCAGCACACTACGTGTTTGGAAAAAAAAAAAAACCAAGGCGTCAGGCACCACCTTTAGCAAAGCTGCCCCACCAGCCTTGTAGACTATAGAAAATGATTTCCGTAATCGAAAAAATTGTCGACCGTAGTGAAGGTCGACCTTTTCAGGATTTTTTTTTATTTTGGAAGTTCGACCTTTTTGACCGAACATTATTCCGATTACGGCAAGAAAAAAAACGATAAAACTTGAAAAAACTGGATGTGCCTCTCTGAATGCAGAGAATGAGTGGTAACACATTGGCTGTCCTTGACCATTTTCACTGGCCCCGGATGACGTACGTGCTCACGTCTAGATATTGGTTTTGAATAGTGGAGGATGTCAGATGAGAAAAGAGCTGTATACTTCGCAAAAGAGAAAGTACAAAAAGGATGTTCTATACGAAAGATTCATCCAATATTTTTATTGCAAAAATAAAAAAAAATGTGAAAAGGGAAAATGGTGCTCCTGGAGGGGGTCGATATTGACAGGTCGCTGACACAGGGACTCTATACACACATCCCCCTGATATTGACACGTCGCTGACAGGTCGTTGACCGACTTCCGAAAGCACCAGAAAAGAGAAAAAAAGTAGTAGCACCTTTAGTGATAATATAAAACGACGATTTCAGTGTAGTACGGAGGGAAAGAAAGACAGGAAAAAACAACAACAACAACAACAACAAAAAGATGCCTCGTTGCTGCATACACTTCTTTTCCTAGCGTTATCGAGAGTTTTCACGCTCCTTTGCCGGGAGCGAGGTTCCTCGTACACAGGGGGATATGCAAGGAAAACGTATTCGCAAGATGAATGTTGTGTTCTTCACCATCCACGATTTTCAAATGTGTGCATTTTTTTCATAACATTTTGTCAATCCAGGAGAGAAAGCAGAAGGCAAAAAATCGGAGAGAGGTTTATAGGCTGATTGACGCCGGGCTTGGCCGGTGGTGATCGGTGGTGATCGGTGGTGATCGGTGGTGATCGGTGGTGATCGACGGTGATCGGTAGTGATCGGTAGTGATCGATGGTGATCGGTGGGTGGTCGGTGGTGATCGATGGTGATCGACGGTGATCGGTACTGATCGGTGGTGATCGGTGCGTAAATCGATGTGGTCGGTGCAATCGGTGGGTGAGCGGTGGTGGTCGGTGGTGATCGGTGCTGATCGACGGTGATCGATCGCGATCGGTGGTGATCCGTTTAAATCGGTGGTAAAAAGTGACAAAATGGGCAAACCAGCCCGACGTCAATCAGCCTAGGTTTAAAATGGGTTTATGTTTTTTAATTTGTTAGTGTTGCACCATCGGTATCGCAGAAAAAAAAAAGACGCACATCAAAGATGTTGAACGTGCAAACGCCTCACCGTTCATCGGCGGGCGCAGCGACAGTGTAAATACAAGGGAACGCTTTTGAGGAAGAACAGTGGGTAAATCGAATATGTGTCATGGGTTGCCAAACAAAAAGAGTGCTGTGGGGTATCACCACTACGACCGTTTGTGATATATCTTCTATAGGTACACATAGAACACTGCATCGTCTGCTCTGTTGTGTTTGTGATGCTACCCCAAAAAGCACCGAACGTGCCACGAAATGCAGGTAGGTCAGGAACCATCCAAGAATTTCTTTTCAAAAAGGTGGCAAAAAGGAGGAAGGAGATTCAAAGAGAAAGGCAAGTGCCGTAATCGTACAAATGTTCGACCGTAAAGTTTAGCAAAGGTCAAAACTTCCAGAAAAATCCTAAAAAAAGATCGAATTACAATTACGGTAATTGCTATTGAGAGAAAGGAAGGAGAAGAAAAAAAAAAGGAAAAGTTTATAAGATGACCCTAAGCCTCTCGTGCTTAGTCACCTTTAAAAAACAAACGGGGTGTGCTGTGGATATGGGGAAACACGCTCCTGGAACTCCACCTTGTGGACACGCCCACCACTACAGGAATGCACAGGGATAAGAAAAAAAGTGCGAAAGAAACATGAAAGTGGTGCGTCGCAGGGACACACATTTTCTTTCTCCTTTTCCTCAGCCCTTCTCCTTTACCCATTGGTCACAACACTGCCGTTCTTTTTTTTTTTTTGGAAATGATTTTGCTTTTCATCCCTCAAGCAAACACAACACAACTTGTGCGCGACTGCTTCGCGCTACGCCGCAGCCTATTAATTAAAAACGAACGGAAGGAGAATATTTGACAAGATGTGATCCTAGCCTAGCGATAGGAGCCACCTTAGCAACAGAGAAGAAAAATAGAAAAATAAATTTGACACAAATACAATACATCAAAACGCCTCTGTGGGCGCAGAAAAAAACAGGAGGAAAAAAAAAAGAAAAGAAAACTTGAAAGATGCTGTGCCTCTGCACAGCATCTAAAAAAAGACAGGAGTTGACAACTTGCAGCACACCACCTCTGAGGTGCTGTGAATGGTACGCACAAAAACAAAAAAAAAAAGCTCCATTTGCGTTGTGTTGTGAGCGACACAAAGCAAACAGTAGTGCACACACACACACAAATATTTGAAAAAAGAAAAAGAAAAAAAAAACTAACGAACTTCAAAGATGAATGTGCCCTATGTACACATACACACCTTCCTTTGGGGCATTCTGCGCAAGAATTACCCCTTTAGTTTTCACACACTCACCTTTAAAATGGACCAAATCTCTTACAGCTGTCTTTACAACACCTTCAGCAAAATACAAATGTCACTCACAATACCCCCCCCGTGAAGCCCATTTTCTTCCACAAAAGTGATATTCCGGGGGGGGTTTCAAAAAAAAAAAACCAAAACGGTAGTTATTGATGCAGGCACCTCCGACTGACCATGTGCCAGGCCAGCCATCCGGATGAAAGCGCAAAGTACCCTGCGTCCAACAACAGAAGGAAGTTTCAATCATGTTGTTCAAAAGAACTACACACCAAAAAAAAAAAAAAAAAAAACATGGTGTGTAGCAAAATACAGATTAGAAAACCTTCAGCTCTGGTACGTAGGTCTTCTCAAGTACTAAAACTGCTTGTCCCTTGTTGGGCTTTCCCAGCTTCAGGACTGCAGCAAAAGAGGGAAAAAAGATCAGAATAAATAAAACCAAAAAAATACAGTAAAAAAAGAAAGAAAAAAAAAAATAACTAGTGTAGATGGCCGGAACCATCCTGTATGGTTTCGCTGCAAAGAACAAAATTTTTTGAAGAAACTGGAAACTTTGAAGGCTCCTGACAACGAAAACATACTAAAGCAAAAAAGACTTAGTATTTCATATGCTTTCTATTCTACTGAATAGAAGGTAAAAGCAAAAGAGAGAAAAAAGAGAAAAGTTGGTAAGAATATTGATCCTTGGCCTCTGCCCAAGCACCAAAAAAAAAAGAACAAAAAATCGTATACGCAAAATGCAAGGGGACTTTTGTATTGTCCATCAATAGACCCACCACCCTTCTTACGAGATGGTCTTGACCATACTGGTTTGCCTTCTGCGCCCTTCGGGGAGGACACAGGAAGGGCCACCCCCACCCCATGAGGAGGACGGCACGCTGGAGAGGTTGCTGTGTGTCTTGAGGATGGAGCCACGTGCCATGCTACGCGGGGAGCCGTCGAGGGGTGGGAAGTAGCTGTACGTGGCGAAGGAGGAGCCCGAGCCCGTGCTGGAAAGGACCGAGTACTGCGAAGGGGTGGCGGGCGCAAGGGTGCTGTTGTGGCGTGTGTCCTTGAAGAGGCTTCCGTGGCTCGAGACGGAGAGGCTCTCGCGGTCGAGCACACTCTCTGTGTCGCACTCGAGCAGCGTCTTCGCGCTCTCGGCATATGCGTATTCCTGCAGCGTCGTGCGCCGCCCCTTGCAGTAGAGGTACACCTCCGTACCCAGGTCCAGCACAACCTTCACACCGAAGATCGCAGCGCACACCATAAACAGCTCAGCCGCAGTACCAAACGTCCAGTAGTCTGTGTTCTCAACGTAGTACCCTACAGCCATAAGCAGCAGTGCAGACGCCTGAACAAGTTGGATAGTGGGGAACATGTACCCGTCACGTGCACGTGCATGTGGCCACGCGTATATCTCCGCAACGAGAAGCACAATGAAGACCACAGCACTCCCCGTCTTCTGGTGTCCACAGGCAACAAGGCTGTGTGCAGTCGTGCTGTCCACAGCTGCCACAGTCAGACTTGCCGCCATCTCCACAAACGAGTAGCACGCCCACTCCTGTCGGTACGGACGCACCACCGCTGCGTAGCGGTACGACCACATGTTCGTCTCAAACCTGCTCACCCACTCACCAGGCCCGATCAGTGCACTCAGCCACGTCTTCCTGTCCACGTCCACGTCGTGCAGGTAGTACGCCTTCCGGGGAACGCCGTTGCACACAGAGTACAGCACGTAGAACGGCACAACGCAGCAGAACATAAGACTCGCAGCGCCCAGCAGGAAGAGTGGTGTTGACGGTGGGTAGAACACAAGTGCCATCGCACCAAGTGCCGTTCCCTGCAAAAGAAACTGGAACACAAACAGCGGTGACGAAGGGAACCTGCACAGACCCACAGCATCAAGCGCTTTGAACATAGGCAAACAAGACACGACTTGCACAACAATGCACATCAGAAGCCAGAACGAGATAGTGATGAGGAAGTTCCCCACCACAACCCCAGCTGCTTGCGACCCAAACAGCACCCACTGTGTCGGGTGCAGCAGCAGTGGGTACGTCCTTTCCTCCATCGGCTGGCCAAGCTTGCACAGCTGCCCCACCACAGTAAGACGAAGGGCTGACCCGGCAGAGGACCCAAACACAACAGACGCTGCACTGGACACTCCTGCGACTGTTTCGCCCGTCACAGTCGCCTTGTTCATTTTCTCCACGACGTCCTCACTGTGGTGTGCACGTACGTAGTCGAGCTTCCCACTGCCACTGCCATTGTCATTGCCGCCATTGCCGCCACTGCCGCCACTGTCGCCATTGCCGTTGCCACTGCCACTACTTCCTGTACCGGTGCCTGCACCACCACTGACCGCGCTGCCACTTGCCGTTGGTGATGTGGACGCAGTATCGGACACAGGTGCCGAGGATGAAGGAAAGACTGTCGACAACACTGGTGGCACTGAACCCGCACCAACCGTCTGCGGCGCAGGTGATGCGCCAGCAGGCGTCTGCGTGGGTGCACTCGTCGTGGGCACCGCTGTGGGCGGCACCGTCAACACTACCGGCACAAACGTCACTGGCGAGAGTGTCGGTGGTGACAACGTAGGGGGTGGGACAGCAGTCGCGGGCACCTTAGTCAGGGGAGAGGCTGTGCGTGGAGCGAGTGTAGGTGGCGACAGTGTCAGCGGCACAAGTGTTGTGGGTGACGCAGTCGGTGGTGCGAGTGTCGATCCAGGGGAAGCTGTGAGAGGTGCCGGCGTTGCAGGTACAGGGGTTAGTGGCGCAGGTGTTGGCGGTGACGGTGTCGGTGGGGAAGGCGTTGCAGGTGCTGGTGTTGGCGGGGAAGGTGTGGCTGGTGCTGGTGTCGGTGGTGCGGGTGTTGGCGGTGAAGGTGTCAGTGGTGCCGGTGTCGGTGGTGACGGAGTGGGTGGAGACGGGGTGGGCGGTGAAGGTGTGGGTGGGGAGGGAGTTGGCGGCGAAGGCGTTGCAGGTGCTGGTGTTGGCGGTGTTGGTGTGGGCGGTGAAGGAGTTGCAGGCGCTGGAGTTTGCGGGGAAGGTGTGGCTGGTGTTGGTGTGGGTGGTGATGGTGTTGGAGGAGCCGGAGTGGGTGGTGATGGCGTAGGTGGCGACGGAGTGGGCGGTGAAGGCGTTACTGGTGCTGGTGTCAGTGGTGCGGGTGTTGGTGGCGACGGTGTGGGTGGCGCTGGTGTTGGCGGTGAAGGTGTCAGTGGTGCCGGTGTCGGTGGTGATGGAGTGGGTGGAGACGGGGTGGGCGGTGAAGGTGTGGGTGGGGAGGGAGTTGGTGGTGCTGGTGTCGGTGGAGAAGGTGTGGGTGGTGAAGGCGTTGCAGGCGCCGGTGTGGGTGGTGAAGGTGTCGGTGGTGCAGGTGTTGGTGGCGATGGTGTCGGCGGTGAAGGAGTTGGTGGTGCTGGTGTAGGTGGAGAAGGTGTGGGTGGTGATGGAGTGGGTGGTGAAGGCGTTGCAGGCGCTGGTGTTGGCGGGGAAGGAGTTGACGGTACTGGTGTCGGTGGTGCGGGTGTTGGTGGCGACGGTGTGGGTGGCGCTGGTGTTGGCGGCGCTGGGGTTGGCGGGAAGACGGGTGCCGGTGTTGGTGGCGCTTCTGTGACACGCTCAACGTCGTAGACGTAGATCTTCGAGGAGGAGAAGAGGACGTACCATGGACCGGACACGACGAGGCCTTTCATGGTGCCTTTGTTGTCTGTGGCCCACATAGAGCCTGGGGCGACGCTTGTCACGGAGGAAGCGGTGGCGGTGTACATGTGCATGTCGTTGGTGCTCTGCTCGTAGGTGAAGACGTTGTCGTTCTCGAAGGCAACAATACGCTGCACGCTGCTGCTGTCTGCAATGGCCTGTGCAGTGACGGCCACGTCGTTGAAGACCTGCACAGCATAAGCACCGCCGTCACCCGCAAGCATCCTGAGGGAGCGCAGTGTCGCGTCGTAGCTGAGGCCGACCATGCTCGCCACTGCCAGGTCCCTCGGGGCGTGCGGTGCGGGGTCCCCGACTGTGGAAAAGGCGAACACAGTCGCAGAGGTGGCGACGTAGAGAAGATCGTTCGCAGCGTCGAACGTCATGTCGACGCAGTTGCCGGTGATGGTAAAGATCGTGAACTGCCTGGGGCTGACTGCATGGTTCACACTGTGCAGCTTCGTGGAACAACACATGTACACAATGTCGGGGTTGTTTGTGTTCTGCAGAATTCGTGCACAGGTGATCCATCTGCTCATCGGGATTCCCTCAGTGGTGCCGGTGAAGGTGGCGACGGGCTTCTCGATGCTGAGCTTCCCGTACCGCTGCCCGCCGTTGCTGGAGTACACAAGGTGCAAGTAGTCGCCCGACAGGTCAACAGTCACAAACATGAACTGGCTGTCCGCAACGTCCTTCCATCCGGCCTCCTCGAACTGCGAGGTGGCAAAGTTATAGCACAGCTGGTACACCCTGTCCGTCTTCCCGTGGTACATACAATTCCCACGCACTGCCAGCGACGTGATCGTACCTGCCTTGCTCGGTGTGTTCTCATGCAAGAACACTGGTGCGTGCTGCACACAACACACCTCCACACAGCACAGCAACACAACCAACCACCACATACCCATAGGTAGGGGCAAGCCTTTGTGAAAGAGAAGGGGAAAGGGGGCGGGGCGCCCGGTGTGTCGGTGTGTGGATGGGTGTGAAGCAATCCTGTGGGGATGGGTGAGAAGAGGGAGCGAGAGGAGAGATGGAGAGGAAAAAAGCCCCCCCAGCATGCCTTTGTTGTGGTGAAATTTGGACACCCTTCTGCTGTGGTGCTTTAGTTCATAGGGAGTGTTGTAAGAGAAACGTAACTCTTTCAAAAAAGAAAAAGAAAGAAAAATTCTTGCTTTTATTGATTCGTAAAGTGGTGTTTGCCAAAGGGCTGCCCACAAGGATTCAGTTCCAGCAAAAACTGCAAGGTTTTCCTTGAAGGAAGCCCTGCCACCGGAGGTTATGTTCCTAACAGTTCTTTTTTTAGAGTTCACAAAAATCAAAAAACGGGGGGGGAAAAAAATGCAAAAAATAGAAAACGAAGACAGTGACGTAACTTAACCCCACAGGATTTCGGATCCACCCTTTGTTAGGCGGGACGTTTTGCTTTACTGCGGTATGAGTAATGACGTGCAAAAAAAATAAAAAAAAATAAAAAGAGAAGAGAAGAGAAGTCGAAAGTGCGCACGCCTCTCCATTCATCGACGTACAGGCACTGGTTCTCCGCGGGTTATCGAACCCCAGAGAGCACTTTGTTAAATAAAAATGAACTATATTTTTTTTCTTCGTTTAGAAAGTGAAAGCTTAGCACAGGTTGGCCTCACTTAACACTTATTCCAACAATTTATCAAAAAGGTTTGTTGGCAAAGGAAAAGGAAAGAAACGAAGAACGTTGTGGCGCTCAAGGAGTGAGCAAAAAAAAAAGCAAAGAAAAGACAATAGTGTGGAGCGCATCCTTGGGTGTCTACACTAATACAACCAAGTTTTCAAAACCAAATTAAAAAACCCTTTTTACAGGAGGATATCGTAAGAACAATAGGGTGCCGGTTTCTGTGAATGCACGTGTCACAAAACCATTGCTAACCCTCACCTTCTCCCTTCTCCGGTGAAGTAAATGACTTGCCTTATAGTTTCACCGTTGGCTTGCAACAGTGAAACCACAAGTACCGAAACAAACCATTCATGTACTTCACCGTCGTTCACCCCCTTTTGTTTGGCGAACTGGTCACACCCTTTTTTGACTCTGATTTTTTGACCTGTTTCCCTCAAGGAGGGCCGGTCAAAAAGAGAACTATAATCGGATCCGGGGACACGAACAGACACATTTTTTTTCTCAATCAACTAACTGCCTACGGGTAGCGTCTTACAGAGCACAAAGGGAATGCACTCAATTAGCCGACACCTCAGGCCTAGGGGAAACTTGTGGGGAAAGCGACAAAAGAAACGAACCAGATGTATTTGTGGAGAGCTATAGTGGCGTGAGTAGGGGAACAAAGGGGAAAGATTGAAGGATGAATACGTCTCACGTACACACCCTTAAGATGTGACAGATGTGATTTGGTTTACACACTCTTCATTTTTTTTTTTTTCATGCCGGAAATTCTGCCAAAAAGAATGGTGATAACAACACAGTTGGCAAACAAGCCTCGCTGCGTTCAACCTTTGAAAAGAAAGAAGAAGAAAAAAGTAGCTTTATCCTGTCACGACAAAAATAAATGAAATGAGTGTTGTACCAAATCTAGTACCAAATCGGTGATTTTTTAAGGTAACCAAGAACAAATCACAACCACGGTCCACGCACGGTACAACGACACAACAGGATTGTTGATTTGTGTGGTGCTATTTTGGACACAAAAAAAATGGAAATATCCCAAAGACAAAGTATTTCAACATATCATGCAATCAAATTGATAGCATATGAGGAGGGAATAAAAATGTTCCCAGCTTTCTTTTGGATAAAAAGGAATGTCAAAGAAACAAAGAAAATATTGGAAGTGCAAAAAACGCCTCGCCGGTTCATCGGCGGACGCACTGAAAAAAACAAAACAGAACAGTTGATGTGGCAAGCCTAAGCCTCGTGTGCCTTAGTCGCCTTCAACACAAACGGTTAAGCTGAGCACATCCCATGCGCTCATACCGTATGCGTACACATGCTTCGCATATCAAATAATGTTGGAAAGGCCAAAAAAAAAAAAAGTGAAGTTATCAATGCAGGCACCTCCGACTGACCCATGTACGATGCCAGCCACTCATGCTTGTCGCCCGATCGGTGGTTTTTCCCCAAAATTTGGGGTGACCGATCGTAAAAAAAAAAAACTAAAAAAACCTGCTTTTTGAGCATTTTCCATACTTGGACCGCCCGAAATATATTTCGGGCGAATTCGGGCGGATTTTTCGGGCGCGGATCCCGAGCGCCCGAAATGTGCCCGAAATATATTTCGGGCGTTTTAAAGGGAATTTATACGTAATTCGGGCGAATTCGGGCGCATTTCGGGCGAATTCGGGCACATTTCGGGCGAATTCGGGCGATTTCGGGCAGATTCGGGCGCACAACCAGTATCTTATGTGTGCTGGGAAGCATGTTATCAGTGTAAAAATCTAACGCTTTACTTGAAAGATTGGCACAAAATTTGTTCAAAGAAAAAAAAATTGAGCAAAAATTCCTAGTAGAACCCAACTTATACAGTGTGACACAGAATTAATGGCCGATGAAGACATTTTATAAAAAAACGGCAAATTTTGACAAGGACATATTCAAAACACCCCCAAAACATAAAATATTTACGCCCAGGAACACAATAAAAGCAAAAATATAATGGTTAAGGGTAAAGTGAACACTGAGGCCACGAGGGAAGGGTTGCGCCTACAGGCAGCGTCGCTAGTCGTTGTTGGCGGTAAGAGCCATGATGAGGTGGCGGAGTTGCTGAACGTTGCGAAGAGGAGTTTGGGTAGGTGGGTGAAGGAGTACCGCGCTGGAGAGCGGAATTTTTCGGACAAGCCAGGGAGGGGACGCAAGAGATCGGCCACCACCGACACCGTTAAGAATAGGGTGGTTAGACACATGCGGGGCAAGCGGTTTCAGTCTTGCAGGAAAGTAGCGTCGCGACTACAGATTTCGAGGGAGAGTGTCCGCAGGTGCCTGAAGGAGAAGGGGCTGAAGCCCGTTCAAACGAAGAGCAAACCAAAGCTCTCGGAAAAGAACATCACTGCCCGGATAGAGTTTGCTGAAACGCATCGAAACACCGACTGGTCAAAGGTGATGTTCACCGATGAAAAAGACTTTTGGCTTTTTTCTCGGGTGAGCAAGAAGAACGATGTTGTCTGGGTTGCAGATGGTGATGAGCCGCCCCCAACCGTTGATAAGGTCAGGGCTACGCAGAAGGTTCACGTCTGGGGAGGAATCACCACCAGAGGTAAGACGAAGCTCTATTTCTATGACGGTGCTCTCAATGCAGAGAAGTACCGTACGCTCGTCTTACAGAAAGCGCTCAAAGAAATAAAAGAACTCCTGCCTGACAGTAGCTACACGTTTCAGCAGGATGGGGCACCCTGCCACACTGCGAACGTTACTCAAGCATTCCTCTCCTCCCAACCTTTCTCGTTCCTCCCTAAAGCTGACTGGCCAGGCAACTCCCCTGATCTCAATCCTATTGAGAACCTGTGGGCCAAGCTGCAGACTGCAGTCAACGAACGGGAGCCCAAAGACGTGTCAGCACTTAAACGTGCCATCAACAAGGAATGGTCCAAGATGGACAATAGCTTCGTTGCACGTTACATCATGTCAATGCCACGACGCCTAGACGCAGTTCGCAATTCCAACGGAATGCACACAAAATACTAATGCATGCTCTATTTATTTTTGTGCACCCACTCGTTTGTACTGCTACACTGTATTTTTTTTTTTTACACATGCACCCTTTTTTACCAAAAAGGGATATTTCCATGTTAATATTTTCCCCACACACACACTTTTCATACACGGCCAGTTGAAAATGCAATGAAATGAGTCAAATTTTGCCTATTTTTTAGAATAATATAACAATTTTTACAAAATGTCGTCATCGGCCATTAATTCTGTGTCACACTGTATGAGTGCAGCTCTGTTAGCAGCCACGTATAAAACCGATTTCCCTAACAATTTACACTAAAATACTACTGAAAACGTAAAAAGGCGATTTTTCACGTTTTTGGGCATCTCCTGAGCAACTACAGGCCCGAAACACCCCGAGAATGGGTCAGAACCACCCTGTGACCCGAAAATTCACAAAAATTCACCCTGAAATACGAAAAAATAGTGAAAACCCGGTTCATAGTGTGTTTTGGGTAGGAATAAGCAAATGATAGTCAGAAAACCCGTGACTTGGTGGTGATTCTCACGGGCCTCCAAAGTGCACTCAGGTGTACAAAAGTTTTCGATTCTTGCTTATTTTGACAGATTTGGCATCAAATATTTCCAAATATAAAAAGTTTTTTTGCGAAAATGAGTAGAACCCCACCTAGTCGGTTTTCACTACGGAAAAAGCGCCCGAATTCGCCCGAAATCTGCATTTCGGGCGATTTCGGGCGTTTTCGGGCGACTTCGGGCGCACAAAATCGCCCGAAATCCGCCCCTAATTCGCCCGAAATGCCCGAAATATATTTCGGGCGGTCCAAGTATGATTTTCGCGCCTTCTTCTTTTTTTTTTTTTTTTTTTTTTCTCCCCAAAAAATTTCCAATTTTTCCAATTTTTCCAGCAGGGGCAGGGCACTAGTCAATCCCCCTTTTGGCCAAACGGGGGTGATTTGGGGTCCCGAGCTTTCGCCCCGTAAAAGCGGTCGCTGCGCGCGCTTCGCGCGCGCGACTCCCTGCCAGTGCGGCGAAGTGAGGCGCTTTCTCCCCTCTGAACAAAATCGAGGGGCGGGTGGGGAGGGTGAACCACAAGTCGTAGTGGTGTCAGCCTTCTGATCAGTAACCTCAGTACATTAATAGTAAGTAAGAACCGGCGGTCATGTCACTGAAAGGTTCCTGGCGAAGCCACGGTACGCAACATTTATAAAAATGTTGCCAGAAAAAATGGCACTGTCGTTGGTAAGTACTCATCAGGAAAATGCGCACCGCGGGAAATCGGCGCCTCAATAAAGTACTGCCATCAATTTTACTTCCCATATTTTGACAATGAAATATTCTGGCGAAGCCACGGTACGCAACAGAGCTGTAGGCTACCTCTCGTAATTTAGCTGCGCCGCAGGCGCACGGTACGCTACTTTTTTTTTTTGAAAAGTGCTTATTTTGACAGATCGGGCTCCTTGCGGAACGTGGTGGCACCACTTCTGAAAAAATACCAAACCCACATGTACTAATTTGCACAACTGCAGGTTTTTTTTTTTTTTTTTTTTTTTTCCCCCAGTGTTTCCCAGCATCTCACCTAACTCTGAAAATAGGTGAGATTTTGCGGTTTTGCGGGTTTTTGTATAGGTGTGGCGAGCCCGGGCGCGCTTCGCGCGCCCGCGTCCCCACCTTAGCTCAAGTTGGGGGCCTCCGGCGGAATGCGAGAATTTCTCGGAGTTCGGCACTTCATTGATATTTGCACCAGGCACACGTGGTACACGAATTATCAGTAACCTCAGTACATTTACAAAATAAACGGCAGTCATGGCAGTCATGGCAGGCATGGCACCCAAGCGAAGCCACGGTACGCAACATTTCTAAAAATTGTTGACATAAATGTCACTGTCGTTGGAAGATTGGGGGGTCAGCTTGTTTTTGTGCCCAAAATTTCTCAGCACTGCTGACCAGGGACATTGGGAACATAGGGATTTTTGCGGAGCAAAAAAAAATCAAACAAATGGCGCCGCAGGCGAAAAAAAATTAGGGTACAGTGTAAAAATCTATCTTTTTTACAGCACATAGTCACACACCTAACCCTTTTTTGCGGAGCAAAAAAGGGAAAATGGCGCCGCAGGCAAAAAAAAATTGAGGTACAGCCTGGATGGTGCGGTCAGCAACCCAGTTCCCCATGGTACTCCCGTGGTTCAACCATGATTTTTTTTTTTTTTTTTTCCTGCAGGTGAGCAGGCCTTTTGCTAACCATCATGCCATCATGCCACGTTTTTGGGCGTTTTTTATTTTTTTTTCCATCATGCCACCATCATGCCACGGGGGGTGGTGGGGCAAGGCTTTCGCTATCCATCACCTGGGGATTTCCCCCCAGATGTCATGATGGCATGATGGCATGATGGCATGATGGCATGATGGCATGATGGCATGATGGCATGATGGCATGATGGCATGATGGCATGATGGCACCTTAAAATTTTTCTGCTCGCTGCGCTCGCGGAGGTATACCTCAAAAAAATTTCCGCTCGCTTCGCTCGCGCTGTACGCCATTTTCTTCCTGCCTACGGTGCCATTTTACAATGTCTAGGGGATTCACTTACATTTTACAGCCAAAAATGAAATTTGACCCAAGCTGCAAAAGTTTGACCATTTTTAGTTCAAAGTGACCCAGCCGTTGCAACAGCCCCTGCTTCTGGAAGACGTATTGATTTTGTACGGTTAGTGTACGTAAGGCGCAAGACCAAGCGCCGTTAATAAAGGATTAGATTCCGTTTTTTTGTTATCTCGCAAAGCTGACCCTTCGCCTCTCCACCCTGTGGCTGGCAGGGAGGCGCGCGCGAAGCGCGCGACGACCGCTTTCACCAGGTGGGAAAGCTCGGAATGTACTTTTTTTCCAGGAAATTATTTTTTTTTGACCATCATGCCATTCAGGGGGAAAATCCCAAAGTTAGCAAAAGGCCTGCAGGTGAGATTTCTCACCTCACTTTTTGTTGTATCGACAATCACCTACCGAGGTAGGATCTGTACACAATGTCGCCCTAAGGCTTTGTACTTAATCGGTATGGACGGAGGCCATCCTCAACCCTAGAAAGTAGCTTTTATTTATTGATTTGCATTCAAAGTGCTGTTTTATACACAAAAGTTGCATCTTCAAAGTTTTAGAGTAAGGGGGTGGGTTAAAAGGGGTCACGTGAAGAAAATAAAGTAGTTGGCAAAAAAATTTCAGTACATCATGTTTCAGTCCTAACTGCATACATTGGTCGTAACAGAGGGGGACATCGTCAGTGCAAGACCCTCCGTGATGTAAAGAGATTAAGCCACTGTTGCTATTATCAAACAGTTTTCCATGGTCTACTTGTCTTTTCTTAGAACTCAAAACCACAAAACCAAACGTATAAAAACATTTGCGACTTGGCTTCTGTCAGCTGGCAAGGGAGGTGTCGCTACTCACCTGTCCGAAGACTGCTGCCCCCTTTTTTTTTTTTTTTTTTTTTGTGAGATTTCTCACCCCAAAATCTCACCGTGGGAAACACTGTTTCCCCCAAAATCCCGATCGCGATCGTGATTTAGAAAAAAGCATGCAGCCACTCCAAAAAAAAAAAAAAATGGCCAAATTCCAGCCACCCTGAATACGCTTAACGTGTTTACGTGCACGGTGTGAAGAGAAGTTGGTAAAGTCGTATCTAAGTCTGGCATACTTAGCGTTACCAACGGTTTTATCAAAGAACAATCAATAAAGGATGATGGCCAGAGGAAAAAGGACAAAACCGCGCAGGGCGGTATTCGCGAATAACAGAATTATTTTTCAAAAAAGACAGATAAAAACGTTAAAGATGAACAGGGGAACATCCAAAAAGGGGTGAGAGGGGTGGAGGGCGTGAAGTCCAAAGAAAAACGATCAAAAAACAATGTGTAGGATGAGTGATGCATTCTCGTGCACACAACATCGCGAAAGAGCTAGACACGCACAATCTGTAATCTGGCGATAGTCAGTGCAGTAATTACACATCATTGAATAACACACTTCAAAAAAAAAAAAAGAAACGAAAAAACGACCAATCCATCGGGAAAAAAACTTGCCAGAAATACAACAGCCCGCTCATCACTCGTGTACCTTGGTACATGACCGGCTGCACGGGGTGGACCCCAACCATGCAGTCCAACGTGCCAGCACCAGATGAAAGCAGAAATACCCTGCAGACAACAACAGAATGTGTAAAAAGGAAACCTAATGGGCCGCACCGTAAAGGGCCCACCTTCCGCTGAAGAGTTGTGAGCTTACAGATATTCGAAAAAACGGGGTGTATTGTGGATATGGGGGACCCACACTCCTGGAACATCCACCACTTCAGCTAGGCTCTTTGCCGGCTTTGCTGAGATTGGAGATGTCACGTTGCAAGTCACCAAAAACCATAACAACAGAACAGCACACTACTGCACTGTCCTGCCCAAGAGAGCTAGGGGGTTCAGAGGGAAGTGTCAGGGGGTGTGAGTGGGGATGGGTTATGTTTAAAGCTTCTGAAGAACGGCGACTAAAGCCCTTAAGGCTTCCCCTCCTGCATGGGTGTGGACCTATTACTACACATTACTACACAGTTAAAAATGTCGAATTGTGGGGTATTTCCCCCCCAGCTACTGTCACAGTACACTGGCTACTGCGATAATAGGTACATCGGTGACCTTGCGTTACCATGGATAATAAAGAAAAAAATTGTTCTTCTTGCGTAATAAGTTACCTAAGTTACAAAGGTAACAAAAAGGGTTATTTTCATAATATTATACTTTCTATTCTACTGAATAGAGTAAAAAGGAACAAAAAGCTTCATTCTGTGTGAAATTAGCTTGTTGCTTTTCTTGTTACCAGGGTAAGCAAAGTCACCGTACACTGTAGTAAGGTCCACTCCCGTCCGTTCAGCTTCAAAAGTAAGAGTACTATCACAAAAGACGATGTATAAGATGCATTGCACAGAGGAAACTCGGGAAGGGGAGGGGGGAATGGAAATATTGTGAATAAGAATGACTGCAAGCCTCTCGTACCTAGTCATCTGAATGGAGGCAGTGGCAACGTTTTTTTTTTTTTTGTTTTTGTGTTGGTTTTTTGTTTTTGCTTATTTTGCTCTTGAATCATCCGAAAATGGTCAATAAACACAGAATGTGGACTCATCTGCGTTTCATGGAAACAGCCATGATGTCCTGCTGCCTGCTGTCCACCTCCGTCAGGTTACAGAATGGGGAAGTAATTTTTTTTCGTTTTTTTTGAAAGGAAAAAAAAAGGTGCAAGACACCCTCTCCAACGGAGGGGGTAGGAAGGTTATTGGCGTCGCTACCGAGCTAGCATTTGACAGGTAACAATCGGATGCAAAATAAACGTGAGGTGTGAATGTTTGAGGGAAAAAAAACCGGCAACATGTAGACAGCCAAATACTGCAAGCATGTTACCTTATGTGCGAGAAGCAAGACTACACAATGCACCAGTTCAAAAGGTATTTTCCCCCCTTCACTGCAACCTACCGAGGGAGGCGTGACGCTGACATACGTGGTTATTTTTACGCGGCAGTTTCCCTTTTCCTCTTGGGGGCACAGCCCGCACACCTCCCCTCCATGGGCCCCCCCAAGGTGTAGTAGAGCCTCATGACTATGGGGCTGACAGAAGGGGGCGAATCCCCATATTAAAAGCTACGCTTTTTTGTTGTTGTTTCGTTCAAAAATCGTACTTGAAAAAAAAAAAAAGAATCGTTTATCGACTGACCCTCGTACGATGCCAGCCCGAGGACGAAAGCAAAAGTACCCCTGCTGTCTACAACAGATGGTGCAAAAGGAAACATTATCTTGCCCCGTACTGTAGTGTGAACGGGGGCGGTACACAATGTTTTTACACGAACCGCTTGTCCAGCTGGCAACAAAAGAGACGTTGAAAGTGCAAACGTCTCCTCATCTCATCGACACAAAGAGGGGGCACGCATGGGCACGCTTGGGTCACTTTCAAAAGCAAAAAAAAAAAAAACGTACCTTTTCCTAGGGAGACCAGGAAAAGAAGTACAAAAAGTTTCTGCACAAGTCTAGGAGAGTATAGACCACCAGAGGACCGCTTTGTAAGAAACCATAAACGGCTGACACTCAACCCCCAATTAAGGATTGTGTCTGGCAGAGAGCGATAAAGCAAAAAGACAGAAAAATTGGTCAAAAATGAACGTATTTTCGCTTGGTAACTCTTGGTCGAAGCCTCTCGTGCTGAGTCACCGAACTAAAAGTGAGGGTGGAGGGTGGGGGGGTGAAACAAAAAGTTATGTAGTGGCCTTAAGAAGGGGTGGATGGGACTCAAAAAAAAAAAAAAACAAAAATATTTTCGTTTTCTTTCTGTTCTTGAAAACCGGAAAAATAATCGTAACCCGTTTTCTTCTATTTCTTCCATGTCCTTTCGGTGTTCCCAAGAGACAAAACGCGGGGAGAAAAATGTAAATCGGCGATATATATATTTTTTTTGTACTGACTCAATTCGAGAATACAATAAAAAAAACAGCTGCGAGAAATATGTCACCTGCGTTTGTTCTTTTTCTTTGTCAAAAAAAAAAACACGACAAAATGTGCTTTGAAGTAAAAGAGGGGCATTGTATCCGTTTTTTTTTTAGCGTTAGTAAAAGATTGTTTCATATACTAACTATTCTACTGAATAGAAGGTATAATAGGGTGCACTAAATAAAAGCGTTAGTAAAAGAGAAAAAAATCAAGGAAGAGAAAATTTGTTAAGATACAGCCGAATGCTTTCGTTTGTTTAGTCTCTACGCATCTCAAATGAGTCTTCGGCTCCGAGAAAAATATGATCGTTATTGGGTTTGGGTTGAAAAGCTGAACAAAATATTGAAGGATGGTGTGCGGCCATCCTCGAAAACAAAGAGCTGACTTGAAATACAAAGCCCTCTCGTGACAGTGTACCTTGGCGAAAAACAAAGTGAAGTTGATATGTGCAAACAAAAGAAAAGTTTTTAAGATGACCCGAAGCCTCTCATGCTTCGTCACCTTTGCAAAACAAAATGACCTCTCTCGTACACAAAAAACACCGATAAAATAAACAAAACAAAGAGTCGACCTGAGACAGCCCTGCTATCTAAGCATTTCAAACCCTTCAGGGAAAGACATTTTTAACAGTGCAAACGTCCTCACCGCACACGCTGGACAGGAAAAAAATGCTACAGCAGAAAGAGCCCACCTCTCCCTTGGGGCAATAGCCTGCTGCCTCCCCCCGACAGCGTGCGTTCAACTGTACCGTCAACACTACGTGGCCCCACAGTACTGCCTCCGAGGACGTAGCTCGGGTAGCTCGATAGCGAGGGCACGTAGAGCGATGCCCCTGTTGCTAAGGGCATGCCTGGGTCGACGTCCAGCAGCGTCATCTCCTCGACGGCGAGTGTGCCGGGTGTGCTTAGGGTGTCCACAGCACCGACAGGGCAATCGACCCGGAGCACACTCTCGCCCTCTACCTCCTTCTGCAGCCTCAGCCGTCGCCCTGTAGCGAAGACGTACACCTCGCTTCCCAAATCGAGCACGACCTTGACCATAATGAGCCCGGCTGCTGCCATCAACAATGTTGCCGCTATGTCGAATGTGGCGTGGTCTGGGTCGTGCAGGTAGTACCCTGCTGCGAAGAACGCCATGGCAAGCGTCTGCACCAACAGCAGGCACGTCAGCAGGTAGCAGTCTCGCGGGCGGCATTGCGGGCGGGTGAAGACCTCAGCGAGGAGCAGGATGAGGAAGACGAGCGCAGAGCAGAGCTTCTGGTGGCCACATGCAGTGGGGGTATCCGGAGCAGTTGCCTGTATCCCTGCGATGGCGATGCTGGCGGCCATCTCGACCACAGCAAAGCATGCCCACCTCTGTCGATATGGGAGCAGCACCGATGCGTAACGTCGTGGCCAACGCTGTGCTGCCGACACACCCACCCACTCCCCTCCACCCACAAAAGCCCTCAACCACGGCCGGCAAATGGTGTGTGAATCTCTCGTGAAAAATGCTCTCTCAGGCACCCCAACAGAAACCTCCCACAGCACCCAGCACGGCACCGCAATGCATATCATCATCGCCACCAAACCGAGCACGAAGGTTTCGGTGGAAGGTGGGTACAACACCAGCTCCGCCGCTCCCAGCGCAGTTCCCTGCAATAAAAACTGAAACACAAACAGCGGTGCAGAAGGGAACCGACAGAGACCCAACGTGTCTATATTTTCGAAGCGCTTAAAGCACGACGTCGCCTTGACCAAGGCTGTCATGATGAGCGAGAATGCCAGCGTGATGAGGCTGTTGCCCAGCACCATCCCTGCTGCATATGAGTCGAGCACCTCCCACTGCGTAGGGTTCATTGCTCGAGGGTAGCGCCGTTCCGTCGCCAGAAACCCTGGCACACAAGGCCGTCCCGACAACGCCAGGCGCAGTGCCGGGCCAGCAGCAGCACCGGCACCGGCCAGTGCCCCTACCCCTGCAGCCTGGCCCACGCCCTCCGCAGTGTCGCCAGCCTTGGCAACCTGTGTGTCGGTGGCGGTCAGTGCTGCATACGGCGAGGGTACTGCAGTAGGTGTGGCCGTGGTGGGGGCAGGGAGGAAGACGGGCAGAGGGGTTGTGGGTGATGTGGGTGATGTGGGTGATGTGGGTGATGTGGGTGATGTGGGTGATGTGGTAGGTGTTCGAGGGGATGGTGTAGGTGGTGCAGGTGTACGTGGTGCAGATGTTGGTAGTGACGTTGGCGGCATGCCCGGGCTCCACGTAAGCGATGTCGGTGAAGATGTTTCCGGTGCAGGCGTTGCGGGCGACAGAGGTGGTGAAGAAGACGTTGACGGAAGCGTTGATGGCACAGTGGTTGATGCTGGCGAAGGTGTCAACGGTGCTGCAGTCGGCGCTGTTGGCGACGCTGTCAGTGGTGCAGGTGTTGCGGGCACCAGTGTCGGGGGTGACGCCGTCAGTGGTGCAGACGTTGGCGGAGATGGCGTCGGTGGTGACGACGTGTCTGGCGAAGGTGTTGGAGGCGACTCTGTTGGTGGTGATGACGTGGCTGGTGCCGGTGTGGGTGGTGATTGCGTTGCTGGTGGCGATGTAGGCACTGCTGTTGGTACTGCTGTTGGTGCTGCCGTCGGTACTGCTGTTGGTACCGCTGTGGGCACCGCTGTTGGCACTGCTGTTGGCACTGCTGTTGGCACCGCTGTTGGCACCGCTGTTGGCACTGCTGTTGGTACTGCCGTTGGCACCGCTGTTGGCACTGCCGTTGGTACTGCTGTTGGTACTGCTGTTGGTGCTGCCGTCGGTACTGCTGTCGGTACCGCTGTAGGCACTGCTGTTGGCACTGCTGTCGGTACCGCTGTAGGCACTGCTGTGGGCACTGCTGTGGGCACGGCTGTGGGCACGGCTGTGGGCACGGCTGTGGGCACGGCTGTTGGCACTGCCGTCGGTACTGCTGTTGGCGGCACCGCTGTGGGCTCAGCCGTGGGCGCCTGCGTGCCACCCTCACAGCGGTAGAACCACAGCACATTGGCTTGGTAGAGCACGTACCACTCTCCGAACACCGCCATACCGCTCATAGCACCTTTGTCGTCCTTGCCCCAGACGTCATCCGCAAGCTTCCCTTCGCTCACAATGTCTGTCGACGACGCTGTGTACATAAACATGTTACCGTCCTGCTCATACGTGAAGATGCTATCATCCTCAAAGGCAACAAGCCGCTCTCTGCTGTGTGCGTGAATGCTGGCCACTTGCGAAAACCCACTGTACACCTGCACAGCCTCCTGACCTCCATCTTCCGCCAGCATCAACAGCCCATTCACACCCCAGTCATATGCCAACCCCACCACACCCGACACAAACAGATCAGACAACGGGTCCTTCCCTGGCACCGACGACGTCGTTGTGTAAGCATAGACCCTATCCGCAGTGGCCACATACAGCTTTTGTGCGGAGTAGTCCAGCGCCATGTCGACACAGGCGGCTGGGAGGGACACCTCTTGGAACGTTGGCGTCGACCCGCTAACGTCCACAACATGCAGCAAATCTCCACAACATATAAAAGCGTAGTCGCCCTTCTGAAGGATGCGTTGGCAGGGCTGCACCGTGGACACCGTAATGGTGTAGGGTATACCCTGGAAGAGCGATGTAGGCGAGTTCACGACAAACTTCGCGTACACCATCGCGGTGGGGGTGGTCCACGCGAGGTGGATGCGCACGGTGTTGGTCCAGTCCCCCACGATGACGAAGTTGTCTGCATCTGTAATGTCCAAGAAGCCGCCGTCCTCCCACAGATCTGTCGCAGCGTTGTAGCACCTCTGTGCAATGCGCCCTGGTATACCATAGCGTACACACCCGTTGCGCACCACAACGCCAGAGATGGGCCCAGCCACGAATATTGCGTCCTTCCAGACAGGTGGGTGGTCCGCGCCAAGACAACACCCGGCAAACAGCAAAACCAAGCAAGCGTTGCGGAGTGGCATTACGGCATAGAGTAGAGGACCTCGACCACGTGGAAAGGTGCGGGGAATGGTGGAGAATGGGATGGTTCCTCGGTGTGTGTGAGGTTTGGACTCAAAGAAACTATTTGAAGAAAAGAGAAAAAACGGTGTGTGTGGGGGAAATAATAATTTCTGAAGGTAATGGTAACGGTGTGTTTGGGGAGGGAGAGGGAAGAGGCGGAAGTAGTTGTGCATGCTGTGGTGAAAGGACGGAGCTGGTCGAGCGGTTAGTGTCAGACTGGACGCATTTCATTGATAAAAAATCGGTGATTTTGAGTTTTTTGAGCAAATGAAAGGTAGGTAAATGTTCTTTCTTTGTTTCCTCTGTGTTTGGGGGCTGTACCGCACCGATGGTCACTCTTGGAAAGCTTGTAATGGGGGGATTTTTTTTTGATGTACAGAAAAGGGTTTTGCACCCAAAATTTGTCCAGGGGGGGGTGCAAGCTGACCCTGGATATGCCTCGTGCAAGAATAAAATAAACGGAACAAAATAAAGCAAGTGTGCGTAGCCCGGAAGAGCGTGGCACAGAACGGCACATGTGTAGGTGGTTTGCAGTGTAGGTGTAGCGGCCCGCATGCGTTTTTCTGGGCATGCGAGTATGCGGGCTTCTAAGCACCGGAGAGGCATGTGTTCCGCGTGCATACAAAAGAAAGTTGACTTGAAATAACAGCCCGACCCCAACCATGCAGTCCTACATCAATTTCGTGGTTTACAATCTGAAAGTTAGTCCCAAGCGCTACCTTTTTCCTTTGTGTAAGCAAAAGCTGATGTGTGTAAACACATTTGAGGCAATGACAACTTGCTTTTGCTCCCTACCTTTCTATCTACCAACCACCCACCCACCCACCCACCCACCCCCTCTCCTCACAAGCGCATCGTCAATGCGAGGCTCTGATGCGACGCAGCTTTGGGGCTGAGGAAGGGTGTGCTGGGTGTTGTACGGAGCATGTTGCGGCGCCGTGCGCTGAGGGTGACAGGTGTATTCAGGTCGCTGCTGTGGAAGGTGCTGCGTCTCGGCACAGCACCCACCAACCCACCCAACCCGCTTGATGACGCCGCCTCACCCCCCACGGCAGATCCTGAGCTGTACTCCGACCCAGATGCCAGTAATGACGAAACTGTCAAATTCGGGAACCCAACAGAGGAGCCACGCCCTCGTGGCAGAGGTGACGTCTCGTCGTAGCCGTCTGTCAGCAGCATGCCACTGCTTCCGTGCATCTGCATGTCGTCGGAGTGGTGTGATACAGAAGGAGACACAGAGGCAGAGGCAGAGGGAGAGGCAGATGCAGACGCAGGGGCAGAGACAGCATCGCACAGCAGCACCTCGGCCAGGTCACATTCGGTGATCCCGAGGGCCTCCCGGAACAGTCGCTCCCGCCGTCCGACACAGAACACGTAGACTTCGTTTATGGCATCGCAGGTGGTCTTGAGGAGCAGGCAGAGTGCGGTCAGCTGCAGGAACGTCGCGCTGCTGTCGAAGCCCCAGTGTGCGGTGTTCTCTTTGTAGTACCCGACCCCCATGAAGAGCAGGGCCGCCGTCTGGCAGGCGAGCAGCGCCGCCACCAGATAGTTGTCACGGCTGCGTGCGTGGGGGAGCAGCGTCACCTCGAGGAGGAAGAGGACGAGGCAGATCAGCGCTGCTGCTGTCTTCTGGTGCCCGCAGGCGATGAGACTGTCGGGGTTGGCACTCTGCACAGCAGCGATGGCCACATTGGACCACATCTCCACAGCACTGTAGCACGACCACCTCTCTGCGAAGGGCTTCAGCACCGATCCGTAGCGAAGTGCAAAGTGGTTCCCACTCCGCGTGCTCACCCACTCTCCACGACCAATGAACGCTCTCGTCCATTTCCCGTCGGTCCTCGTGTCATCCATGTAGAAGGCCAGCTTAGGAACCCCTCGATGCAAAGCGACCACCACAGCAGCAGGCACCGCAAGACAAAACGCGATGCAGAGACCGCCAAGAATGGAAAGAAGTGTGGTAGGATGGTAGAAGGCGAGCGAGACGGCACCCATGGCGGTGCCCTGCAGGAGGTGTTGGAAGACGAAGAGCGGTGCGGAAGGGAAGCGGCAGAGGCCAAAGGTGGCGAGGCTGGGGATGCATGTGGCATGGTGCGCACAGCGTGCGACAGTGTGCATGAGGAGCCAGAAGAGAAGCGTGATGATGCAGTTGCCTGCCACCATGCCAGAGGCCTGCGAACCGTAGAGGACCCACTGTGTGGGGTGCATGAGGACAGGGTACTCACGTGCTCCGAGAGGCTCGTGGATCCTGCACAGCGAGCTTGCCGCCACCATGCGCATCGCCATGCTTGCAGACGACGACGACGAGAACACCGACACCGACGCTGCCGCTGACGCCGTGTACAGCTGCACCCCCCTCGCGGTGTCCATGCTGCGCTCCACGCGTGTGCTGTACTGCGGCTGGGCCACCCACGTCGCGTTCGTTGGTGTGGCCGTGTCCGTGAGAGGTAAGTGTGGTGGAAGTGTCCGTCCGAGCGGTGGAGTGGTTTGTGGCAGTATCGCAGTCGGTTGTCGAGAGGGAACGAAGACAGGGGAGAGTGAAGGTGCGGTGCTTGTAGGAAGCGCGTGTGCCTTTGGTGCCATGCTGCGTTGCGTTGGAAGCACAGGTGCGAGTGGTGCGGGTGTTGTGGGTGCTGTGGGTGTCGTGGGTGCTGTGGGTGGCGGTGGAAGTGGTGGAGGTGTCTCTGGCGACAGTGTTGGCGCAGGTGTGGCTGATCCGAATGACACTGGCGCAATTGTCACTGTTGCAGGTATTTTTGTTACAGGTGCAGGTGCAATGGGTACAGGTGTCACAGGTGCTGTTGTCTGAGGTACGGTCTGCGTCCCAGGCGCTGGCGTGGCGGGTGCAATTGTTAGAGGTGCAGGTGAAGCAGGTGCAAATGTAACGGCAAGAGGTACTGTGCTGGGTGCAGGTGTTCCGGGCCCACCCATCACCCACACATCCACCTCTATGTCTGAGAAGTAGAGCAGAAAGCGCTCCTCCTCCATCATCTTGTGGAAGTCGCCGTCGGGGCCATGGTACCACACACCTGGCAAGAGCGAGAAGGTGTCCTGCTGCACAGCGACGAGGTACGTGCCGTCGGGTGCACGGATGACGGCCTTACTCTTTGCTGTGAGGCAGACGTTCTCCGTTGTCTGTGTGAGCAGCATCGTGTCGAGCAGCACCCCACCTGCGAAGAGGTGCAGCTCACTCCCCGAGGTCAGGACAAGCAGTCTCTGGCGGTCTATGTTGTAGTCCACATCGATGATGTCCGGCAGTGCGAGCCTCTCTGTGGTGATCTCTTCAGGCAAAAGCGCGTTTGTCGTGTCGAACACACGCACCTCCTCTGCAGTGGCCACGTACAGCTTCCCCGTGTTGTCATGCGCCATGTCCACACAACTGCCCGGCAGGTCCAGCACGCCGATCTTCCCACGTGTACGGTCCACGATGAGGACGGCCTTCTGCGCACAGCAGAAGTATGCCACGTGGGGGTTGCCCTGCAGGTGCTCTGCCTGCGTGCAGGGTATGCCCGACGAGCCTGCAATGCTGTGCACGTCCCCGGAGTAGCCAGCGTGCGCATCGAATGTACCCCACTGCAGACCCGACGCAAGCGTCATGATCGCGTACACAATGCCTTCGTCGTCCACCGTCAGCACCCACGACAGCACCCCAGGGAACACCCTGCTGGTGTACTCCTCCAGCCCCCACGCCTCCACCGCATACCCGATCAGCTCGTCCTCGGCGCCTATGTGGATGGCGTCCTGCGTGCACACAGCGTCGGTGGGCATGTACCCAGGATACACATTGTCGAAGAACACTGGCGGCCCTCCAGACGATGCTGTGTGGACAAGCAACGTCACGACATACACCACGAGAGCACGGCAGAGCGGCATCAGGGAGGACGTGAGGGGGCGGAGAGGGGAGGGGAGGTGTCTGTAAGGTTTGTTCATGTTCATCAGTGCATTTGCACCCTCCATCTAAGACGTAAACCCGTAAACGGGGAAGAGGAAACAAAAGAAGACAAGAGGAAGAGAAGACCAACACCGCATTATTAGTCAGTGACAAGAAGGTATCTGGACGAGCAAGCCACTACAGCGAGAGCCGACAAATATGGAAAAACTGCTCGATTTGGTGGCTTCAGTGACTCCTAGCACAGAAGAGAGTGGGAGAGGGAGAGGGGGTTTTGAATGTGATTTTGTGTGGAAAAAACTACGCTTTTTTTGTGGTGATGTATCTGTAGGTTGTACTGCAGTGTGGTATCACTATGGTTCCCTTTTTGCATTTCTTTTTTAGATAGGATCGGTTCCTTCAATATCTCTTTGTATTCCTTGCCAAGGCATGCATTCTCATTTCATTTTTTTTTTTTTTTCGGGTATGATTTCCTGTCACTTCTGGTTCTCTGTTTTATTACAGAGTTCTTTTGAGTGCCTCGAAAAACCATTTTTTTTTCCCGAACAAAGAAAGGTGCATCACTTTGCGCCAAAAAACAAGATAGTAAAAAAACTCATCCAACTCTGAGGCCGAGGCCAAAACACGTACACTTTTTGTGGACTTCTAAGTGACACGGTTAATTCTAAACAAAAGGGGGGAGGGGGGTAAAAATCGCGGAAGTAGGGGTTTTGTGGAGAGGTTAACATGTTGAACGCGCTTCGCCCTAGATGTGCTCCGAAGGTGAAATATCATAGTCGCCTGTTTTCTATGTTCGCCCTATATTCGGATTTGAATATAGGGCCAAGAATTTTGGGATCCGAATATAGAGCGAATACGTATTCACCTTCGGGGGTATGCATAGAGGACACACTAAGGAAACCCCTCTGGGGGATCTTTATAGCTTTGCACGACAGTGAACAATCAATGACTTGGCTTGTGTTTCCGTTGGTGGTTTTCACCGTTGTAAGCCAACGGTGAAAACCACACAAATAAATCACATTTACTTCACCGTCATGTGACAAAAGCAAATAAGAGTCAAAAGGGGAGGGGTACCATTTTCAACACGGAGTGGGGGGAGGAAAGATTGAAGTTGAGTGAACACTTCTACAAAAAAAAAAAAAACCGTATTCGAAAAGAGAATGAGAGTTACGTGCTTTCAATTCAAGAACAGAACGCATTTGAGAGGGTGTAACACATTGCATGAAAGATGAAATAAAAAATGGTTACTCCCCTCTCCCTCTACTGCACACTTTCGCAACGGCTGTACTCAGCATGCCCTCCGCATATTTTCCAGGAATATTGTGGAGGA
Source organism: Rhynchopus sp. YZ270_cl-10 (assembly GCA_964035575.1). Taxonomy (NCBI): domain Eukaryota; phylum Euglenozoa; class Diplonemea; order Diplonemida; family Diplonemidae; genus Rhynchopus; species Rhynchopus sp. YZ270_cl-10. Next base: position 1,640,355 of record OZ037844.1, on the reverse strand, counting down.
ACTTTTTGTCTATCACAAAAAACCATGCTTGTCGCCCGATCGGTGGTTTTTCCCCAAAATTTGGGGTGACCGATCGTAAAAAAAAAAAACTAAAAAAACCTGCTTTTTGAGCATTTTCGCGCCCTTTTTTTTTTTTTTTTTTTTTTTTTTTCCCCAAAAAATTTCCAATTTTTCCAATTTTTCCAGCAGGGGCAGGGCACTAGTCAATCCCCCTTTTGGCCAAACGGGGGTGATTTGGGGTCCCGAGCTTTCGCCCCGTAAAAGCGGTCGCTGCGCGCGCTTCGCGCGCGCGACTCCCTGCCAGTGCGGCGAAGTGAGGCGCTTTCTCCCCTCTGAACAAAATCGAGGGGCGGGTGGGGAGGGTGAACCACAAGTCGTAGTGGGTGGCAGCCTTCTGATCAGTAACCTCAGTACATTAATAGTAAGTAAGAACCGGCGGTCATGTCACCGAAAGGTTCCTGGCGAAGCCACGGTACGCAACATTTATAAAAATGTTGCCAGAAAAAATGGCACTGTCGTTGGTAATTACTCATCAGGAAAATGCGCACCGCGGGAAATCGGCGCCCCAATAAAGTATTGTCATCAATTTTACTTCCCATATTTTGACAATGAAATATTCTGGCGAAGCCACAGAGCTGTAGGCTACCTCTCGTAATTTAGCTGCGCTGCAGGCGCACGGTACGCTACTTTTTTTTTTTGAAAAGTGCTTATTTTGACAGATCGGGCTCCTTGCGGAACGTGGTGGCACCACTTCTGAAAAAATACCAAACCCACATGTACTAATTTGCACAACTGCAGGTTTTTTTTTTTTTTTTTTTTTTTTCCAAAATCCCGATCGCGATCGTGATTTAGAAAAAAGCATGCAAAAAACTCACAAAAAAAAAAAAAAAAAAAAAAAAAACTCGGTTCGGAGCCAGGGCTCGCGCTAAAGTCCATCCCTCATCCCGGGATTTTTGGGGGTTTTGGTAGGAACGTTTTTTTTTTGCAGTACGGGGATTTCATTAAGAAACCAGAAGTTCTAATATTGTTGAGTAAGACCACCACATAGTGGACTTGCATATACATGTGACCCCGCCGTGGAACGCAATCGGCTCGGAAAGTCAAAAGAAAGAGGAGAAAAAAGAAAAGGAAAAAAAAGAAAAAAAAGAAAAAAAAAGTTGGTTACCGTGCGCCTGCGGCGCTGCCTGTTCCCTTCCAGTTTCTACAGGCAAACACTTGCCCCCTTTACCTTACACTGACGGGTTTTGACCAAAACCAAGAACTTGTCCATTTCGGCAAATTGACCCCACCACAGAACGGACGAATTCCGGAAATGCAAATGCCGGTGTTTTCGCGCATTTTCATGTTGCAAGACGTCAGGATCAGGGAGAGAAAATCTGGTTGTGGGATTTACATTGGCCCTCTTTACCCACATGGATTTTGACCAAAACCAAAAAATTGGCCATTTCGGCAAAGTGACCCCACCACAGTGCGGACGGATTCCGGAAATTCCAATCGCGGTATGTTTTCGGGCTGAAAACCCACTGATTTTCAGGAGAAAAATTGCTTCCAAATCTCGGAATTTTCCGAATTTTCCTGAAAATGACCCTTGTTTACGAGTATGGGTTCATATTTTGCGAAAATTTAAGTCACTAAAATTTTGTCCATTTTTCCGTATATACCCCACCACAAGCCGGGATTGGCCCGGAAATGCCACAAAACGGGGTTTCCGGGCCTCCCCAGCTAACCTTTTCAAGGAACGTTTTTCCGTACCCGAAATCCATTTTTTCCCCATTTTTTCCCATAATTAGCGCGACCACTGTTCGGAGCACTACTGCGGGTATTATTTGGGTGCAGATGCACCTCTGACTTCCTGCGAAGTCATCTTGGGTGGAAAACAAAAGCTAATGCCATATCCTTTCCAAAGAGAAAGCACACAAAAGACACTCAAAAACGATACAAAAGAAAGTGAAGTTACTAATGCAGGCACCTCCGACTGACCCACTGTACGATGCCAGCCAATTCGGATGAAAGCACAAGAACACTTGAAGGGATGGATGTTCCGCGTGGCGAGAACACTCATAAGAACTCGTTGAAAAAAAGAAGAAAAAGGGGGTTTTTTACGCACAATAAGTTTCATCAGGTTGAGCAACAACACTTGAAACAGGGGGGAGAGAAAGGAAGAGTTATCGATGCAACGCACACTCCGACCTGACCCATCGACGATGCCAGCACCGGATGCAACGCACACAAGGGGGGGAAAAAAAAAACGAATGGTGCTTCCCGGGGGGTATGCATTTCACAAATTTTCACAAAATGTGACAAGTTTTCACAAGTTTTCACAACACGAAAACCGCTATAAAATTGTGAAGGCTGGTGAAAAATGGTGAAAAATTGTGAAAAGTTGTGAATTGATTTGAGTTTTTTTTGGGTTTTTTTTTGGGTTGGGTGGTGACCCACCCATTGAGGGGTATGCTGGGATTCACAAGATAGAACGTGATGTGGTGTACCTGTGTACCTGTGTACTGTGCACTGTGCGGAAATGACGAGAACTTGTCCATTTCGGCAAATTGACCCCACCACTGGCCGGACGGATTCCGGAAATGCAAATGCCGGCATTTAAAAGCTTCACCAACGAAGGAAAAAAGGGTGGTGAAAAGTTGTGAATAGTTGTGAAAAGTTGTGAATTGAATTGAAAATTTGTGAAAATTTGTGAAATGCATACCCCCCGGGAAGCACCAACGAAGAAAAAAAAAAAAAACTGAACCTACGCCTCTCGCACTGCTTCGCGTCTACTGAAATATCAATGAAATATTATTTGGGTTCGCGGACGTCCCACATGACGGTGAAGTAAATGACTGACATGTGCCTTTTACATGTAAAATGACATGTGAGAAGCAGTGACATGTGCCACATAAAAATGACACGTACTCAATTTTATGAGGAAACACATGACACTTTACACGTAAAATGACATGTGTTTTTCATGTGAAGAACATGAAAAAAAGCACATGTCATGTCATTTACTTCATCGTGCATTAATTCGATGGGGGGTGGGTGGTAATGGGAGAGGATACGTAACATTGAAAACGTGTTGGCATGCTTTTGCGTCAGTCTAAGTTCTCAAAAAAAGCAAAACCACAACAAAAGACACTAAATTCAAACAACGTTTTCGTTCGATAAAAGGATTCACAATCACAGCATAGCAGCGATTTTTCTTCGATCCAAAAAAAAAAACAAAGAAAAAAAAAAAAAAAAAAGGGAGAGCAACAAAAGAAAGGCGTTTGCGGAGTCAAACTAAAGAAAACCTTAAGCTGAACAGTCCGCGAACACCTTTGAAACAAAAACGAAACAAAAGTTTGTAAGATGAACCCAAGCCTCGAAGGCTCGGTCATCACAAAAAAAAAGAAAAGTGAAGTTATTAATGCAGGCACCTCCGACTGACCCACGTACGATGCCAGCCATCCGGATGAAAGCACAAGTACCCTGCGGCCAACAACAGAAGATGTAAAAAGGAAACCTAATGACTGGCCCGTACCGTAAGAGAACGAGGGCGGTACACAACCGCTCGTCAGCCGGGGGGGCACCTTCCGTTGAAGAGTTGTGAGCTTACAGGTACTGCAGTTCGCTGCACCCAACGCTTGATGCACGATAGTCTACACAAGAGAGCAGAAACCCAAAAACACAAAAAGGGGTGGGCGGGGGGGTCACAACATCTCTCTCTTGGCGCCCCATGCTGTACCGACAGTTGGGCCTCACCCTTTCTCTTAGGGATATACATGGACGTCCTTACAGGCAGCACACCGTAACCCAAAGGCGTGGCAGAGAGACTCCGTAGAGCGACTCTGGCCTGACCGCTGGCCATTTATGCTCCGGGTGCGAGCACCCATCATAGCATAGGGGGGCCAGCCTGACCCAGCATTTATATACCCTGCCAGGGTGAACTTGCATAAAAGAGGGCAGGGGCGTTTAGACCCTGAGGACTAGGGGAAGTCCCGCATACCCCAACAGAAAGACAAAGGCTATGCACTGGTGATATAGGAGAGGCAGGGTTGCTGAAAAACAAAAAGACCCTGAAGGCACAAAAACGCCCCGCATACCCCTCCTCGCCTCCTGTTTTGTAATCTCTCAGGTAGGAGACATCGGTTCGAGCGGTCAACACCTTCATAGAGTTTCTGGAGGAACGGACCCCCGGATGCAATTTAAGGTCCAGCCCAGGACCAAGAAAAACTTTTTTGTGATGACTGAGGTGGTGAACACGAGGAGCGGGTCAGGTTGTGACAGTTTAATCACAAAAAAAAAAGAGAAGTTGAATGTGCAAAACGCCTCACCGTTACAGGCACTGATCAAAAAATAAATCTCGATGAATGTGCCACAAACTTTAAAATATCCAGTAAACCTTTTACCCCCCAAACCAACGTTATGACGTGGTTATGTATCATTTAGGGGGTACCTTGAGGCAGGGCACTATTTGGACACTTTATGGTTGTTCACATGGCAGAAATATGCACCAGTGTATTTCTGGCATACTTTTTGGGTCGCATAGTAAAAATAACACAAACCAAAACTTAAAATATCAACAACATTCTCAAAGAAAAGTGGCTAATTGATGGTGCACACCTGGTCACCCAAGGCTGCCCTTTTTTGTGCCGGAAATAAAAAAGGAAAAAAAGGAAAACTTGAAAAGGGTGGATAACAAAAAGGCAGAAAATTTACTATGGGGCTAGAGCCCAGTTCGTCACCGAGACGAGGGAAAGTTTGTAAGGCGCAATAAGAGCCTGGATGTCCGTTAGGACAAAGGCTTGTTTTGTTTGATTTCCACCTAATTTTACCCCGCGTATAGGGCCGTCCGTACACGCCTTTACGCGCCTTTTCGCGGGGTAAAAAATTAGGTGGGATTTTTCCACATTTCTTTTTTTCAAAAAATTCTGAAAACATTGGGTTTGTGCTAGAGTGCATTCCGAATGGGGGTGCTCCACTAGCAACTATTTTTTTATGAGCTACAATTACAGCAGTCCAAATAACTTTAGGCGTCCAAAAAAAAGGGCGGATTTGGGGGGAGTAATTTTACCCCTTTTTTGGACGCCACACATAGTTGGCGTGCCGAATCTACTATCAACCAACAAAAGGTACGTTCGTCGTTGGACTCCTCAATAAGATCACCTCTTGTGTGAGGCGAAAAGGCGAGAAGAATAAAAGGTAAAAGTTGAATAAGATGAGCATGTCTTAAGTGCATACACATAATGGGGGAATCTTAATGGGGGTGTTTTTGACTGGCCCGTTCAACGCTGAAGTGAATCAGCAAGCAGATGTGACCAAAAAAAGAAAAGAAAAAAAAAAGGGAAAACAAGAGAAAATCTGATAAAATGTAGTAAGATTGAACCAACTAAAGCTGTAGTTGTTGATGCAGGCACCTCCCGACTGACCCACTGTACGATGCCAGCCAATCCGGATAAAAGCAGAACTACCCTGCGGACTACAACGGTAGATGTTCAAAAGAAAAAAAAATCGATGATTTGCGATGTTTTACTGGCCTGCAAAACACATGCACACCGGGGGGGAAAAAAACACGCACAAACACCATCCGCACATTGCACACAACGATCAACACACTACCCTTAAGGTAGATGGGGGCAGCTGCCCTGGGGCTCCACTACCACCACCACCACCACCGCCACCACCTTGCACCGAACGCATTGAGGAGCTTGCATCAGAGAAAGACTTCTCACGACCCCCTATAGGCACAACACCACCACGCCTGCCACGTCTTGAGGAGAGAAACTGGGTTGTGTCGACGTTGCTGTCATGCCGGACAGAGCCACCACCACCTCCACCTCCACCTCTGCTCCCGCTCAACGATAAGGGGGTGAGCACCACAGACGGGGGTCCGTACACCGAGGTGTCCAAGGTTCGTTTCTCTCTTTGTGTTGTATCAGCGTCATCACTCGAGCAGGACGTAAGCAGTTCCTTTGTGTCTGCGTGTTCCGCCTCCGTCTCCATCATCAACCGATGACGCCGTTTTGTACAGAACACATACCCCTCCGAGCATATGTCTGCAATCACCTTTGCCAGAAGGATTGCGTTCGAGACGTACAAAATGGTTTCCGCGATGGAGAAAACAGCGTGGTGTGGCTTGGAGAAGTAGTACCCTGAGGCCATAAGGAGCATCGCAATGGCCTGTGTAGCGAAGAGACTGACGAAGGCAACCAGGTCGCGTGTCCGTGCGTAGGGCTGTGTGAGGCAGGTGGCTGTGAGGAGAACAAGAAAGATCAGCCCATCGCACAGCTTCTTATGTCCACACCCCACCATGCTCTCCGCTGTGGCACCGCTCACTGCAGCGATGGTGAGCGTTGCCGCCATCTCCACAAACACATAGCACGCCCACTCCTGTCGGTACGGACGCACCACCGAAGCGTACCGAAGCGACCAGCGGGTCCTGGTGTTCTGGCTGACCCACTCCCCGGGGCCGATCATCGCTGTCAGGTACTGCCTGTCTTCGGTGGCAGCATCCTTCTTGTAGAAGCCTTTGCTTGGTACAGAGCAACGCACTTCAAAGACGAGAGCAATGGGGACAAGAATGCAGACGGCAAGCGAGACTGCGCCAAGCACCGCAGCAGAAGCGGAAGGCGGGTAGAAGAGCAGCGACATCGACGCCATGGCTGTGCCCAGGAGAAGGAACTGGAAGACGAAGAGCGGCGCAGAAGGGAACCTGCAGAGCCCAAGGGTGTCCATGTGTGCAAAGGCTTTCGTGACGGACAGTGCACGGACCACAAGCGACATCGTCACTGCGACTGCGCAGACGACCATGAAGTTCCCCAGCACCACGCCGACAGCAGCAGACCCGAACAGACGCCACTGTGTAGGATGCAGAAAGATCGAGTACCCGCGCATCTCAAGGCTCTCGCCCAAAACACAGTCAGCGCCTGTCACCGACAGCATCACAGCGTAAGGTGCCGTCGCGCCACCCATCACCGCAGTCGCCAGGCCTGCCACAGCTGCGCCCTCGGCAACCGTGGTGGTCGTGGTGACGGCTGTTGTCGGTGCCGGTGCGATGTCCGTGAGGTTCGTGAGTGGTGCTTCGGTGGGTGGCAAAGTAGGTGTGGCTGTGCGAGGCTGTCCTGTGGCGTCCTGTGTCGTGGGCGGGGGAGTGCGGGGGAGTGCAGTGGGCTCAGGTGTTAGAGGTGACGGGGTAAGTGGTGAAGGCGTCAGCGGTGATGAAGTGGGCGGCGAAGGTGTCTGTGGTGCTGGTGTTGGCGGTGATGGTGTCGCAGGTGCAGGTGTGACTGGTGATGGTGTCTGTGGTGCAGGAGTCCGCGGCGAAGGTGTTGGAGGAGACGGAGTGGGTGGGGACGGTGTTAGTGGTGCAGGTGTGGGTGGTGAAGGAGTAGGTGGAGAAGGTGTTAGCGGCGATGGTGTAGGTGGTGATGAAGTGGGTGGGGAAGGTGTTGCAGGTGCCGGAGTTGGCGGTGATGGTGTAGGTGGTGATGGTGTTGGCGGCGACGGAGTGGGTGGGGAAGGCGTTGGTGGTGAAGTTGTTTGCGGCGACAGTGTCGGTGGCGAAAGTGTTACCGGTGACAGTGTGAGTGGTGCAGGTGTCATTGGCGCCACAGTTGGTGGCGCTGGCGTAGGTGGGGAAGATGTTGGCGGAGATGGTGTAGCGGGTGCCGATGTCAATGGCGCAGGAGTTGGTGGTGATGGAGTGGGAGGGGAAGGTGTTGGTGGTGACGGTGTTGGCGGTGCTGGTGTAGGTGGTGATGGTGTCGGTGGAGATGGTGTTGGCGGTGATGGAGTGGGTGGTACTGGCGTAGGTGGTGAAGGAGTTAGTGGCGCCGGTGTCGGTGGCGACGGGGTGGGCGGTGAAGGTGTTAGTGGTGCCGGCGTAGGTGGTGCTGGTGTCGGTGGAGAAGGTGTCGGTGGCGACGGAGTGGGTGGTGAAGGAGTGGGTGGTGCTGGTGTCGGTGGTGCGGGTGTTGGTGGCGACGGAGTGGGTGGCGCTGGTGTTGGCGGTGAAGGTGTCGGTGGTGACGGAGTAGGTGGAGAAGGAGTTGGTGGAGCCGGTGTCGGTGGCGACGGGGTGGGCGGTGAAGGAGTTGGTGGCGATGGAGTGGGTGGTGAAGGAGTTGGCGGTGCTGGTGTAGGTGGTGATGGCGTCGGTGGAGAAGGAGTGGGCGGTGAAGGTGTCGGTGGGGAAGGAGTTGGTGGTGCTGGTGTTGGTGGCGACGGAGTGGGTGGCGACGGTGTTGGCGGTGATGGAGTTGGTGGCGCTGGCGTTGGTGGTGACGGGGTGGGCGGTGAAGGTGTCGGTGGGGAAGGAGTTGGCGGAGCTGGTGTTGGTGGCGATGGAGTTGGTGGTGCAGGTGTCACCGGCAACGGTGTCGGCGTGAACGTGGCCTCATTGTAGAGCGTGAGCGTGGTGGCAGACACGAAGAAGAGAATCGAGTTGTCGAGCCAGATCTCCTCCATGGGGCCTTGCTCACCAAGCGTCCACACACCACCGGCAAGCGAGCCTTGGTTTGTCAACGAGGACGTCGTGCCAAACCAGACGTACACATCGTATGTGTCCTGCTCGTACAGGTACGCACGCCCGAACCTGTTGAGCGCCACAACACGGTTGGTGGTTGACTCTGCCTTCTCGTGCAGGGCTGCGTGGTTCGACTCTCTGAACGTCTGCACGGACATGCCTGTCCCCGAGGTGGCTTCTGCGTACGTGATAATCAACGACTGCGAGTTGCTGTACATCATGTGCGTCACGCCGTCTAGCGCTATGCGCTGCCCGACCACCTCCGACACAGACATCGACCCGGGCTGCAGATCGAAGAGCAGGATACCGTCCTTCTTCGTCGCAACGTACAGCTGGTCGGCACTGTTGTTCTCGGAGATGTCGACACACTTTGATGGGAGTGCGTGCTCCGACACTGTGCCGTCTGCGAGATTCGCAATATAGAGCACCGCCTTCTGGCAGCAGAAGTACAAGATGTCTGGCGAGTCGGCGTCTTGCACTGTTGTATGACACATCAGGTTTGCCGTCCCAGCGATTGTGTAAATCGACCCGCTAAAATCCGCGACCGGGGACTGCGCACCGATGCTTCCCCACTGCACACCAGACGCAGTCGTCATCAACGCGATGACCCTGTCTGATCCCCCAGCAGCCTCGTTCAGCACCCAGTGGTCCACCCCCGGGAAGGAGCCGCTGGCGACGTAGTTCACCTTGCGGGTGGTGTAGTCCTGTTGGATCTGTGTCAGCACATCCTTCGAACCCAGAAAGGTATAGTGGTCTGACCGAGCTATCACTCCCGACAGCGGGCCTCCGGTGGGCGGTGTGTAGCGGTCGAAGTAGATTCGTGGGTCCTGTGCGTCCACGTCACCTATGAACAGTGCACTCAACCCGTACAACAGTGCAGAGAAACGCATGGAGACTGTGCTCATGCTCATGCTCTGGGCTTCGCAGGTGCGTTGATGGGTTCGTTTGAGCGGAGCACGCAACTCACAACTGGAGGGGTGGAGGGTGCAACGTAGGGTGTGTGGGTAGGAGGTGAAATCCTGTGGTAGGGGGGAGAAAGGGTTGATAGGGGGAAAGAGGGGGTGGTGGTGGTGGTGGAGGAGTTAAAATACAAGATCAGCTGGGCCCTGTTCCTGCAGCGTTTTTTTTTTGTTGTCTTTCATATTTTTTTTTGTTCGTCTGTTGTTTGTTGATCGCATCATTCCAAGAGACCAAAAAACCCCCAAAAACGGTGAAGGGTGGGTGTAACACCCCGAATAAAAACAAAGAAAAGTTTATAAAATGAGCCGAAGCCTCTCGTGCTGAGTCACTTGAACATAAGAAGAGAACTTGTTCATATGGGTGCACCTCTTCGACACACATCCTTTACCGACATCGTTATCGCACTAGAGACACGCTGGGAGGCGCTGAAGATGGGTAGTAGTCTCTTCGTCACATAGACAGTTGTTCGGGATGATGTTGTCACCCATTTGCTTGATATTGCATCCCTCCCCACTAAGACACGGGAACTTGAACAAAAGAAGAAAACTTGAGAGATGAACATGCCTCACGTAAATACACAAAATGTGAACAGGTTAGAGTGTGGGCAGCACCATAGAGTGCAGGAAGGCATACTCTGAAGGATTTGTCAGGTTCTGCAGAAGAAAGCAACATTCTTCTTCTTCACAGCATTCCCAATCACCCATTAAACCAACCCCCATTTAGAATTTGGAATGTGCAACCTCGATATCGACTGGTCTTTTTCGTTCTTCCGAGATTCATCGCACTTTGTGTAAGGGGGATAATTGCACACTGAACAGGTGTGCACGGGGAAACGTTGTAGAGAAGGAGAGGTGCCCAGAGGGGAGAGAGGGTTGGCACCACAGGAGGGGGTACAAAAGGAGCGAACGTTGCCACCGTATGAAGGCAAGGGTGCGGTGGGGGGGGGGAAAAATCTGGAGAGAAAAAATAAAAAACACGGAATACGAAAGTGTGGGATGCGCGTAAAGGTGCATCCTACGCTTTCGAGGTTATAGTACGATTCGAAAAAAGTAAAGAAAAAAATCGGCCATCAAGCAGATCTGCAAAAATATTTGTTTTTTTGTTTTGTATTGAAATCATGTGTTCGTTAGAGGGTTAGGTAATTTCTAAGGTGCGAGAAATCTACCCTTTCCCCCTTCTTTTACGTTTTCTTTTAAACCCCACCCTCAACCCTCAACCCTCCTCCTCCACCTCAATAATGCGCACCGTCACGACCCCGCCACAGCACTGATACAGCACGTCCCCGCAGGGCCCTATGGCGATTGCTTCTACGTCCTCCTGCAGCACACCCGCATCGTCCACCACTGCAGGACGCTCACGCCCACCTGCTATCGCCCAGAAGGCCGGCACGCTGCTACGAAACCGCACTGCTATATAGAGATCTGAGAGCACTATGTAGGACATATCGTCACCTGGAATGACACGTGAGGGTGCTCCTGTGCGCATATCCCAAAGCCGAAGGGAGCTGCGTGAGCACGACACCGCTGTCTTCCCACAGGTAGTTATCGCAACACTGAGCACGGCAGACTCATGCCCAACGAGGATTTGGGCCTCCTCCCCTCGGAGACTCCACAGCCGCACCGTGCGGTCGCTTGCCCCAGAGACAACCTGCGCACCGCTGGCTGCGACAGAGGTGACCCATTCCTTATGCCCTAGCATCTTCTGCACGCTTTCCCCAGTCATGACGTCCCAGACCTCCACCGTCGCATCGCCACTGCCGGTCACTACATAACCCCCCGGTGTAAAACAGACTGCAAACACCCCACCGTTCAGCCCAACCCTCCCGCTCAATAGACACTGCAGGCCGCCGGATTCAACGTTCCAGACGTTTACCACATCGAAGTGCGTAGATGCGAGCCACACCCGGCACTTCGAAAAGGCAAGCCCCTGAGTGAATGCTGGGTCGTAAGTGTTGTCTGCATCCCAGAGGCGTTCTCCTGCTTGGGTGCACCAAACGGTGAGTGTGGTGGTGTCGGTGCAGAGTGCGAGGAAACGGCCGCAGGCAGACAGAGCCATGGCATGGCAGGTGCCAGGGAAGGTGAAAGGGGCGTGCACATCAGGGCCAAGGCGGACCAGGTCGATGTGGCCGAGAGACTCCAGGCCTGTGCCTGCAATGGTGTCGCTGTCGCGTAGGGTCTGCTCTGTGCCGGCAATGCGCAGCACCTCCCGCTCAAGAGGCCGTCGCAGCTCACGACATATCTTTGCCTTCAAAGAAGCGACGGTCTCCTCGCTGTCCACAGAGACTACACACTGCGTGCCGGAAGGGTTGTGGTGTGCGGTGACCTCCATTTGGGTGGTTTTAAGATGTCTTTATGAATATGCCCCGGTGCCTTCTCGTCCTCTCGAGCCCTTCTCAGTGACGGGGAAAGGGGGGTGGCCCACCTAAGGTGGAAAGAGGTGTGTGTAGATCTGAGATAAAAAATCGGTGTTCGGGTTGGGTCTTAACTATGAAAATTGGGGAGGGCGTCGGTATTGTAGCACGTTATGTGTGTATGGGGCAGTGAATTGGAAGGAAGCTTCTGTTGAGCGTGGGGGGGAAACGAAGAAGAGGAGGTTCGTCTCCTGGCCTGTCCTTGAAGGGCAGGTGCATCAATTTGTCGGTTTTGTGATGTGATGAAGGGGAGGTGGACAATAAGCGAAAAGTTGAGGGTCCGACTTTGAATCGTTGGGCTTAAGAGGCCGTAGGGGGGGAGAAACGATGAAAAGGGAAAAGGGAATTGGGGGGGGTGCGCCCAACTAGGTAAGCCATAGATCGTGTGGTATAGGCTGGCGTAACACCCCTGCTGTTGTGTCTGGGTATCTGTGCAACGACAAAATGCTGCTCATTATAACAGAAAAAAACTGTCATGTGTGCCACGACAACGATGAAGCGTAAAGGGAAAACATGATAACCAATATCTACCTCACGCCAGGTGCTGAACTGAGTGACGGAACCTCACCCCAAAGAAAAAGACGCACCCAAAAAAAAAAAGAAAAACTCGAAAGAGTGAACGTGTGCCTCGCAGTGGCACACACACACACGTATCTACAACAAAGAAACAAAAAAATAATAAAACTAAATCGAAGTGAAAAAAAAATTGGCAATGAAAGCTTCACCATTTGCTCGGAGAAGGAGAGACAAAGGTTTAATTTGATACGCGCAAAAGATGGTACCTTGGGGTGCGTGACCAGAACACAAAGAGGCATCGCAACACAAAACAAAACAAAACAATGCACTCATCTTTATCACATTGTTCACCGTGCAGGGAACACGAACACACGGGGGGGAGAGAGAAAAAAGGGGACCATGGAAACTGCAGCAGTCCAAGAAACATTGGAGGGGTAAAAACTTTCCTTGGGTTTTTTGAAACTCCCAAAACTCGGGTATAAAGTTTTGGAGTTTTCTTTCTTCCACTCTTCCAATGTTTCTTTCATACTACTATTTTTGTAAACATGTCGTACCCCTCTCGCTCTCCCATTTTTTCTACTTTTTCTTTCATTGTCTTGACAGATCCGTTTACATTGTATCGACCCAAATCGGAGCAAAAAAACCAAACCAAAGAGGGATATTGTTTCCCCCTTTTTTGTGTGCACCACAGTCGTCACTTCTCCCCTCCTCCCCCGAGTCAAACTCTCTCATGGATACTCACATCCATTGCACACTCTCATTTTCTTTATTTTTTTTTGAAAAATTTTTGGTTGTAATTAGCAGGATGCAAGCTCTGCTGTAGCCCGCTCTTCTACTTACACGCTGCCGCCACCACCTCAGCCATGATATTAAACGCTGGGGTGCCCAACCCGGTCACTGCATCCCATCCTTTTTCAGCCTTCCAACCATTCTTCTTCAGGAGCTCTGGTGCGTTAGACCCGACAGTGATGTCAGTGAACATTTGCGGGTTCTTATAGAGGAGTGGGTTGATATGACCTAGGGGCTTCCCGCATACAGAGTTGAGAAGCGTTACGATACCGGCAAATGCAGGAGTACTGGCAGAGGTCCCGGCCACCACTGCCGTCACATTCTGCTCAATGATGGTGTACGATTCGCCAAGCATCGCGACATCGGGGGTGCCACGCCCTGTTGTGTTGTATTTGCAGGGCGGGATCGTGGTGCTCGCAAGATACCCATCGATGGTCGCCTTCTGATAGTCCGGAGCTGGGTAGTCGTAGCTAAACCCACCACCAGATCCAAAGCTGCGTGTCGCCTCCTCCTCCCCGGTAGTCCCGGAGATCCAGAAGGTCGCCCCCACAGAGACACAGTATTCAATCGTAGAGGGAAAGCAGGGGACCAGAGTGCCGCCGTTCTGTGCATCGTCGATCTGCCAGCCAGATCCTTGGTCTCCAGAGGCCACCACGACGGTGATCCCCATGGCCGCCATCTTCATGATGTCTTCAGTGAAGCGGTTGCCGATGTCTGTACCGCATGGGTTTTTGACCTGAACACCGTAGCTGATGGAGATGACGTGAGGGAAGGTGGACTCAGAGGTAACGTTCGAGGCAAAGGTCATGAGGTCGCCGCAGAAGTCCATGGACTGCACACTGTAGACCCACGTCTCTGCAGCGCCGCCAATTGACATGAGGTATTCGGAGTCGAGCATCGATTCAGACCCTGCCACGCCGGTCTCGTTGTTGTCGCCGATGTATTTGGAGATTTTGCAGTCGGTTCCGTTGTTGTAGTCAGTACAGAACCTAGCCAGGTCAGAGTCATGAACATTCTGCCCCTGAAACTGCGCCATCGCTTGGATCGCACCGGATGCAGCTCCCCCCGCAATGCTGTACGTCTGCCGCAAGACAGTGGGGTTCACCTTCCCGCGTCCCAAAGACACCTTCTTTTTGGTAGTTTTCTCTGCAACCGGAAATCCTGAAAAGCCGGTAAAGGTCTCGATGATGTCAACTAGGTTGGTAGGGATGGAGACAGAGGCCATGCGAACGACCTCGCGTCCATCGGTGTGGCGGAAACGACGAAATGGTGACGTCTCCCCTGTTGCCTTGAGGAGCGTCGACGGGGTCACGGCGTGGCAGTGGATGTAGTCCTGGTGGGGGTGCACTATGGTTGCTGTTATGCCTGCGGCGTGCAGCCATGCGAGTGTTGCCTGCACGGCGTGCTGTCCTGGAGCCACCAGCGCAGCCATCTCGGCGTACCCTGCGTACGCAAGGTACTCAGAGGAGGTCGGGTTAGATGCGGTGTCCACAATGCGCTTCACCTCAGCGACGTTCTTCCTGCGCAGACCCACCAGAACATCAAAGGTCGAGCCTTCGGTAGACTCGCTTGTGGCAGTAGTGTCGAACACACCTACGTCCGTCCACCCTGCGGCCGGTGTGACGTCGTGAAGCACTGTAAAACTGTCGTCCGCGACACACACAGCAAGAGTGTGTGTCAACGCAATAACACCAGCAAAAATTCTCATTTTGTAATATGTTCCCTGGGGAAGAGAGGTTGGGGAAGAGAGGCTGGGGAAGAGGGGTTGGAGGAGAAATTAAAGTAAAAAAAAAAGGAGAATTTTATTGTCAAAAATCTCTTTGTTTTTCTCTTTGTCTATTTTTCCTGCATTTTTGATTCTCTTCTTTGTACTTTCTTTTGTTTTGGTTGTTGTTAGATAAGCTCAATCGCCATTATCGAGGTCTGTGAATAGCACGGAGCTCCTTTTCATGTGTATCCATGGAAAGACAGTACCATATGTGATACCGGGGAAATTTTTTGAAAAAAGGTGTCGTTGAAAAAAAAACAAACAACGGATGCACTGTGTGAAAAAACGAGTATTTCTCTCTGTGCGTGATATTTTGTGGGGGAAGAATAAAACATTATGAAAAAAGCTCGTTGCGTTCCCACTATCGTTTCCGCTGCACTCTCACTACGTTCCCACTCCATTCGGTTTTCTCTTACTTAAACAAAAGCCCCAAATCCCTGTATTTTGTATTTTTCTGAATTCCCGTGGGAGGAAGCTAGGAAGTGTCACTTCTGGTCTTTGCTTACACAAATATTTCTCCCTCTTTAATGAATGAATCTTCAGAGCACGGTTGGGTGACTGAACAACGTAACATTTTTTCGCCCCAATGGTCCCACTCCCTACCCCCCGGCTCCCCGACCCAACCACCATCGCCGAGGAAACACCCCAAAACCCAGCTGGTAAAACCCCTAACCCGGGCCCCCAACCCCCCCAAAAAAGACACTGATTTCGTCTAAACGCAACGCACGTTCCCTCTGATGGGTTAACAATACAACTTTTACAACAGAAATCTGTCTGTTGTCCAGGTTCAGAACAGCCCTTATCATTGTTTGCTTTGGTACAAGGGCGCTGGCAATTTACCAGGTGGGCAGTGACTAGCCACAGTGGCACGCCTATGTGGCTCAGGGATTGTCATAGCATAGCGGGATTCCAAGCCTATGTTTTAGTATCTTTTTTTTTTTGAAAAGTTTGTGGAGGCGCGTAGTAGGCATTACCTACCGGCCCTTCCCCACCTCCCTTCGTAACCTTCTTCCCGACCTTCCCTTTATCCCCTCCCACCACCACGTCATCATTGTGCGTGTCTCTGTCGTTTGCGGGCTTGCTCGGGGGATTCGTCTCTGCTGCGTTTCGGACGTTCTTCAACCACACGCTGGCGCAGTGCAATACTATTCCTTACTCTGTCGGCTACAGCACTGCTGCAGCCGGAAAGGTAAATACTCGTCAACGAAGTGCAGCGAGCAGCAAATTCCGAACCTACCTTCTCAACCCTGTTGAGCGGTGTCAGATCCAGGGTGGTTAAAGCTCTGCAGCCGGAAAGAAAGCTATCACCAATCGACGTCACGTTGTTGAGCGGTGTCAGATTCAGGGTAGTTAAAGCTTCGCAGGCGTAAAGAAAGCGATCCTCAATCTTCGTGACGTTGCTGAGTGGTGTCAGATCCAGGGTGGTTAAAGCTCTGCAGCCGTAAAGAAAGTTACTGCCAATCGATGTCACGTTGTTGAGTGGTGTCAGATCCAGGGTTGTTAAAGATTTGCAGTCGGCAAGAAAGCCAGAACCATCAATCCGCGTGACCTTGTTGAGTGGTGTCAGATCCAGGGTGGTTAAAGATTTGCAGCAGTAAAGAAAGCCACCATTAATCGACGTCACGTTGTTGAGTGGTGTCAGATCCAGGGTGGTTAAAGAGCTTAAACTTGTTGACGTGACCCATCCCCACCTTCTCAGATGAACTGAGAGGTGAGAAAGGCGCCACGTGACCACCTTCGTTATCGCGGGGCAAACCCGAGACGCCCCTGGGACGTGTCGTGGTGCCCTTTCCCGCAACAGGCCTGAGGAGACGCCAGCATCGGCAATCCGTCCTTCTTCCTCTTCCGTCCCGCCTGCACACATGCACCGCAAGCACCCCTCCCGTGGGCCACACAGTTGTGGTGCTTCTGACAGCACTGCTTCATCGACACGTTCCCCGCACCCGCACACTGTCCGCACATCGAGAAGTTATGCACCTCACACGCCTCACGCGCCTCCACACAGTCACCCAAAATAAGCTCATCACAATGGTGCGTCGCACAACACGCCGTGATGGAGATGTTGTTGTGCTCGCAGTCCCCGCATCGCATCTTGGTGTGTATGTCACACACCCGCATGGCCCCCACCTTCCTCCTTACGTCCACACGCACAGCCGGTGTCTGCCGCCTGCGTGCCTCCTGTCGTCGAATCTGCTCTGCCGCAACTGCAGCTATCGCAGCTCTACTACGCACCTCCTCTGCCTGCTTCTGCTCTTCCTTCGCTTCCTTCCAGCGTTCGTTCTTTGCTGAGCGTTCTTCCGGAGTGGAAGTATGAGCCACATCCGCGTCGTCACCCCACCTCGCCTTCGTCTTTTCCTTTTGTCGGGAGAGTGCTCTCCGCGACGTCGCCTTCTCCTGCAACTCCTTCAGGTATCCTTCAACCCCCGCCGCATGCGTCAGCACAGGTCGCACAGAATACCCCGTCATGATCCCCGCACCCAGTTCCTGTAAGTGGTGCACCTCCCTCTTCTCCACTCCTTTCCACACGTCCCTTCCATGCGCCATAGTTTTCGCCGTCCGCATCATGGCACCAAAAGATTCGGCCCTCTTCAACACCGTCTCACCCGGTACGTCCAACCCCGAGAAGATCTCAAAGTCCAGCATGAGCTCGAGCTGCGTGATGGGGGGCGTTGTGCCATCAGGCCAACGCAATTCCAGGGTGGTTAAAGAGTTGCAGCCGTAAAGAAACAAACCCTCAATTTTCGTGAAGTTGTTGAGCAGTGTCAGATCCAGGGTGGTTAAAGCTTCGCAGCCGTGAAGGAAGCTACTGCCAATCGACGTCACGTTGTTGAGCAGTGTCAGATCCAGGGTGGTTAAAGCTTCGCAGCTGTGAAGAAAGGCATCACCAATCGACGTAACCTTGTTGAGCGGTGTCAGATTCAGGGTGGTTAAAGCTTCGCAGGCGTAAAGAAAGCCATTCTCAATCTTCGTGACGTTGTTGAGTGGTGTCAGATTCAGGGTTGTTAAAGATTTGCAGCAGAAAAGAAAGTTACGACCAATCGACGTCACGTTGTTGAGTGGTGTCAGATCCAGGGTTGCTAAAGCTCTGCAGCCGTAAAGAAAGTGACTGCCAATCCGCGTCACATTGCTCAACCCAGAGAGGTCAATACGTGCTAACGAGGTGCATTCCGAAAGAAACTTGTCTCCAATCTGTGTCACAAAGGACACAGCACTCAGATCAAGTCGCGTTAAGGATGCCTTCGTCAAGAACCCATCAGGAATGACAGTCGCAACCCCCGCCTGCAGAAACAAACACGCCACCTCAGGATTCGTCACCTTCTTCAACCTCTCGGCCAATAAACGTTTTTAAAAATAGGATGGAACACCCCGTTCCGAAGAGGAATGCAGCCACCCCGAAAAAGTGGGGGGTGTGTCGCCAGTCTGCGGTGAGAAACTCCTCCCTGAGTCAAAACTGCCGCTGGTTAGCGCTGGCTAAGGTTCCCTTTTCACCCGGTCACAATCGAGTCTCGCTCCGTCGGCGTTGACTGCACTGCAAAGCCCCTTGGTCCACCGTCGTAAAAAGACACCACAAAAAGCGTAGGTAGGTGGGGGACCGGCAGGTTACAGACAGAGGCAGTACGGAGCTAAGGTGTCGGCGGTCGCGGGTTTCCGTGGAGGCCTGCCCCCCGTGGAGGTCTTGGGATCTGGGAGTTGTGGAAGTAATCGGCTCAGAGTACCCTGCTTTCCATGCACGACTCGAGCTCCTTGTGGTAGGATATTGGGGTCCCGGGAAGCACCCTTCGCCCCGAGGTCCCACCACCCCAGACAGTTTGTAGGTCTAAAAGCACAACGTACTTGTCGAGGACCTGGCCGCTCTTGGGTTCTCTCAAAAAAAGATACTAATCCCGGACGCCCGTGCACCGCAAAAATGTGCTATGGGGGGCGGTCCGCCGTCGGGCTTCTTCAACCTCTCGGCCGTCAGGTCTGTCTCACCCAACGCATGAAGCGCTGCAAGGGCTTCGTACTTCATCGACTTCTTCAGCACGATTGTGTCACCAGCACTTAGCTGAGTCATGTCGTATCCTTCGCCCATCGCTTCGACTCCGAAACTCATGCAAAAGCTGTCTGCAGGCAACCCCACTGCAGACGCGCCACCTTCCGCCGCAAGTCCTCCGCCGTGTCATCTTCACCCACCTCGACTGTGTGCTGAGTCGCTTTGAAATCCTCGAAGTGCACGTCCATTCGTTTGTTGTGGTTTTGTGTTCTGAGCTCTGTGTGTGGTGGTGGTGTGGAGGACAAGAAATACCCCATTTAGCAGTGGTTTCAACCCTGAACAAATGCTCGAAAACATCGTGATTGGCGTTGTGCTGCAGTTCTTACAGTGTTCTGGCTGGGGTCCTCTTCCCCGTGGGTGAGGCTACGTGGAGCTAATCCCTGCGCCGCTGATCTGGGAGACCTGAGGGAGACGAAACGAATATTGCCGCAAGGACTGTGCTGTGTATGCACCCCAATGCGAGGTCTGCATCTGATATGCCCTCCAACCTCTCCACCCTCTCCACCCTCCGCTTCCTCTCATCAATCAAATGAACAGCATCTTTGCAGACACAGGGTCATGAGGTCAGATTCCGGCCGGAACACAAAAGGTGAGACATCCACAGAGATGCGTGGATAAAAGACAACAATAATATTTTTGGTGCTCCTCCTGAAAACCCCATATTGCGCACTTCATGAAACCGGGGGCGGGCTTTTTTTTTTGGTTCGTTGCGAAACGGGTATAATTGGAACACAAGGGAGCAAATCCTTGTGCGAAGTAAGTGACTCGGCTTTTTTCTTTCCCCTTTTCTCTGCTTTCTTTTGATTGCGCGAGCCGATTGCTCTCCACAGTGGGGTCACATGTGTGTCCAAAAACTATCTGAAGTACACAGTACACAGTACAGCCCGTACAGTGGGAAAAAAACCCACTGTAAACCAAATTATAAAAGACACACCCCCCCTATATTGACAGGCCCTTGACATGTCCTTGACATGTCCTTGACATGTCCTCGACAGGTGCACGGTAACACCAAAAAAGGAGAATTTTATTGTCAAAAATCTCTTTGTTTTTCTCTTTGTCTATTTTTCCTGCATTTTTGATTCTCTTCTTTGTACTTTCTTTGTTTTGGTTGTTGTTAGATAAGCTCAATCGCCTATCGAGGTCTGTGAATAGCACAGAACTCCTTTTCATGTGTATCCATGGAAAGACAGTACCATATGTGATACCGGGGAATTGTGAAAAAACGTGTCGTTGAAAAAAAACAAACAACGGATGCGCAGGGCTCTCAAGATCCTCCACGAAAAAAGCAGAATTTTCGAAATGAGGAGGATTTTATTTTTGCAAAAAAATCCAGTGTCTTATCCAGGAATCCAGATTTTAAGTTTGGGGGGGGTCAGTTTGTTTTTTTGCCCAATTTTTTTTTTTTAGCACGACCAGGGAAGACATTGGGCACATAGTGAACTGTATATTTTTTTTTGCGGAGCAAAAAAAAACAATAATATTATACATGGCGCCGCAGGCGAAAAATTTTTTGGGTACGGTGTAAATGTATAGCTTTTTACACCACGCCGAGGAAACACCTCAAACCCATCTGAAAAAACTGACCCCCCCACCGGCCCAAATTTCCGGAGAAAATTTGGGGGGGGTCACTGACCCCCCCCAACCGGCCCAAAAAATACACTGAAAAAATCCCCAAAAAAAAATTTTTCCCCCCGCAACAAGCGGTCGTCGCGCGCTTCGCGCGCGCCTCCCTGACAGCCACAGAGCGGAGAGGCGGGTCAATTTTGCGAGATAATAAAAAACGGAAATCTAATCCTTTCTCTTGCACCGACGCTCCACGAACCGTACAAAACCAATACGTCTTCCAGAAGCAGGGGCTGATGCAACGGCGGGTAATTTTTAAAAAACGGCAAAAAAATTGCAGCTTTGGTCAAGTTGTATTTTTTGGATGCAAAATGCAAGGGTATCCAAAGACATTGTCAACTCTATTTTTTTGCGGAGCAAAAAAATTAATATAAATGGCGCCGCAGGCGAAAAAAAATTAGGGTACGGTGTAAGAATACTTCCTTTTACACCACAAAATCACTCAACGAACCCTTTTTTTGAGTAGCAAAAAATGAAAATGGCGCCGCAGGCAAAAATTTTTTAAGGTGCAGCCCTGGACGGTGCATACAGGCTCGGGAAAATATTGGCTCCCTCGGGGGAGACAAAGTGACCCCCCACTATAAAACCCCTAGGAGGATAATCCTCCACCCGAGCCCGCCAAAAAAAAAAAAAAAATGGAGGAAATCCTCCACCAAAAAAGCCTGAAAAAAAAAAAAAAAAGCCCCTGGAGGAAATATCCTCCCCTACGTGGAGGATCTTGAGAGCACTGCGGATGCGCTGTGTGAAAAAACGAGTGTTTCTCTCTGTGCGTGATATTTTGTGGGGGAAGAATAAAACATTATGAAAAATGCTCGTTGCGTTCCCACTCCATTCGGTTTTCTCTTACTTAAACAAAAGCCCCAAATCCCTGTATTTTGTATTTTTCTGAATTCCCGTGGAAGGAAGCAAGGAAGTGACACTTCTGGTCTTTGCTTACACAAATACTTCTCCCTCTTTAATGAATGAATCTTCAGAGCACGGTTGGGTGACTGAACAACGTGACATTTTTTCGCCCCAATAGCCCCAGTGAACCCCCCCGGCTCCCCGACCCAACCACCCATCGCCGAGGAAACACCCCAAAACCCAGCTGGTAAAACCCCTAACCCGGGCCCCCAACCCCCCCAAAAAAGACACTGATTTCGTCTAAACGCAACGCACATTCCCTCCGATGGGTTAACAATACAACTTTTACAACAGAAATCTGTCTGTTGTCCAGGTTCAGAACAGCCCTTATCATCGTTTGCTTTGGTACAAGGGCGCTGGCAATTTACCAGGTGGGCAGTGACTAGCCACAGTGGCACGCCTATGTGGCTCAGGGATTGTCATAGCATAGCGGGATTCCAAGCCTAAACCCCCCTCACAGCTATTGTTTACATATTTTTATGTAAATAGTATTCGTGCATGTAAATAGTACATGTAAATAATTTAAATGTAAATAGTACATGTAAATAATTGTCACTCATGTATTGTTTACATTTTCCACACCTCCCCTGTAGGGTAACCGAAGGTGAAGTGAGGTATAGTATTGAAATTGATGTGGGTGTAGGGTCAATTTTACAAACTCGGATTTTGTGAAAATTTTTGGCCGAAAATGGGCCCCACCTAGTGACCGGGCTCATATTTTCCAAAATTTAAGTGGTCAAAAAATTGTCCAATTTTCAACATCGACCCCACCATTTTCTGGACAGATTCCGGAAATTCCAAAAAATTGTGTTTTTGGTCACGAATCCGCACCCCGTCACCAAAAACCGGCAAAAAAAAGGGGGTGTAAATAAATAATTCGAATGTAAATAGTAATTGGATGTAAATAATAGCTGCGAATAATTATATGTAAACAATACCTGTATGTAAACAATAGTTGGGAGGGGGGTTTATGTTTTAGCAGGGTTGTTCCTTGTTCTCGGAAAAAACAGCAAAATTCTGGATTTATGTTCCCGTTTTTTTCCTTTTTTTGGGTGGGGTTTTTTGCCCTTTTTCGGGCTTTCCGAGCTCTACCCTCACTGTAGTGGGGTCATTTCGAGAAAATGGACAAGTTCTTGATTGATACAAATTTTGGTTACGACCACTAGTGAGTTGCTCACAATGCTAAATGAGTGTCAGAACTGTGATTCTGGGCCCACTTTAACCGCCCTTCGAAATTCAAAAAGGGGTCCCAAACCCGGGCGCGCTACACTCGCGCGGAACTTTTTGCAGCTTTGGTCTAGTTGCATTTTTGGCTGCAAAATGCAAGGGGACCCCCAAAGACGTTGGGAATATTATTTGGATGGGGCAGTGATTTTGTACCTGCATACACGCTCCCTCGCGGTAACCGCGTGCATGCCAATGAAGTGCTCTCTGGGGTTCGATAACCCGTGGAACCAGTGCTTCCGCCGATGAACGGTGAGGCGTTGCACTTCTCTTTTTGCGGAGCAAAAAATAATATAAATGGCGCCGCAGGCAAAAATTTTTGGGTACGGTGTAAAAATCTAGCTTCCAACGAACCCTTTTTTGCAGAGCAAAAAATGAAAAATGGCGCCGCAGGCAAAAAAAATTGGGGATACAGCCCTGGATGGTGCAGGATTTTGGTGTCAATTTTTTTTTTCTTGCCCCCTGAAAACTCTTGCTTTTGAGAGTTTCGACCATTTCACCACACTGGTGGTGTGTCACCTACAGTGAAACCCACTAGAAACCACAAGAAAGCCCCCCAAGGAAAAAAGGAAAAAAAAAAAGGAAAAAAAAACTAAAATCCAGAATTTCATGTTCTCGGTCCCACTTAGGAACTTCCCTGTGTTTTAGTATCTTTTTTTTTTTTGAAAAGTTTGTGGAGGCGCGTAGAGTAGGCATTACCTACCGGCCCTTCCCCACCTCCCTTCGTAACCTTCTTCCCGACCTTCCCTTTATCCCCTCCCACCACCACGTCATCATTGTGCGTGTCTCTGTCGTTTGCGGGCTTGCTCGGGGGATTCGTCTCTGCTGCGTTTCGGACGTTCTTCAACCACACGCTGGTTCAGTGCATTGCTATTCCTTACTCTGTCGGCTACAGCACTGCTGCAGCCGGAAAGGTAAATACTCGTCAACGAAGTGCAGCGAGCAGCAAATTCCGAACCTACCTTCTCAACCCTGTTGAATGGTGTCAGATCCAGGGCGGTTAAAGATTCGGAGCCGTAGAGAAAGTAACTGCCAATCGACGTCACCTTATTGAGTGGTGTCAGATCCAGGGTAGTTAAATCTTTGCAGCCGCAAAGAAAGCTATCACCAATCGACGTCACGTTGTTGAGCGGTGTCAGATCCAGGGTGGATAAAACTTCGCAGCGGGAAAGAAACTGATTGCCAATCGACGTCACCTTATTGAGTGGTGTCAGATCCACGGTGGTTAAACCTTTGCAGCCGGAAAGAAAGTCGCTGCCAATCGACGTGACGTTGTTGAGTGGTGTCAGATCCAGGGTGGTTAAAGATTTGCAGTGGGAAAGAAAGGTACCGGCAATCGACGTCACGTTGTTGAGTGGTGTCAGATCCAGGGTGGATAAAGCTTCGCAGCTGTGAAGAAAGGCATTACCAATCGACGTCACGTTGTTGAGCGGTGTCAGATCCAGGGTGGTTAAAGCTTTGCAGCCGTAAAGAAAGCAATCCTCAATCTTCGTGACGTTGCTGAGTGGTGTCAGATCCAGGGTGGTTAAAGTGCAGCCGTGAAGAAAGTTGCTGCCAATCGATGTCACGTTGTTGAGTGGTGTCAGATCCAGGGTTGTTAAAGATTTGCAGCCGGCAAGAAAGCCACCACCACCAATCCACGTGACCTTGTTGAGCGGTGTCAGATCCAGGGTGGTTAAAGAGTTGCAGCAGTAAAGAAAGCTACCACCAATCGACGTGACGTTGTTGAGTGGTGTCAGATCCAGGGTGGTTAAAGAGTGGCAGCGGTAAAGAAACAAACCCTCAATCTTCGTGAAGTTGTTGAGCGGTGTCAGATCCAGGGTGGTTAAAGCTTCGCAGCCGGAAAGAAAGCTCCTGCGAATCGACGTCACTTTGTTGAGCGGTGTCAGATCCAGGGTGGTTAAACCTTTGCAGCCCTGAAGAAAGTCGCAGCCAATCGACGTCACGTTGTTGAGCGGTGTCAGATCCAGGGTCGTTAAAGCTTCGCAGTCGTAAAGAAAGCCATCCTCAATCTTCGTGACGTTGTTGAGTGGTGTCAGATCCAGGGTGGTTAAACCTTTGCAGCCCTGAAGAAAGTCGCAGCCAATCGACGTCACGTTGTTGAGCGGTGTCAGATCCAGGGTCGTTAAAGCTTCGCAGTCGTAAAGAAAGCCATCCTCAATCTTCGTGACGTTGTTGAGTGGTGTCAGATCCAGGGTGGTTAAACCTTTGCAGCCATAAAGAAAGCAACTCTCAATCTGCGTAACGTTGTTGAGTGGTGTCAGATCCAGGGTTGTTAAATCTTTGCAGCAGAAAAGAAAGCTACCGCCAATCGAAGTGACGTTGTTGAGTGGCGTCAGATCCACGGTGGTTAAAGTGCAGCCGTAAAGAAAGTGACTGCCAATCGATGTCACGTTGTTGAGTGGTGTCAGATTCAGGGTGGTTAAAGCTTTGCAGCCGTAAAGAAAGCAACTCTCAATCTGCGTAACGTTGTTGACTGGTGTCAGATCCAGGGTGGTTAAAGCTTAAACTTGTTGACGTGACCCATCCCCACCTTCTCAGATGAACTGAGAGGTGAGAAAGGCGCCACGTGACCACCTTCGTTATCGCGGGGCAAACCCGAGACGCCCCTGGGACGTGTCGTGGTGCCCTTTCCCGCAACAGGCCTGAGGAGACGCCAGCATCGGCAATCCGTCCTTCTTCCTCTTCCGTCCCGCCTGCACACATGCACCGCAAGCACCCCTCCCGTGGGCCACACAGTTGTGGTGCTTCTGACAGCACTGCTTCATCGACACGTTCCCCGCACCCGCACACTGTCCGCACATCGAGAAGTTATGCACCTCACACGCCTCACGCGCCTCCACACAGTCACCCAAAATAAGCTCATCACAATGGTGCGTCGCACAACACGCCGTGATGGAGATGTTGTTGTGCTCGCAGTCCCCGCATCGCATCTTGGTGTGTATGTCACACACCCGCATGGCCCCCACCTTCCTCCTTACGTCCACACGCACAGCCGGTGTCTGCCGCCTGCGTGCCTCCTGTCGTCGAATCTGCTCTGCCGCAACTGCAGCTATCGCAGCTCTCTTACGCACCTCCTCTGCCTGCTTCTGCTCTTCCTTCGCTTCCTTCCAGCGTTCGTTCTTTGCTGAGCGTTCTTCCGGAGTGGAAGTATGAGCCACATCCGCGTCGTCACCCCACCTCGCCTTCGTCTTTTCCTTTTGTCGGGAGAGTGCTCTCCGCGACGTCGCCTTCTCCTGCAACTCCTTCAGGTATCCTTCAACCCCCGCCGCATGCGTCAGCACAGGTCGCACAGAATACCCCGTCATGATCCCCGCACCCAGTTCCTGTAAGTGGTGCACCTCCCTCTTCTCCACTCCTTTCCATACGTCCCTTCCATGCGCCATAGTTTTCGCCGTCCGCATCATGGCACCAAAAGATTCGGCCCTCTTCAACACCGTCTCACCCGGTACGTCCAACCCCGAGAAGATCTCAAAGTCCAGCATGAGCTCGAGCTGCGTGATGGGGGGCGTTGTGCCATCAGGCCAACGCAATGCAGCGAGCCATGCCTTCAGCGCCCAGAAGTGGTCTTCCGTCCAGCGTGGACTCTTCTTCATGTACTTGCTCCCCCACAGTACGTTCTCCAGCGGGTTGTAGCTCTCAAGCACTGCACCCTCCTGAGGATTCCAGCCCCAAGGAAAAAGGGATTGGCCCACCACCGCTTGCTTCTTCTTCTTCTGCGAAAACCCATGTTCCACGTCGTACTTCTGCCTTGCCAGCGCGATGCTGACCAGCATCAGTTGCACACGACGCACCGTCTGCTCTCTCTCCGCAACACTCAGCTCCTGCAAGAATATCGTCGGCACCAGGCCAAAGTCCAAGAAGCACGGGGGTGCGTCTTTGAGCAAAACCCGGAGTTTTCCGATGTCCTCTCCACGAATTTCGTCCCACTGCGGGCACCACCACCAAGCGTGTCTCCGGTCCTCTATCGCCTCACCACAGTATCGGCACAACGAAGTCTCCACCTCCTTGTTCCTCAGCAGCTGCACCCCCACCAACTGAGAGCCCGACAAGGCTCCGCGTATCGCGCCCGCCAGGTATCTGTCGGTCGTGCGGTCCTTCCACACTGCGTTCGTCGCCTGGCGATCCACACCTCCCTCAATGCCCTGCATCGACGGCCTCGTCGTCACTGTCAGGCGGTACGCGTGTGCACGGATGCCCTCTCTCAGCTCATGCAGCCATTTGCCCTTGTCCCACAGACGAACGTGCACCCTCAACCCGATGTGTGTGGTCCAGAAGTCGAAGCTGCTCCACCGCCATCCGTATCGCTCCAGGTCGTCCCACAACAACTCTATCACACCCTTCTTGTGCATTTCAGTTACCCTTGGGTTGGCAACCCCAGGGTTCTCACGCCGGAGACGTGCCAGATCTGAAGCCCTGTCACGCCGCCTCACCTCCCGCTCCGCTCTTCGGTCATGTGCCAGCCTCCACACTTCTTCTGCTTCTCTTCGCATGCCGTCATCTTCTGTCAGTCGGAGAAAGGCCGCCATCCTCCTCTGTACAATCTCCGCTGGCGCATCAATCCCGACCGGAGACAACACATGCCACACAATGTTCAGCGTGCGCTGCTTCCTGCCCTGCCCCCAGACTGCTAGTGCAGCCCCTTGCCTCAACGTCTCGATGGTCTGCTTCGAGAAATCTGTCACTTCACACCCATGCAACGCTGCCATCATTGGTCCCCTTGCGCCAATAAGTGCCTTCTCAGTGAAGGATAATGGCACACTCGAAACCCTCGTAAACACACGGTGCGCAGTAACCGCACGCTCACGCGCGATGGGCCCGAAGTTCCCCTTTCCAGCCAAAATGTCTGCTCCAACCGCCCCGAACTGCTTCTTGTCGGGGAAGAACCCGTCGCCAAGTCCAAACTTCGTCTTTGTTCCCTCCTTCGAGGTAAACCCTACGCACTTCTCTGCCTTGACCTCCATGTCCGCAGCAGTGATAAACTCCTTCGTCACCCTCGCAGCACCATGCACCTCCGCTTCCGTGTTCGCCACAGCATACACGTCGTCAGCGTACCCCATGGCGATTGCTCCCGTCCTTCTCGTCACTGCAGATCCCCACACTGCCATCAGCGCGTTCAACAGCACGACAGAAAGTGGGCAACCTTGCAGGATACCATTTGTCGTACGGAAAGCGCCTCCCACACCTACGTCTCCCAACTTGAAACGGCGTTCCATGGCAGTGTACGCCGCCCTCAGTGGTCCAAGAATACGCCAGTGCGCGCCCCACTCCTCCGCCAGCGATAGCACAATCTCATGAGGCACACGATCGAAACATTTGGCGTAGTCAATCGTGAAGCCCCATACCTGGTCTGTGTCGTCACCCGACAGCACCGCCTTCTCCAGCTTGAGCGACAAGTGCCAGTACAGGTGTGCAGTGCTGTGTCCTGCTCTGAAGCCGTGCTGTTGCTCACCAATCCAGCTTTCCTGCCACTTTATCAGTCTTCGCAACCTCGCTGCCGCCCACAGTCTGTAGATACACGAAGTGATCGTGATAGGTCGCTGCTTCAGCGGGGTGTCGTCTTCCCCTTTGGGGATGAGCGCAATGAGTGCTCTCATCAAAGAAGGCGGCCACTCCCCCGTACACTCAATCGCATCAAACACATCTGCCAACCTGTCGAGCAGCACCAGAGGAAGCGCCTTCAGCTCTGCCATGCGCCAACCCTCCACCCCAGCAGAAGTTTGCGTCTTCATCCTCCCCAGAGTTTGCTGCAACTCCTTCCCCGTCAGCCTGTCCATCTGCATCGCTTGCCCCTTGCCTGCGATGTCTTCTGTAAACTTCTCCCTGAACGCACCCCAGTCGGGTTCTGGCTTTTCCGCATATCGGCGAAGAATCGGCATCCACGCCTCATGCAGGAGGGTGTCCATCTCCTCAGCGTTGGCGGTGAACTTCCCATCCTCGTTCTTCAGGGCAGTCATCTTCCTGTACTGTTCGTCCTTGCAGTATTTGAAGATCGCCTTGGGAGCATTGTGCCATGCATCCCGTAGGCGCTGCCGCCAGTCCTCCAGTCGCTTCCGCTTCACTCGGTCCGCAAGCGTTGACACCTTCACTCGCACGGCTCTGCACAGATCCACCAAAGCCTCCTCGCTAGGCATATCCTGTTGCAGTGAGTCGTCGTCCAGCAGAACACGCAGTTCCTTCCGCGCCTTGCTCCAACAATTGCACACGTCATGTGGCGGCACACCACCGTTGCTCCTCACGTACCACAGCCGACATTCTTCCAGCCTGCCCACGTTCTTCGTCAGCCTTCTCTGGCTCACTGTCAGAGCGTCCCCTTCCTTGCTCTGCTTCGCAGTCCGGTGCTTCGGCTTCGGGTCAAACGTTTTGCCTCTTCCGCAATACGCCTTCGTCGGGCCCTCAATCTCGCCTTCGCACGCCTGCAGCAAGAAGTCCTCTGCCCACTTGTTCCACTGTATCCACCTATCCTGAGGGTGTTGAAGCGCCCCCCACTGCAGCTCCTTGCTCGCAAACGCCTTTTGTGCATTCTTCACGCCTTGTCCACACTTGTCCAAAGGGAACTGCTTCGGCAGAGTGTACGCGAGCACGATCTGCCTGTACGCACCTACATCCAGCGCTATCTCTACCGGTCTGTGCTGCGGGAGCCCAGAGTCGTGGACAACCTTCACAGACGACAGCCCTGTGCACGCAGCTCGGTTCAGCAGAACGTAATCGAGCCTCTTGCGGATCTCCTTGCCGTCTTTCACCGAGAAGTAGGTGTTGTCCGGGGTCGTCCCAAGCACCCTTGCGTGCTCTTCGGCAGTGTCCTTCCACCATCCTGTGTCCAGTGTAGCAGCCAGCACACCTGATTTCCCTGGACCTGCGTTGAAATCCCCACCAATCACCCCAGGAATATCACCAAGCTCTGCAGCAGCCTCCATCACCTCGCCAAGTATTTTCTCCCTAGCCTCCGGGTCCGCCGACGGCGCGTAGACGGAGGTCACGTCGATCCACTCGTTGCCTTTGCCGTACGCCACCTTCGCCTTCACCCATCGCGTTGAGTCCCAGAGGTTCTTTTCCAAGGTTGAGGAGGGCGGGCTCGTGAGCACAGGTATTCCCTCTTGCACCAGAATCGCAACACCACCAGATTTCGCTTCTTCGGCCGACCTCCATTCCGGCAACTCCTTACCCCACACCACCTGCCAACCCTGCTCGCGGTACTCGATGGAGAGGCGCTTCTGCGTCGTCACGGTGCACTTTGTCTCTTGCACCAGAACAACGTGAGCATCCTCCGCAACCTTCAGCAGAGAGCTCCCGCCTGTCTGCAGCGCCGTCACATTGCTGCACACTATCTTTAGTGGGGCAAGGCCCACGGTCGTGATTAATACGACCTTTCTCGGTTATTGTCCGTGTCGCGGGGGCGGCTGTTCTCGTCCGTCGTCGTATCTTTCTTCTTCTCCTCACCGCCACGATCTTGAGCATCCCTGGCCTTGTCCTTGGCCTCGCGAGCTGCCTTCTTCAGCGCCTCGTTCTCCTCCGTGAGCCGCTTGCTCTCCGCTGCCAGCTGCACGTTCTGGTCCTTGCACTGCTGCACCGTCTCCTTCATCTCAGCACATTCTGCTCTGAGCTGTTCCATGTCGAGAGGCTGCGGCGGTTGCGCGACTGGTGCCGACTGCTGCGGCTGTCCCATCATCCGCTTCTGTGCCTCCAACATCTCCTTCTGCTGCTCCATGACGCCCTTCATCATCTCCCGCAATTCCTTCATCTCCTTCTTCATCATCTCTATCTCGTCCTGCGCTGCTGATGAAGCTGCGGGAGGTGCCGGAGCCGCCGGTGCCCCTGTTGCAGGGTGGGGTCGAGCTGCAGGTGGTGCGTATCCCCTCGCCTTAGCCGCCCACGTGCCAGCGCCGCTCTCTGCTGCTCCTTGCCTCGGTACTGGGAACTGCGCCAGAGGGAAACCCCACGGATTCGCACCCACCTTCTGCACACGACGCCCTTCCTTCACCGCACACACCGTCAACACCAATCCACCCACCTCCAGCACCCCTTCTGTGCTCGGGCACGGCACATCCGACGTAACCGTCCACTTGTGCCCTCGCGACAGCACCTTCACCGTCCAGCTCGCCTCCCTCACCAGCCCCTCACACAACAGCTGGACCGACGTGTTCGCCGGAATTCCCCCAATCTCGTACCTGTGTCCCTGCACGACGACGTCCTCCTGCACAAGAAGCCTCTTCGCAGCCTCCAAGTCCCCCTTCATCACCCGCACCGCGTAGCCCCCTTCCCCTACGGCGAGTCCGCGCACGCTATCCTCCATGTTCTCCTCAACAAGGTCCAGCCGTGCCAGAGCAGACTCCAGCGGTTCCGCCTTCCACAACAACCCACAGTCCCCGTACTCCTTTGCCTGGAAGAGGTGCCGCACAAATACCCCTTCCCGTCCGCTTCTCCTCAGCATGGCGCACACCATGTCCTCCGTCACGTCCACAGACATCTCCATCCATCCTCCTCTCTCCAAGCCGCGTCCACACCGCACCCCCTGCAACCCGTACCACCGACGCATGCGTTGCTCTCCCTTTGTGCGCCCCTCCCCCTGGAGCAACATCGTTCTGCCCATCAGCGTAATCAGCTTGCTCGAGAACGTGCTCTCCACCGGCTTCACCACGTCGTCCAAGTTAGTTGTCATGGACGACAGCCACACTTCTTCCACCTTTGCTCCCCGCTCCGTCTTCACCGCCACCTTCGCCTTCTTCGTGCGCGCTGCACCCGTACACTTCGAACGGGACACAATCACCATCTGCGGAAGTTGGTGCAGCAACTGTAACCCCTGCAGAAGTTCGCTCGCCTTCCACGCAACTGCCGCCACCTGCGTCACCCCTTCCACATTGCTGGGCACTGCATCCCACACCGGTATTTTCCATCCCTGGGGCGCCAGGTTCAGTGCATCCTCCGCTGCGCTCTGGGTCACCGCCGTCGCCTTCTTCTTCCCCTTCACAGCTGTAGCCGGTACGTGCAGTTGCGGTTGTCCCACTGCGCACAGAAGTTCCTCCCCCACCTTCAACCCTGCCGATTCCACAGCACCGTAGTGTACCCCCTCGAACCCCAGGACTACGTCAGACTCCGTGAAGGTGAGGTTAGCCTTCTCCGGAGTTCCTTCTGCCAGCTGCCCGTCGGACTGCCCGTCGATCAGCGTAGCCCGTAGCGCGTTCTCCGGTCCAACGTCAAGCACAACAATGCGGACCTTCATCACCTTGGCGATCGCATGGAGACACAAATGGTCCCCCCATGTCCCCAGCTGCGCCATGCCTGCCAGGTATGCATCAATGCACCCCTCGTCCACAAATGGGCTGTAGTGTGCCTTCTGCTCCTTCATCACCTCAACTGCGAGCCTGCGGAAGCCTGCGTGACCATTCGGGGACCGCTCCACAGACCACGCCACCGACCGGAACAGACAGTCCCCCTTGCCCCCACATTCCTCCCATCGCAACCCCCATCTTTCCAGGTGTCCCTTGACACCTGGCTGCACGGCAGCTGCCAGCGTCTCCGTCCTGCATCCCCTTGCGGCGTACACCCCTCCTGCAACCAGCTGGGCGTTGCTCTCTGCCTCCTTCATCCCCTTCCCCGCCTTCGCGCAGTGCTGCAGCGATACCCTTATCCCCCTCTTCTTCAACTCGCCCAGCAGCGCCTTCACCTTCTCCAGCCTCTGCTTCAGCAACGACGAGTCGCAGGCGTGCCCCTCAGCCACCTGCCTCCAGACCACCAAGTGCGTGACCCACACGCGCGCGTGGGTGCCCTTCGGGTACGACCCGTCGGCCACCCCTTGAAGCCCGAGCAGGATGCCCTCGTACGCGGCTTCTGCCTTGGTGATGTTTGCCAGGCGGCGGGTTACTTCCCAGTGCGTTCCTGGTTCCTCCTCCGTCGCATCACGCGCCAGCGCACACAGCCCCGTCGTGTCCCGCACCTTCTCGCCCGTCACTACTCCGATGAAGACATCGGGATCCTTCCTCTCCTCCCCTGCACTGCGCTTCATGCCGCCTGCCCCCGGGTAGGCGGGCTGCCGTAGCCCCTCAGTCCAGTGCGCCTGCTCCGCCGCCGCCGTCACCTCGTCACTGCAATAGCAGTTCCACGACCTGCAGCACACAGGCGCCGGCGGGTGTGGCGTCCACTTGGCCGATCCGTGTGACGGATCGTTGCCCGGGATACTCCGCGTGGAGGCTGGACGTGACTTCGACACCATGTACGAAAACATTGTTTATATTCTTTCTTTTTGTGTACGTTGTGTGTATCCCTCCAGGGTGGTTAAAGCTCTGCAGCCGTAAAGAAAGTGACTGCCAATCCGCGTCACATTGCTCAACCCAGAGAGGTCAATACTTGTTAACGAGGTGCATTCCAAAAGAAACTTGTCTCCAATCTGTGTCACAAAGGACACAGCACTCAGATCAAGTCGCGTTAAGGATGCCTTCGTCAAGAACCCATCAGGAATGACAGTCGCAACCCCCGCCTGCAGAAGCAAACACGCCACCTCAGGATTCGTCACCTTCTTCAACCTCTCGGCCGTCAGGTCTGTCTCACCCAACGCATGAAGCGCTGCAAGGGCTTCGTACTTCATCGACTTCTTCAGCACGATTGTGTCACCAGCACTTAGCTGCGTCATGTCGTATCCTTCGCCTATCGCTTCGACTCCGAAACTCATGCAAAAGCTGTCTGCAGGCAACCCCACTGCAAACGCCACCTTCCGCCGCAAGTCCTCCGCCGTGTCATCTTCACCCACCTCGACTGTGTGCTGAGTCGCTTTGAAATCCTCGAAGTGCACGTCCATTCGTTTGTTGTGGTTTTGTGTTCTGAGCTCTGTGTGTGGTGTGGTGTGGACAAGAAATACCCCATTTAGCAGTGGTTTCAACCCTGAACAAATGCTCGAAAACGTCGTGATTGGCGTTTTGCTGCAGTTCTTCCGTTCGTACAGTGGTTCTGGCTGGGGTCCTCTTCCCCGTGGGTGAGGCTACGTGGAGCTAATCCCTGCGCCGCTGATCTGGGAGACCTGAGGGAGACACGAAATGAATATAGCTGCAAGGACTGTGCTGTGTATGCACCCCAATGCGAGGTCTGCATCTGATATGCCCTCCAACCTCTCCACCCTCTCCACCCTCCGCTTCCTCTCATCAATCAAATGAACAGCATCTTTGCAGACACAGGGTCATGAGGTCAGATTCCGGCCGGAACACAAAAGGTGAGACATCCACAGAGATGCGTGGATAAAAGACAACAATACAATTTTGGTGCTCCTCCTGAAAACCCCATATTGCGCACTTCATGAAACCGGGGGCGGGCTTTTTTTTGGTTCGTGGGCATTTTTTTGTTTTTTTCTCTGAAGAGTGGACACTAATAATATATATTATGGCCGTCGGATTTTAACATAGGTAAATATGGCCACAGAAAAAAGATCAATTTCATCTACTTTCTAAGAAGAGAAAAGCACACAAAGGACGTTCAAAAACACACATCCCAGAAAGCGTAAATCAAAAGCTAGATTATGAGAGTGGAGTTTACGTGAGTAAGGAAAGCGTTAAACACGACATCGGAGTGTTGGTGTGGGTGTTAAAAATGTTAAAAAAAAGCAGTGTTTCAGGGTAATCCCGATGGTGTGGAGTGTAGCAAAGAGGGCAGGCGTGTGATAGTGGCAATGCCGGGGGGCGGGGATAAACTGAACAAAACAACACTGCCACAGACTTCATCCTCACTTAATCCACTACTGCATCTTGTTTCGTTGCCCGCAGCCATTTAGGAAGCCCATTTAGACTTTTTCCTTAGCGCACGATGATACCTGGGTGAGGGGGAAGAACATACACGGAAAAGCGTGAGGGCAAAAAACTGTTGGCAGTAAAAATCGTGTTTCAGTTTATTCTAACAGCAATAAGGAGGAACCGCCTTGCAAGATGAATGTACACTTCGTACACATCAACTCAGAGTTAACACAAATACTTATGTGTAACGCATCCTGGGGTCCTACACTAAGACAACGAAGTTGACGACGATCAAAAAAAAAGGAAAACAAAGAGAAGTTGAAATGTTATTTCATATACTTTCTTTTCTTAAACGAAACGAAAAAGAAAGCAAAGAGGGTGCGACAAATGGACCCTTGCTTTTTTTTGGAATGTTTTTCAAAATAAAGAGAAGTTGAAATGTGCTAAAAACGCATCTCAGTCGAGCTCATGCAAAGGGTGGGCATGCAAAGAAAGAACAGGAAGAAGACCCGGGTGAGGTGAACCTCTTCTCTTAGTCGACTATACAAAAGCAAAGGTCCAACGTCCTGCGCCTGACGCAGACTCATTGAAGGGGGTTGCAATTTTGTTTATCGGCAGTTACATATTTTTTTGTCAATGGTAATCAACCCTGACGTAGACTGATTGAGGGGTTTGCCTATTTCTGCAGTTGTAACTTCCCCAAACAATAGACACTCTCTCGCACACTCACAAATATAAGAAAGGCCGTAAGACCAATCTGCCACCTCACAGTGCACACACACTTATCCACAAAACGTGGCAATTGATGTTCACCGCTCCTGTTTTCCGGGAGCTAACATATGAACAAAGTATAGAACGCAACTTGAAATAGTGGGCCTCTAGGGACATGAGCACATCTTTGAAGTTGTCATGAATTGAAAAAAGTTGAATGGAAAAAAAAAGGATAGAAAAGGTTACATGAGATGACGCTGAGCCTCCCGTGCTGAGTCACCTTCATTCGTTGTTAAGATATGGGTCGTTAAAGGATGAAAAGAGACGTCAAAAAGGTTA
Source organism: Rhynchopus sp. YZ270_cl-10 (assembly GCA_964035575.1). Classification (NCBI taxonomy): domain Eukaryota; phylum Euglenozoa; class Diplonemea; order Diplonemida; family Diplonemidae; genus Rhynchopus; species Rhynchopus sp. YZ270_cl-10. The sequence continues at coordinate 1,604,865 of OZ037844.1, read as the reverse complement.
GAAAAAAAAACTCCCTTTGAGGGGAATGGGTGAAACAAGGTGAATTCGGATTTTGTAGATGTGTAGACACAGAACCTTCAAAGGCTGATGGCATGTGAAACAAAGTGAAGTTGATAGTGCAAAACGCCTCTGGGACGCAGGCACGAACACTCCGCGGGGTTATCGAACCCCAAACAAAAGGTTGAGATGAACCGGAGCCTAAGCGTGCTTAGTCACCTCAAACAAAATTTGTGCAGACAACCTCGAACCCAACAGGGTGCAAAGCGCATCCACAAAGTTGTCAAGAGAGAAAGATAAAAGATGAAATCCTTAAGCCTCTCTCTGTAAACCACCGAAGAAAAGTTGATAAGATGACAGTAATGGCACTCCGGGAGGGGGTCGATATTGACAGGTCGCTGACAGGTCGTTGCCCGATTTCCCATTGCACCACTGACTCTGCTTGGTCACATTCATCACATCCGTTATCGCACAGCATCAGCTGCGTAACAAAGAAAAGCTGTGACCTCCTTTATCCGCTAAAAAATATGAAAAATGAATCATAAAAGGATCCTAAAGCCCCTTCTTCTGTGCCACCTTCGAAGAACAAAAGCAGGTAGACATCCCCTTGCAGTGCTGCCGCTATCATAGGTCACACAAAAACACCTTCTGCAGAACACTTCACGACAGTCCCACCAGGCCACATGCATGGTGCGCACCTGAAGGGACACCACTGCCTGTTCGACACAAGGCTTGTCTTTGTCATCCTATGAAGCATAAGCACCACCAAAAGGACCCGTATGGTGCAGTATCGGTCCTGGTTCCTTGCAAGACACAACCTTCACGTCAAACTCAAGGAATGCAAATGCAAAAAGAACGGTCCAAATATTGCTCTGAGGATTTACAAGGACAAGAGAGAGAGAGAGGAGAGAAAAGGCAAAAATGTCGCAAAAGCGTCGCGTGAAGGGAAACAAAAAAAGGGGGGGGAGAAAAGCAATGTCAGGGGGTGACAGTCAAGCCTCCCCTTCACAGAGCCTTGTTTGCGTTACCGAAAAAAAAGACACAGAGAGCTATATCGTGCGGTCCCCTGGTATTAGGTACTTTTTTTTTTCGTACGCTATCCAGGGCGTGTTTTGAGCCACACATTTTTGGGGGGGAAACGTTGATATTTTTGACACGTGGAGCAGATAAACGCTGGGGAGACGCAACTCTTTTTTTTTTTTTTGCGAAACGCGTAAAAAGAGAGAGTTGCATCGAATAACACCCTATGGGTGATTGATTGCACTATCAACTCAACTCTCTTGTTCGTTTGGAGTGTTCCTAGTTCTTCGCGCCGTAGACGATGCACGGTGGAGTCCGCCCAAAATGGGCGGACCCTTTTGGGCCGACTCCACTCCGTGGCAGAGTTGGGGAAAAAAATGCACAAAAACGCCTCACCGGGAGAGGAAGGACACCCAGCAACAACGCAAAGCACAATTGCCAACTACGGTACTACAAAAAGACGCAGGGTATAAAAAAAAAATTCCAGTTTTCACTGTACTGCTTTTTTTGAAATACAGACGACTGAAAAGAAAGCTTATAAGATGAAATGTGCCTCATGCGCACACACACACATCTTTAAATTGAAAAGAGAGGATAATAATTGTTAAGAGGAATCGCAATACGAAGCGCGAGCGGGTAAGGATGGGGGTGGTTTGTGGTGTTTTGTAATCAAAACCACATTTTAGGTAAATGACGACGTTATTCTAATTAACGCACTTAAAAGTGAAACAAAAAAGAGGGGGAAAGAGAGAGCGAAAAAGGACAAGAAACCTCAAAAAAAAAAGTTTTGAAGAACGCCAAATGAACAGTGGTACCGTGTGGACACTCACGGACTTAGTCATCTTAACGTTGCACGCATATTTCAAGGGGAAAGACAACGCTTTTTGGTTGAGTGATAGAAAAAAAACAAAGGAGCTTTTTGCATGAGATAAAGGACCTGCTGAGACCTTCCAGAAGCCCCCCTCATTGCCAAATGCTTGAGGGGATTGTTGCTGTACAGAGTTGATAAATGATGGAATACAACGCTGACTGCAGGGAATTAGGGTTCGATTCCGGAGAGGGAGCCTGAGAAACGGCTACCACATCTAAGGATGGCAGCAGGCGCGCAAATTGCCCAATACCTCAAAACAAGAGAAGCAAGAGAAAGCAAAAAAAAAAAGACGTACCTAAGCAGAAGTTTGAAAGTGCACAACAACTCGCCGGACACATAGCGGAGAAGTGTCGCGTACATAGTGATAGAGGCGTTTCCTAATGTGGGAATCACGTCAGATTTTATGACAGTTAGGATAAGTTACGCACATTGCGTCTTGACGGCATGTCGGGCCGTACGTCAACCAAAATTGGAGAAAGAACGATCATGGAAAGATGAATATGCCTCATGTGTGCACACCCAAGAGAGGGGGTGGATATGACAAAACAAAACAAACAAGATCTCATAAGGGATTGCCTAGAGAACGGGTGGTATATGGTATTCACTGTAAAAGAAGGAAAAGAAGGCAGGGGCAACTGGCAGGCTCTTTGTTACATTTATTTGACAAATTTGCCATTTGGCAGCAGCCGTGTTCAGTTTTCTTATAACTGCGTGTAAGCAAAAAAGAAAAAAGAAAATAAAGCAAGTGTTTCCCGCGTGAAGTGAACTATTTTCAGAAACGAGGCGGTGTGTCTTTTGCCAGACACTACCAGTTTCTAATAAATAAACCACCGGTCGGGAGGAGCATCAATTAAGGCAAATAAAACGAGCACAGAAGGCAGGTGACATTGCAGAATTCAACGTACCACCACACGTCTCACGTCTCTACGTCTCTGTCTATGCAGGCATGCAGGCATGCAGGCATGCAGGCATGCAGGCATGCAGGCATGCAGGCATGCAGGCATGCAGGCATGCAGGCATGCAGGCATGCAGGCATGCAGGCCAAAGCAACTCAGCAACCCTGCCACGGCGCTACAAGGGTTTGGTAATAAACTTCGCAAAAAAAAAAAGTCAATCGGGCGATGCCAAGTATCCCAAGGAAGGGGCGACACGCTGATAAGGGGTGAGGGAGAGGCCCTTGCGGGGAGCGGGAAGTGGAAAGAATGGGAATAGGCCACAAAAGAACCGTGACCGATACAAAAGGCAGCATGCGTTAATGAAAACGTGCAAACAAAATACGCACCAAAGACGCGAATGAAAGAATGCAGTTGCAAATAAGCAGACAAGTGAAACAAAAGAACGTCACAAGAGGTTCGCATTGGCTAGCCTCGTGTGATCAGTACGCACAAAACCGTATAAAACAAAACTGAAGAAGTGGGGAAAAAACGAAAAAGAAATTGATCGAGAATGACAATGCAAACCGTAGTTCCTGTGCACCGCAACTCCGTGTACACACGAAGAACGAGACGCATACGATGACTACGATGTGACGTACAATAGTTAATTAAAACCTGTCCCAAGCATCCACTTCCGTGCGAACATCTCCACTGCTGTGGCTCCTCTAGACTGTGAAGTTCGAACTCCGCCGTTTGCTTTTGTACGTCATGTCGAAGTGGCCACTGTGTCGTGACGATGCGTCTGCTGTGGACAGCACACCAACGTCCAATGTGACTGTCGCAGGCGACGGTGCCTTCTCGTAGGGCTTGACGTGCAGGCAGGAGGTGCTCGGCAGCGACGTCAACGACGTCTGCGACAGCTGCACGTCAGAGACGTGCTTGGCAGACACCAGCAGCATCTCCGCGACCTCCACATCCTCCACACCAGAGAGCTTCGGCTGTAGTGCAAGCTCGTGCAGCCTGTCCCTGCGCCCCGTGCAGTAGATGTAGATCTCAGAACACACGTCCAGCACAACCTTGAGGACAAGCACCCCTGCACACGCAACAAGCAGTTTGGCTGCCGCACCAAACGTCCAGTAGTCTGTGTTCTCAACGTAGTACCCCGTAGCCATAAGCAGCAGTGCAGACGCCTGCATGCATTGGAACGCAGGCAGCATGTACCCGTCACGTGCACGTGCATGTGGCCACGCGTATATCTCCGCAACGAGAAGCACAATGAAGACCACAGCACTCCCCGTCTTCTGGTGTCCACAGGCAACAAGGCTGTGTGCAGTCGTGCTGTCCACAGCTGCCACAGTCAGACTTGCCGCCATCTCAACAAACGAGTAGCACGCCCACTCCTGTCGGTACGGACGCACCACTGCTGCGTAGCGGTACGACCACATGTTCGTCTCAAACCTGCTCACCCACTCACCAGGCCCGATCAGTGCACTCAGCCACGTCTTCCTGTCCACGTCCACGTCGTGCAGGTAGTACGCCTTCCGGGGAACGCCGTTGCACACAGAGTACAGCACGTAGAACGGCACAACACAGCAGAACATAAGACTCGCAGCGCCCAGCAGGAAGAGTGGTGTTGACGGTGGATAGAACACAAGTGCCATCGCACCAAGCGATGTTCCCTGCAAGAGAAACTGGAACACAAACAGCGGTGATGAAGGAAACCTGCACAGACCCATGGCATCCGCATTGGTGAAGAACCCAGTGCACACCACGACTTGCACAACAATGCTCATCACAAGCCAGAACGAGATAGTGATGAGGAAGTTCCCCACCACAACCCCAGCTGCTTGCGACCCAAACAGCACCCACTGTGTCGGGTGCAGCAGCAGTGGGTACTTCCTTTTCTCCATCGGCTGGCCAAGCTTGCACAGCTGCCCCACCACAGTAAGACGAAGGGCTGACCCGGCAGAGGCTCCGGACACAACAGACGCTGCACTGGACACTCCGGAGACTGTTTCTGCCGTCACAGTTGCCTTGTCCATTGTCTGTACCGTGTGCTTGCTGTGGTGTGCACGCACGTGGTCGAGCTTCCCACTTCCACTGCCACTGTCACCCACAGACTCCTCAGAAGCAAGGCTGCTTGGCGAAGGCGTCCCATCAACAGCATCTGTGGGTGTCGGGAGTGGTGCTGGAGTCGGTGTCTGTGTGAGTGGCACCTGCGACTGCATGTCAGACGAAGGCAGTGGGGTCGCAACCAAGGGCCCTGCACTCAGGTCAGGGGAAAGCGTTGACGCGGGTGTTGGTGCTGTTGTCGGCAGTGCAGTGTGGGGCACTGTTGTTGCGGGTGCTGCAGTTGGTGCCGAAGAAGCCAAGGGCTGCGAGGTCGGTGGCAGGGGTGTGAGTGGCAGTGCTGTTAGCGGCGCGTGTGTTGGTGGTGCCAGTGTAGGTGGCGACAGCGTCAGCGGGGACAGTGTTGTTGGTGCAGGTGTCGGTGGTGCCAATGTGGTGCCTGCAGGCAGTGCGGTGGCAGGCAACGTTGTGGGCGTTGCTGTTTGTGGGAGAGGTGTCGCTGGTGCGGGTGTTACAGGTGCAAGTGTTGGTGGCGACGGTGTCGCAGGCGCAGGGGTCAGTGGCACTGCGGTGGGTCCTGCAGTCCCAGGTGCAGATGTTGCAGGTAGCGGTGTGGCAGGTGCGAGTGTTGGGGGTGATGGTGTGGCAGGTGATGTTGTTGGGGGTGAGGGGGTTGTGGGTGCAACCGTTGGTGGCGAAGGTGTTGCAGGTGAAGAGGTGATGGGTGCAGCTGTATCTGGAGTGGGGCTTTTATTGGGCGAGGACGTTGCAGGAACAAGTGTTGGCGGGACAGATGTAGGTGGCGAAAGTGTTGCCGGGACAGACGTAGGTGGCGAAAGTGTTGCCGGGGCTTCTGTGTCAGGTGCAACTGTTGGCGGGACAGACGTCATAGGTGCAGGTGTTAGTGGTGCAGCTGTTTCGGGTGCGGGTGTTGGTGCTGGAGTCAAACCTAGGACCACTGGGTCGGTACAGTACACATGCACTGTGTCGTACGACATGTAGAACAGCCAAGTCTTCCCACAGTAGATGCACGACATCGTGGGTGTGCCAGGCCCCACCTGCCACACACCTCCTGGCTTCTTTCCTTCGTTCCTCAAGGATGGCATCGATTTGTACCGGTATGTGTCTGTCTGGTCGTAGACCACCGCCATCGCGTCTTTGATACACCCAAGCCGTGACGCAGCACCAATGCTGATCTGCCCGTTGTACGCTGTCCCGTCGGGTGGAAACGTCTGCACAGATGTCTGACCAGGCGCTGTTGGGCTTTCGGCAAGCATAGTCAGAAAGTTGTCATTTCTGTTAAAGTGCAACGTCACGATACCCGCCTTGGCAAAGTTTCTTGCAGGCACCTCCACTATTGCGTTTGGCGTTCTTGTATCATACACAACCACACCAGTTGGGTGTGCCACGTACAGACGCTTGTTCACGGCGTCATACGTAGTGTCGACGCAGTTCCCTGGGAGGGTCACCTTCTTTTGTGCACCATTTAAGTCCACCACGTGGAGCACGGGTGTGTCACAGCACATGTACAGCCAATTAGATTGATACTTGTCCTGCTCGAGTTTGGAGCAACGCACGTTTGGAGAGCCTGTCAGGGTTTGGACAGAGCCTTGGAACAAGGCCGTTGGCCGCTGGGACGTCAGCTTCGCGTACCTGAGTCCTGTCGGTGTTGTCATGAGTGCGAGCATGCTGGTCGGTTTAGTGTCGTCACTGCGCACCACCCACGACGTCACGTCTGCGAAGACCCTGTCACCTGCAGGCACGACCTGCTTAAGGGCTGTGTCGATGGCGAGCTGCTGGATCTTCCCCACCACGCCCATGATGAGGTAGCCGTCACGCTCGAAGAGGCCACTCACCTCCACCCCAGGTGCAGGTGTGTACGAGTCATAGTGCTCTGCAGGCACGATCGGTGGCGCTGGGGCCCCGCCCCACACAATGCACAGGAGTGAGAGTGCGTGCACACAGCGCAGCATGCCTGCACGCACCTTCAGGATGCGCTGTGTCTGGATATGGTGGAGTGTAATGCTGTTATGAGGTGTTTTTTTTACAAAACCAAAAAAAATATCCTTTGAAAACAGATGTGGAGATGTGGGCAGTTTCTGCCGCAACACATGGCAGTCGGTCAGACAAGCAGACATTGCCAAGGGATTACTCTACTGCATGGTTCCGACGATCGAATCGCATCACCTGGACACCTGGAACAACCTCAAGAACGCTGTGCCCACACACACACACACTACGATAGAAGTTCCCCAGGACGATGGGAGTCTGTGGCCACAACGAAACGACTACACTGCAGAAAAAAGGTGTAGATCCTATCATAGGATGCAGGTGTCTCCGTATCTCCAGGTCCTGGTAGCCGGCTTGACAAGGGGACATCAGGGGTGTTGTGTTCAAAGAAAGGGAAGAATGGGCTTTTGCTTTTGAGCTTTATAAACAGTAAAGTTGAAATGAATGTGCCTTTCGTGCAAAACACATCTTTTAAACAGAAGAAGAGTTGTTGGATTGCATTACCGGTTGACTGACCCGCGATGTCAGCCCTCCGCAGATGAAGGCTCAAAGTACCCTGCGGCCAACAACAGAAGATGTAAAAAGGAAGCCCAATGGGGCACCGGTGGCGTAGTGTGAACGGGGCAGGTGCACAACCCACCTTCTGCTGAAGAGTGGCGAAGCTTGCAGGTACTCCCGTTCGCTTCACCCAACGCTTAAAAGAAAAAGGAAACACAGAATAAGGCAGGGGGTGGAGAGAATTGGTGGAAAAAAAAGTGGAGGTGAAATATAAAAAACACAAAATAAAATAAAAAGCGATCACCTAATATTGCTCTGAGCAAGGTGGTCCTAAGCCTCTCGCCTAGCTTAGCGCACCTTCCCGTTCGAAATGAAGCACCCGGAGTGAGGGGAAATATCTGACGTGGTTCCTAAGCCCTGCTTCCGCCCGGTGAGGGGAGAAGAATATGGCACAAAACCTAACAAAATCTCCCCAAATTGTGTCTCCGTCTGAGCTAAGATAAGGACAAGATATGAGAGTGAAAAACAAAACAAAACAAAAAAACAAAAAGATCGCACGAACTGAACTCTTTCAGAATGAAAAAAAAGATCAGGTGTCAACGGAAGACGGAAAAAAGCCCTCTCGTGAACAGCACACCTTCACGCGCGGACTGGTCAGGGTGACCAAATGACTAGTTTTTTAAGATGGTTCCACTAGTAGTCCCCCTGACGCCGCTGTGTTGGTGTACGCCGTGAGTGGACCCGAACCGTGCAGTCCTGCAGGGTGGTAAGATGCTGACCTCGGAAAACCTCGTGTGCTTCTGTCGTGCTGAGACAGATCTAAAAGAAATGGGGAGTGGGGGACAACGTTGTGCACGCCTCGTGGCACGCAAACTTAGACCAAAAAAAAAAAACTAAACTAATAAATATGCGCTCCCATCTGAACGAACGTGAAGTCGAAGGTGTCAAAACACCGTAACCTAGAAAAGGTAAGCAACGATAAACCTTAATTTGTTGTTCTGCGTGATTACCGGGGTTGCCTTAACTTTCCTCGGGATACAGTATTGTGTCGAAAGGAGTTTAAAAAAAATCGTAACGAACGGGGGGAAAAAAGGAATCGCGAAAAACAAAACAAAAAATGGGGTTTAAAATGTTGCGCTGCCCGATCAGCACCTCACTTAGCCAGAGAACACTTACAGATCTTCTTTCATCTATCGCGTGGGTCGACTAAGTCAAACCGTATTGATATTGGGAACATGGACTATTTGTGTCAACAATCCCCCCTAGCCAATTTGGTTGGACTAGCGGGATGGTGGCAGAAAACTTTATTCCACGTTCCCTCATCAAAGTACGTTTATCAGCTTTTGTCTGGAAAACAGAAAGCTAGAGAGTAGAGCACATAACATTTATTTTCTATCGTTGCTTCGAAAAGCGATGAGGGGAATTGGGGGGAAAAAATCAAACAAAAAAAAAAGTCGAATGAACGTTTTTGATGCATACATAACACAAAGGCAAAGACCAACGCACAACAACGGGCGATGTTACCGTGCAGGAATTACCCAAAATTTGACTTTTCAGAAAAGAAATAAAAATAATTGGTTCTCCGCGGGGGGTGGGGGATTGACCGATTTCCGTAAGCACCAGCCAAAATTTTCCCCAAAATCCGGTTTTTGCACCCTTTACCCCGTCAATACTATACCTCACCATCCTGAGTGTTGACCCTACAGTAAGAAAGGTTGGGGGAAAAAATCACGCATCTAAAAAATACCGTTTAAACAATGGAAAAAGGAACTGATAAACGTCGACAAAAGTGACTTTTTTCGCAATGCGTAAGAACATGCTAGATTCTAAGAAGTTGCCATGCCACATTGCCAAGCACAGGTAGAGTGGTGTTAGACATAGGCAGTCCACGCCTACTACGTTCTTTGAAATTTATGCATTTTGATGAAACCCCAATGGATGCAGATATCCTAAAAAAGGAATCAATCGTGAAATACGAGAAAAAAAGCAAAATAAAAAATTGTAAAAAAAGGGGAGGAAAGTTTCGACCTAAGAACCTTTTGATAAAAAATGAATGTGCCACACTGCACAACTCAGTTCAAAAAGAAGACAAAAACGTTTTTTTTTTTTTTTTTTTTCCTTTTTGCAAGGTACACCCAGGCGTCCACACGCGCCTATTCGCCTTGAAAAAGGAGAAGGACAAGACAAGAATATCACAACACCACAGTTTAAAATACCAAAAAAATTAAAAAATCGGGACCAGAACCTAAGCCTCTCGTGCTTAGTCACAAAGAAAGGGAAGGTCGGTTTTGTAACTAAGATGAACTGTGTTCAACAGAAAGTGAAGGTATCAATGCAGAGCTGCTTCTCACCAGGTCACAATCATTATTGGAATGATGCGACCGCATCGGCTGTTGTGTGTAATTTGCACTAAGGGCTTTTGCCTGGGATATTACCACATCCGCAGACCTGAGTTTTTTTTGTAATATTTTGCACGCACGAATGTAGTGTTCGCGCATGAGCATGATGTAACGCGATGAATAAAGAGTCGATAACGGTGGGCTCAAGTCCACATGCGCCAATGATGTGTAGAAGGGATGACTTGAAATACAAAAAGTGCGCAAATGGACTAGAGACCCCCCCGACAAAAGTAAAAAAACAGAGCAGGAGAGAGAGAGTAGTCAATGGATAAAGGGGATGTAAAAATGCCTCCCCTGGACGATGCAAGCAAAAGAAGGGGAGAGGAGATGAAGATGACTTCTGTATTTTTTAAAAGAATTTTTCTTTTTTTCTTTTTTGAAAAATTGTTGGAATAGTGTAGTTGCCACCTGTACAAGTCTCCACTGTCCGTTTTTAAAAAATAAAAATTCGCTGTTTTTTTTTTTCGTTCTGGATAAATGAAAGCCTACCCCAAATGCCTGGGACACCGTTCTCCCCCGCCACGCTCTAGCAGAAGCCACTGAAGGAATAAAACAAAAAAAAAAAAAAAACTTGAAAGATGAGCGTGCCTCTCGTGCACACCACATCTAATAGACGTGAGGGAAGGAACGGTGTTCAGGGGGAGGGAAGACAAGAAGGACAAGAAGTTTCCTATATAAAAAAAATCATAGATGGTAGTCGGCCCGAGTCGGGCCGAGTTTTTGGAAAATCTGGGAGTCGGGCCGACTCGGGCCGACTTTTTTTTTTTTTTTTTTTTTTTTTTCAAAAGTCGGGCCCAGGGTCCTCAGCCTGCACCCCCCTCTGGGAATTTTAGGGGTGCAAATTTTTTTCTGTACAAAACCCTTCAGAAAAGTCTATTCCGAGCTTTCTCCCCCACACAAGCGGTCGTCGCGCGCGCTTCGCGCGCGCTCCTCCCTGACAAAGTTGGAAGAGGTGTGAAAATTCACGGGAAAATGGGGAAACCAGGGCCTGACGCTATTTTTTTTTTGGGTTTTTGTGAAATCGTGGGAGGCTCCAAAAAATTTTCCTGCGCCCGTTTTTTTATTTCACATTTGGGGTGTCTTTCCGCGAGCGAAGCGAGCGGAAAAAATTTTTAAGGTGTACCTCCGCGAGCGCAGCGCGGAAAATTATACTCAGTACCCATGCATAAAACGAAATACACTTCCACATAATCACTTCGCTTGCTTTCCTGGAACTGCTAAAGGTGGCGACAATCGCAGGGTGCATCCCTGGCACCACTTTCACACATTGTGAGTGTGACAGCCACCGAGTGGTGCTTGGCTGTGTCCGTTGTGGTGCTGACGAAATGCCAGAGAATCCCTGCTGAAGCCTGAAATACCCCCTCAAAAAAATTTTTTCGCCCCAAAAAAACTTTTTTTTTGGGGGGTGCAAAAATATTTTTTGCACCCCCCGAATTTTTTATTTTTTTTTTTTTGGGTGCAAAAAATTTTTTTTGCACCCCCTTGAGGACCCTGGTCGGGCCGACTCGGGCCGAGTCGAAAAAAAAATTTTTTTTTTAAAAAAAAGTCGGCCCGAGTCGAAAAAAAAACTCGGCCCGAGTCAGCCCGAGTCGGCCCGACTCGGGTCCCGTCGGCCCCCCCACAGTAAAATCTTTTCCAAAAAAAAAAAAGCCAAAAAAAAACAAAACAAAAAAAAAAACCAAAAAAAATTCGACTCGGCCCGACTCGGGCCGACTTTTTTTTGAGTCGGGCCGAGTTTTTTCGACTCGGCCCGACCCTGAAAAAAAAATTTTTGAAAAAAAAAATAACGAAAAGTGGTCGGCCCGAGTCGGCCCGACTACCATCTATGAAAAATACACACAAATATGAGAAGAACCTAATCCTCTCGTGCTTAGTCGATCTTCCCAAGGGGACCTGGGGGGAGAGTTGAAAGTGCAAACGCCCCATCGGTCATGGGTAGAGGCAGATTAAAGAGTTGAGAGAATTTGCCTCGCGTGTTTACACATCTTTCTAAAAGGAATTCATGTACCATCTGCTCAGGGCGAACAGAAGCATGAGTGTGTTCACAAAAAGAAGAAGAAAAAAAAAAGAAAAAATGGTGTGGCTGAACCCAAAAAAAAGGGTATTATTTAGCAGTTTGTTAGCACTTTGTTAGCATGCATTTTTGGGGGGGTGGTGTATAAAAAATTTTTTCCCCACGGGTGTTGGAAAAATTTTTTTTTTTTTTCGTTGGTGAGCTTTTTAACGCCGGCATTTGCATTTCCGGAATCCGTCCGGCCAGTGGTGGGGTCAATTCGCCGAAATGGACAAGTTCTCGTTTTTGGTCAATTTCCGCAGTATACACAGTATACACAGTATACACAGTATACACAGTATACACAGTATACACAGTATACACAGTATACACAGTATACACAGTATACACAGTATACACAGTATACACAGTATACACAGTATACACAGTATACACAGTATACACAGTATACACAGTATACACAGTATACACAGTATACACAGTATACACAGTATACACAGTATACACAGTATACACAGTATACTCAGGGGAAAAACTCACGTTGTGGGCGCCGCAGGCGCACGGTACGCGTTTTTCGTGATTTTTACCAGCCCCGTTCTGTGCGTTCTTTTGACTCAGCGAGTCGATTGCGTTCAACGGTGGGGTCACACATGGGTATGCAAGAGTGGAGGCGCGCCAACAGGGGGAGTGGAAAAACCAAGGTAAAAAAATGTTTTTATACACCACCCCTAAAAAAAGGGTATTATTTAGCAGTTTGTTAGCAGTTCTTTAGCAGTGAAATTTGCTGGTTTCAGCCACACCAAAAAAAGAAAAGAAAAAGAAAAAGAAAAAAGGTAAAAGTAAAAGAGACAAACGTACGCACGCAAAAAAGCTGACCATACAAGATAAGGGGGAAAGGGGGGGAGAAATTCGAAGTTGTTATGCTTAGCCACCAAAAGAACAAGGGAAAAAAAAGGTGAGAAAGACCAACATACCCGACCGCACAAACTCCTTTCCATATGTGATCTGGGTACTTTACTAAGGGAATAATGGGGAAATAATCCGGGTTAAAAAAAAAGCACTTCTGGCCCGCAATTTTCTATTGTACTGGTCAGAGACAGCCAAAACCTGATCACGTAACGTATGCTCTGCTTTATGGTAAAAGACAAAATCTCCGACGCAGTGAAAACAAAAAAAAAAAAAAAAATGGTAGTTATTGATGCAGGCACCCACGTACGATGCACGATATCCGGATGAAAGCACAAAATACCCTGCGACCAACAACACAAGTTGTTACAAGGCAACCTAATGGGTTACTCGTACCGTAGTGTGAACGAGGGGGCGTACGTCTACTTTCCGTTGAGTTATGAGCTTAAAGGTACCCCCGTCCGCTTCACCCAATGCTTAGTGAACGATTCTGGAGACAAGAGAGCAGGTGGGCACAACGTCTCTTGGCGTCCCATGCTGGACCGACAGTTGGGTCTTACCCTCTCTGAGGGATTTTTTGCATGGACGTCAGGCGGCACACCGTAACCCAAAGGTGTAACAGATTCCGGACCACAGCCACCAAGGAAAACAAAAAAACAAAAAAACAAAAAACAAAATCGCGAGTGTTTCTTGCACGCCACAAAATAGATCTGATGGAATGACAAAAATTTATAGAGAGCTAAATTGAGGAAGCGGGGTTTGCAAAGAGAACGGGAAAACAAGATCCTTGCCCAAGCGCGCTTACCCCACATACATTAGTAAAAGAAACGTTCGCAATAACAGATTATAGGGGGGACACACCTTTGCATGCGCAAAGGACCAATCACAGCCTTCAGAAATGAGAAATGGGAAATGAGTCCATGCACCTAGGGTATTGCACCAGACGGCACAGAAGGGAATGGAAACCCCAATGCCCGTTAGTAGGTCAAATTCGCATAGTGTGCACGAAACATATGTGTACATGCATATCAGATGAGACCTGCTTGACGTGGCAAAAACGACCACCCATAAGCTATGTGTTCAGACAGTGAAGTTTGAATTCCGCCGTCTGCTCTCGTACGGCATGTCGAAGTAGCCACTGTGGCGTGACGATGCGTCTGCTGTGGACAGCACACCTACGTCCAACATTCCTCTGGACATGGCACGGCCAGGAGGCAGAGACACCTCATCGAAGGATTCGGCGTGCAGGCAGGAGGAGCTCGGCATCGACACGAAGGAGTAGTGCGACAGCTGCACGTCAGAGACGTGCCTGGCAGGTGGCGTCCGCACTATCTCTAGCGCTGGTGTCGCCGGCACCTCCACATCAACCTTCGGCTGCAGTGCAAGCTCGTGCAGCCTGTCCCTGCGCCCTGTGCAGTAGACGTGAACCTCAGAACACACGTCCAGCACAACCTTGAGGACAAGCACCCCTGCACACGCAACAAGCAGTTTGGCTGCCGCACCAAACGTCCAGTAGTCTGTGTTCTCAACGTAGTACCCCGTAGCCATAAGCAGCAGTGCAGACGCCTGCATGCATTGGAACGCAGGCAGCATGTACCCGTCACGTGCACGTGCATGTGGCCACGCGTATATCTCCGCAACGAGAAGCACAATGAAGACCACAGCACTCCCCGTCTTCTGGTGTCCACAGGCAACAAGGCTGTGTGCAGTCGTGCTGTCCACAGCTGCCACAGTCAGACTTGCCGCCATCTCAACAAACGAGTAGCACGCCCACTCCTGTCGGTACGGACGCACCACTGCTGCGTAGCGGTACGACCACATGTTCGTCTCAAACCTGCTCACCCACTCACCAGGCCCGATCAGTGCACTCAGCCACGTCTTCCTGTCCACGTCCACGTCGTGCAGGTAGTACGCCTTCCGGGGAACGCCGTTGCACACAGAGTACAGCACGTAGAACGGCACAACACAGCAGAACATAAGACTCGCAGCGCCAAGCAGGAAGAGTGGTGTTGACGGTGGGTAGAACAGCAGTGCCATCGCACCAAGTGCCGTTCCTTGCAGGAGAAACTGGAACACAAACAGCGGTGACGAAGGGAATGCACACAGACCCATGACATCCATACCCTTGTAGTAGCCAGTGTAGAACACGGCCTGCACAACAATGCACATCACAAACCAGAACGCGACAGTGATCACAAAGTTACCCACCACAACCCCAGCTGCTTGCGACCCAAACAGCACCCACTGTGTCGGGTGCAGCAGCAGTGGGTACGTCCTTTCCTCCATCGGCTGGCCAAGCTTGCACAGCTGCCCCACCACAGCAAGACGAAGGGCTGACCCGGCAGAGGCTCCGGACACGACAGACGCTGCACTGGACACTCCGGAGACCACTTTTGTTGTGACCCCTACAATTTCCATTTCTTCCACGACGTCTTCACTGTGGTGTGCACGTACGTAGTCGAGCTTCCCACTGCCACTGCCACTGCCATTGCCACTGTCACTGCTACCCACAGACTCCTCAGAAGCAAGGCTGCTTGGCGAAGCAGCATCTGTTGGTGCCGAAGAAGCCAAGGGCTGCGAGGTCGGTGGCAGGGGTGTGAGTGGCAGTGCTGTTAGCGGCGCGTGTGTTGGTGGTGCCAGTGTAGGTGGCGACAGCGTCAGCGGGGGCAGTGTTGTTGGTGCAGGTGTCGGTGGTGCCAATGTGGTGCCTGCAGGCAGTGCGGTGGCAGGCAACGTTGTGGGCGTTGCTGTTTGTGGGAGAGGTGTCGCTGGTGCGGGTGTTACAGGTGCAAGTGTTGGTGGCGACGGTGTTGCAGGCGCAGGGGTCAGTGGCACTGCGGTAGGTCCTGCAGTCCCAGGTGCAGATGTTGCAGGTAGAGGTGTGGCAGGTGCGAGTGTTGGGGGTGATGGTGTCGCAGGTGATGTTGTTGGGGGTGAAGGGGTTGTGGGTGCAACCGTTGGTGGCGAAGGTGTTGCAGGTGAAGATGTAGGTGGTGACGATGTTACTGGCACAGTTGTTGCAGGAGATGTCGTGGGCGTAAGTGTCACCTGTGCAGGTGTTGCAGGCACAGAAGTGAGAGGTGGCGGCGTCAGCGGTGCAGACGTCAGTGGTGCGGACGTAAGTGGCGCGGACGTCAGTGGTGCAGACGTAAGTGGCGCGGACGTCAGTGGTGCAGACGTCAGTGGTGCGGACGTCAGTGGTGCGGACGTCAGTGGTGCAGACGTCAGTGGTGCGGACGTCAGTGGTGCGGACGTAAGTGGCGCGGACGTCAGTGGTGCAGATGTCAGTGGTGCAGACGTAAGTGGCGCGGACGTCAGTGGTGCAGACGTCAGTGGTGCGGACGTCAGTGGTGCAGATGTCAGTGGTGCAGACGTCAGTGGTGCGGACGTCAGTGGTGCGGACGTCAGTGGTGCGGACGTCAGTGGTGCGGACGTCAGTGGTGCGGACGTCAGTGGTGCGGACGTCAGTGGTGCAGACGTCAGTGGTGCAGATGTCAGTGGTGAGGACGTCAGCGGTGCAGGTGTTGGTGGTGATGGTGTGTCAGGTGCAGGTGTAGCAGGGGCAAGAGTCGGTGGCGATGGTGTCGCTGGTGCAGAGGTATCAGGAGCAAGTGTGGCGGGTGAAGACGTCGGCGGAGATGGTGTGAGAGGTGCAGGTGTGGCAGGGGCAGGTGTGAGAGGTGCAGGTGTTGGTGGTGAAAGTGTCAGTGGTGCAGACGTGGCAGGTGCAGTTGTCGGCAGTGGTGGAAGTGGAGTTGGTGGTGCCTGCGTGGGAGGAGCGTCTGTCCAAGCTGCCACGACCAAAGGGTCAGTGGAGTACACATGCAGTGTGTCGTACGACATGTAGAACAGCCACTTCGTCTCACAGTAGATGCACGACATCGTGGGTGTGCCAGGCCCCACCTGCCACACACCTCCTGGCATCGCACCTTTGTTTACCAGAGAAGCTGCAGCCTTGTACCGGTATGTGTCTGTCTGGTCGTAGACGACTGCAGCTGAGCCTTTGATACACCCAAGCCGTGACGCAGCACCAATGCTGATCTCGTCATTGTACGCTGTCCCGTCGGGCGGAAACGTCTGCACAGATGTCTGACCAGGCGATGTTGGGCTTTCGGCAAACATGAGCAGAAAGTTGTCGTCTTTGAAGTACCGCAACGTCACGATGCCCACCTTCGCAAAGTTTCTTGCAGGCAACTCCACTAATGCATTTGGCGTTGCTGCATCATACACAACCACACCAGTTGGGTGTGCCACGTACAGACGCTGGTTGTTCGAGTCATACGTCGTGTCGACACAGTTCCCTGGGAGTGCCACTGTTGTTTGTGCACCGGATGATACGTGACCAATGTAGAGCACAGGTGTATCACAGCACATATACATCCAGTCTCTGTTGCTTTTGTGCTGGTCTATTTTGGAGCAACGCACATTTGGGGAGCCTGTCAGGATTTTGACAGAGCCTGTGAACAGGGCCGTTGGCTGCTGGGTGTACAGCTTTGCGTACTTGAGTCCCGTCGGTGTTGTCATGAGTGTGAGCACGCCGTTCGTGTTAGCGTCGTCATTGCTCAGCACCCACGACACCACGTCTGCAAACACCTTCTCACCTGCGTGCACGACCTGCTTCAAGGGATTGTCGAAACGAAGCTGCTGGATCTTCCCCGCCATGCCCAAGACGAGGTGTCCACTACGCTCACAGAGGCCACTCACCTCCACCCCAGGGTCAGGTGTGTACGAATGGTAGTGCTCGGGTGGGACAGGGGCACCGAACGCAACGCAGAGAAGTGAGAGTGCGTGCACACATCGCATCGTCTACTGATGGGCTGGGGGGGAGTGGGTGCTCAAAACGCTGTTCGTGGGGTGGGTCTAGGTAGTGTTGTGCAATGTACAGTAGGAACTGGTATTTCAAAAGGGGGGGGGGGGGGGGGGTAGGTGGGGGCAAAACCCCTATTTTTTTGAGGCATTTTGACTTTTTTGGACTTCCGCGCAAAGTACGTACAAACCACCCCTCATACCCACCCAGAAATGGGTCAGAAACACCCTGTGACCCGAAAATCCATGCTAAGGGCGACTCAGAATATGAAAAAATGCAAAAAAATAGTGAAAAAGTGGCCTTTTGACGGTTTTGGCCATGTTGGGTAAAATGGCCATTTTTGGACAAAAAAATCAAAAAAACAGCAAAATTTCGACGTCATGACAGCTGCTTGGGCACAAACCTACCCCAGGGAGGTCCTGTGAGTCTATTCCGACCTGTTTTGGACACTTTAGGTACTTTTTTTGGCCGTTTTTTGGTGTTTTTAGGTCAAAAAACATCCCCGGACTATCCCCGGACCGGACTTGCGCCCTGCTTTCAGACCCACTCTGGGCCAAAAAATGGGTGAAAACCCCCGAAAAAGCACTCCGGGAACCCAGATAGTTCCAAATATCCACCAGAAACCCACCCAAACACCTCAAAAACATGCCAGAAAAATATTTTTAAAAACACACTTTTTCAAATAAGTCATTATGGAACCTGCCCAGATGAACTTTTTGAAAAAAGTGTGTTTTTGAAAATATTTTTCTGGCATGTTTTTGAGGTGTTTGGGTGGGTTTCTAGTGGATATTTGGAACTATCTGGGTTCCCGGAGTGCTTTTTCGGGGGTTTTCACCCATTTTTTGGCCCAGAGTGGGTCTGAAAGCAGGGCGCAAGTCGCGGCCCAGGGACGTCCAGGGTAAAGTCCAGGGTATTTTTTGACCTAAAAACACCAAAAAACGGCCAAAAAAAGTACCTAAAGTGTCCAAAACAGGTCGGAATGGACTCACAGGACCTCCCTGGGGTAGGTTTGTGCCCAAGCAGCTGTCATGACGTCGAAATTTTGCTGTTTTTTTGATTTTTTTGTCCAAAAATGGCCATTTTACCCAACATGGCCAAAACCGTCAAAAGGCCACTTTTTCACTATTTTTTTGCATTTTTTCATATTCTGAGTCGCCCTTAGCATGGATTTTCGGGTCACAGGGTGTTTCTGACCCATTTCTGGGTGGGTATGAGGGGTGGTTTGTGGGTACTTTGCGCGGAAGTCCAAAAAAGTCAAAATGCCTCACCCGTCCTGAAGGTTTTGCCCCCACCTAGGGGGGGGGGGGGGGGGGGGGGTAAATCTTTCTTTCTTTCAATGACGAATTTATTGATTTGTCGATGATTTGAATTTGCGTAAACAAAAGGTATGCGTTTGAATAGCATTGCGCGCATGCACATCTCAACCAGTAGATCACGCTTGATTTCTAGGGGGGGGGAATCCCAGGGAGGGACCAAGGTTGAAGTCAAAGGAAGGATGAGTGTTGGAAGGTGAAAACATCTTCCATTGCCACCAAAAAAAATAATGAAAAAAAGCGTCCCATTGATTGTAAAACAAAAATAGCCTGGTGTGGCTGGCGACCCCAAAATAGCAGAAAATAGCACTCCCCTTCAGCCACACCAATAGCTTTTAAAAATATTTTCATAGCTTTGACACGTTGACATTAAAGAAGAAAGGGGAAAGAGGGGGAAATCGTAGTGGAAAAAAAAATGAAATTATGTGTGTGCACAAAAAGAAAAAAAAACACACACATATTCAGACAAAAGATGGGGAGCTCTGACAAACTTTAAAATAAAAAAATAAAAAAACTGCCGCCAGGAATCGGAAGGAGAGAGAGAGAGGGGGTGAAAAAATTGACAATGCGCAGACAATGTCTTGAATGCACGCCAAAAATAAAAAATGAAAAAAATGAAAAATAAAAGGATCCTAAGCCCCTTCTTCTGTTAGCCACCTTCGAAGAACAAAAGCAGGTAGACGTCCCCTTGCAGTGCTGCCGCTATCAAAACACCTGCTGCAGAACACTTCACGACAGTCCCACCAGGCCACATGCATGGTGCGCACCTGAAGGGACACCACTGCCTGTTCGACACAAGGCTTGTCTTTGTCATCCTATGAAGCATAAGCACCACCAAAAAGGACCCGTATGGTGCAGTATCGGTCCTGGTTCCTTGCAAGACACAACCTTCACGTCACACTCAAGGAATGCAAATGCAAAAAGAACGGTCCAAATATTGCTGTCTGAGGATTTACAAGGACAAGAGAGAGAGAGAGAGAGAGGAAAAAGAAACAACGAAAAGAAAGAGCAAAATCTTCCTCTTTTGTACACACACATAAAAAAATATAAAAAATCATAAAAAAAAATGAAAAATATCAAGATGCTCAGAGCATCTTTGCACAAGGAGCCACGTGTTAAGGAACCGCACAAAAAAGAGGGGAAAAAACAGAGACAAAGATGGCCTGCTGCTTGGTTACTCGCGAGCGCAGAATGTACATTTTTTGTTTTCGTTTCGATGCACCCTAACCCGCGAGAGGACAACAATAGAAGGCTGCTTTTGAATCTCAGTGGTGTTGTTTTTCCCCCTCTTTTTTGCTTTTTGTTCCTCTCTCTATCTTAGCAAAACTATCCATTTTGTTTGGAAGCAACGCAGAAAGGCTCCACACAGGATGCACGCACAACCAAGATTGGTTTAAAGAGACAAAGGAAGTATTGCCCTTTAGAGACGCAATCCAAAACAAGGAGTAAAGTGTGAAGCTGCCAAGAACACAATACACATATTTTTTTTTTCAGAAGGAATCGTGGAAGAAAAATAAAAGTGAAGAACGAAGTGTTCACACTAATGCAATCACAATTTAAAGGAGGGAAATTGATAGACGTGTAGACACCCACTGGGATGCAGAAATACAAAAAAAAATATATTGTACACTACTAAATACTCCCTTTACGTGTCGCGTAACCAATTGAACCTTGGCAAGGGGGAGGGGGAGGACATGCATGGAGAAGGGATTCAAACTGAAGAAGAAAATGAGTAAGATGCAGAAAAAGGCCTCGCAGGGTGTTTCGTCACACTAAAAGATAACAAAACATGTCAGATGCACAAACCTCTCGGCTCACATCTTTTAAAAAAACGTAACAATTAAGAACAGAAGAAAACACGAATAGATGATGAGAGCTGAAAGAAAGGATGATAAGAGCTGGTTAATGAATATAATGTTGAGAGTTGAGGCTCGCACGGATGGGGGTCTGTGTTGGCAAATACGTGACTACTCCCCACGTATCGCGTGTGATGCGTTAAAATACGTATAAAAAAACCCGCTACGTATCACGTATACGTATTTGCCACCCCAGGGTGGGGGTAATTGAGTGCGAAGAGGAGGGGGGCGTGTCTCGTAGTCTGGAGAACGAAAACTGTTGACAATTGATAACTGTTTAACAGTCAAGAGGAAGGATACTTGAAATCCATTAGGGGGGGTAAAATGGGGAGGGTAAATAATTCTTGGAAAAATAAGTTGTGTTGCTGTACAAAGTCGCGGCTAGCTAACAACACTCAAAAAAAAAAAAAAAAGTGAGATTGATAGTGCAAACGCCTCTGGGACGCAGCTGACTGAAAAAGAAAGAAACAAACAAAATTCGTATCCTCACTGCTTTGGCAGCAAGCATTAAAAAGGGGGTGTAACACGGTACTCGAAAGAATAGCAGTGGTATTCTTTAACACGCACGTCAAAAAAATAAAATAATGTACGACAGATCCATCATCATCCCTTGTGTAACAGAGATAGAGTATGGCTCTGCTGTGCCATGTGGCGGCAAGTAGCGATGTGTCGGAATCGAACTAATGTAAATTTCAAACACTTTTTTTTAGTCCATATTCCCAACATTTTACGATCATGTTTTTTGAACACAAATGAAATACCCCCCTCTTCACTTCACTATTGTACTCGACAGACTATTGGGCTCAAAAAAGTTATTACCAAGCACTATAAGGAATGAACGCCAAAAAAAAACGCAGCGCGAAGCAACCTTTTTTTTTGGCTCACATAAAGAGAAGGCAATACATGAGAAAACGGTTATTAAGATGAACCTAAGCCTCTCGTGATTAGTCATAAAAAAGTGAAGTTGATATGTGCAAACGCTTCTGGGACACAGGCACTAAAAACCCCCGCTTTGGGGGGGTTTTTCCTTTGATAGTTTTTTTTTTCCCCCTTATTTTTTGTTTTTATTATCTACAATGATTGCCAAGGGACGCTACTAGTGTTGGTGATATTTTGAAGAAGTATTTTCATCATATGCAATCAATAAATTGATAGTATATGGTGAGGGATCAACAAAAATGGCCCCATCTTTCTTTTTATGGTGTGTGTTTTGCAAAACGTAGAAAAGAAAAATAAGTTGAATTGAAGAAGAAAAAAAATGCCGGTGTGGGGCAAAAATTTCCACAACTCCTCAACTCCACAACTCTTTCCCCTCCGCGTCATTGTCTGACCATACCTGGAAATTGCCCTTCCTCAGCGCGATTGGATTTGGAAAAAAGAAAGGAAAGAAGGAAAGAAAGAGGGAGAGAGGGAGAGAAAAGTGTTGACAAGAGATGACGCTAATACTGTTGTGCTTAGGCACGGCAGTCTTAGGCACCTCAATATTTAAAATAAAACAAAAAAGGAAAGTTTTTGAAATTGAGACCCCGCTGACCTGCTGAGGGCAAAAACCGGGACACACAGCTTGTCATGAAACTGTATGTTTCTGGGGGCAGTCTGTGGTTTAGAAAACAAAAACTGAAAAGGGGTGTTTCTTTCCCGAGTAATTAGTTGTTAAGGAATGAAAGACGGCTTGAACGAAGCCCATCCTTTAGTTGTACTGACTATTGCCTGATACGGCAAAAGACAGTGTTTGAAATGAATTATAATTTGAGGTAAATTGGGTGCTGAAATTGGTGCATTTCCGCATATTTTTTTCCCCCGCAGGTTTTCCTCCCGGGGAGGGGAGCGGTTCAAAAAAAAAGAGTACGAAACATGATCCGTTCTCAGTGACCACCATAAATAATTCAGTGCACCCATCCTGTTATGACACATCCAGACGGCATACCTTATCTCTAAACAGTGGATTTTTTTTCTTTCCTGGAAAGAAACGACAGCAGATTATTGCAATAAAACTGCATTTTTACTCAGGCCTTTTGCTAACTTTGGGATTTTCCCCCTGAATGGCATGATGGTCAAAAAAAAATAATTTCCTGGAAAAAAAGTACATTCCGAGCTTTCCCACCTGGTGAAAGCGGTCGTCGCGCGCTTCGCGCGCGCCTCCCTGCCAGCCACAGGGTGGAGAGGCGAAGGGTCAGCTTTGCGAGATAACAAAAAAACGGAATCTAATCCTTTATTAACGGCGCTTGGTCTTGCGCCTTACGTACACTAACCGTACAAAATCAATACGTCTTCCAGAAGCAGGGGCTGTTGCAACGGCTGGGTCACTTTGAACTAAAAATGGTCAAACTTTTGCAGCTTGGGTCAAATTTCATTTTTGGCTGTAAAATGCAAGTGAATCCCCCTAGACATTGTAAAATGGCACCGTAGGCAGGAAGAAAATGGCGTACAGCGCGAGCGAAGCGAGCGGAAATTTTTTTGAGGTATACCTCCGCGAGCGCAGCGAGCAGAAAAATTTTAAGGTGCCATCATGCCATCATGCCATCATGCCATCATGCCATCATGCCATCATGCCATCATGCCATCATGCCATCATGCCATCATGCCATCATGCCATCATGCCATCATGCCATCATGCCATCATGCCATCATGCCATCATGCCATCATGCCATCATGCCATCATGCCATCATGCCATCATGCCATCATGCCATCATGCCATCTGGGGGGAAATCCCCAGGTGATGGATAGCGAAAGCCTTGCCCCACCACCCCCCGTGGCATGATGGTGGCATGATGGAAAAAAAAATAAAAAACGCCAAAAACGTGGCATGATGGCATGATGGTTAGCAAAAGGCCTGAATTTTTACTCCAAAAAAAAAAAAAATGGACATCGTTTATCGTTCAATTAAGGAATCTTTTTAAACAAAACTAGCAACCTTGTGGACAGCCTTTTCTGCCAAAACCTCCACCTTACTTGAAGAATGATAAACACAAACAAAAAAACACACAAATACAAAAAAGAAGATCACGTAAAAGTTAGCCCGAGGCTAAAGGGAAAAAGAGAAATTGAAAGTGCACGCCACACCGGACACGGCGGACGCAGGACACTTCACTTAGGAACAAACGGGCGTGGAGGGGGGGAAAGAGAGAAGACAAATGGCAATACAGACAGTGTTTCCCACGGTGAGATTTTGGGGTGAGAAATCTCACAAAAAAAAAAAAAAAAAAAAAGTGAGGTGAGAAATCTCACCTGCAGGAAAAAAAAAAAAAAAAAAATCATGGTTGAACCACGGGAGTACCATGGGGAACTGGGTTGCTGACCGCACCATCCAGGCTGTACCTCAATTTTTTTTTGCCTGCGGCGCCATTTTCCCTTTTTTGCTCCGCAAAAAAGGGTTAGGACCATAATAGGTGTGTGACTATGTGCTGTAAAAAAGATAGATTTTTACACTGTACCCTAATTTTTTTTCGCCTGCGGCGCCATTTGTTTGATTTTTTTTTTGCTCCGCAAAAATCCCTATGTTCCCAATGTCCCTTGTCAGCAGTGCTGAGAAATTTTGGGCACAAAAACAAGCTGACCCCCCAATCTTCCAACGACAGTGACATTTATGTCAACAATTTTTAGAAATGTTGCGTACCGTGGCTTCGCTTGGGTGTCATGCCTGCCATGACTGCCGTTTATTTTGTAAATGTACTGGTGCAAATATCAATGAAGTGCCGAACTCCGAGAAATTCTCACATTCCGCCGGAGGCCCTCAACTTGAGCTAAGGTGGGGACCCGGGCGCGCGAAGCGCGCCCGGGCTCGCCACACCTATACAAAAACCCGCAAAACCGCAAAATCTCACCTATTTTCAGAGTTAGGTGAGATGCTGGGAAACACTGAATACAGAATGAAAAAAAATCAAAAAGCACAATATTTCAAGACCAGAAAAATACAAAGCCTGGCAGGTGTCCCTTGCACTGAGACGTCAGTGCTGCGGGAATCCCTTGCCAAAATTGCGAGTGTACAGGTATAGAGCTAAATTAAAAGAAGCGAAGGTAGTTCGAAGTGCAAATCTTCACATGCAGGTACCAAGTAGTGATGCCCTGCAGTGAGGCATGAAAGCACTTCGCTCAGAAAAAAGTGGGTAATGTTCCACACAGGAACTGGACATGAGTTACTGCGAACACACATCTGGTCGCATATTCGTCGCAAGTGAAACCCACGCAAAACAGGGCACATCACCTCGCATGTACAACACATCCTAGTAGGACCGTCCGCAGGTCAAGCCCTAAAGGTCTGGCTCCGCCGTCTGTGCCAACGGTTCGCGTCAACGGACTCACTGCTCAGCAGTGAGTCGCCTGTCTTCAGCGCAGTGAAGGTGCTGGACATACCCCTGTCGCGCCGTGGCGAACACACCTGATCGCTGGGCTCCACTTGAATGCACGGCATGCTTGACATCGATGTGAACGACACATGCGACTGGATTTCGGACAAGTATCTGGCAGTGACATCCAGTGCATCGTCGCTCAGGAGGCTCACGCGTGTCAGCTCCTCCAGCTCCTCTGTGTCGGCTCTGCTCCCAGAGTGGTGCCTCTGCAGACCTGCCTCCACAGCACACATGGAAAGCGGCTTCGGCTGTAGTGCAAGCTCGTGCAGTCTGTTCCTCCGGTCCGTGCAGTAGATGTAGATCTCAGAACACACGTCCAGCACAACCTTGAGGACAAGCACCCCTGCACACGCAACAAGCAGTTTGGCTGCCGCACCAAACGTCCAGTAGTCTGTGTTCTCAACGTAGTACCCCGTAGCCATAAGCAGCAGTGCAGACGCCTGCATGCATTGGAACGCAGGCAGCATGTACCCGTCACGTGCACGTGCATGTGGCCACGCGCATATCTCCGCAACGAGAAGCACAATGAAGA
Source organism: Rhynchopus sp. YZ270_cl-10 (assembly GCA_964035575.1). Taxonomy (NCBI): domain Eukaryota; phylum Euglenozoa; class Diplonemea; order Diplonemida; family Diplonemidae; genus Rhynchopus; species Rhynchopus sp. YZ270_cl-10. The sequence continues at coordinate 1,579,346 of OZ037844.1, read as the reverse complement.
CCACAGCACTCCCCGTCTTCTGGTGTCCACAGGCAACAAGGCTGTGCGCAGTGGTGCTGTCCACAGCTGCCACAGTCAGACTTGCCGCCATCTCAACAAACGAGTAGCACGCCCACTCCTGTCGGTACGGACGCACCACCGCTGCGTAGCGGTACGACCACATGTTCGTCTCAAACCTGCTCACCCACTCACCAGGCCCGATCAGTGCACTCAGCCACGTCTTCCTGTCCACGTCCACGTCGTGCAGGTAGTACGCCTTCCGGGGAACGCCGTTGCACACAGAGTACAGCACGTAGAACGGCACAACGCAGCAGAACATAAGACTCGCAGCGCCAAGCAGGAAGAGTGGTGTTGACGGTGGATAGAACACAAGTGCCATTGCACCAAGCGATGTTCCCTGCAAGAGAAACTGGAACACAAACAGCGGTGACGAAGGGAACCTGCACAGACCCATGGCATCCATGCTCTTGAAGTAGCCAGTGCAATGCACAGCCTGCACAACAATGCTCATCACAAGCCAGAACGAGATAGTGATGAGGAAGTTCCCCACCACAACCCCAGCTGCTTGCGACCCAAACAGCACCCACTGTGTCGGGTGCAGCAGCAGTGGGTACGTCCTTTCCTCCATCGGCTGGCCAAGCTTGCACAGCTGCCCCACCACAGCAAGACGAAGGGCTGACCCGGCAGAGGCTCCGGACACGACAGACGCTGCACTGGACACTCCGGAGACTGTTTCTGCCGTCACAGTTGCCTTGTCCATTTTCTCCACGACGTCTTCACTGTGGTGTGCACGTACGTAGTCAAGCTTCCCACTGCCACTACCCACAGACTCCTCAGAAGCAAGGCTGCTTGGCGAAGGCGTCCCATCAACAGCATCTGTGGGTGTCGGGAGTGGTGCTGGAGTCGGTGTCTGTGTGAGTGGCACCTGCGACTGCATGTCAGACGAAGGCAGTGGGGTCGCAACCAAGGGCCCTGCACTCAGGTCAGGGGAAAGCGTTGACGCGGGTGTTGGTGCTGTTGTCGGCAGTGCAGTGTGGGGCACTGTTGTTGCGGGTGCTGCAGTTGGTGCCGAAGAAGCCAAGGGCTGCGAGGTCGGTGGCAGGGGTGTGAGTGGCAGTGCTGTTAGCGGCGCGTGTGTTGGTGGCGACAGCGTCAGCGGGGACAGTGTTGTTGGTGCAGGTGTCGGTGGTGCCAATGTGGTGCCTGCAGGCAGTGCGGTGGCAGGCAACGTTGTGGGCGTTGCTGTTTGTGGGAGAGGTGTCGAAGGCACAACAGTCTGCCCGGCAGGAAGCATCGTTGGTGTTGATGTGGGTGGCACGAGAGTTGTTGGGGAAAATGTGCTCCCCATTGGGAGTGGTGTGGGGGCAGGTGTTGGTGGTGATGGGGTGGCAGGTGCAGGGGTCAGCACTGCAGTGGGCGAAAATGTGCTACCCATGGGCAGTGGTGTGGGTGCGGGTGTTGGTGGTGCAGGGGTCAGTGGCACTGTAGTGGGCGAAAATGTGTTCCCCATTGGCAGTGGTGTTGGTGCGGGTGTTGGAGGTGAAGGTGTCGCTGGGGCAAGAGTTTGTGGTGCAGGTGTTGGTGGTGATGGGGTGGCAGGTGCAGGGGTCAGCACTGCAGTGGGCGAAAATGTGCTCCCCATTGGCAGTGGTGTGGGTGCGGATGTGGCAGGTGCTGGTGTTGGCGGTGAAGGTGTCGCTGGGGCACGAGTTTGCGGTGCAGGTGTTGCAGGTGGTGGTGTTGTTGGTGCAAGTGTTGGAGGTGCAGGGGTAGCGGGTGTGAGTGTCAGGGGCACAGACGTCACAGGTGCTGGGGTAAGAGGGGTCGGTGTTGGTGGCGACGGCGTCGGTGGTGCTGGTGTGGGTGGTGATTGTGTTAGCGGTGCAGGCGTAGGTGGTGCAGGTGTTGGTGGTGAAGGAGTCGTTGGAGCTGGAGTTGGTGGCGACGGTGTCGGTGGTGATGGCGTAGGTGGTGCTGGTGTTGGTGGCGATGGAGTCGGTGGTGAAGGAGTTGGTGGAGCTGGAGTTGGCGGTGATGGTGTCGGTGGTGATGGTGTTGGTGGTGAAGGAGTTGGTGGAGCTGGAGTTGGCGGTGATGGTGTCGGTGGTGATGGTGTTGGTGGTGAAGGAGTTGGTGGAGCTGGAGTTGGTGGTGATGGTGTCGGTGGTGCAGGTGTTGGTGGTGACGGTGTCGGTGGTGATGGCGTTGGTGGTGAAGGAGTTGGTGGTGCAGGTGTCGGTGGTGATGGCGTTGGTGGTGCTGGTGTTGGTGGCGATGGAGTCGGTGGTGAAGGAGTTGGTGGTGATGGAGTCGGTGGTGATGGTGTCGGTGGTGAAGGAGTTGGCGGTGCAGGTGTCGGTGGTGATGGCGTTGGTGGTGCTGGTGTTGGTGGCGATGGAGTCGGTGGTGAAGGAGTTGGTGGTGATGGTGTCGGTGGTGAAGGAGTTGGCGGTGCAGGTGTCGGTGGTGATGGCGTTGGTGGTGCTGGTGTTGGTGGCGATGGAGTCGGCGGTGATGGTGTCGGAGGTGATGGCGTAGGTGGCGATGGAGTTGGTGGTGATGGTGTTGGTGGTGGTATTGGTGGCGCTGGAGTTGGCGGTGCAGGTGTAGGTGGCGATGGTGTTGCAGGTGCTGGTGTTGGTGGTAGTGTTGGTGGAGCTGGAGTTGGCGCCAACGTAGGAGGGACAGCAGTCGATTCTATGGTGACTGAGTCAGTGGAGTGCACATGCAGTGTGTCGTACGACATGTAGAACAGCCACTTCGTCTCACAGTAGATGCACGACATCGTGGGTGTGCCAGGCCCCACCTGCCACACACCTCCTGGCATCGCACCTTCGTTTGTCAAAGAAGGCAATGCATTGTACCGGTATGTGTCTGTCTGGTCGTAGACCACCGCAATCGCGTCTTTGATACACCCAAGCCGTGACGCAGCACCAATGCTGATCTCGTCATTGTACGCTGTCCCGTCGGGCGGAAACGTCTGCACAGATGTCTGACCAGGCGATGTTGGGCTTTCGGCAAGCATAGTCAGAAAGTTGTCATTTTTTTTGTATTGCAACGTCACGATACCCACCTTCGCAAAGTTTCTTGCAGGCAACTCCACTAATGCATCTGGCGTCGTTGCGTCATACACAACCACACCAGTTGGGTGTGCCACGTACAGACGCTTGTTCACGGCGTCATACGTCGTGTCGACACAGTTCCCTGGGAGGGCCACTGATGTGTGTGCAGCGGTATATGTGTTACCAATGTAGAGCACGGGTGTGTCACAGCACATGTACATCCAGTCTCTGGTGTTGTGCTGGTCTATTTTGGAGCAACGCACGTTTGGGGAGCCTGGCAGGGTTCTGATCTGGCCATTGAACGCGGAGACGGGCCGCTGGCACACGAGCTTCCCGAACTTGAGTCCTGTCGGTGTTGTCATGAGCACGAGCATTCGGATAACGTTGCCGTCCTCTTGTCGCAGCACCCACGACGTCACGTCTGCAAACACCTTCTCACCTGCGTGCACGACCTGCTTCAGGGCTGTGTCGATCGACAGCTGCATTATTTTCCCCACTGTCCCCATCAGCAGGTACCCATCACGATGGAAGAACCCGCTCACCTCCACCCCAGGGGCAGGTGTGTACGAGTCATAGTGCTCTGCAGGCACAACAACGCCCCACACAATGCACAGAAGTGAGAGTGCGTGCACACAGCGCAGCATGCCTGCTGCTGGCAACGTGGGTGTAGGTAGGGCTGTGTAATAAAGTGGAAGCGCTGTGTACGACCTGATGTGTGTATGCATTTAACGAAACAAAGAGCAATTGAAACCTTCTAAAAACGCAGCTCGGCCATGCTCATGCAAAGGATGAGAGGTGAGTGATCCGTACCGTAAGAGAAGCGGAGACAACCAACTAGCGAAGGGAGCTAGCTGATTTTGTGAACTCTCCTAGGATCTATACATGCTTCATGCTTCCTTCATTCTTTCCCGCAGAAACTTTTCCCCAACCATACCGCGAAGGGCCGGAAGTGTATTAGCAAACAGCCTAGGGGGCTGAAATGAAAAGAACTATGCAACGTTTTTGTTTCTTTCTTCCATAAACGGAGGCAGTGAATAGAAAATGAGTGCTAAACATGAGGTGTGCTTTGCAACTTACTCACACAATTTTTTTGTTGAATTTTTTTATCATCAACAGGGGGGGTGGTTGAAAAATTTGAACCCTTCCTCTCTCTTGCCTACACGGTGAATAAGAAGAGGAGGCTCAGGGATTTTTGATATTCTGTATTCGTACAAAATTATCGACCGTAAAAAAAAGGTCGAACTTCCAGAAAAATCCTGAAAAAGGTCGAACATTAGTACGAATACGGTACACTTTAACATCGGTGTTTTGGGTACACCTTATTGGGTGCGGAACATGCCCTAAGAGAGTGGCGTGTAATACAGCAGGTTCACATTCTGAAATTCACAGTTCATCCAACACATATCGGTGGGGTAAAAAAAAAAAAAGAAACCCAAAAACGCCTCTTCGTGAGGTTTGACATCCCAAAAAAATCCTCAATTCTGCCCCACCCGGTGTTTTGTTGTGACTGTGATTACTATTGTCGCTAGTGGGAACATTTTTCAACAAAAAGAAAAGAGAAATTGAACGTGCAAACCCCTCTCCGTTCATCGGTGGACAGCAGCAGACACTGGTTTTCTGCGGGTTATCGAACCCCCAGAGAGCACTTCATTGGTGTACACACGGTTATCACGAGAGAGTTTGTAAGCAAAAAAAAAGGGGGAGAAAGAGTGAGAGGACCCTGAGTCTCACCAAAAGGTCGGTAAGTAAACCTTCATGAAGGTAAAATCAACAAAAGGAATCAACACAACAAAAAGCCTGACACAAATGTAAGAATAAGAACAACAAAAAACAGATATTTGACTATAGCATTGCCCCCGATGCACAGTACTGACCTCACCATTATATTTCTCGCACAACTATAATTCGAAAGGAAAAGAGAAAAAGACAACATTGGTACAGCAAACTAACACGACTCTTTGTGCTTCGGTCACCCTAAAAAAAAAGACATGAAAAAAAAAGAAAAAACGTTGTGTCAGCGCAAAAAACGCTCGCTAAGAAGCAGCAAAAACCCTTGCCTGCTATACACATCCTTCTCACACTGGGTCAATGAACTATACGGCTCATTCAAAAAGGAGTCAGAACAATAAAGTAAAGATTAATAATGCAGGCACCTCCCCGCTGACCCACGTATCAATACCAGCTGGACAAAAGCGCAAGAAATGTGCCCAAACACAATAAAAGGAAAAGAAGACAACACCCCAAGGTAAGGGTGGAGGAAGCTGTATCGTGGCGCAGTTTTGTATGAGAGAGAAAAGAGAGAAAAAGAGAGAAAGAGAAAGAGGTGAAAGTGCAACACGTCTCCCCCGCTCTTGGTGTATAAAATAATAAAAAGGCTGACACGAAGAATAACAAAAAAAAATAAGAAGTAACGTAAATTCGAAGATTTGTTGTTGTCCTGTTTCCTCCTGTCTCCGGAGGAGAGGGAGGCAAATTCATAATTGGGGTGACCTGTCGATATGGGGACACTCGATCCCACTCGTCATCGTCATCGGAGGAGGAGTGCGGAAGGAACACAGAATACCCAGACAAAAAAAAAAACTCGCCAGCCATCAAAGCGCAAGGATGCTACAGTGGCTTTGAAATCGGGCGCGGGGGTTTTCCACAGTTCACCCCCGGAATTTTTTTTTCTCTTAGCAATTCGTTGTTGTTGTTGTTGGTATTCCACACACCTCCTTGAACCCCTTGCAGGATCATTTGGTTTTTTTCCCCTCGAAAACCTGAAATAAAACTCTTTGTCACCTGATGCACTCGCGTGATTAGGCTACCTTGCAAAATATCGGATGTGTATAATAACATCCCCGTCAGGGGATGGGAAGAACGAGGGAGGAAAGAAAACCTTTTTAGAGCAAAAAAGAAGAAGAAGAAGAAGAAGAAGGTAAAAAGACAAATAAAACATTATGAGATGAACCTAAGCCTCACGTTGCGTAGGCACCTATATTTACAAAAAATAAAAACGAACGGTTTTCGCTTTTGCCCCTCTTTTTGCCTCAAAAAAATAGCCTGCACGGTGTTTGCTCTCGTTACTGCGCTATTCATCTGAAACATTTTTTAGCCATGGAATCGCGATAAAAACCGTACTTTTCATTAAATACAGTAGGACAAGTAATATTGGCGACCAAAAAAATTCGCCAAAATTACAAGAAAACCCCCAAAATCCGCCACTATTAAGTTTCTTGTCCTACTATACTTAGATTATCACAAAAAAAGAACAAGAAAATTAAAAGACAAGCTGTGCCCCTTCCTGCACACACATCAGAAACAAGCGACAAGTTGACAGTTATGAACATGCCTCACTTGCATACACATATTCATCACTGTCAACTTGTCATATTCCATTTTTCCTCCAAAAACCAAGAAAGTACTGCGGCAGAGTGGGAGTGCTTTATAAACACCACACACATGCACACAGTAGGTGTCGCAAAGAGGCTCAAAAAAAAAAGGGGGTGTGTGGGAAAGAAGAAGAAGAGAAAAGTTTATTAAGATGACCCTAAGCCTCTCGTGCTTAGTCACCTTCGAAAGCTAGCAAACAAAAGAGGTAAAAATAACTAGCAAAACACAAGGAGGGGATATTGATGCAGGCACACCTCCGACTGACCCAGTGTACGCTGGCCCCGGATGAAAGCACAAGAAAAACCAAACGGGCGTTTTTTTAACAAAATAAGCCCTCCGGGACAGGAGTCGGTTATCAGAATCAGGGGGAGTACGGCCTGCACCACACAACAAACAAACGGACCAAAACAACAGATGCATACAGCAACCGTGTCCGTTATTTTCTATTTCATAATGTAAAACAAAAAAGCACTTTTTGCGCCCCCTTCCAAGAAGAAGAACCCTGAGGTGGCACGGTGCATTTGCCAGAACCCACAAATGAAGGAGTCTAGACCAAATGGAGCGTTTTAGGGTCTGTGGGATGACGCCCGATGACGCACGATGACGGCCGATGACAGCACGATTACGTTTTTTCTTTTTTTGGGTACTGTGTATACTGTGTATACTGTGTATACTGTGTATACTGTGTATACTGTGTATACTGTGTATACTGTGTATACTGTGTATACTGTGTGTACTGTGGACTTGTCCATTTCGGCAAATTGACCCCACCACTGGCCAGACGGATTCCGAAAATGCAAATGCCGGTGTTTAAAAGCTTCACCAAGGATTTCACCGAGGAAAAAAAAAATTTCCCCTAGCACGATGATTCCCGATTATGCACGATTACTCAGGATTACGCACGATGACGCCCGATGACACCCGATTTAGCGCGATTCACCCCCCCGGAAAACGCTCCACCAAACAGAGAAACAAATCGGTTTTCATGTACCGTAATTCGTACAAAAAAAAAATATCAATAAATGTCAAATACAATTTCCAAGAGACACACAAAGGACGTTCAACACATCCCTCAAATGAAAAAAAAAAAAAGAGAGCAAATGAAAGAAACAAAAGTTCAGGAGGAAGAGGAGGAGAGTGGAGGAGGTGTGTACGAAAAAAAGAGAGCCGTCCGCCTTGCTGTTGTGTAACATTGGCTACATAGTCCGACAGTCCGAATTACTCCCTTCCCAGGCAGTAAACCAACAAAGTGATCTGAGAGAATCGATCCCTTGTTATTCCATGCTTTACCATTCAAGGCTCACGCAAGCGTGATGACTCCAGGCTGGGACGAACCCATTTTTGTCAGGGGTCTTGCTGTGTGTAACATTGGGACCTAGAAAATGCATCACAACCAACCTTCAGGTCAGTACAATGACTGTTATACGGTATAGTCCCTGGGTGTTCATGGCCAAATAGTACCAAAACATCTTGGAATAGAACTATACAATACGAAGGCAAATCTGCGTCCTGAGCCTTTTCGTCTGAATGACTAAATGACTGCAATAAGACAACAAACATCGGAGGGGGTAATAACACTCCTTAGAGTTTTGAAATTACAAAAATCTACCTTAGTTTTTACCCCTCCGGTGTTTTGTTGTCTTACTGTATTTTTTCCCCCCCGGCTCTCCATTTCATAACAAAACAAGAAAACTCGAAAGAGATAAAATCCACATAATGTTTATCTGAAATTTTGGCATTGTAAATTGCCTAATCATAAAAGAAAAGAAAATACGAACAAAGCTGATAAAATCGAAAAGATGAACACACACAAAAAAGGGTTGTGTTCCCATTGAGGGAACACAACACAGACACCAGTACAGTTGAAAGGCCGATAGCTTCATCCTGTGGGTTTCTGTACAAAAAGAAGAGATAAGTTTTTGTAAGGCGAGCTAGGTCCACCTGATTTTTACTCCGCGTATAGGCGCGTAAAGGCTGGGGAAAATGGGTGGGGTTTGGCCTATACTGGCCTGTACGGGCCTTTACGCGCCTATACACGCCTACGCGGGGTAAAAATCAGGTAATAGATCAGTCACCTTTCCAAAAAAAAGAGAAGTTTATAAGATGATCCTAAGCCTCTCGTGCTTAGTCTGATTAGATTACTTAATGTTTTGAACATTGGTTATTCATCAATCTTTTTTGTTGTATTTTTGGATCCTTTTTGTTTTGTTTTTGTTTTTTTGTAAATATGCATATTCAAAAGTTTTTGTAGGGTGGTACATCTGTACCACAAGTCCATGTTTCAGTCCTAAACGCATACATTAGTTGTAAACAGAGGTGGACTTCATCAGTGCATGACCCTCTGTGGACTTGTAGTTAGTGTTCCGCTGTCGCTCAAGGCCCAGACAGTTTTCGAAACCTACATTGTAAAAGAATGAAAAAATCATGAACTAAGCCTCTCGTGCTTAGTCACCTTAAAAAAAGGAGCAAATGCCAAGGCCCAAATAAATGGGGGGCCAATTTACCTGCGTGCAACACATTGCACATCCGAGGGTGCGTCCTGTAGAACCTTTCCCATAAACGCTAAGAAAAAGCTGGAAGTGGGGAAATGAAAAAACTCCGTCCCTTCCCCCTTTTCATGAGCTGCTTTGTCTTTTCAAAGAAAAACGGGGATTTTTTTGCGTTAAAAAAATGCTGGGAAAATTTTTTGGATCATTTACATGGTGGCATGCTTCCCTCACTTGTGCGTACTTTCGTGAATTTGTGTAGTTGTACTTAACAGTTGTGCTTAACATAGGTGGTGTACGTAGTACTGTGCATGTGTACATGCAACCAGTTGTGTTGGGGGAAATGGTACAAATAAGGGGGTAAAAAGAGATGATTAGTAAGATGCAAGGGAAAAAAAGAAAGTTTGTTGTAAGCTTAACCTAAGCCTTTTGTGTGCTTAGTCACCTACTATACGCATGGAAAAGGAACAAGAACAATTATAAGATGAGTCCCAGCCTCTCGTGCAGTCACCTTAAAGAATGATTTGAAGAAACTAAGCAAGAAAACTAAACAAAAAGCAAACAGCAAAAAAGACGGGCATTGCCATTTTATTCGAACGTTCGCATCAAAGGACCAGGTTTGCCACTGTTTAGCAGTGTCCTGTCCGGAGCGGTGAGTGAAAAACTGCGGGGGAGAGAAAAATAGTTAAGTTCCCTAAGTTGGCAACAAAACTTGAAAGATGAACCGTCTTTACGTTGCGCATCTAACAACAGAAAATGATATAAAAAATGAGCCTAGGCTCGTGCAGTCCTCACATTACAAAATTGGGAAAAAGCCCCTAACACAGCAGGGGGATCAAAAGGAGTGATTGAGGAATGGAAGCGAGTAAGATGGTTATAAGTTTCGCAGTGTTTAAGTCACATAAAATCCGAGGCCTCTAAAAAAAAGGTGTGCAAATCGCCTCTGTGGACCGTAGGTACGGGATCCCCCGCGTTGGTTATGGAAATGCAGGGATCCGGTAACTAAATGGTTTGGTGTAAGCTGTAACCGGTGGGCACCGGGTCAGTAGTACTTATGTCTCAAAGTAAAAATAACGATAACAAAAAAAACGGAAATACTGAAAAACAAAATATCAGAACAAAAATGAAAGTTGACTTGAACAAAGCCCTCTCGTGACAGTGTACCAGACAAATGAAATAAAGTGGTACGAGCTCATCCTAGTCCACAAAAGACAGACTGGACCCTCTCTTCTCATTGAAAGAAATTTTACGTTGTTTTATTGCACGTCGGGGCACTTTAATTTCACTCCCCTAACAAATTCCTGTAGAAAAATAAAAACGGCAGTGAAATAAAAAAGGCTTTATTTCTTTATTTCACTCTTTATTTCACTCTTTATTTCACTGCTCGATTTTTTTTTTTTTTTTTTCGCAAAGACAAAATTTTCGGCCGAAAAAAAAAATTTTTTTTTGGGCTCAGATGGACCCAAAAATGCAAATAAAGCAAGAATTTTGATGTTTTGAGCATCACATATTTATTCCCCGGTCATTTTCTGTACAAAAAACCGGTTTGTATGGGCCAGCGCCTTAGCAAAAATCCGAAAAATCGGGGAAAAAAAAATTTTTCCCCCCGGAAAATTTCGACTCCTGGGTGGGGTCTTGGGGTACCGAAAAATGCAAAAAAACGCAAAATTTGGGTATTTTGACCATCTGAGGGATTTTTTCACCTGTTTCACCTTAGATGGAAGCGGATGCGGCTGGTGGGGGTGGGGTGTGCCCACCTACGGGAACAGTGCTGCCTGTGGAGTGGCCACTCCATCTGCCTCAATGGTGTTTAGGTCGGACATCAGCAACTCTGCAAGGTTGTGATACAGGAGATAAAGATATTTCGAAAAGAGAAAAAATTGAATGAAGATAACCCCAACACCAAAGGGAAGTTGATACGATGAACGTAAGCCTTGAGAACTAAGCGTTTAGCAGACCCCCGGGTTGTGAAATAAAAGTGCCCCGTTGTGCAATAAAAAAATGTATTGTTGGTGTAATATTTTGCCTTAATTTCACTTACAGCCCCAAAACCCCTCGGAGTGGTATTTTTTCCCCTCGGGCTGCGCCCTCGGGGAAAAAAACCACTCCTCGGGGTTTTTTGGGGCTGTGCGTGAAATAAAGGCAAAAATATTACACGTCAATAATATATATTATTTCTACGTTTTCGACTATGAAACAGTACACATAATCGAGGGAGCAACACCCATCACCCACATCCCGCCAATTCCCACCATTACGCCGCAGTGGCGGTGCTACTGCTGCTGCTCCGTTGCTTCTGTGGGTGCTGCACAGTGTCGATACCGGAGATCATGTCCACCATGCAGTCGTACGTGAGGGTGCGTCTCTTGGTAGGCGTGGTGCCTCTGCCTGTAGGGGACAAGGTGTCCTGCGGCGAGGGTGTTGCTGCACCAGGGAGGAGGTGTGTGTGGCTGCGCCGCCTGCGACCTGTAGGCGTCGCGAGCGGTGTCGACAGGAACGACGCGTGCAAAGGCGACATCAGCTCCGGGATCGGTGTGGTAGGTGTGACGGGTGTGGCAGGTGCGTACCTTGAGGTGATGTCCAAACTGCAGCTGACGTCAAACGACGTATGTGCCGTCTCCATGTCCCAGTCCTGCGACACAACCTCCACAGCACACATGGAAAGCGGCTTCGGCTGTAGTGCAAGCTCGTGCAGTCTGTCCCTGCGCCCCGTGCAGTAGATGTAGATCTCAGAACACACGTCCAGCACAACCTTGAGGACAAGCACCCCTGCACACGCAACAAGCAGTTTGGCTGCCGCACCAAATGTCCAGTAGTCTGTGTTCTCAACGTAGTACCCCGTAGCCATAAGCAGCAGTGCAGACGCCTGCATGCATTGGAACGCAGGCAGCATGTACCCGTCACGTGCACGTGCATGTGGCCACGCGCATATCTCCGCAACGAGAAGCACAATGAAGACCACAGCACTCCCCGTCTTCTGGTGTCCACAGGCAACAAGGCTGTGTGCAGTGGTGCTGTCCACAGCTGCCACAGTCAGACTTGCCGCCATCTCCACAAACGAGTAGCACGCCCACTCCTGTCGGTACGGACGCACCACCGCTGCGTAGCGGTACGACCACATGTTCGTCTCAAACCTGCTCACCCACTCACCAGGCCCGATCAGTGCACTCAGCCACGTCTTCCTGTCCACGTCCACGTCGTGCAGGTAGTACGCCTTCCGGGGAACGCCGTTGCACACAGAGTACAGCACGTAGAACGGCACAACGCAGCAGAACATAAGACTCGCAGCGCCCAGCAGGAAGAGTGGTGTTGACGGTGGGTAGAACACAAGTGCCATCGCACCAAGCGATGTTCCCTGCAGGAGAAATTGGAACACAAACAGCGGTGACGAAGGGAACCTGCACAGACCCATGGCATCCATGCTCTTGAAGTAGCCAGTGCAATGCACAGCCTGCACAACAAGGCTCATCACAAGCCAGAACGAGATAGTGATCACAAAGTTCCCCACCACAACCCCAGCTGCTTGCGACCCAAACAGCACCCACTGTGTCGGGTGCAGCAGCAGTGGGTACGTCCTTTTCTCCATCGGCTGGCCAAGCTTGCACAGCTGCCCCACCACAGCAAGACGAAGGGCTGACCCGGCAGAGGCTCCGGACACGACAGACGCTGCACTGGACACTCCGGAGACTGTTTCTGCCGTCACAGTTGCCTTGTCCATTGTCTGTACCGTGTGCTTGCTGTGGTGTGCACGCACGTGGTCGAGCTTCCCACTGCCACTGTCACTGTCACCCACAGCACCAACGGCCTGTGTTGGGGTGGGCAGTGGTGCTGGAGTCGGTGTCTGTGTGAGTGGCACCTGCGACTGCATGTCAGACGAAGGCAGTGGGGTCGCAACCAAGGGCCCTGCACTCAGGTCAGGGGAAAGCGTTGACGCGGGTGTTGGTGCTGTTGTCGGCAGTGCAGTGTGGGGCACTGTTGTTGCGGGTGCTGCAGTTGGTGCCGAAGAAGCCAAGGGCTGCGAGGTCGGTGGCAGGGGTGTGAGTGGCAGTGCTGTTAGCGGCGCGTGTGTTGGTGGTGCCAGTGTAGGTGGCGACAGCGTCAGCGGGGACAGTGTTGTTGGTGCAGGTGTCGGTGGTGCCAATGTGGTGCCTGCAGGCAGTGCGGTGGCAGGCAACGTTGTGGGCGTTGCTGTTTGTGGGAGAGGTGTCGAAGGCACAACAGTCTGCCCGGCAGGAAGCATCGTTGGTGTTGATGTGGGTGGCACGAGAGTTGTTGGGGAAAATGTGCTCCCCATTGGGAGTGGTGTGGGTGCGGGTGTTGGTGGTGATGGAGTGGCAGGTGCAGGGGTCAGTGGCACTCCAGTGGGCGAAAATGTGTTACCCATTGGCAGTGGTGTTGGTGCGGGTGTTGGTGGTGAAGGTGTGGCAGGTACTGCAGTGGGCGAAAATGTGCTACCCATTGGCAGTGGTGTGGGGTCAAGTGTCGCTGGTGCGGGTGTCGGTGGTGCAGGGGTCAGTGGCACTGCGGTAGGTGAAAACGTGTTCCCCATTGGTAGTGGCGTGGGTGCAGGTGTCGCTGGTGCGGGTGTTTGTGGCGCAGTTGTTACAGGTGCAAGTGTTGCTGGTGAAGGTGTTGCAGGCGCAAGGGAGGTGGGCGCGAGAGTTGGCGGTGAAGGAGTGGGGGGTGTGAGTGTCAGGGGCACAGACGTCACGGGTGCTGAGGTAAGAGGTGCGGGTGTTGCCGGGAAGGCAGTGGCAGGTGAAGGGGTGGCAGGTACTGGTGTTGCAGGTGCCAGTGTTTGTGGTGCAGGTGTTGCAGGAACTGGGGAAGGCGGTGAAGGTGTCGCTGGTGCGGGTGTGGCAGGTGCAAGGGTGACAGGCGCAAGTGTTGGCGGTGCGGGTGTTTGTGGCGCAGCTGTTACAGGTGCAAGTGTTGGTGGTGATGGTGTTGCAGGCGGAGGTGTCAGTGGTGCAGGTGTGGCTGGGACGGGTGTTTCCGGTGACGGTGTGAGTGGTGCTGTTGTTGCGGGCGAAGGTGTCACTGGTGCTGGGGTTGCTGGTGCGGGTGTCGCAGGTGATGGTGTGGGGGGTGCTGGCGTCGCTGGCGCGGGTGTTGGCGGTGCCGGAGTGACAGGTGCAGGCGTGAGTGGTGCAGGAGTGAGTGGTGCAGGAGTGAGTGGTGCGGGTGTTTCCGGTGATGTTGTGAGTGGCGACGGAGTCAGCGGGACAGGTGTTGCGGGCGAAGGCGTCGCTGGTGCTGGTGTCACTGGTGCTGGAGTTACCGGTGCGGGTGTCGCAGGTGATGGTGTGGGAGGTGATGGCGTCGCTGGCGCGGGTGTTGGCGGTGCCGGAGTAACAGGTGCAGGCGTGAGTGGTGCGGGTGTTAGCGGGGCGGGTGTTGCGGGCGAAGGTGTCACTGGTGCTGGAGTTACCGGTGCGGGTGTTGCAGGTGATGGTGTGGGGGGTGCTGGCGTCGCTGGCGCGGGTGTTGGCGGTGCCGGAGTAACAGGTGCAGGCGTCGGTGGGACAGCTGGGGCGGGTGTCGGCGGCGACGGCGTATCCGGCACTCCTGTGGTGTCTATGACATTCGAATCCGACGAGTAGATGTACACTGTGTCGTGCGAGACGTAGACCACCCAACCGTCGCGCATCACCACGAAATCCATTGTGGGGGTGCCGGGACCCAACTGCCAGGCACCACCTGGCATGGCACCCATATTCACCAACGAGGTCGAGCTCCCTTTATACAGGAACGTGTCCACCTGGTCATACAGGAGCGCTTCCGCCCTCAGACAATACGCCAACCTTGAGGGCGCACCCACTGCGATCTCCCTGTCGTACACTGTGCCTGTCAACGGAACGGTGAGCACCGACGTCTGCCCTGGCGACGTCGGGCTCTCTGCCACCATTGTGAGGAAGTTGCCTGACTTGCTGTAGTCGAAGGTCACAATACCTGGCATGGGGATGTACCGTGCAGGGAGCTCCACTGGCGCACCTGGGCTTGACGCATCGTACACTGTAACACCTGCTGTGTGCCCTACGTACAGACGCTGCGACGACTGCACATATGCCACATCGACACAGTTCCCTGCCAATGCTATGGGGGAGTGCGTGCCGTCCACATGCGCGGCATACAGCACCGCATGGTCGCAACAGAGATACGACCACTCCGTCACACCCGAATGCTGTTCGATGCGCGAACACCGCACATTGGGCGATCCGCTGATCGACCGCACCGCACCTGTAAAGTCTGCAACCGGCTTCGGCACATTGAGACGCGCGTATTTCAACCCGCTAGGCGTCGTCATAAGCGCCATCATGCTCGTGGTGCTCCCTTTGTACGGCTTCAGGGCCCAGCTGGTCACATCTGCAAAGATACCAATCCCTTGCTCAGTGAACCGATGCAGCACACTGTCATAAGAAAGCTGCATCACCTCGCCCACCACCCCAGCATACAGATAGGTGTTCCGCACCACAAGCGCACTGACCTCCACCCCAACCAGGGGTGTGTACGTGTCTATCCACTCTGGCGGCACGGTAGCAGCACTACATGGCGAAATGAGGCCGAAAATAATCACAATAAGCGGCCCACAAAAAGCATCCATAACACCGCCACGGGGAAAACCAAGGTTGCCAAGAGAGGATGTATGTGGGTGCGTGGGGTATGGGGTATGGGGTTGAATGAGTGAACAGGCCCCCCCCTGCTGCGTGGGTGGGGGTGTGTGGATTACTTTTGAAAAGGTGTGGTGTGCGGTGAATTGTTGTATTTGGGTGGTCTATAAAACCAAAAAAGCAGGTAGGTGCTGTACTGGGGTAGAAGAGTGGTGGTCTTACTTATCTGTTTTATACCAGAGGGGGTGTACAAAGGCACACTCTTTTGGTTGCAAACGGAGTGTGCGCACTGGGTGAACTGGGTTTCCCAGGACAAATGCCCTGAACAAAAAGTAGTTTTTGGTGTTAAAAGCATACCCAGGTGGTGAGAAGAGTGATCTGACCATGTTCTCCACACGGTGCAGTCTGTCCTGGAAATGTCGGACCCTTTTGTCGGAGTCCGAGGGGGTCCGACAGTCGGACCCCCTGAGTCCGACAGTCGGACTCAGGGGTCCGACTGTCGGACTCACAGTCGGACCCCTGAGTCCGACTGCCGGACCCTGGGGTCCGACAGGCACACCCAGGTGCCCAGGTGCCCAGGTACCCAGGTACCCAGGTACCCAGGTACCCAGGTACCCAGGTACCCAGGTACCCAGGTACCCAGGTACCCAGGTACCCAGGTACCCAGGTACCCAGGTACCCAGGTACCCAGGTCCAGGTCCAGGAACAGCCAGGAACAGTCGGACCCCTGAGTCCGACTGCCGGACCCTGGGGTCCGACAGGCACACCCAGGTGCCCAGGTACCCAGGTACCCAGGTACCCAGGTACCCAGGTACCCAGGTACCCAGGTACCCAGGTACCCAGGTACCCAGGAACAGGAAAAAAGTCGTGAAAGAGCAACCACAGCTCCACATGACAAACACAAAAGTGTCCAGTCACGTGGGGCATTCATGCACTGAGGAGATAATGATCCAACAATTTACAAGAAAGATTACTTAACCTACTGCTGGAAATTGCCAGGTCGTAGTAACACACAAAGTGTGCCTCCGTTCGGGAAGACCGGATATTCTAGAGACCAGAAAGGCCTCAAGAATATCTTCCGGTAGTCAAGGTAGAACCGAGTGAACGGCCCAAGACCCCCGTGGAGAAGTTAAATGTTGTAATGCTATCAGGTAGAAACTGCGAACACTGTCTTACCCTCCTCAATGCATGGTGGTTGATGTCTTCCACAACAAATTTCCTGTACCCAGGTACCCAAATTCCCAGACCCACGCAGTGGCACATGACCGCCAAGTGTGAGTGACCCACACATGAGGGAATGCGACACTACGCAAAATTTACCACCAGACCCTGTCTTCGTGCACCTGAAGTACAACGCCGCAGACAGGCCAAACATGCGTTGGACTCAGAGGAATGCCCGCTGTGCAGGTATCATGAGAACCAACTCCCAGCAACAAGGGGCGCCTTTTGGCGGGCGTTGTTGAGGGTGTTTGGGGTGCAAAGTTTTCCACAATTTTGATGCGCGGGTACAGAAGTGTTATCTTGTTCTTTCATCTCTAGGAATGTAAATGTCAATCGCGTTTAACTACCACGAGGGCTTGTTTAGTGAACCCACGAGGGGTCGAAGGGGGTTGGTTATCCCACATCTATCAAAGGTTGTGTCGACCAGGCGAATCCACTATGTTACGCTGTACGTTGTTAAATCCGAAGAAATAACGCTTTAGCAGCCGCAGGAAGTTTGTTAAAAAGAGTGCCTCACGCTACACAAACCACCACCCGCGATTGACTTAGATGTTATAACAAAGAGAATTCAGAACAAAACAACACCCTGCCCCATACACACTAAATTGTCATGCTTCAAGAGCATGCCTGGGCCAAAATTACTGTGACAAAAAGGCAACAAGACCACCCACAAGGAGTGTGAAATGTGCACTGGTTTTCTGGGGGAACGCAATATTTTCTTGTGCCTCGTCCTCCGCAAGCAGAGGACAGACTTTCCGGAAGGTTTCCAAAGTCGAATTTCTTGCACTAGCTATGCTCCCTGGGTTAAATGGCAATAGCAGTGACTGACAAAGTGTACCCATCCCCCTTCCACCCCAGATCTTAGTCCGCAAACTCAGAATGGATTGATGCGGGTGATACTCTTTGGATTTTGAGTTGCTGAATGTCGGAGACGCGGCGAGGCTTCTCATCACAATCGCAGATGCAGTTCAGATTTCACGATCCTGTGATGAGTGTAAATGTGGAGTGTGATTAATGAATGAAATGTATGGTGTAGAAACGCAGTTATCGGGAAAGGTGAGGTTAATGTGGTAAAAAAAGGGGATAAAACTCGTGTAATTTTGTGAATTCCCACAAAGGTGGGTGATAATGTGCCCTTTGTCACTCAATTGTAACCGAGAATGTATGGGAGAATGAAATATTATTTCCCAACCCAACAACAACGATAAAGCGTGAAGACAATAAATGAAATCAAAGCGGAATAAATTTGAGGTTTTGTGAGGCACTCAACGAGTGTGCCGGCTCTGTGGCGTCACGGAGCCACCAACACTCCCCAGTCATTTTTCCTGCGCTTCCAGGAAAACTCGCGTTTGCGACCAGGCCGAAACGAAAAAATTTAATTCACAGCAAACAGGTGTGAGGGAGAAGAAAAGAAAGTGAACAAAAACGAAAAAACAATGTTTTTCTGAAATGTGATGTTGTTGGGGTGGGGAGAATAAAACAGTTCCAGAAAAGCTCCTGCGTCGGTTTTCTTTTGGTTAAAAAAATCACTCAGTAAAAAAAAGAACTTTTTCATCACTCCCCTCAAACACTGCCAAAACGAAGAAGGACAGGATGTATGACACTTACGGATACCAAGTCTCAGCGGGTATGAGAAGCAAGGAGGTGTACAAGAAGAAATGGGACGAGTTCTTGCGGTTTTCAAACCTCGAGCGACTTGGTCCGCTTTGTATTGACACGGACCTCGACACCCCGACATGTACTGGCTTTTGAGAAAGGCAGTCGGTTCCTCGGTAGATTGCGTGCAAGTGAGGGAATATCCATCTGCTTGGAAGACGTCAAAACACCAAACATAGTATTTCGCGACATAAAGGGCAGATCAAATACTCACTGCCTTACATTCTCGGTTACAATTGAGTGACACAAAGGGCATATAATCTGCAAAATTACACGAGTTTTATTTCACTGAGTTAGATAATTATTATCTCATGAAATAAAGTGAACATTATTTCACGAGGTGGTGGGTGACTCAAACTGGGGCTCAACTTCACGAAGCGAGTGGAGTTCAGCATTTTGATTTCATGAGTGAAGTGAGTGTAATCATAAAAGTGATGTCACGAGCGATAGCGAGTGGGTATCACGTATTCCAGTTTGTGAATCACCCATCAGTTAAATAATGTTCACTTTAGTTTTCGATACGTAATTTTATACCACGCGTGAAAAACGTAAACAGGTGAAAAAGTGAGTGAAATAAGATTCGTTTTATTTCACGTTTTATTTCACGCAAATCGTGAAGGATTGGGTGGGGGAGTGAAATAAAAGATCACGGAGTGATCTGAAGGACACGACGTGTTCTTCCCTGGGCTCGTTCGCTCCTGAAAGTCTGTTGAAACGGAGGAAATCGTCCCATGTTTTCCTGTACTGCACACCACTGTTCATGTCGTCGAACAAGTTGTCATATGCATCCTCCATCTCCGCAAACTTGCGCGTGGGTTTAGGCATGTGTGTAAGAGGCAATAAATAATCTGTAATTTGAAGTGTGGTGGTGTGAGGGGTGGAGCGTGGGCTCAACGTTCCACTGTTTACACCTATAAATACGTTTTTCACTTGTGGAATAAAATTACATATTGAGTGAAATAAGAACATTTTCTTGCACTTGCCACTAAAAAGGCACCCTCGTGACTCTCACTCTTATTCCCCTCGCTTCGCTCGGGAAATAACGCACTCGGGCACCTTTTTAGTGGCGCGTGAAATAAAATAGTTCTTATTTCACTCGAATAAATAGTTATTATCTCACGGGCAATAATGTTGTGCTGCGTTTTCGAAATTCCTACAGTATATTTGACAAATGATGTATGACCACCTAGTACGGGGCGTCAAGGTTGGGTATGGTGAACAGTTCCTCGAAGTCCTATGACTGCAACCCTTTTGGTTGCATGCGCAGATCTCCTCCACATTGCTTTTGCGCCTACTCTCGGCATGGGTTTTGTTTTGTTCTTTGTGTGCGGAGATAATGTCTACTGTATTTTGTGTAATCTCCAGGAAGGAATTTCGAAAACGCGGCTAAACATTATTACACAAGTGAGATAAAAAATTGTTGGCTCTCTCTCTGTTGTTTTGGCTTTTGTTTTTTTGTCTATTTGTGACGAGGCCTGGAACACCTGAACATAGGCATATCTGGAAAATCTATCTGAGGTGTGGCAAATTAAATATATTCAAGCGTGTGGTTGAGGCGCACCTAAACATAAGTAAGTGCCAAGTCTGAACATTTATTTTCAGAGGCCTTAGTGAGGCTGTTTCGGCCTCGTTGCATTGTATCATGATGTAATAAGGTTCACATACTTTCGATTCAAAGAAGAGAAAGCACACAAGAAAATAAAATGCTGCAAACCACTGGGTGTGTTGTTTGCATCTACACAAGTAACTGAAAGTTAAACATTTACATACCTTGTCTTCCCCGTAGCCTCCGCCTTCGCTGCTGTCAAGCTGCCTTCTCTTGGTACCCAGTACCCAGTACCCAGTACCCAGTACCCAGTACCCAGTACCCAGTACCCAGTACCCAGTACCCAGTACCCAGTACCCAGTACCCAGTACCCAGTACCCAGTACCCAGTACCCAGTACCCAGTACCCAGTACCCAGTACCCAGTACCCAGTACCCAACCCAGTACCCAGTACCCAGTACCCAGTACCCAGTACCCAGTACCCAGTACCCAGTACCCAGTACCCAGTACCCAGTACCCAGTACCCAGTACCCAGTACCCAGTACCCAGTACCCAGTACCCAGTACCCAGTACCCAGTACCCAGTACCCAGTACCCAGTACCCAGTACCCAGTACCCAGTACCCAGTACCCAGTACCCAGTACCCAGTACCCAGTACCCAGTACCCAGTACCCAGTACCCAGTACCCAGTACCCAGTACCCAGTACCCAGTACCCAGTACCCAGTACCCAGTACCCAGTACCCAGTACCCAGTACCCAGTACCCAGTACCCAGTACCCAGTACCCAGTACCCAGTACCCAGTACCCAGTACCCAACCCAGTACCCAGTACCCAGTACCCAGTACCCAGTACCCAGTACCCAGTACCCAGTACCCAGTACCCAGTACCCAGTACCCAGTACCCAGTACCCAGTACCCAGTACCCAGTACCCAGTACCCAGTACCCAGTACCCAGTACCCAGTACCCAGTACCCAGTACCCAGTACCCAGTACCCAGTACCCAGTACCCAGTACCCAGTACCCAGTACCCAGTACCCAGTACCCAGTACCCAGTACCCAGTACCCAGTACCCAGTACCCAGTACCCAGTACCCAGTACCCAGTACCCAGTACCCAGTACCCAGTACCCAGTACCCAGTACCCAGTACCCAGTACCCAGTACCCAGTACCCAGTACCCAAATTGGTCGCCCCCTGGTTGGTCGAGAACCTAAAAATGCAAAAAAACGCAAAATTCATGTGTTTTGACCATGTCTGGGTACACCAAATACACACCTCTGAACAAGCCTATACCCAGTAGTAGGCAACAAGCGCTATTTTTTGACCAAGAAAAAAAAAATCCCCCAAAAATTGGGTGTAGTAGGTCATAAAATGGCCCAAAAAATTCAAAGAAAACCTCAGATTGACCAAACAATGAAAAAAATTTTCAAGTCAAATTTTCAGCCAAAATACGGCTATTTTGGTAAAACCATGTGTACTGTAGTGGCTATACAAGGCGATTTTCGGCCAAAAAAATTTTTTTGGCCAAAAAAAAAATTTTTTTTTTCGGCCCAAAAAAAAAAAAAATTTTTTTTTTTGGGTCCGACTGTCGGACCCCAGAGTCCGACAGTCGGACTCCAGAGTCCGTCTGTCGGACTCCAGAGTCCGACAGACGGACCCCTGAGTCCGTCTGTCGGACTCAGGGGGTCCGACTGTCGGACTCAGGGGGTAAGTCCGTTATTTACACACTCCAAGCACGACAGACCGCACCGTGCAGGTGTAAAAAATGTCCAAAAAAGTGGCGGAAGAAGAAGAGAACAATGAGAACAAAGGGGTGAGGAGGGGTACACTGTATTTGCACATTGCTATTCACAACAAAGACAGACAGAAGACAGACAGTACACCTCTTCGCAAAGAAGGATGTAGCAGGTGCTGACAAAAACTTAACAGTCGACCACCACATTGGGGGTCCCAACACACTTGCTTTTACAACACATCACAGTCACTATCTCGCTCCCAACACCACCACTGGAACTCAACCCACGTCTCTTGTCTTCGTGGAAGGACCAGCAGCAGCAGCATCTTTCTTCTGGGTCGTTGTTTCATAGCACATCTTTTCTCTTCTCATCTTGGAAATGCAACTTCATCAAAGTTCCAACGATACTCTCCCTCATCGTCACCACATCCTGGGCTCGACATTACATTGCATCCGTACGTACACATAACTAATTAATTATTAAAGGTGGCCACCCTCATGGACACCTGGGGATTCGGTTTATAAGATTCATGGTGGTGGGTGGTGGTTTCTGATGACCATAACAAAACAACTTTACTTCGTGGAGCTTGATGCTCCTTCATCCTGAGCGTGGTGGGGGGTGAATCTTGTGGGGGTACAGGTGGACTTAACATTAACAGGATTAACAGGAACTAAGTCATCTTCTTCCAACTACCCCAGGAAGTTTGATGTAACTTTTTCTTCACAGCACATCCAACATCCCGACAGGAATACACACTTACTAGACATGTCAAGGGTGATCCGAACGAGGCTAGAGTTTGGTCGGATCAGGATCATCATGATCTTCTACATCTGCGTTCGACACCCACTTTGGTAAGTCGGGCAGCTCACGCTTCAGCATGTCAGCACGGATGCACGCCATCATCTGCACGAACCAGAGTCTGTTGTCAGGGTCCAGAAGGCTCACTCCGTAGTCCTCGCCTGCTGTCAGTGCATCCATCGGAACATGCTCCACCTGTTGTAAGAAGTATACAACAAAAGTGATATTCATTGAATTGAACTCTAGATCTCCACTCGTGGGGTGGTGTGATTGTTGGCACAAAAATATACACAACAATAGTTATACCTTGAGCTTGTGGTCTGGGATGACACCCTCCTCGCACACTGCCTCAATCTGCTCTGCAGTCATCTCCATCCTGAAGAAAGCAACCCTGTCGTCGATGAGGCGGATGGCGTACAGCTCACATGACGCAAAGTTGCGCATCTTGTTCCGGTAGTGCACTGCAATCATCTCCCCAATGATTTGAGCAGCAGAGGCCTCCAGCATATCCGCAGTCGTGTTCTCTTTGCCCTTTTCGTCCTTCGGCAGTTTGTCCTCCCAGATAAACACAGGTTGTTCTGTTCCTCCCTTGTTGCTGCGCTTCACCACGAATACGTCAGCCTCACTGTTGATCTCCATTCCGGCAAACTTGAACTCGATTGGTTGGCAGGTGATCGTAAAATTCTTGCCATCATCAAACCCACACAACATCAGCAGTTGCATGGCCACACCGAACAACACGGCCTTCTCCTTGTCACACGGCGGCTCCACTCTCAAGGTTCCGTCCTGTTGGCGGAGGACCCTCTGCAGCTTTTTGAAGGTAGCGCTGACGTCCCGCACGACCAGGCCTGTACGAGGCAGCTCCCACGTTCCTTCCACGATGTCGTCCCTTCGCGCAGGGCACTCGGCAAACACTCTCTGTTGCGGCAACAGTTCGACGTTCTGGAGGTTGTCCTCGGTGAACCCAAGACCACTCTTAAATTGCACATCGCAAAAGGGTTCCACCCCCTTCAGGTCCCATTTCCTGGTGGGGTGCAGGTTACATTTGACAGTGGCTCTGTTGGGTGCAATTTGGAACTCCCTAAAGGGCTTCAGGTCAATCGGCTGGGTGGTCTTGTTCGACAGCGTGGGAGTAACTGAGAACGCCCGCGAGACAGATGATGGCAACCTGGTGGTACGTGCGCACAGCAGAAGACGACGCATTGTGTTTGTGTTTTATTTGTAAACTTCTTGGTCCTGGAGTATTATCCCAGATGCTGGAGGGAAGGAAAGAAGAGAACAAAGGGGTGAGGAGGGGTACACTGTATTTGCACATTGCTATTCACAACAAAGACAGACAGAAGACAGACAGTACACCTCTTCGCAAAGAAGGATGTAGCAGGTGCTGACAAAAACTTAACAGTCGACCACCACATTGGGGTCCCAACACACTTGCTTTTACAACACATCACAGTCACTATCTCGCTCCCAACACCACCACTGGAACTCAACCCACGTCTCTTGTCTTCGTGGAAGGACCAGCAGCAGCAGCATCTTTCTTCTGGGTCGTTGTTTCATAGCACATCTTTTCTCTTCTCATCTTGGAAATGCAACTTCATCAAAGTTCCAACGATACTCTCCCTCATCGTCACCACATCCTGGGCTCGACATTACATTGCATCCGTACGTACACATAACTAATTAATTATTAAAGGTGGCCACCCTCATGGGCACCTGGGGACTGGGTTTATAAGATTCATGGTGGTGGGTGGTGGTTTCTGATGACCATAACAAAACAACTTTACTTCGTGGAGCTTGATGCTCCTTCATCCTGAGCGTGGTGGGGGGTGAATCTTGTGGGGGTACAGGTGGACTTAACATTAACAGTATTAACAGGATTACGGGGATCAAGGTCCTCTACTATTTCAACTGCCCCAGGAAGCTTGCTATTTCACCCAGGCCACCTTTCCTTCACAACACTTTATCGAAGGCATGCCATGGGCACCACTATCCCCAGAGTTTTTTCGGATCAATAGCTTTTCCATGTACGTCCGACACCCACTTTGGTAAGTCGGGCAGCTCACGCTTCAGCATGTCAGCACGGATGCACGCCATCATCTGCACGAACCAGAGTCTGTTGTCAGGGTCCAGAAGGCTCACTCCGTAGTCCTCGCCTGCTGTCAGTGCATCCATCGGAACATGCTCCACCTGTTGTAAGAAGTATACAACAAAAGTGATATTCATTGAATTGAACTCTAATCTCCACTCGTGGGGTAGTGTGATTGTTGACACAAAAACATACACAACAATAGTTATACCTTGAGCTTGTGGTCTGGGATGACACCCTCCTCGCACACTGCCTCAATCTGCTCTGCAGTCATCTCCATCCTGAAGAAAGCAACCCTGTCGTCGATGAGGCGGATGGCGTACAGCTCACATGACTCAAAGTTGTGCATCTTGTTCCGGTAGTGCACTGCAATCATCTCCCCAATGATTTGAGCAGCAGAGGCCTCCAGCATATCCGCAATCGTGTTCTCTTTGCCCTTTTCGTCCTTCGGCAGTTTGTCCTCCCAGATAAACACAGGTTGTTCTGTTCCTCCCTTGCAGCGCTTCACCACGAATACGTCAGCCTCACTGTTGATCTCCATTCCGGAAAACTTGAACTCGATTGGTTGGCAGGTGATCGTAAAATCCTTGCCATCATCAAACCCACACAACATCAGCAGTTGCATGGCCACACCTGTCAACACGGCCTTCTCCTTGTCACACGGCGAATCCACTCTCAAGGTTCCGTCCTGTTGGCGGAGGACCCTCTGCAGATTTACGAAGACAACGCCTACGTTCTGGACGACCAGGCCTTTACAACATACAGGCACATCCTTCAAGTCCAGCTCCCACGTTTCTTCCACGATGTCGTCCCTTCGCGCAGGGCACTCGGCAAACACTCTCTGTTGCGGCAACAGTTCGACGTTCTGGAGGTTGTCCTCGGTGAACCCAAGACCACTCTTAAATTGCACATCGCAAAAGGGTTCCACCCACTTCAGGTCCCATTTCCTGGTGGGGTGCAGTCCGGCGCCATCCTTGCGAAAGAAGGTCAGGTTGATGGCATCTGAGGAAGCGGAAGAGGGGGGTACACTGTTGGCGCCCGCTCCGCTGGCCGCCTTCGCCATCTTTTTTGGTAAGTGCAGTTCGTCTTCTGACACGTGTTCACTCGTTGCCTTTCTCTTGGGCATATTGAGTATTAGTTGTCTTGTCTGTGTGTGCGTCATGTGGGTGTACGGGAATAGGGGTTGGTGCTGTGCTGCCGCAGAATAGCGGTGGTCTCGTGTACAAAGGCACACTCTTAGACAGGGAAACTGCGCTGCAAATTCTCAGAAAGGGTCAGCACCTGCAGGCTTGGACCTGAATAGGGAATGGGATGAAAATGAAAAACCCCTTTTTTTTTTTCCTCTGTTTCGCTGATGTCTGGACAGTCTCCCCAAACCCCGCCCGAAGCTAGAACCCTGGGGCAAATGTTCCTTGGCTGCCCCACTTCCCACTACTGCATACTATTATTTTTCACCTCAAGACAGGGGTAGAGGTAATAAAGGCTGTGAGGCTTGCGTGCTTTGTTTACTCAACAAAAATATAATAACAACAACAAACTCTGCAAGATGAATGAGCACCTCGCATACAGCAAACAAAAACAAAAAGCAAAACAATAGTAGTTACTCCTGCAGACACCTCCGACTAACCCACGGTATGGAAGCCAGATGCTGAGTACCGTAATCGTATAAAAAAAATGCTCGACCGTAAAAAAAGGTCAAACTTTCAGAAAAAAAATCCTGAAAAGCTTGAACATTACGGTCAATTTTTACGATTACGGTAGTTAAAAAACGTGCTAAAATGCGTTACGGCCGATAATTTTGGAAGAATGCAAGGACAAAGTACACTGTGGAACCACCCAACAGAAGATGTGAAAAGGAAATAATGGCTTTGCCCGTGTTGTGAAAAACGGGGGGCAAATTATTGTACTTCCCAAAAAAAGGGAAAGTAAACATTGTTCATTTTAAAAAAAAGTCTTTTTCTCGGGTGTTGAGCTTTGATCAATGGTTCTGGAGGAAGAGGAATGAAGTAGGTGCAAAAGTAGGAACAAAAACTTTTTTTTTCGTTGATTGCTCAATTACCCTTGAGGGGGTACGCTTTTGTAAGCATTAAAAAACAAAATACAGCTTCAAACCTTGAAATGAACTAAAGCCTCACTGTGCTCAGTCACCTTTACAAAAAACAAAAACAAACCTCCCCCTTCTAAGATGAATACGTCCCCTCATGCGCACACATCTCTGCCATTGTTAATAACCATACAGTCATCAACATATCGGTGGGGTGAAAACTCCAGGTAAAATCCCATGCAATATAATACGGAGCCTAGGCTCAGTCACGATCCTCCGTCAGGAGGGAGTGTCCTAACATGCTGTTATACGGAGACCGCCGTGCAAAGTACACCTTTAGTTTTTACCCTCCCCACCCCCTACCTATTTCCACTCCACAGGTGTTTGCTGCAGGACCTCCAATGGGCTGAAATCTCGAGTACATGGTTGAAATACAGGTCGGAACGTACCACTAGTATCATTGTGTTCTATCAGGCCGTACCGTTAACTGTAATAGGTCTAAGCTAAAAGCCTCTGGCCGACAGAACACTGTAGTGGCAAGGGAACGATGCCCTGAAGATTCCGAGATTCCGAGATGTGTGCATCAAAAACAAAACCACACTTCACCTATACAAAAGCGAAAAGGTTGCTTAAGATGAGTCTGAGCCTCTGTGGGGCTGAGCCATCTGCAAAGTTGAATACTGCAATCTTGTTTTTTGGGCATAAATGACGTGATGAATCCTTAAAAAAGTCTCATTAAGTAATATCATGTCATGTGCATGTACAACAGCGCAGTGCAAAAAGAGAAGTTCAAAGTGCAAAAAAAAAAAACTGTCAGGAAGAATTATTGAGTTCGCATGAAGTTCTTTAAAAAGAGATATGATGGCAGATGCAGGCAGACGAAGGCACGCTATGACAATAAAAAGTCAAGTTCAAAGTGCAAAAGTGCTCCCTCGCGCAAATGCAAAAAAAAAAAAAAAAAAAACAAAAAAAAAAAAAAAATAAGAAAAGGGGGGAGTGGAATTTTAAAGGGTTGTGATAAGAGAGTGGTTCCTAATTGCAAAAAGAAGGAGAAACCCACACAATGCAATCGAGGCCGACTACGCTTTTGAAAATAGGCAATGTCGGTGGATGGAAGATCGATCTGAGGCGTGGCTGAGGCGTGATTGTAAGTTTTTAGTGCGCAGCAGCCACGCACGTATCTGGCCTTAGCGAGGTTTACTCGGCCTCGTTGCATTGTATGGAAAACGCTGCAGAGAGAGGAAAAAAAATGGGGGAGAAAAGGACCTGGCAGGTCGATACTGTTGGTTGGACCTTTTGTTCTTTTCTATTTTTTCTCGCAAAAAAAAAATTCTGTGTTGAAAAATTTGTGTTGAAAAAGGTCTTGAAAGATGAAGCTGCCCCATTTTAACAGGGTACACATCTTCTCGCCACTCTCCCGTTTCTCGTGCGGGGAACGCTGGTTGGAACCTGGCATGTCTCTTCGCGGAAAAGGGGGTTGGTGGTGGAATAGTTCGAATTCAGAGGGAAAAGTGTGAGTTTTGTGTGCAGAGTTCACACCTGCCCCTGCACCGTATCACAGAAACAAAAGGTAGTTTTTCCAAAAAAAGGAAATTCAAAAAAAAAAAAAAATCATTTTTTTGTGTTTATGATCGTACTCTTAGAGGTCAAAAAGAAACAAACAAAATCAAAAAGGGGAAAATGCGGGGGGAGGTCTTTGGCACCGTTAGTGCGAAAGGTTCGTGCGGGGGAGGGGGGGGGCGAGAAAAAAACGCAAACAAAATATTTGTTTCTGCTGAATGTGGTGACTATTTTGTTCCCCCGGCCCTCCCCGGCTTCTACCCTTACAGAGTAGGAGATAAAAAGATATAGCAGCCCGACGCCCTCCGTTTTGTTTAGAGTCCCAGTACTTTACAAATGGTACTCAATACTGTGGCCCTCCGTTTTCTTTTTTTTGTGTTTTTCTGAAAACCCCTGTTGAGGGTTTTATTCCTCCCCCCCCTCCCTTCCTCCACTGCACCCCATATACATCTTCCTTTTTTCGTGCTTCACAGCATTGCTGAATGCAATGCGCATATCGTAGCTTCGGCTCAACTCTCGCTGCCAGAAAAAAGGGTAGCCCTTATATGGATAGAGGAAATCAGCAGTCCCGCCTCTGTGCTCTGTGCTCTGGAACAAAATGGGTCAGCTCTGTGCAACCTTCCTGGAGGCGTCCCAAATCGTCAAGCGCAAACGCACCCTCAGGAGCTAAAGGTAATCTACGTCCAGCTCGCTGACTCAGCAAAACCTAGTGTTCTATCGAAAGGGGCACACTACTGGCCTGCTCTGCATCTGCCCCGAATGACCTTTTTTTTGGCAGAGAAGTGAAGTTGTTGATGCAGGCACCTCCGACTGACCCGCTGTACGATGCCAGCCATCCGGATGAAAGCACAGAGAAAAAGAAGCCGGGGTGAGAGGGGAGCGGGAAAGGGGTGAGGAATATAATGGTTTGAGTAAAAGACAGGCGTCACGGTTTTTTTTGTCCCTTTTTTTTGGTAACGGAAAAGGTTTTTTGAGAAACGGGGTGATGGGGAATGAAAATGTTGAAATACAAAAGCCCTCTCGCAACAATACACCTAAAAAAAGAAAGGCCTCTGAGATGTACCCCCATAAGCCTCTCATTGCTTAGTCACTATTGGCACGCAAAAGATACTTATTTGGTGTGGCTGACCAACCCGAAATAGCAGAAAATAGCACCCCCCCGATTCATCCACACCATTCTTGGTTGAGTTATACATAGTAAGCAAAACGTTTTGGGGGCGAAGACCGCACACATTCTCACTTGGGAGTGTTGTTGTTTTTTTTCGCCTACTGTTTAGTTTCGTTCACCTTGTCGGCCTGGTGGTACTTCCACCGCGAATTGGTGTTCGGTGCATTTACCACGGTGCAAAAGTCTTTTCGATTAGCTTGAAGGGCCAAAAAACATGTAAAATAGAGTCAAAAACTAAGCAAAAAAACTGACTTCGCTTATGAGCTCTAACCTAATGCTTGCAGGATAGGGCTGCATATAGGAATATAGGAACGTGTCCTGCCACTGTTGTTCTTGAAAAGATGAAAGGGGGTGGGGTTTTGTAAGATGAACCTAAGCCTCTCATGATTAGGCACCTTGATCACTATATAAAAAAATTGGGCTTTTGTGCGCTCAAAGCTGGGTGTGTAACAAAAAAAAAGGTGGCAAAGGGTGTGAACTGCAATTGGTGTTGGGTGTTTTCGAAAATCAAAAAGCGAATCAACGCAGCCAATTACAAAAGTATGCTTT
The DNA here is from genome assembly GCA_964035575.1 of Rhynchopus sp. YZ270_cl-10. NCBI lineage: Eukaryota > Euglenozoa > Diplonemea > Diplonemida > Diplonemidae > Rhynchopus > Rhynchopus sp. YZ270_cl-10. The sequence continues at coordinate 1,549,457 of OZ037844.1, read as the reverse complement.
TGTTTTCCGTTTTGTTTTGTTTTTTCCCCAAAGCGCGCCCAATCTCTTTACTGACAACTAAAAGATGTTGTCAAAAAAAAAGGTGGGAGCTGTTGCGATGACATCTAGAGACGTTTTGACAGAACAAAATCACCGCACTCCATTACAAAAATAAAAAGCTAAAAAGGGGCACAGTAATACGCACGTAGTCATCCAAAAAAAAATAAAATAAAAAAAGTAGCCTTTGGGCGACATTGAGTACAGATCCTGCACTATGCAGGTGATTGTCGACACAACAAAAAAAAAGAGAAATACCACTATTGCGGTAATTTCTACTATTGCAGGCACACTTTTTCGCATTCGCAAAAGCAAATTTCAGGGAAATGTATTATCCCCGACCCCTGCTGAACATAGAGGTGGTATTTTAAAATGCTTCCGGAAATCGGTCAACGACCTGTCGGCGACCTGTCAATATCGACCCCTCCCGGAGCACCATAAAAAGCAACATAACTGCAACAATGCCTCATTCGTTTTTTGAACACAAATCTCCTCCCCATTGAGAGAGTTGAAAAAAAGAACACAAAAATATCACAATTGAAAGAATTTTTGAAGAAAAAAAAACACCAAAAAACAGCTCAGGCAGAACAAAACTGTTTTGTGGGGAGATCCGGGTGCCCGCAACAACAATATTCACAAAAAATCACAAAAAATCACAACAAATCACAACAAATCACAACAAATCACAACAAATCACAACAAATCACACAAAATAAATACAAAAAATCACAAAAAAAAAAATCCTATTCACAAAAAATCACAAAAAATCACAAAAATCACAAAAAATCACAAGCAATCACAAAAAAAAAATCCTATTCACAAACAATCACAAAAAATCACAAACAAAAAATCTTATTCACAAAAAATCACACAAAATCACAAAAAATAAATCCTATTCACAAAAAATCACAAACAATCACAAAAAAATCACAAAAAATCACAAAAAGTGGATGTGATTCTTTTTGATTTTTTGTGATTTTTTGTGATTTTTTGTGAATAGGATTTTTTTTTTGTGATTACTTGTGATTTTTTGTGAATAGGATTTATTTTTTGTGATTTTGTGTGATTTTTTGTGAATAAGATTTTTTGTTTGTGATTTTTTGTGATTGTTTGTGAATAGGATTTTTTTTTTTTGTGATTGCTTGTGATTTTTTGTGATTTTTGTGATTTTTTGTGATCGTTTGTGATCGTTTGTGATTTTTTGCGAATAGGATTTATTTTTTGTGATTTTGTGTGAATAAGATTTTTTGTTTGTGATTGTTTGTGATTTTTTGTGAATAGGATTTATTTTTTGTGATTGCTTGTGAATATTGTTGTTGCGGGCACCCGGATCTCCCCATTTTGTATCTTTTTTGAAAAATGGACAAATTGTAGACACCACCTTGAATTCTACGCTTTTGTTGTGCATTAATTTTCTCCCAACAATGTAGTCTGAGACAACACAAAAAACGCACACACCACAACACCCCCCCACCTCGCTTTCTATAAAACGTTCCTTTGCCCCCCCCAACCCAGCCCTACGTCTTTATGATCACATCCCACCTCAAAAATATGGCAAATTCAAAATCCCCCTCCCCCTCAAACACCCCCCCTCCCAACTACCCGAGAAGTGCAGCCTGCTTCCTTGCTGTAGCCACAAAGTCTTTGTCGATGGGGGCAGGGCACACCTCGTTTCTGGTCCGTTTGAACATCCAACGGCCGCAGGGCGTGACTACCATACCGAGCATTTTTTCTGGGGTTACTGAAATGCGTTCAGCGCTTGCGAGATCCCAAAAGGCCACCGAGGAGCTGAGAGCGACCACGAAGTAGCCTCCTGTTGAAGACATGGCGACGTTGAGGGGCACACCCCCTGTTGAGACTATGTGCACACAGACTCCGTCGGGAAGCGCCCAGATTCGTAACTCCCCTTGCACCCCAAGACTCACCGCGACCCCACCACAGTCGCCTACAGCTACTCCAAGAATTGGGTCGGAGTGCCCCTCCAAAACCTTCGCTTCACTTCCATCCAACCCCCACATCCGTAACGTCGTATCCAATGAGCACGACAAAATGATTTCAGGTGTTGTGACTACTTTGTACACATCCCCGCTGTGCCCTTCCATTGTGTTGATACAGAGACCAGTGGAGTTGTCCCACAGCTTGAGCACCCCGCCTTTGCCAGCAGAGATAACGGACCCTCCAGAGTGAGTGAATGCAAGCGTGTAGAGGTGTGTGTCGTGGCCGGAGAGGGTGTGGATGAGGGTGCCGTCCGCTGCGTCGAAGATGCGGGCGTTGTGCTGGCATGTGGCAGCAACCCAGCGGCCGCAGTGCGATATGCCTACACCTTCACGGCCCATGAAACGGTCTCCGTTAGGTGCTTCCCAAAGGCATGTTCCGGTCTCGGTATCATAATAGGAGACAGACTCGCCACGGAAAAGCACAGCCAGGCGTTTCCCACAGCGTGTGACCGCAATGACGCTTGCTTTGATTTTGCAGGTGAAGGAGGTGACGTTTGCGGAGGTTGGTGTTGGGGAGGTGGTGGTGGTGTCTTGTAGGGTGCAAGTGGGTGGTAGTTCTGCTGACATTTGAGAAGCAACCTCAAGCATGTTAATTTGAGGAAAATGCTCAGAGTCTTTCTTTTTTTTTGACTCAAATTTGACAAAAGGATACAAAAAAAATGGAAAAGTTTGGTTTGTATTGTTGTCCGCTTCTACAAAAGAAGAAGAGAAAAAGAGGGAGAGAGTCGCCAACAATTTACCTGGTGTGAGGGGGGTAGTGTGGTGTGAGGTGGGGAGGAGGGGATAGAGTTGTAATGAAAAAAAAATGAAGGGGAGGAGGGGAGCGTATGGTGTGGGGTAAATTCGTATCGGGAGAGGGGAGATGCAAAAAGAGAGGAGGGAAATTTAAAAAGTTTATAAGATAAAGTGAAAGCCTTTTCGTGTGTAGTCACTTTGAAAAAGAGGAAGTAATAACTGAGAAAGGAATATAAAGAATGTGGCGTGGCTGAATGGGGGGGCACAAAGGGTGCGACCTTCAGCCACACCAAGAAGTAGGTTTTTTTTTTTTTTCATTGACTGTGCACCTTCACTTCAGTGACGAATCAATTACCTGTCGGGTGAATTGGCGCCCCGTTTATTGGTTACTATTTTTCCTTTAAAACGACCGTATTCACGACGTTGAAGTAAATCACATTACTGGTGCTCCTGATAACCCCATTTTGCGTACTTGTTGCGTACTTGTTGCGTAGTTCTTGCGTACTTCGTGAAAGCACGGGGCTTCATTTTCATTTTGTGGGTATTTTTTTTTTTGAAAAAAATTCTCGCTGGTGAAGCTTTTAAACGGCATTTGCAATTTCGGAATCCGTCCGGCCAGTGGTGGGGTCAATTTGCCGAAATGGACAAGTTCTCGTTTTTGATCAATTTTCGTACAGTACACAGTACACAGTACACAGTACACAGTACACAGTACACAGTACACAGTACACAGTACACAGTACACAGTACACAGTACACAGTACACAGTACACAGTACACAGTACACAGTACACAGTACACAGTACACAGTACACAGTACACAGTACACAGTACACAGTACACAGTACACAGTACACAGTACACAGTACACAGTACACAGTACACAGTACACAGTACACAGTACACAGTACACAGTACACAGTACACAGTACACAGTACACAGTACACAGTACACAGTACACAGTACACAGTACACAGTACACAGTACACAGTACACAGTACACAGTACACAGTACACAGTACACAGTACACAGTACACAGTACACAGTACACAGTACACAGTACACAGTACACAGTACACAGTACACAGTACACAGTACACAGTACACAGTACACAGTACACAGTACACAGTACACAGTACACAGTACACAGTACACAGTACACAGTACACAGTACACAGTACACAGTACACAGTACACAGTACACAGTACACAGTACACAGTACACAGTACACAGTACACAGTACACAGTACACAGTACACACAGCCTATGCGGTGGTCATCCCTGCAAAAAACCTTGGAATTTTCCCCCCCGCAAAACATGCTTTTCTTTTGCTTTTTGCCACTTTCAGGTGATTTCGGCACTTTTGGGGTCAATGTTGTGCACAAACTGGCTTCTGGAACCCTAAAACCAAAAAAACCCAAAAAATACCCACAAAGTAAAAATGAAGCCCACCCCCATTTTGCGTACATTTTGCGTACTTGTTGCGTAGTTGTTGCGTACTTGGGATTTTTTTTTTCTGGAGTACCAATTACTTGTGGAGTTTACATGTCTTGTGTTTAAGCTGTACGCTTACGTTTTTACGTGTACAAGTAAACTATTTTCACAAGTAAAATTACATGTAAAACCACAAGTAAAGTCATTTACTTCAACGTCGTGTTGGGTAAAAAAATATCCCCTCCCCCTCTAAAAAATGAGTTGGGAGTTGAGAGAAAAGAGATAGAGAGATAAAGACAGATGCTCAGGGTGTTAGTTTGGCACTCGGAATTATGACCAAATGGTGTGGCTGAAACCAGCTATTCTACAAGAAGAAGTCCACAAAAGTGTACATTTTTTTTGGGCTCGGCCACATCACCAAAGGTATAACCCTGATTTTTTGAGGGGAAAGATAACTTTTAAAAAGAGAAAAATGTATCAGTTTTGTGAATAATCACCTCAAGAAAAGATAACTTTTTGACACTAGAGTGTTAGCTACCTCCCGGCACGCAAACACACACTATTGCAAATACAAAACTGAAATCTCGCACAAAAATAAAATCGAAAGTTGTGATAAAAAAAAGGTTAACGAAAACGGGTAGAAAAAGGGGTTCAGATGACTCTAAGCCTCTCACAAAAAGTGCTTAGTCACCCTTTAAAAAAAAAAGGGAAAATGACTGTGTAGTCCTTTCTGCAATACCTTTTGGCTGTCTTTCTTGCCTTTTTGGGCACCTACAATCCATACACCGCATAGAGCGGCCTACACAGTTCTCCCGTTTACAAAAATATTCATAACAAATCAAAAAATGCGTGTTTTGCCACGCACACTAGGTTCCTTTGGTATTGTGTTCTGTGGCGGGGGGGAAAAGTATTGGAGCATGACGTAAGATTCCTCGCTCAGTCGCAGTATGGCTTGGTGCACTTTTTTTCCTTTTCTTTTCAACATCACCCAACCGATAGGTAGCTCCTGTACGTAACTGCCACTATAATATATCAAAAGAAAGCCCTCCTTTGCAGAGTGGGTGGGGAAAAAAGCGCCGCCAAAGAAAAGTAAAGAAATTTATAAAAAAAATAAAAAGAAAAACGTGAGCGAAGAGATAACGTCGCAGTTCCAACCCTCCTATACACAACGGATCTACCGTAAGGAAAGTGCTATAACTATAAAATAAAAATGGATGGAAAGTGGAGCTTGCACAAGTGGCAAACTTCACTATTCCAACAATTTATCAAAAAAACAAAACAAAAAACCCCCGGCACCCATTGACACAACATTTTACAGTAGTCCAAAATGTATTTGGCATCCAAAAAAAAGTCGCTAAATTAGCCCCAAAAAAAATATCCTCTAATCCGCCGTATTTGAATGCAAAGTTATTTGTACTACTGAAAGAATGTGAAGTTGGAACGTGCAAGAATTTTCATTTTCATGGACACAACGACGTAACACACCTCTGCCAGGAAGGGTGGCAGAACTCCACACTTCGTCGACACATTTCCTTTTGCACTTTTTAAGTAGTGACAAATCACCAAGAAACAATGCAAGAAAAAAAGCCGTTAAGAAGGGGAGTGAAGTGTGTGGATCGGTAGTGTCAATTCATATGGGTAAAAAAATGCGAAGCTGGTGCTATCCGGGGGGCGGCGTTTTGCAAAGTTTCACAAAATTTCAATCAAAATCACAACTTTTCACAATGGTGTGTGTACATAGTTGTGAAAAGTTGTGAAACGTTGCGAAGTGTTGTGACACATTGTGAAACGTTGTGTATAGGATTGAAATTTTGTGAAACTTCGCAAAACGCCGCCCCCCCCGGATAGCACCAACTGAAGCTTTTTTTTATGGCAAAAATCTGAAGGCGAACTGCAGACAAAAAACGATCATTGTTTTTTGAAGGAAAGAACGTTGGGAAGACGGAAAAAAAAAACAGATAAGAAAACAAACAAAACAAATAAGTCGGTAAGATGCTGAACTTCGTTGTCCAGGCACCTTAGATATACCACCTCCCCCCCCAAAAAAGAAAAACTGAAAAAATTGAAAAAAAAAGGAAGAAAATGAATACATCTTTCGCTGCACATCTTATTCCACATCCCCTTTTGTGAAAGGTGTGACAAATGCGTTCAACAAAAAAGCATCATTTTTTAGGGAAACAAAAAAAAATAATAAATCTGGTGACAGTGTCCACATTGTATCTAGTCGACCATGCGGACATGAGTCGACCATCAATGTTATGGACTCGTCCGGAAACCCCTCTGGTAAGATTCATCCTTTTGGGTATTTTTGGGTTTTTTTGATGATGTCCCCCACAAAAAGTGCATCTAGGTGATATTCTGATATGAAAATAGGTTTTTGGGGGGGTCTGAGGCTATATTTTCGCTTTTTAATCAGATTTTCAGCCTTTTATTGTCGTTCTTCTGGATCTCTTCTCTCTTTCTCTTAATCCTGCCATGCCGCCTTGACAAGGTTTCATTGACCTCTGTCAAATCTACTGGATCAATGCCAGGGACTTTTGCTTTGCGGGTCACCTTGGATGTGGAGACTCCATAGTAAATACAGGTTCCCTCCATGTCAGAGTACACGCTGAAATGACACGACTGTTGCTCGGGTAGCAGTACACAGAAGAAAAGAGATTGATGGAAAGAAGGGTGCACTGATACGTATGAGTACGAGGGAATGAGATAACAAAGGCCTCTGTGTGGGGAAGCTCGCGCAGGGCACCGACAATGACCCCTACGGTAAGGATCTCCTGACAACAAGAATCATCAGAGAGATGGTTCGAAACGACACCAAGTGTGCGTCGCACCCATTCTTACCGTGTTTCTCGACAAAAAAGTGAACTTCACTGCTGTCATTGCCACGTTTATGAAATGTCCAAAAATACGTAAAAAAATATAAGTAAAAAGGGGGGGAGCGGAAATAAACAAAATAATGATCAAAATATGCCCTCTGGGGTGGTAGGTGTATGGCGGGTATCAAAAAATTGGGTTGTTTGGGTGTTTTGAGCAGAAAAACCTCAAAAAACCCCCAAAAGGATGAATCTTACCAGGAGGGTTTCCGGACGGACCCTTATGAACAAATCAGCGTGCCCTGTACCCTGCAGGCGTAAGCCCTGAATGGTAAAGCATGGACAGTTAAGACAAGCCGAACACATAGCCATCTGCGTTTCTAAACGCATCTGTTCCACATGAACTGGACATGCCACAAGACGCAACACAATGCCTCGGGGGTGGACCCCAACCACAACAACGGGACCCAGTGAGAAGTGACAAGTGAAAAAATGACAAACGAATGTAGGTAAAGTAGGTAAAATGACAAGTAAATCAATTGTCATGACAGTCACTCATTTCACTTTGTCATATTTATGACACGTGTTTCACTTGTCACTTGTAACTGGGTCCCGTCGTGCATGCATGTCTACATCCATCTCCTGGTTTTCATCTGATATGCCCTCTCTCGTCCAACAACACAACACCGTCACAGTGGATTCGTATTTATTCTTTTCTTTCGATGTTCATTCGTTATAATAGAAAAGGACAGTACACTAAGAGACAAAAGAGACAAAAGACAGAAAAGAGAACGGGTAAAAAAATTATTGTTTCACATACTTTCACATCAAAGAGAAAGTACAAAAAAAGGATGTTCTGTTCAGATACATCCAATCGTTTGTTTGTTGCAATCATAAATGGTAGTCTGGCAGAGTCTGGCTGGAATTTTTTGGACTAAAGCACAATAAAGTCTGGCGAGAAAAAAAAGTCTGCCAGACTCTAGACTGCCATCTATGAAAAATGTAAAAAAGAAAAAAAGAGAAAAAGTTTCTTTCCGATGAACCTAAGCCTTCTCGTGCTTAGTCACCTTAAAAGAGGGAGGTTCGATGAGCGCCAGAATCACGCAATACAAGAGAACATTTGATGACACATCAAGCTAGAAAATAAACATACAGAATGCCAGAATTCATTGAGGGTGGGGGGGAAACCAGGGAGATTTACACTGTGTCTTTGGGTGGTCTCGGGAACCACACGCAAGATTTTTTTATGTGTTTTTTTGTATCTGGTTTTAAAATCTTTGTTAAGATCTTGGTTTTTTGGGATGGGGTTTTTACTGAGATCACAGTTATCAAAAAAGAAAAATGAAAAAAAGAGTTGGTGCTTCACACAGTCCAGCCCCCCCCTCGCAGTGCTTCACCACATACAAACACTGTTACCACCAACACCTATCCCTGAGAGCCAAAGCATGAGACTGCCGATGAACTCTGACCCCGCATTCCTCTTTTACCCCGTCTCTTGACGTATGGTGTCATACACAGGATGGGGAGAGAGGGAGAAAGTGGGTAGAGATCAGCGAAGGGAGACCAATACTGACGGGATGGGAGTCGGAACAAAACAAAAAGATGAACCCATAAACCTCTTCTTACTTTAGTGACCTTTAGAAAAATAGAACATAATCGAGATGAAGTGCAACATCATGTTTCCCTTCGTAATAGCTACAAATTGGTAGTTTTATATCACGGCGTCCACACGAGGGTTCCCATGGTCCTTAGGTCGTTTCCGTCAACCCAATGCGAGCCTGCACCGTTTACATTCCAGGACACATATCCTGAGGATTTTTCGATCTCCATCTTTGCAATTTCCCACCCTTCGTCGCCGCCGTGGAAGACGTATACTGCGAGCACATCGACCGGGGCAATGGGAGAGGATGTACACGAGAACACACGGACCTCGGACACCCCTGGGGCCACGACCTCCCCAGCCCTGTAGTACACACCGTTGTTGCTGTGCAGGCCGATCCGGAACGACCCGGAGCTCCCAGACGTGGCTTTGCTTCCTGTTGTGAAGCGGATGTTCACTGTTTGTGTGCCTGCAGCTGCGCTGTGGGGCTCTGTGACAGAGGCGATGGTAGGCGCGGCTACGTAAACCAGAGAGGACACCATTCCTGCGCACGCACCGCAGATCCACCTGCTTGGGTTGAGTGCAAAGTCGCGTAGGTAGTGGCGTGTCCAGACGCCGTTGAGACGGACCTCGACAGAGGCAAGGAAAGTGTCGTCGCTGCCCGACGCCGTGACCCTGACGTACTCCAGGTCGGCTTCAGGGAAGGTGGACCCCGCTGCGCTCAGCTCACGGACCTCGCCCACCCCTGGTGCGGTCAGGGTGGGTAGCGTGAAGGTCTCGCCTGCCAGGCTGGTTGCGGTCACCGTAAAGGCGTTGGTGGAACCCATAGCAGGGCGGGTGCCCATTGTAATACGAACTGCAATGGTGAAGGTGGTGCCGGGTGCAGGGGCGGAAGGCTGGGCATAGTATCTGTGGAGGGTGTGAAGTGGTGTGAAGGGAGGGGTAATGAGTGTGTGTTTGATAATAGGGGATACTTTGCGCAGAATATGGCCCCAAGATGAGTGTGTGTGTGTCCAATTCCTCAGCAAAAGGGCTGTTCTTGTTCAGCCCGCACTGCCGCATTTTTCCCCTAGGATTTGATAAGGAAAAAAAAACAATACCTGAGTTCAACAGCCGCATCATTTGCCTGTGTTCTATCCAAGACGTGCCCGTACCTGCCCCCTTGCGCGGGGAGGATCCACGCTGAGTAGACTCCACTGACACCCACCTCAACCTTGTCGACTGTCCAGCTGTCGACACCGGTGGGGTCACTGATCTCTATGTGGTCTACGTCTGAGAGGGGAAGGGGGCAGGTTGTGACGGCAAGTGTCTCGATGCCTGTGGGTGATGCGAAGCCTGTGGGCACGTCGTAGAAGCGTGCGTTGTTGAAGTGCAGACGGACGGCGAAGGTGGCGACGGAGCCATCACCTGCCGCACTGCCTGTTGTCGCACGGATGCTGAACTGATGTGCCCCCGGTGCCAAAGGTGGTACGTCCCTCGCAAACAACAGCATCCCAGGCGCCCTCTTGTTGTCGCTGTCTGCCACGTCAATCCAGTGTCCATGCTGTCCCCCATGATGCGGCAGGACCAACGTCTCCCACACCACCCCGGTCCACAGCTCAACAGACCGAATTTTCCATCCATCCGGATGCGTCGTACGGAACTCCACTGCTGCAATGTCCTTCGCAAGCATGCCTGACAGACCTTCGAAGATACGCACCTCCCCTGCGTCAGGGTGGTGCACGGGAGACACCGCTGTGCGCGTTGCGTCGATCAAATGGATGAACACTGCGAACGACGCCACGGACCCATAGCTCCCTTTCCCGGAGCTGGTTGTCACACGAAACGTTGCGCCAGGTGGGGGAGCCGACGTTGGTGGCGAATCCGTTGACGGCGCCGGCGTCGGCGGCGAATCTGTTGGTGGCGAAGGCGTAGGTGGCGCTGAGGTGGGCGGTGACGGTGTGGGTGGTGCTGGGGTTTCGGGTGCATCCGTTGGCGGCGCAGACGTGTCTGGAGCTATCGTGGGTGGAGCCGATGTCGGCGGAGCTGACGTCGGTGGAGCACTCGTCGGAGGCGCAGACGTCAATGGCGCCGACGTATCCGGAGCAGGCGTCGGAGGGGACAACGTCGGCACTGCCGTCTCCGGCACCTTCGTGGGCGGCGCATCCGTTGGTGGTGCATGCGTAATGCACGGTGCCCACGCCTCACTCACCTCCATTACATGATCGGCAAAGGTGACATGATCAATGTAGTACTCTCCATGCCTCGCAAAGGGCGAGCCCCCCAGATGGTACTCCCCAATCGCCATGCCTCCGTACCGTGAGTTCTGTTTCAAATCCATGACCACCGACTCTGTCAGCACCACGACACCGTCTACCCAGAGGTTCATCTCTGATGCAGATGCGGAGTAGGTCAACACAAAGTGGTACCACCGGTCCAGAACCATTCTGGTCCCCGTTGCAAAGGAAAAGCCACCGGAGACAACCGAAACGTCGCCCTGGTTGTCCGCGTACACCCAGGCACCCCAGTTTCCTCTCACATTCCCTTCTTTGTCAGTCCCTCCGATCGTAAAGAAAGCGCGTTTTCCATACTCCACTGCTTTAACGTAGCCTGCTGTTGAAAAATCGCTGTTTCCAGTAGGCGCTCCGTTGCTTGCTTTTAAGTTGATGAAATCGGAGGGGAGGACGTGGTAAGAAGCGCCGGTCGCGCACATCTTATCCACTCCGGTGCCAAGCGCAATAACCTTCGAGGAGCTAGTCTGTGCATATGTGTCAATCACAGTGGGGCCATCCAAGGGGTACTGTGAATAGATGCTCGCCTGGACGAGGGTGGTGCACAGCAGCACCACGAAGGTGAGACGCATGACTATGGTATGGAGAAGAGAAAGACAATGAGAGACGTTGAAAAAGGGGGAAAAGGTTTGTCTCTGTTTTGAGGTTGGTTTATTGGGGGAAGTGAAGGGAGAGTCTGGGAAGCTTGAAAAATGTTTTGAAAGTACTTTTTATGCTCTGATTACTTTTGAGTTGTAGAGGAGAGTGTGTGGGGAAGAGTTTGAGGAGATGTGCAAAAATTATTATCGAAGATGATATCGGGTAATAGTGGCAGTATTGTGATGGGAGTTGAAATACGCAAAATACATCAAAATACACTGTGTATTGTGATGTATTTTGATGTATTCCAATGGGCTCCCATCACAATACTGCCACCATTAATATCGGGTGGGGGTGGCGGAGTGACTTATGCGGTCAATAGAATCATAGATCATTGTTTGCTTTTTTTTTTTCGATCTGCCCATCATTAATACATCATACAGCCACTAAGGGTGGGGCTCTTGCATCGATTCATAGGTTACCTTTCTACCTAGAGTAGAAAGGCTCACTCTACGAATCACAATTACCGGCACCCTGTCCGTAAAAGGTTCGGTGGACAAAATAATCTTTTAAAATGGGAGAAAAAAAAAAGTCAAGTTTCGTAAAAGGAAAGGGGAAAAATAAAAAAGCAAGGGAAATGTTAAAAAGGGAGGCCGTTGTGTTTGATCGCATGCCAGAAAATGTCCCATTTTATTTTGGCGTAGATTACATACACGGTAAAAAAAAGAGGGGAAAAAAAAGGTGTCTAGAGATGAGGGTTGATCCTCTCGGTGAGGGGGGGGGGGACCGTTCCTTGAAAAGGAAATAGCGTTGAACTCTGCGGCTCACCTAAAATAGATTGTCGATAAGAAGAAATGAAATATAGGTTAATAATATTGATGGAGAAGGGGTAGAACCACAACAACATCACGAAACAATATGAGAAAGTGGCTATCCATTGATGCAGGCACCCTCCGACTGCCCGAACAAAAAAAACAAAAAAAAATGTGAGCTTGCAGGTACTCCCCCCGCCCCCGTTCGCTTCGTGCAACTCTTCGGTTGACCGGTTGTCGTGTGCTAAGGGGCAGTGTTGGCAGGTTTAGTACAGGGTGCTTATTCCAAAACCCGCAAACCCGTTTCTTACTGGGGGGTTACAGAGTCTTCATATAAAACTAAAAGTTAAATATAATGGTGTTCCCGAAAGGGCCCATATTGACAGGTCCTTGACACAAGGTTTACAGGGGAAAATGACACACCCCCCCTATATTGACATGTCGTTGACATGTCCCCGACAGCAGATCGGTAACACCATATAAGATACCCTTTCTTATATTCGACCCCCAGTAATACAGGTGTATTGAACAGTATTAAACCTGCATTCAACTGTATTTAACCCATTAAACTGTACTACACTTTTGGAGTGATGTACTAGACCAACACTGGGTATGGGGGATGGGGGGAGCGGAGGGGAGGGGTAACACAACATCTCTAGAGCTCTCTGTCTTGGCGTCCCATGTTTGTCCGTGATTGTTTATGAATATACCTCGTATTGTTAGTGTCGCCATTGGGGGTGTAGTAAGGAAAAATCATTTGTACGAAACAGATTGAAAAAAACACACTCAAATGAGATGTGGAAAAAAAAACTGTCGAGAAACATGAAAACATAATGAAAAAAGACAGCAGGATACGCTCGCGACGTCATTCAAAAAAAAAAATGAGGGAAGCAAGTTATTTTTTGGGCTGAAGCACATAAGAAAAATAAAATAAAAGTTGTGGTAAGATAGTTTGAAGCCTAGCATGCGAGAAAAATAGCATTTAGAACTTCAAGGATACACATAGGAAGGATTTTTTTTTTTTGAACGAATAATAGTGAATAGTACGAAGCACAACAAATATACCCAAAAATAGGATACGGGATGGATATACAGACTGCGTGAGGAAGGTGGGCCCAGCATACAATGTACTAGGCTGCTGTCTGCAACAGGTAAAAGCTTACAACAGCTGTGCACTGTTCGATGAAATGGAAAGATGCAACACACAACAACTGGGCACTGTTTTTTGTGCGCACAAAAGGAAAAAAGAAAAAAATGCAAACGCCCCACCAAAAACCTGGGGGCGTAGGCAAAAAAGAATTGTTTGATTATAGACTATCACAAGATAGCGGCCACGATTTTTCTTCGCTTCAGGCATTGAACAAAAGACAATCACGAAAACAATCACACAAAAAAAAAAAGGGGGGAAGAGAAAAAAAAGGGGGAAAAGAGAAATTTTGGACACCTTCCAGAGAAGTCAGAAGTGCAAAACGCCTCACCGTTCAACGGCGGACGCAGACACTGGTTCCCCACGGGCAACAAAAAAAAAAAAACAAAAAAACAAAAAAAATACCCAACTGATAAAAACATGGATAGAGAACGCGCGTGGACGCAACTACGCCGTCCACGCGCGTCCTTTTTTCTGTTTTTTTTTGCGTCGGCGCGCGTTCTCTATCCATGATAAAAACCCATTCTATGGATATGTGCGAACATATCACAGTAACCACCTGCTTTGGCAACAATGTGGGAGAGCTACAAGCAACATGATAAATTGCTGGTGTTTTTTTGGGGGGAGGGGGGGGCGTTTTTGGGGAAATTTAAAAGGGAGGGGAAAAGAATGTGATCACCTTCCACACTGCGGGCAAGCCAACGAAGGTTGCAGATCAACGCACACTGAAACATTTTTTTTTTTATTTCGAGAGAAGGGTTTTGACCAGAAAAAGGGGGCAACAAATGATGAGCCCAAAGGAGCTGCGGTTTGAACATACGCGCCTTTCGTGATCAGACACCCAGAAAAAGAGAAAAAAAAATAGAAAAATCCACAAAATGAGATAAGCTTTCGCTTTTACAGTGAAAAGCGAAAAGGGGGTAGTTTCTTTTAGGTACACAAAGGCTCCGGATCCATTCAAGTATCACTCAAGCTCCCGATCGTCACCATCCGTCCACGCGATGGGAGGGTGTGGGGTGTACAGCTTCTCGGCACAGTCTCCAGACTCATGCTGGGTAGAGCTGGCGGTGATGTGGCTCAGACGCACAAACACAAGCTCCAGTGACTTCTCGTTGATGGCATAATCCACCACACCTGTAGTTGTGGGTGTTCTTGAATTGGTGCAGACTGATGGGAGGGTTGCTTCTGAAGCGAAGTAGTGACACCCAAGGATGACTATCCCTTTTACCTCTTTTTTCTTTATTTTTTGTTTCATTGAAAACTTGGTTGTATTAGTGTAGACAGAGGATGAACTCCACTATTTCATTTTTAATAAAAGGACATACCCAACCGCAACCTCTCTGCCTCGATGTTCCTGAAGAGCCCTGGGAGCGATGCCGACTGCTTGGGGATCTGCACTGTGATCCTTCCCTGCGCACTGCTGACAACCTCTGCACCTGGGTAGCTGTTGACGAGGTGCGCACGCGTCACTTCTTCGCATTCGTCGCGCGACACTTTCACCGTCACTTCGTACGCATCACCCAACTTCTGCTTCAACTGCGCCAAGGTACCAAGACACTGCAGCCTCCCCTCTACCATGATAGTAATTCTATGCCTCAGCCTCGACAGCCCTTCGATCTCCTCCAAATGGTGCGTCGTGATGATAACAGAAAGGCCAAGCGTTTTGATTGCCTTCTCCAACGCATCCCACAGCGCACGACGTGCCATTGGGTCCATCCCCGCCGAAGGCTCGTCAAGGAAAAGCGCGGCAGGTCCTCCCATCAGTGCAATCGCCACGCTCAGCTTCCTCTTATTCCCTCCGGAGAGCTCGTTCGGTAGTTTATCTCTGTGGTCTGAGAGCATCGTTTTTGAGAGCAGTAGTTCTACGCTTGGGGTAATATGCGCTTCAGGTACTCCACGAATTGCGGCAAAAAGATGTAAATGCTCTTCGGTAGTAAGGCCTTCAAGGAGAGAGTTGAATTGAGAGCAAAACCCGAGGTTTTCATGTGCACGTTGCGCATCAAGCACGACGTTGTGTCCAGCAATGAAAGCCTCCCCTTCGGTGGGAAGGGTTTCGCCAGAGAGGACGGAGAGGGTCGTAGTTTTTCCTGCGCCGTTTGTTCCGAGGAAGGCGAAGAGCTCGCCGGATTGGACACCAAAGGAGACACCACGGACTGCAACCTTGGCAGGAGCACCTCCTCGAGCTGGAAACGTTTTGGTCAAATTCTGTACCGTAACGTAATCACCTTCACGCCCTCCGGGGTGTCCATTCACCTCTCTGGCATGCTCTGCTACAGACGGGTCTACATAGAATGGAGTGTCCTGGGCACCGTGTTTCGACTCCCCGGTCACTTCGTTGAAGTAGTACTCCTTATCGTTCTGTACACAACGCAGCCATGCTCCACAGCGTGCTAGCACCTCATCACCGTCTCTGGGTAGTGTTGCACCTTCATTGGTGTGGTTCGTGCTGTCGGTTGGAAGCATCAGATGGGTTTGCTCGTGGTCGCCGCTTTCGATGTCGCGGTATTTCCCGCTTTGCTGCTTCTTCTTTCTCCAGCTCAAAAAACGGCGGACCTTTTGTCTCAGTGCTGCGCTCTCCATGAGGCAAAGTATAACAGCGAGAATGGGGATTTGGAAGAGCATGTACAGGAGGTTGTACCCGGTGATGTCGAGGGCAAAGGGTGAAGGGATCGTCGCGTTTTCGTCGAAGGCGTTAGCGAATTTGCGAGAAGAGAGTTGGATGATGGAGTCGCCAAGGCAGAAAGGCGGGAAAATGCGGAAAATGAACTTCAAAACAAACGTCGCATCGTGAGTAGCGTGAATCAAATTCAAGGTAAACGCAACAATCGGAACCAAAAATCCGGTCAAAAATGAGATAACAGTCAACCCATCCTGTGCAGTGCTGGCCTGAGCTGTCAATAACGACATGATATACCCCATCAAAATCGCGACCACAGAATAAGCGGAGAGTACAGTAAAGATCGCTAAGGCAGATTCAAAAGATCCGACAAATGGCGTTAAATTGGTGATCAAAAACCCAACAAAACAGATCAACGTTGTCATCAAAAGCGACAAAAAATCGAATGACAACGAACTCGCCCAGTACACCGCGATATGCGTACCAGATAACAGCTGAACGTGCTTTGCCTTGGTTTCCTTCTCCTTCGCTGCTGCGGTTACAATCGAGGTGGATGCCAGAATAAGTGGCACCAAAATGACTATACCACGTGTCATGGAGCGTACAGCGTTTTCCGTTGCAGCGGCCTGCGAGGTTCTGGGAAGTGGGAAGTTGGAGGCAATGATTTTGGCGCCGTCTTTGATACGCTTTGCCATGGCGTTACCCAGTGCGGTGATCCCTGCAGGCAAAGCGTAGGGCTTCGTTACGTTCGGCATGATGACCATCTCCTCGCAGAAGGAATACGCCAGACTTCTGTGGGTCGTTTCGTTTGCGTTCTCACCAAGAAACTCTGACATCGCTTCGCACGTCGTAACAGATGCGTTCAATGCCGTCACATTCTCCAGCTTATATTTGGTCCACAGCGACGAAGCGAAAAGATCAGGATCGTTTTCTTGCGTGCTGTATGCAATAACGTCGTCATTATGCTGCAATTCGGTGTTCAGATGCACTTCGTCAGGGTCACCAAGAGAGGTGGCAATGATAGCGGAGAAGCAGACCATGATGAATGGTAAAAACATCTGCAGAATCACGGCACGTCTGTCCCTTCTGGCCGCACGCACCCTCTTGTAGAAGAGGGCCTTGAATTGAGTGAAGAGAAGTGCCGCTCCGGAGAGGGGTGGGTCCTTGCTGTTGGTTCTGGTGTAGAGCGAAGCGAAGTCGTCGTTGGAAACATCTGTGGTGTTGTGGTGAGCGTCTGTCTCCGCCTCCGCCTCCGCCATTGCGATCTTCAAGAACACTTCCTCCAAAGTTGTCATGCCGACACCAAAGCCTTCGACTCCTAGCCCCAGCTTGTTGTCCTCCAGATCATCCAACATGTTTGGAAACGCTGCAACGGTTCTCATATTTTCTAAAACCTCCTGGGTCGTGCCTGGATGATCCTCTTCATGGCGAAGCAGTCTCTCCTTCAGATCGTGAGGCGACATAGCTCCTACATTCGCATTTAACAGCGTTGTAATGATTTCCAATGTTTCCGCATCAGGCGCACTGTCCGTCGGAATTTGCAAACGCAACTCACTCCCCGACGACGACAACTGCGAGACCTGCGCCCTAGGCAACGCATTTTGCACAAAACCAAGAATTTCCTCGGGGTTACCTCCTTGCGACATGGTGACAGTCATGTTGTATCCTACGCCAAGCCTGCTCTTCAGAAACAACGCAGAACCCCAAGAATGAAGACAACCATGATGCATGATGGCAATGCTATCCCCCAGTACGTCAGCCTCCTCCATATAGTGGGTGGTAAGGAGCAGGACCCTGCCCTTGAGGAGGGTTGGGTTGCGCAGAAGGCTCCACATGGCACGGCGGCTTTCTACGTCCATGCCTGCGGTGGGTTCGTCGAGGATGAGGAACCGTGATCCACCTACTAGAGCGCATGCGACAGAGAGCTTCCGTTTCATCCCCCCAGAGAGCGTTTTTGCCCGCGCGGTTCTCTTCTCTTGAAGGCCTAAGGCCGCGATAAGCTCGTCCACCCGCTGTTTTAATGTGTCCTTCGACAAAGATTTGAGGTGGCCGAAAAAGTAGAGGTGTTCTTCTGTGGTCAGATCATCCCACAGAACGTTCGCCTGCGGGCACAGCCCGAGAAGCTGGCGGACGGCATGCATTTCCGTGCGAATCGAATGCCCCCACAGCGTGCAGTCTCCATCGCTTACGTCGGTCGTCCCAGTAAGCATGTTGATGAGCGTCGTTTTGCCTGCCCCGTTGTGCCCAAGAACGCATTGTACGTTCCCTTCGTGCATAGTGAATGCATCGGCTCCTCCAGGGGCACCTTTTGGCACACCTTTTCCAAGGCGGTTGACGGCGACGACGTTTGGGTATGCTTTGTGAAGAGAAGAGATTCGGACGGCTTCGCGGTTGAGCATTGAGGAGCGTGCGGAGTCTGGGAACTCGGATTCGATGTTGCGCGGCAGCAGTTCGGGGTCGTCCATGCAACGGAGAGTGGTGTTTCCTACGTCAAAGCCTATCCATTGTAAGAAGAACAGCGGATGCCTCCTCGCCTGAAACTCAGAAGGGACCACCTGATCGAGATACAGAAACAACACAAAGTATATGATCGCATCAAACAACATCATAAAAATCGCTGACGCAAACGAAAATCCGTCGATCTCAGTAAAAAACTCGTTGAATCCAACATGATTCCCTTTTTTTCCGAACCCAACAAAAAGCGATTCGATAGCAAGCCAATACGCCACTGGAGATGACAGCGAGGCAAAGGTGTTAATTCCAATTCCAGCATCGCTTGGAATCGCAAAACGGATGAGCGAGAGCATCCAGAACAACAGATTGCACATCCCCCTCGCTGTCCTCGCTTTCGAGAAGAACACCGAAGCGATCAGCCCCAACGGAAGCATGCTCAAAATATACGCTTCATTTACGAGAAACACCAGCACGATGTTGATATCATGCAAAAAGGTCATCCCGGTCAACAGCGTCACCGCCACCGCCGTCACCGTCATGTACATCCCATATGTGACCAGCCACGATGCGTACACCGTAGTATGCGACATACCCATGACCAACATCTGTGCCTTCGTTCCCTGCTCCTTTTCTGCCACCACTGCACCTACGTAGCCACCAAAGAGCATGCCAAACCCTCCCATGTAATCTAACGGAATGTAGCCTCCTTGGTTCTCAAAGAAAGCATTGCTGGACGCATTGAAGGTAGGCATCAAAAGGGTTAGAAGCGATGGGTATTCAAAATCTTCAGCATTTTCAGATATTTTTCCAAGAAAGAAGGTGTCGATAAGCGTCTGCAGTGCTAAAAACCCGGACGTCACATAACGCGACGCGCTTTGCTCTCTGAGAGACAAATCGTATGTCACCTCCTGTGAAGACACAAACTCTGCTTCAGGCATGCGGATGGCATACTCCACGACGCCTTGGTCTGCGTCAAACGCGTTGAGGACAATGAGAGCCCAGACATTCCCCCCTTTCCCTGCAGTCGCATAGGCCAAAGCATCGTGCTCGCTTCCCCATACGTATGACGCGCAGTTCTCTGCTGAGGCTCCCCAGCGAGTTGCATTGGCGTCAACGATTTCATCAAAAAAGAGTGTTTCTTTCTGAATTGTGTCGATCAAAGCACGGCTATGGGTGCAAGAATGCTGAGCTATCTCTTCGGGAGAGGCAAGAAATTGGAGCGCATAGTGATCGGTTGCGGTGTTATCGGTGCCGTCGGAGGTAACGTTCGTTCCGTCGGTGGTTGCGAGAAGACGGAGCATTGCAGACACATCGATCCCCGGGGGTTGCGAATAGTCTGCTTTCCATTCGTCCGTGAGATTCGCCCCGAGGCCTGCTTCACCACACAACCCACACCCAGAATACCGACAGCGGAACAGCGGGTCAGAGCACACCTCCTCGCAAACTGTCCACCCCAACCTCGTTGCCTTAGCATGATCGACTCCGAAGACGCAGCTGTTAGACAGCAGTGTGTGCGTAACGTTCGAAGCAGAATCCTCTACAAATGACCGCCCGACTTCGTTCGTATCCTTCGTCAGGAAGTAGCCAACCAAAACCATGCCAATGATGTACGGTGTAAAGAAGATTGTGATGAAGGTGGGCCAGAATTTGCGTCTCCCGAGGGTGAGGTTCTTCTGCACAGCGATGCGGAGGTGGCTTGGTGCGGCCCTGCAAGGATCCTCCTGGGTGAAGTCCACCCAACTCCCGGGGTCGCCCGTCCCGTCTAAAACCTGCGTCGCTAGCGGGTCCATCGAGAATGAGGTATTAATGTGACTCCCCCGCATATGCAAAAATTATTCTGAAAATCTAGAGTGGACAGGGAGGGGGTGTGAGAGGGAGGAAGGGAGGGGGAAGGTTGTTGTTTGCAACCCGCTTGCTGTGTTCAAAGTCAAGGGGGAATGGGAACCGAAATGAAGACCAAGGGTATCAAGCCCAAGTCACACAACATGCGACACTGAAACTGTGAAACGACGTTTTTTAACGTATCAGGGGAAGGCTCACAAGATGCGTTTTGACGAAGATTTGTTGGCCCAAGACATGTGCAAGCTAGCGGCAGGATAAAGGAGGGGGGGAGAACTTTTTTAACCGCCCTGAAGCAGTGTAAACAGCTGCAAAAGCGCAGAATACGCGGAGTGTCGTCCGCACCCTTGGTGGTGTGACCAGTATTGAGGGCGACAACGCAAAAAGGAGGCAGTGGAGGGGCAATATTTTTCTTTAGGGGTAAGTATCTTGGTACCTAAATTTCTAGGCATTTAGGATAATAGCGCCTGCACCACATCGGCATGTGCTCCCCCGTCCAGTGCACAGCACAGCGCAGTCTTTCCTTGACGCACTTCATCCACGTCCACCTGTGGCAAGCCTGCAAGGTAGCGCACCGTCTCGGCGTGTCCTTTAAGCACTGCAAGCATGAGACAGGAGGCTCTGTTCGTGTCCGCAACATGCACATGTGCGCCTGCTTCGACCAACATCTTCACACTCACAACATCCCCACGATTGCACGCAACCTCCAGAGCCAGTGTACCCCTGCTGTTCGCAACCTCCATATCTGCCCCTGCATCAATGAGAACCTTCAGCACATTGTGATGTCCTTCATGCACTGCGGAGTACAACGCTGTGAAGTTGGTCATGCCTCGATAATTCACGTCCACATCCTTCAAGCCCACAAGATAGCGCACAGTCTCGGTGTGTCCTGCATACGCCGCAATGATAAGACACGTGTTAGTCTTATCGTCCACCAGACTCACGTCCACACCTGCTTCCACCAACATCTGCACAATGTCGAGTTCCCCACCCTTACAAGCACAGTGAAGTGGTGCGCTTCCGAGGCTATTCTTTGCATCAACATCAGCCCCTGCATCAATTAGCACCTGCACCACATCTGCGTGCTTCTTTAACACTGCGTAGTGTAGCGAAGTGGAGCCGTTGTACTTTGCATGATTCACATCCACCTCAGGCATGCACAGAAGAGTGCGCACAGTCTCGGTGTGTCTATAGAGTGACGCAAGCATAAGACACGTGTCTCCATTGTTCTCCGTGACACACACGCACGCACCTGCTTCGACCAACACCTTGGCAACTTCCAGCTTCCCAACTAAGCTAGCCAAGAGCAGAGCAGAATAACCCACGCTGTTCTTTGCTTCCATGTCTGCCCCTGCATCAATGAGCACCTGCACCACATCACCATGTCCTTTCTGCACTGCGCAGAGCAACGCTGTGTATCCGTCGTTCTGTTGATGATTCATTTCGACATCCTTCAATCCCACAAGGTACCGTACCGTCTCAGTGTGTCCTACACACGCCGCACGGATAAGACACGTCGCTCCATTGTTGTCTGTGGCACGCACTTCCGCACCTGCTTCGACCAACATCTTCACAGTCCCCAGCTAGCCAAAGGAGCTGGCAAAGTGCAGAATCGAACGTCCAATGCTGTTCTTTGTCAGCACGTCTGCCCCTGCATCAATGAGCACCTGCACCACATCGCAGTGTCCTTCCTGCACTGCGAAGTGCAACGCAGTGAAGCCCTTGCTATTTTCATGATGCACATCCACATCCTTCAAACCCACAAGATACCGCACAGTCTCGGTGTGTCCTGCATACGCCGCGAGGAAAATACATGTCTGTTCATTGTTGTCTGTGGCACACACTCCCGCACCTGCTTCGACCAACATCTTCACAACTGCGAGTGCTCCTGAAAAGCAAGACCAGTGCAGAGGCGAACGTCCCTCCTCAGCCTTCGTCTCGATGTCTGCCCCTGCATCAATGAGCACCTGACACACTGCAGGGTCCCCCCACATGGCTGGACAGGGACGGTCTTATTCTGCATCCTGCCCGTGTGGGACAAACGCAACGTTGCTGCAGACTGACTTCCAATGCTGCAAGAGGACCTCCGTGCACGCAGTGTGGTCTGCGTGGATGCACTCACTCAGCAGCATCCCGAAGCCCATCTGCGTTGTCTCAACATACGGAAGAAGCAGTGCGAGGCATTCATCGTGGTTCCCTCTGCATGCCTCGTGCACAGTATCGAAGGCAACCGTTTTGCTGTCTGTGTCTGGGCTGAGCTTCTCAAGTCCCACCCGCACGGCAGTCGTGTCGCCGTTCCTGGCAGCCTCCACCAAGACCGAGTCTGAAAGCTTTCTTCTCTTTGGTGCCTTCTCGTCAGGTGTGCTGTCTGTGTGTCGCTTCGACATGGTTTTGAACTTCTCGTTAATGTGTGTTGTGGTTTTCCTTTTTATGCGTGGGTTGTGAGGTGGGGAGGAGGGACACAAAGGAGACAAAGGAGGTGTCTGAAGACGACACGTTCAGGCTCTCATTCCTTTCTGCATGTGGACATCACTCACATATCTAGCGCTCGAAGCAGGGTGTGGGCGATCGTGTATTTCGTGTGGAAAATGTAGCACTTTTTGTCGTGATCTTGGCTAAAGAAAGACTGCAAGGCTCTTCAGTGCGAGAGAAGAAGTGTGGCGTGCTTCTTGCAACTTGGCATCACATCCGACCAGCCATCGCAGATGAAGGCAGACACAGCGAGGTCGACGTTCTTTTGCCACTCATCACAACTGAAAGGGGCACAACGCTTCAACTCGCCGCTCACAGTAGCAAGAACAACTGGCAGACTGCCTCCCCACCTCCACACGAACCTGATTCTAAGCCAAACGGAAGTGGTCCTTGTTGGTACACTTTGTGACGGGGGTATTGAAGTTGGATGCAAAACAAATGGAGTCGTACTGTTTTTTATGTGGCTGATGTCTGCATTGTGTTGATCATCATTAAAGAGAATTGTTTTGGAATTCACAGGTGCGAGTTTCACATCTGCGAAGGGGAAAGAAAGAAAAGTTTACAAAGATGAACCTGAAGCTCTCGTGGTTCCTCACCTTGATCACATTCGTTATCGCACAGCATCAGCTGTGCGGGATTCCAGTGT
The DNA here is from genome assembly GCA_964035575.1 of Rhynchopus sp. YZ270_cl-10. Lineage (NCBI taxonomy): Eukaryota > Euglenozoa > Diplonemea > Diplonemida > Diplonemidae > Rhynchopus > Rhynchopus sp. YZ270_cl-10. The sequence goes on along the minus strand of OZ037844.1, from coordinate 1,526,002 downwards.
TGTCAAGGGATGATGTCATTCGAGGATGAGCATGGTGCAAGAAATGCTCGAGAGACTCGTTACTCTTGCTTGTTGCGCAAAAGACTAAGTGTGCATAAAACAACAGTGTATGCTGTGCGTTTCAGGATACCGTCATTCCGTGTCCCCTATTCGACAGTGTCAACACAAGAAGCTCAAACCACTGTAGGGAAAAGGCGTAGCCTGCGTACAAACAGTCTGTTCAAACAAAAGCAAAAAGAAAGCGTCAAAACATAAAAAAATGGGGTTAGTTTTTATGTACGAAGTAAGTTGTGTTACAAAAACACAGGAAAATAAAGCAACAAGGCATCGTGGGGTCGAAGTGCCTCACAAAGTCAACACAAAGGCAAAGTAACAGAATTGTTGCGCAATGCGGGTAGGAGAGAGTGCATTGACACGAACAGGGGATCTTATTATGCTGGTGTGCCCATATTGTAAAAGCCGGTGTGGGACTTTGGAAGATCATAAAAAAATAAAAAAGACGGGTTTTTGAATATTTGTTCTGAATTGTATCTCCTCATGCACTTTACAAAACACATCTGTAGCAGTTTCGTACGTTCATGTGACCCCACCATAAAGACCAATCGGTCCGTCAAATCAAAAGAAATAGGAGAAAAAAGCGACAACGAAAAAGGTGTTTCCACACAAAACTTCTTCACCTTCTGCGGCCTATCGTCACCTATCGCACAACATCAGCTGCGCGGGACTCCACAAGTGCGTTGTCAGGGGAAGAAAACAAACGCAATGATAAGACACGTCTTGCATGTTGTCGTGATGCGCACTCCACACCTTCGACCAACATCTTCACATTTCCTAAACACCCCTTCTCGCTAGTTTAAAATAACCATAGACCCCCAAAAACAAACCCCCAATACCCCACCATACAACAGGACATCCACCACACGCTGTCCGTGAGACATGCATGCGACGTGTCGCACCAAGCGCCTGCACCACATCGGCATGTGCTCCCCCGTCCAGTGCACAGCACAGCGCAGTCTTTCCTTGACGCACTTCATCCACGTCCACCTGTGGCAAGCCTGCAAGGTAGCGCACCGTCTCGGCGTGTCCTTTAAGCACTGCGAGCATGAGACAGGAGGCTCTGTTCGTGTCTGCAACATGCACATTTGCGCCTGCTTCGACCAACATCTTCACACTCACAACATCCCCACCATTGCACGCAACCTCCAGAGCCAGTGTACCCCAGCTGTTCCCAACCTCCATATCTGCCCCTGCATCAATGAGAACCTCAAGCACATCGTGATGTCCTTCCTGCACCGCACTGTACAATGCTGTGGAGTTGCTTGTGCCTCGATAATTCACGTCCGCATCCTTCAAGCCCACAAGATAGCGTACAATCTCGGTGTGTCCTGCATACGCCGCAACGATAAGACACGTGTTAGTCTTATCGTCCACCAGACTCACGTCCACACCTGCTTTGACCAACATCTGCACAATGTCGAGTTCCCCAACCTCACAAGCACAGTGAAGAGGTGTGCTTCCGAGGCTGTTCTTTGCATCAACATCAGCCCCTGCAGCAATCAGCACCTGCACCACATCTGCGTGCTTCTTTAACACTGCGTAGTGTAGCGAAGTGGAGCTGTTGTTCTCTGCATTCTGTACGTGATTCACGTCCACCTCAGGCATGCACAGAAGAGTGCGCACAGTCTCGGTGTGTCCCAAACCAGCCGCAAGCATAAGGCATGTGAGTCCTGTGTGGTCTGTGACGCACACGTCCGCACCTGCTTCGACCAACACCTTGGCAACTTCCAGATGCCCGTGAAAGCTAGCCAAGAGCAGAGCAGAACCACCCCCGTTGTTCTTTGCCTCCATGTCTGCCCCTGCATCAATGAGCACCTGCACCACAGCGCCATGTCCTCCCTGCACTGCGAAGTGCAACGCAGTGCAGCCGTTGTTATGTTCATGATTCACATCCACCTCCTTCAGGCCCACAAGATAGCGCACAGTATCGGTGTGTCCAGCGCCCGACGCAGTCATAAGACACGTCTCGCCTTTCTTGTCTGTGGCAAGCACTCCCGCGCCTGCTTCGACCAACATCTTCACACTCACAACATCCCCACGATTGCACGCAAACTCCAGAGCCAGTGTACCCCAGCTGTTCGCAACCTCCATATCTGCCCCTGCATCAATGAGAACCTCAAGCACATTGTGATGTCCTTCCTGCACCGCACTGTACAACGCTGTGAAGTTGGTCATGCCTCGATAATTCACGTCCACATCCTTCAAGCCCACAAGATAGCGCACAGTCTCGGTGTGTCCTGCATACGCCGCAATGATAAGACACGTGTTAGTCTTACCGTCCACCAGACTCACGTCCGCACCTGCTTCCACCAACATCTGCACAATGTCGAGTTCCCCAACCTCACAAGCACAGTGAAGTGGTGTGCTTCCGAGACTGTTCTTTGCATCAACATCAGCCCCTGCATCAATGAGCACCTGCACCACATCGCCACGCCCTCCCTGCACTGCGTACTGGAGCGAAGTGCGGCTGTTGTTGTCAGCGCGATTCACATCCACCTCAGGCATGCACAGAAAAGTGCGCACAGTCTCGGTATGTCCATAGAGTGACGCAAGCATAAGACACGTGTTACCTTTGTTGTCTGTGACACACACTCTCGCACCTGCTTCGACCAACGTCTTCACAACTGCGATCTTGCCTGAAACGCTCGCCCTGAGCAGAGGTGAACGTCCGTCCTCATCCTTTGTCTCGATGTCAGCCCCTGCATCAATGAGCACCTGCACCACATCGCCATGTCCTTCCTGCACTGCGAAGTGCAATGCAGTGTAGCCCTTCTCTTCATGATGATTCACTTCCACACCCGGCAAGCGTACAAGATACCGTACCGTCTCAGTGTTTCCAACACCCGACGCAATCATAAGACACGTCTGTCCTTTGTTGTCTGTGGCACGCACTTCCGCACCTGCTTCGACCAACATCTTCACAGCCCCCACCTTGCCAATGAAGCTAGCAAAGTGTAGAGGCAATTCTCCATTAGTGTTGTTTGCCTGCACGTCTGCCCCTGCATCAATGAGCACCTGCACCACAGTGGGAAGTCCCTTCTGCACTGCGCAGAGCAACGCAGTGGCGCCGTTCTCATTTTCATGATTCACGTCCACATCCTTCAAGCCCACAAGATAGCGCACAGTCTCGGTGTGTCCATGATGTGCTGCAAAAATAAGACACGTGGCTCCATTGTTGTCTGTGACACAGACTTCCGTACCGGCTGCGACCAACATCTTCACAACTGCGAGTGCTCCTGAATGGCAAGACCAGTGCAGAGGCGAACGTCCCATGTCGTCCTTTGTCTCGATGTCTGCCCCTGCATCAATGAGCACCTGACACACTGCAGGGTCCTCCCACATGGCTGGACAGGGACGAGGTGTCTCACTTTCGATGTCTGCCTCCTGCCCGTGTGGGACAAACGCAACGTTGCTGCAGACTGACTTCCAATGCTGCAAGAGGACCTCCGTGCGCGCAGTGTGGTCTGCGTGGATGCACTCACTCAGCAGCATCCCGAAGCCCATCTGCGTTGTCTCAACATACGGAAGAAGCAGTGCGAGGCATTCATCGTGGTTCCCTCTGCATGCCTCGTGTACAGTATCGAAGGCAGCCGTTTTGCTGTCTGTGTCTGGGCTGAGCTTCTCAAGTCCCACCCGCACGGCAGTCGTGTCGCCGTTCCTGGCAGCCTCCACCAAGACCTTGTGTGCAGAAAGTGTTGTGCTGTGTGGTGCCTTCTCGTCAGGTGTGCTGTCTGTGTGTCGCTTCGACATGGTTTTGAACTTCTCGTTAATGTGTGTTGTGGTTTTCCTTTTTATGCGTGGGTTGTGAGGTGGGGAGGAGGGACACAAAGGAGACAAAGGAGGTGTCTGAAGACGTCACTTTCAGGCTTTCATTCCTTTCTGCATGTGGACATCACTCACATATGTAGCGCTCGAAGCAGGGTGTGGGTGATCGTGTATTTCGTGTGGAAAATGTAGCACTTTTTGTCGTGATCTTGGCTAAAGAAAGACTGCAAGGCTCTTCAGTGCGAGAGAAGAAGTGTGGCGTGCTTCTTGCAACTTGGCATCACATCCGACCAGCCATCGCAGATGAAGGCAGACACAGCGAGGTCGACGTTCTTTTGCCACTCATCACAACTGAAAGGGGCACAACGCTTCAACTCGCCGCTCACAGTAGCAAGAACAACTGGCAGACTGCCTCCCCACCTCCACACGAACCTGATTCTAAGCCAAACGGAAGTGGTCCTTGTTGGTACACTTTGTGACGGGGGTATTGAAGTTGGATGCAAAACAAATGGAGTCGTACTGTTTTTTATGTGGCTGATGTCTGCATTGTGTTGATCATCATTAAAGAGAATTGTTTTGGAATTCACAGGTGCGAGTTTCACATCTGCGAAGGGGAAAGAAAGAAAAGTTTACAAAGATGAACCTGAAGCTCTCGTGGTTCCTCACCTTGATCACATTCGTTATCGCACAGCATCAGCTGTGCGGGATTCCAGTGTTGTCAAGGGATGCTGTCATTCGAGGATGAGCATGGTGCAAGAAATGCTCGAGAGACTCGTTACTCTTGCTTGTTGCGCAAAAGACTAAATGTGCATAAAACAACAGTGTATGCTGTGCGTTTCAGGATACGTACATTCCGTGTCCTCTATTCGAAAGTGTCTACACAAGAAGCTCAAACCACTGTAGGGAAAAGGCGTAACCTGCGTACAAACAGTTTTTGTTTGTGCGCTCAAAGCCGGGAAAACAAAAAGGTGAAAAAATGTGTTAAACTGAAGTACTGTTGTTGTGGTTCATTGAGTACTCAAAGAAAACAAGCAAGCTTCTGTTTTTTTTTTTTCAATCCGTTTTGTTTGCAGCGCTGCCTCCAATATTTTTAGAATTGACAACACGTTGTTTTATCAAAAAATAAAACTCTTCCTTTTTTAGATAGATATTCAGTAAAAAGAAACGAAAACAAGGAAAAAAAGAGAGAAAGTTTTTTCGTTGATCGCTCGAATTAGTGTCCCTGAGTGAATGAATCTGGGGAGTAATTCGGCAAGCACTATCTAAAAACAGAGTTTTATTTTTATATGACGATTCTCGTATATTCAAAAATAAAACTCTTCCTTTTTTAGATAGATATTCAGTAAAAAGAAACGAAAACAAGGAAAAAAAGAGAGAAAGTTTTTTCGTTGATCGCCCCAAATCCCGAACGAAGGGAGGGACTGCGTAGCAGGCAGAACCCGCAGCTGTTTTTAACGTCCTTGACGCACTTGTGGAGGGGATCTTTGTGCATAAATTAATTCATGCCCTGAACAGGCGGATCATCTCAGCGACAGATCAACCCTCTCACAGCCTATAAAGCCATCATGCCCAAAGTTAAAAACAGCCATACCCGTGAGGGCGGATATTGTTACGCATACCCGTGAGGGCGGAAGATCACTCGTACCCGTGAGGGCGGAAGGTGCATTCATACCCGTGAGGGCGGAAGATCAGTCAAAATCGTGATGGCGGAAGGTACACTCATACCCGTGAGGGCGGAAGATCAGTCTAAACCGTGATGACGGTACCCGTGAGGGCGGAAAGTGCATTCATACCCGTGAGGGCGGATAGGTACACTCATACCCGTGAGGGCGGAAGATCAGTCTAAACCGTGATGACGGTACCCGTGAGGGCGGAAAGTGCATTCATACCCGTGAGGGCGGATAGGTACACGTACCCGTGAGGGCGGAAGATCAGTCCAAATCGTGATGGCGGAAGGTACACTCATACCCGTGATGGCGGATGGCTCACTCATACCCGTGAGGGCGGATGGCTCACTCATACCCGAGAGGGCGGATAGGTTCACGTACCCGTGAGGGCGGAAGGCGCACTCATGCCTGTGAGGGCGGATAGGTTCACCCGAACCGTGAGGGCAGAAAATCAGTCGATCGTGATGGCGGAAGGCTCATTCATACCCGTGAGGGCGGATCGGTTCACTCGTGCCATTGTAGGCGGGAGGTTAGCTCATACCCGTGAGGGCGGATTCGTCTGTTTGTACCCAGTAACCCTCCTGTTAGAGACGGCGGTCGCTACCAATTTTTCGTGTCCAGCCTTGTCGCCATCTTTTTGGTGAGACGGTTGAGTATTCGGGTGAGCGGTGCCGCGGGTGTCGGCCTTCTCAAAATCTGAAGGGACCCATTCCGAAAAGATGTGCATCCCTCGATTGTCTCCAAGTGCGAACAGCAAACACAGAATCTCATTCCCGAGGTAGTACGACGAATGGCCGGAATTGATTGTCGACACCACTGCAGCGTTATCCACAAAAATGCAAAGGTCCTTTACCCCGGTTCCTTCGCTGCCATCGCCATACACTGTAGGGCCGCCAGCATTTCCTTCAAAAAAATATGTCGACTCGAAACCACGAAAGTACCCATCTTCTCTGCTTCTACGCACCACGGAAAAAGTGTCTCAAGGATTACCTCCCATGCTGTAGACGAAGCGTCCGACCATCCTCTGTACAAAGGCGCGTTCTTTGGGTGTGTACCACTCGTTCCGGATCAGGATCCCCCACGCCTCATACAGTTCTTTGCGAACCGATGCGGGCACCTCGAAGGGATCACCCCAGCGAGCCACATCGCCTGCCCCGTAACGACCAACTCTGCTGAGGTAAGACAGAGTGGCCTACGGAAAGCACAGCTTCCTCTGCTTGCAGGAAGCTCCCCAGCCCGTGACTCGAAAGAATTGCCTGGGAGCACATCTCCGAACGACACCAAACTCGGCTCCCTCACCTCCAAATTTTTAATCACATGGAGACTCTGAAAAGTGACCCTTTTTTCGTACTTTTCCACGCTCCCCGGCATCCAAGGAAAACCCAGATGCATAAAAGTGTTCTTAGATGGCGTATTTTGAAAGATCGGTGAAAAATCTTTCAAAATATAAAAAAATGTTTTTCTGAAACTGAGTAGAACCCCAGTAATAGCCTAGTGGTATTAGGAGGGTTATTTCAGGGGGTGTTGGTCAAAAAACATGATTTTCCGTGGCAGCTCCGCCTTCCCCCCAGCATCCAAAAAAATATTAGATGCACAAATCTTTTCGATTATTGCTTCTTTTGAAAGATCGGCGCAAAATCTTTCAAAATATAAAAAATGTTTTTCCCATTTTGAGTAGAATATTCCTAATTGTATGGCGCCATTCTGCTACCCATATATGGGTATCTGGGGTCTAAAGGGTTAACCCTATACGCCCCAAGAGCCACTTTAATGGCTTTCGAAATGACGCCATGCTGTTAGACAGGTTCAACTCATTTTTGTAAAAACATTTTTTTTATGTGGAAAGAATTTGCACCGATCTTTCAAAAGAAGCAAGAGTCGAAAACTTTTATGCATCTGGTATTACTTTCGGTGCTGGGGGCTGGGGTGCTACTTTCACCGAAACTGACGTTTTTTCACCCACACCCCCAATCTGTACCTTTCGCGATACCCAATGCCGCCAAGCCCTCAGTTGGGTTCGACCCATTTTCGTGAACACAATTTTTTATATATTTCGAAAGATTTTTCGCCGATCTTTCAAAAGAAGCAAGAATCGAAAACTTTTATGCATCGGATATTACTTTGGATGCTGGGGGGAGGCGGGGTGGGGGTGTGAGCACCCCTGTGACCCCCCCATATTCTAAAATCTGTAAGACAACGTGCTCTGACATAGGTTCTACCCATTTTCGTAAAAACACTTTTTTTTTTTTTTTTTTGTACTCAGGTAGCTACGTAGCCTTCAGGGAGGCAATCGTGTGCTAATACAGAAAGTATCAGTCAAGGCTGTCCTTACAGACGCATGCCAAAGCGGCCGCCACATGGGTGTGGACTTAAGATTGAAGTTTCATCATTGTACTAGCCCAGGGAGGGTTCCCGGCTACCGGCGAGGTCTCTTCCAATCCGTTCCCTAGTTTCCTAGGGGGGCCTCCTTGGCTTCACTGGCTAGGGCTCTGCAGGTCCCTCCACACATGTTGTGTGCCTGCCTTCAGCACCCAGGGTAGCATACCCAGCACCTTTTACCCTCAGGTCAGACCTTCATAGAGTTTCAGGAGGAGTGCCACAAAAGGGCCCCCGGATGCAATTTAACGTCCAGCCCAGGACGTGGTAGCAGAGATAGGTTATGTTGAAAGAATTTGCACCGATCTTTCAAAAGAAGCAAAAATCGAAAACTTTTATGCATCTGATATTACTTTCGATGCTGGGGGGGGGTAGTACCACTTTTCACGGCCCTTTGGACGGGCACCCCCTATTCTGGTTCCTCAATGACACCCCATGCTCTGTATGAGGTTCTACTCGTTTTCGGTAAAATATTTTTACATATTTCAAAGATTTTGACACGAATCTTTCAAAAGAAACAAAAATCGAAAACTTTTACGCATCTGATTGCACTTTGGATCTGTGAACTGCTACCCACCCAAGAGGCACCCCTTCGACCCGAAGGACATGGTTATGACTAGGGGTCATCATGATCTGATAATGGTTCTGCTTGTTTTCGTAAAAATCCTTTGGTTTATAGGGAAACTATTTGACTCAAATCTTTTAAAATAAGCAACAATCGAAAACCTTTTTGCATCTGTTTGCCATTTGGATGCTGGGGCGAGTTGCCACAAAAACCACAAAAACATCCCACACACACGACCTATGCAGAGCACACAGTAAGCCGAATTTTCACTGTTTTTTCGTATTTCGGGGTGCTTTTTTCATGGATTTTCGGGTCACAGGGCCGTTCCGACCCATTCTGGGGGCTTTCGACCTCAGGAGATGCCCAAATGGTAAAAAATCGCCCATTTTTTACGTTTTTAGACATGTTTCAGTGTAAATCGTTAAGGAAATCAGTTTTAGACATGGCTGCTAACAGAGCTGCACTCATATAAGTTGGGTTCTACTAGGACTTTTTGCTCGATTTTTTTTTCTTTGAAAAGATTTTGTGATCAATCTTTCAAATAACGCCATTTTCGGACAACAATAATTTACGGGGTTTTCCTCGGCAGGCCGAATTAGTCAAAAACCAAAATGTGGATTTTATGCTTCCCTCATTTTGGGGATGACATTTTTTTTCGAAAAAAAACTTAAAAAAATGGAATTGAAAGCCGTGTTCAAAATCTTTCAATTGCGGCCAGGTACGATCAAAAATTTGCATCTGGGGTCCCCTTACCGGTTGGAGAGCCCCAAAAACCAAAACTCAAAAGTGGCTTGAAAAAACGGCTTGGGAGGCAGAGGGTTAAAAAAAATAAAAATATAAAGTGCACCCAAGCCCTCCGGGGCCTGGGCACCTTATAAATTAAAGGAAAAGCAATGATATGACCGCCCGTGGTACCCTGTGTGCCCCCTTTTTTTGAAAAAAGGTGTCGTTGAGAAAACAAACAACGGATGCGCTGTGTGAAAAAACGAGTGTTTCTCTGCGCGTGATATTTTGTGGGGAAGAATAAAACATTATGAAAAAAAGCTCGTTGCGTTCCCACTATCGTTTCCGCTGCGCTCTAACTAGCGTTCCCACTCCATTCGGTTATCTCTTACATCATTTTTAAACCGTGTTGATCGTATCTACCCCAACTCGCCTCTACCCTTTGGTTGTGATCATTACTTGTATTATCCATGAAGTACAGAAAAACCCAAATCTTCCCGTTTGAATGTTGTGAACATGTCTTGTAGAATTCTGTGAAGTTTGTGGACAGGAGCGGAGCACAGACATGGGATGGGTGCTGTCTATAGGAGGGGGTTGGGTTGCTATGTCCTGTAAAAATGAAATGTGGGGACAAAAGCTAAAACATCACCCAACAGTTCGTTCATATGTGCAGTACAAAGCATGTACAGCACCGCAATTGCAACATGAGCGGGTTAAGAGTAGGCAGGAGAGTGTGGCACCTTAGTAGGAGAAAAAGAGGCAAAATAAGAGGAATAAGGCGAAAAGGTGTTTCCACACAAAACTTCTTCACCTTCTGCGGCCTATCGTCACCTATCGCACAACATCAGCTGCGCGGGACTCCACAAGTGCGTTGTCAGGGGAAGAAAACAAACGCAATGATAAGACACGTCTTGCATGTTGTCGTGATGCTCACTCCACACCTTCGACCAACATCTTCACATTTCCTAAACACCCCTTCTCGCTAGTTTGAAATAACCATAGACCCCCAAAAACAAACCCCCAATACCCCACCATACAACAGGACATCCACCACACGCTGTCCGTGAGACATGCATGCGACGTGTCGCACCAAGCGCCTGCACCACATCGGCATGTGCTCCCCCGTCCAGTGCACAGCACAGCGCAGTCTTTCCTTGACGCACTTCATCCACGTCCACCTGTGGCAAGCCTGCAAGGTAGCGCACCGTCTCGGCGTGTCCTTCAAGCACTGCAAGCATGAGACAGGAGGCTCTATTCGTGTCTGCAACATGCACATTTGCGCCTGCTTCGACCAACATCTTCACACTCACAACATCCCCACCATTGCACGCAACCTCCAGAGCCAGTGTACCCCTGCTGTTCGCAACCTCCATATCTGCCCCTGCATCAATGAGAACCTCAAGCACATCGTGATGTCCTTCCTGCACAGCACTGTACAACGCTGTGGAGTTGCTTGTGCCTCGATAATTCACGTCCACATCCTTCAAGCCCACAAGATAGCGCACAGTCTCGGTGTGTCCTGCATACGCCGCAACGATAAGACACGTGTTAGTCTTATCGTCCACCAGACTCACGTCCGCACCTGCTTCGACCAACATCTGCACAAGGTCGAGTTCCCCAACCTCACAAGCACAGTGAAGTGGTGTGCTTCCTATGCTGTTCTTTGCATCAACATCAGCCCCTGCAGCAATGAGCACCTGCACCACATCTGCGTGCTTCTTTAACACTGCGTAGTGTAGCGAAGTGGAGCTGTTGTTCTCTGCGTTCAGTACGTGATTCACATCCACCTCAGGCATGCACAGAAGAGCACGCACAGTCTCGGTGTGTCCAAAATATGACGCAAGCATAAGACATGTGAGTCCTGTGTGGTCTGTGACACACACGTCCGCACCTGCTTCGACCAACACCTTGGCAACTTCCAGCTTCCCGTGAAAGCTAGCCAAGAGCAGTGCCGAACCACCCCCGTTGTTCTTTGCCTCCATGTCTGCCCCTGCATCAATGAGCACCTGCACCACAGCGCCATGTCCTCCCTGCACTGCGCAGTGCAACGCAGTGCAGCCGTTGTTCTGTTCATGATTCACATCCACCTCCTTCAGGCCCACAAGATAGCGCACAGTCTCGGTGTGTCCAGCGCCCGACGCAAGCATAAGACACGTCTCCCCTTTCTTGTCTGTGACACGCACTCCCGCACCTGCTTCGACCAACATCTTCACAGCCCCCAGCTCGCCCATGAAGCTAGCAAAGTGTAGAGGCAATTCTCCATTAGTGTTCTTTGCCTGCACGTCTGCCCCTGCATCAATGAGCACCTGCACCACAGTGGGAAGTCCCTTCTGCACTGCGCAGAGCAACGCAGAGGTGCCGTTCTCATTTTCATGATTCACATCCACATCCCTCAAGCCCACTAGATAGCACACAGTCTCGGTGTGTCCACAATTAGCAGCACGCATAAGACATGTGAGTCCTTTGCTGTCTGTGACACACACTCTCGCACCTGCTTCGACCAACACCTTGGCAACTTCCAGCTTCCCATGAAAGACAGCCAAGAGCAGTGCAGAATCGCCCGCGCTGGTCTCTGCCTCCATGTCTGCCCCTGCATCAATGAGCATCTGCACCACATCGCCATGTCCTTCCTGCACTGCGCAGTGCAACGCAGTGCAGCCGTTGTTCTCTGCATGATTCACATCCACACCCTTCAAGCCCACAAGATAGCGCACAGTCTCGGTGTGGCCAAAGTTTGCCGCAAGCATAAGACACGTGATTCCGTTGTTGACAGTGACACACACTCCCGCACCAGCTTCCACCAAGATCTTCACAATATCGAGATGCCCTAAACTGCTTGCAAACAGCAGAGGTGAACGACCATCTTTGCTCTTCGCCTCGATGTCTGCCCCTGCATCAATGAGCACCTTCATCACATCTGAATGATTTTTATGAACTGCACAAAGCACCGCAGTGAAGCCGCCCTCATCCTTGTCGTTCACGTCCACATCCTTCAAGACCACAAGATAGCGCACAGTCTCGGTGTGTCCATGATGTGCCGCAAAAATAAGACATGTGAGTCCGAAGTTGCACGTACCACACACTCCCGCACCTGATTCGACCAATATTTTCACAACTGCGAGTGCTCCTGAACGACAAGACCAGTGCAGAGGTGAACGTCCCATGTCGTCCTTTGTCTCGATGTCTGCCCCTGCATCAATGAGCACCTGACACACTGCAGGGTCCGCCCACATTGCTGGACAGGGACGGTCTTTGTTGTCCTCCTGCCCGTGTGGGACAAACGCAACGTTGCTGCAGACTGACTTCCAATGCTGCAAGAGGACCTCCGTGCACGCAGTGTGGTCTGCGTGGATGCACTCACTCAGCAGCATCCCGAAGCCCATCTGCGTTGTCTCAACATACGGAAGAAGCAGTGAGAGGCATTCATCGTGGTTCCCTCTGCATGCCTCGTGCACAGCATCGAAGGCAACCCTTTTGCTGTCTGTGTCTGGGCTGAGCTTCTCAAGTCCCACCCGCACGGCAGTCGTGTCACCGTTCCTGGCAGCCTCCACCAAGACCTTGTGTGCAGAAAGTGTTGTGCTGTGTGGTGCCTTCTCGTCAGGTGTGCTGTCTGTGTGTCGCTTCGACATGGTTTTGAACTTCTCGTTAATGTGTGTTGTGGTTTTCCTTTTTATGCGTGGGTTGTGAGGTGGGGAGGAGGGACACAAAGGAGACAAAGGAGGTGTCTGAAGACGTCACGTTCAGGCTTTCATTCCTTTCTGCATGTGGACATCACTCACATATGTAGCGCTCGAAGCAGGGTGTGGGTGATCGTGTATTTCGTGTGGAAAATGTAGCACTTTTGTCGTGATCTTGGCTAAAGAAAGACTGCAAGGCTCTTCAGTGCGAGAGAAGAAGTGTGGCGTGCTTCTTGCAACTTGGCATCACATCCGACCAGCCATCGCAGATGAAGGCAGACACAGCGAGGTCGACGTTCTTTTGCCACTCATCACAACTGAAAGGGGCACAACGCTTCAACTCGCCGCTCACAGTAGCAAGAACAACTGGCAGACTGCCTCCCCACCTCCACACGAACCTGATTCTAGAGATGATGTCATTCGAGGATGAGCATGGTGCAAGAAATGCTCGAGAGACTCGTTACTCTTGCTTGTTGCGCAAAAGACTAAGTGTGCATAAAACAACAGTGTATGCTGTGCGTTTCAGGATACGTACATTCCGTGTCCCCTATTCGACAGCGTCAACACAAGAAGCTCAAACCACTGTAGGACAAAGGCGTAACCTGCGTACAAACAGTCTGTTCAAACAAAAGCAAAAAGAAAGCGTCAAAATTGAAACCGCACCCTACTTTTCCTTTTTATGTTTTTCCCCCACCCCCGAAAACAATAAAGCAATAAAAACAATAAAGACAAAAGGGAGAGGTTGTGGTGAAACGCACACACCTCGACCTGTCGGTGAAATGTGGCTCTACTCCAACCCGCCCCGGATTAGAAAAATGGAAAAAAGGATGGGAGTAGGGAGCGGTGTTCAATTTCCTTTTTGCATTGCATGTAATCATAAAACATAAAAAATGGGGTTAGTTTTTATGTACGAAGTAAGTTGTGTGACAAAAACACAGAAAAATAAAGCAACAAGGTGTGCCATATACACAGGCGTCTGATATCGAAGGCATGGCCGGTAACAGGAAATTATTACGCGTCCACTCGACGTTTCGATAAAGAAAATCAGAGCTAAAGCGTTTGGGGAAGAATATAAGTCCTCGACACATCCACACACTCAGTCACACGAAAAAATACAAAATTCCTGATTTGTACGTAATGTGCGTGTGATGTGGGAAGCACGGGGAGCAATAGACGAATCGCGGTTACTGAAAAATTGCACTAGAAATGTACACACACAGTGGCCAGTTTGAGCGGGAGAGCGTCTGGGCACACGCAAAATAGCCGTGAAATAAATTCTAGTAGATCCTCAAAAGTGCATGTCTGTAAAAAAATAAAAGGTTGCGCGGAGTTCGCAGTCAGGCCAGGGAGCCACGTAACAAGGCTCGACTGCCACATAGTGGGGCGAGATCTGTGCAGCCTGTATATTCCCCCCGATATACGTGGTAAATGGGGAGGCGCTTCCGTTAAACGGCAACAGAACAATAACCAAACTCTTGAGAAACACACGCCAATGAGACCACGAGTCTCTCTTCTTACTTGTGTGCTACAGACAAACATGACAACGCTAACCACGACTGCCACGGCAGAGCGGGGTCCCTAACGGTTCACAGGGGGGCAGGATCCACATAGATAAAGAAAACAAAACAAAACGAAAGCAAGGAAGAAAACCCAGAGTTTCCGCCAAGGTGTACCGGGGTGTACTTTGGTACACCCCAATATTTTTCCAGGAAAAAATTGGATTTTTACAGGGATTCGGGGTGTACCAAAGTACACCCCGAGAAAAATGGGGTTTTAAGAGGTTGTAGATGACCCCCCGTGGTCATGTGACCCCACCGTGCAGAGCGTTTGGCTCGCTGTGTCAAAAGAAGTGGAAGAAAAGGGGGGGGAAATCTAGGGAAAAAAGAAAAAAAAGTAGCGTACCGTGCGCCTGCGGCGCTGTGTTGCTGGCTATTTGATGTTGCTATATTATCATTGACACTTCTGTGTATTGCCCCTTTTTTTTACACCTCGTCCCGAGTTTTTGTCCGAGAATGCGATTACTAATTAGTTACTCCACTAATTAAATCGAGCAAAAATATGGTGAACTCAGCGGAGCCCGGTTTTAAAAGTGCCAAAAACGACCTTTTCGTTTTGACGCGTTGTGAGTTCCTCAAATGCAATTTTGAAGGGTAAAAAATTCGGGTTTTCTAAGCACATGCAGTGCTAAGTTAAAAAAAATCGCGAAAAAAAAATCAGTCCTATTCGTGGTCATTTACCCCCCCCCCTAAATTTACCCCCCCCCCCCTTATTTTACCCCCTTTTTCAGAAAAAAACGGTTCAGGCCAAAATAACATGGTAATTTACCCCCCCCCCCTTATAATACCCTGTTGTGGCTGGTACTTTACCCCCCTGGGGGGGTAAAGTACCAGCCACCAGGTAATTTTTGGGTAATTATCGCCGCAACACGCCAGGTGGTGTTTTGTCACGAGTGACCTAAACCCACGAGCGAAGCGAGGGGGTTCAGGGAACGAGTGGCAAAACACCACCTGGCGTGTAATTATGGGGTAATAGTTTCACTTAGTGCAGCGCATACCTGTTTTGTTTTATGGTTTGCTGGGAGGGGCTGATGTGTTCAGCGGGTCGTACATCCGGAGACTGTAGGACTCGTCTGATTTGAAGCTGGAGACAAGCTCGAAATGAGGAAAGGGGTAAAGTGCAAATAATCTTTCACCCTGTTTTACATCACGTGTGCAGGTAGATGGGTGCAGGTGGGTACGTTTGTGCTGCGTGGGCGATACGTTTGGGACACCTCACGGAATCTGAGGCAACACCGTGATCCCTGACCAGTCATGGTTCAGGCACGGGCAGAAAGATGATGTGGATGATGTGGATCCATGATGCATGACTGCTTGCGATGTCGCAAGGAAGTGAGGAATTTTTTTCAGATGACACATTTGTCATGAGAGCATGTGTCGTCACACTGTGTTGTGCAAAATTTTACCCCACCGTGTATGAAAAAGTCCCCCCTTCCCACCCAAAAACATGACCTAACCCATAACATGGTAATTTACCCCCCCCCCTTACCCCCTCATTTACCCCCCCCCCCCTTATTTTACCCCCTTATTTCCAAAATTTCCGGTTCACCGACCCAAAGGGGGGGGGGGTAAATGACCACGAATAGGACTGATACAAAAATTTTGTGTTGGAAGCTCGGAACCCAGAAACGTCCAATGGTGAAGTTTTTTTCTGGTTTCGTTGCACCCTGTATTTTTACTTAAAAATCAAGACAAAGTGATTTTTGCCTGGCTAAGGGCTGGGCTAAGCCTGCCCTTCGCCGCGAAGCGCCTGGGGGGATGTGGTGTGTAGCATTACGATGTGCAATGATTGCAGTCGTGAAGTATCTGGAGTTACACCGTTGTGGGGCGTGGAACCTCACAACTTTCCTCTCGTGAGCGACAGAGGTGTGAGTCGTTGCATCACAACACCGTAGAGGTCGTATTTGTACCTTCTTTGCGACACTCGTGACCTATCGCTATCGCGAGGGAGGCTCATTTTATTTACTGTGCGACGCTGCTGATTTCGACACGTTGCCGAAGAAGCGATCGCGCTCTCTTCCTATTGCGCTCTCTCTGTGTGATTTTGTGTATCCCAAAAGGAGTAATTACCCGAAACATTTTGCCTAAACGTGTGAACGTTGTGAACCTGGAGTCGCTAGCAGACAGGAAAAAGAGGATGGGCAGGCAGCGTCTGCCCGACCTGTGTGAAGTGAATAAGTGATTACCTGACAGATGTCTGGGTATCCGTGTGTTCTGTGTGGGTATCCATGTCCGGAGTATGTCCCATTGTCCCCCCACCCCCACCAATTGCAAAAAACCGTGAGGGTGCACGATGGCCCATGGACCACCACGTCCTAGTTACCACCTATGACTAGTCATATGACAAGGTGTATGGCCAGTTACATGACAAGACTAACTAAAGACAAGACCCCTGTATGTAATGAGTGGCGTTAGGCCTTGTCATTTGACAGGGGTCTTGTCATTATTTAATCTTGTCATGTAACTAGTCATACCCCTTGTCATTGCTCATACTCGGTTGTGGTGTAACGTACCCTTTGGGGGAGCACCCCAAATACACGACGGTGAAGTAAACGACATGACATTGTGCTTTACATGTAATTTTTTTTACATGTAAACCACATGTCATTTTATATGTAGTGATTTTTGTCTGAGGAGATTAGCCTCTGCATATTTTTGTCCAGCTGTACTGTACTGTACTGTACTGTACTGTACTGTACTGTACTGTACTGTACTGTACTGTACTGTACTGTACTGTACTGTACTGTACTGTACTGTACTGTACTGTACTGTACTGTACTGTACTGTACTGTACTGTACTGTACTGTACTGTACTGTACTGTACTGTACTGTACTGTACTGTACTGTACTGTACTGTACTGTACTGTACTGTACTGTACTGTACTGTACTGTACTGTACTGTACTCCCAATCCCCTGTGTATACTGTGTATACTGTGTATACTGTGTATACTGTGTATACTGTGTATACTGTGTATACTGTGTATACTGTGTATACTGTGTATACTGTGTATACTGTGTATACTGTGTATACTGTGTATACTGTGTATACTGTGTATACTGTGTATACTGTGTATACTGTGTATACTGTGTATACTGTGTATACTGTGTATACTGTGTATACTGTGTATACTGTGTATACTGTGTATACTGTGTATACTGTGTATACTGTGTATACTGTGTATACTGTGTATACTGTGTATACTGTGTATACTGTGTATACTGTGTATACTGTGTATACTGTGTATACTGTGTATACTGTGTATACTGTGTATACTGTGTATACTGTGTATACTGTGTATACTGTGTATACTGTGTATACTGTGTATACTGTGTATACTGTGTATGCTACCTGTGTGTGACCGTACCCCAGATGGTCTGAAGAGTGATCTGACCATATTCTCCAGGTACAATATATACCCGGAGAATCCATTGGAGCAAGAATTTTGCACTTTTGAGCACCACAGATTACATGTTGCCATTTTTGCGGTCATAATATTTTTGCAAATGGCAAAGGCAATCCTTAAGGACTTACAGGGAAAACCACCGTTTTGGGTCTCTCTGTCTATGGGCGATTGGGTTTTAGTCACTCAACGAATCTGCTCGAATTTTTTTGTGTGTAGATAGGTTTTACCAGAAAAATCAATTAAAGCAAGAATTTTACAGTTTTGAATAGTTGTTCTTTATTTAAAAAAATACCCAGTTTGGACAAAAACTCAGGACCAAGTGTTAAAGGAGGCTTCGGTGCAAGCGACGAATGCATTCACTTTCTATTACATGTTACAACGGCAGCACTGTAATCACTGTGTAGCGCCATGCAATGAAAAAAGCAAATACCATCACTCTCACAAGACTCCTTTACCTTGTGAAGCTTCCACCCCCGACCTCCAAACGAACCAGCTGTGAAGCTTAACATGGTTGCTATCAAACCTGGTGCTAAAACCCAAAAAGTTGTGCCAAAGCTGCGGCAGAGCCGACTTGTCTTGGTCAAGGAGACCCCTCCCACGGTTGACGAGGCGGTACGGGCATCACTTCGGCTGGAGGAGGAGGTGGAAGCGGAATCAAGGAGACAATGGGGAAAGGTAAGGAGTCTTGTGAGAGTGGAGGGTGATGGGAATTGCTTTTTTCATTGCATGGCGCTACACAGTAATTGCCGTGCTGCAGAGATGCGCCACATATCTGCAGCCCAGTGGAAGTGACACCTCAACCGGTAGTGAGCGTATCTCGCGCCTCCCTTTCTGCCCTTTCAACCCTTCCCAAAAAAATTTTTTGTAGCACCCCCCCGCACGCTTCGCCTCTCTACCTGTGTCTGCCAGGGAGGCGCGCGCGAAGCGCGCGACGACCGCTTTTTCGGGGAGAAAAAAATTTTTTGGGGGGTCATTTTCATGGTACACCCCAATTTCTGAAACCCCAAATCCTGGCGGAAACCCTGAAACCAGTAAAAAAAAAAAAAAAAAAAAAAAAAAAAAAAAATGAGGGGGACAAAAGATTAATGACACCCAACAGCAACAGTTCTTTCATATGTGCAGCAAAAATCATGTACAGCACCGCAATTGCAACATGAGCGGGTTAAGAGTAGGCAGGGAAAAGAAAGAACACACATCAGGTGTCGAAAGAAGTACCTCACAAAGGCAAAGTGACAGAAATGTTGAGCAATGCGGGCAGGAGAGTGTGGCACCTTAGTAGGAGAAAAAGAGGTAAAAAAAGACGAATAAGGCGAAAAGGTGTTTCCACACAAAACTTCTTCACCTTCTGCGGCCTATCGTCACCTATCGCACAACATCAGCTGCGCGGGACTCCACAAGTGCGTTGTCAGGGGAAGAAAACAAACGCAATGATAAGACACGTCTTGCATGTTGTCGTGATGCGCACTCCACACCTTCGACCAACATCTTCACATTTCCTAAACACTCCTTCTCGCTAGTTTAAAATAACCATAGACCCCCAAAAACAAACCCCCAATACCCCACCATACAACAGGACATCCACCACACGCTGTCCGTGAGACATGCATGCGACGTGTCGCACCAAGCGCCTGCACCACATCGGCATGTGCTCCCCCGTCCAGTGCACAGCACAGCGCAGTCTTTCCTTTACGCACTTCATCCACGTCCACCTGTGGCAAGCCTGCAAGGTAGCGCACCGTCTCGGCGTGTCCTTTAAGCACTGCGAGCATGAGACAGGAGGCTCTGTTCGTGTCTGCAACATGCACATTTGCGCCTGCTTCGACCAACATCTTCACACTCACAACATCCCCACCATTGCACGCAACCTCCAGAGCCAGTGTACCCCAGCTGTTCGCAACCTCCATATCTGCCCCTGCATCAATGAGAACCTCAAGCACATCGTGATGTCCTTCCTGCACAGCACTGTACAACGCAGTGAAGTTGGTCACGCCTCGATAATTCACGTCCACATCCTTCAAGCCCACAAGATAGCGCACAGTCTCGGTGTGTCCTGCATACGCCGCAATGATAAGACACGTGTTAGTCTTATCGTCCACCAGACTCACGTCCGCACCTGCTTCCATCAACCTCTGCACAATGTCGAGTTCCCCAACCTCACAAGCACAGTGAAGTGGTGTGCTTCCGAGGCTGTTCTTTGCATCAACATCAGCCCCTGCATCAATGAGCACCTGCACCACATCTGCGTGCTTCTTTAACACTGCGTAGTGTAGCGAAGTGGAGCTGTTGTTCTCTGCATTCTGTACGTGATTCACATCCACCTCAGGCATGCACAGAAGAGTGCGCACAGTCTCGGTGTGTCCATAGAGTGATGCAAGCATAAGACACGTGTCTCCATTGTTCTCCGTGACACACACGCACGCACCTGCTTTGACCAACACCTTGGCAACTTCCAGCTTCCCATGAAAGACAGCCAAGAGCAGTGCAGAACAACCCGCGCTGTTCTTTGCCTCCATGTCTGCCCCTGCATCAATGAGCACCTGCACCACATCGCCATGTCCTTTCTGCACTGCGAAATGCAACGCAGTGAAGCACTTCTCCTCTTCATGATGATTCACTTCGACATCCTTCAAGCCCACAAGGTAACACACAGTATCGATGTGTCCAGCGCCCGACGCAAGCATAAGACACGTCTGTCCTGTGCTGTCTGTGGCACGCACTTCCGCACCTGCTTCGACCAACATCTTCACAGCCCCCAGCTCGCCCATGAAGCTAGCAAAGTGTAGAGGCAATTCTCCATTAGTGTTCTTTGTCTGCACGTCTGCCCCTGCATCAATGAGAACCTGCACCACAGTGGGAAGTCCCTTCAGCACTGCGCAGAGCAACGCAGTGGCGCCGTTCTCATTTTCATGATTCACGTCCACATCCTTCAAGCCCACAAGATAGCGTACAGTCTCGGTGTGTCCAGCATTCGCAGCAAGGATAAGACACGTGTCTCCATTGTGGTCTGCGACACACACGTCCGCACCTGCTTCGACCAACACCTTGGCAACTTCCAGCTTCCCGTGAAAGCCAGCCAAGGGCAGTGCAGAACGACCCACGCTGTTCTTTGCTTCAACGTCTGCCCCTGCATCAATGAGCACCTGCACCACATCGCCATGTCCTTCCTGTCCTGCCCAGTGCAACGCAGTGCAGCCGTTGTTCTCTGCGTGGTTCACATCCATATCCTTCAAACCTACAAGATAGCGCACAATCTCGGTGTGTTCCAAACCAGCCGCAAAAATAAGACATGTGAGTCCTTCGTTGTCTGTGGCACGCACTCCCGCACCTGCTTCGACCAACATCTTCACAATAACGATTTTGCCTGCAATGCTTGCCTTGTGCAGAGGTGAACGTCCTTCCTCGTCTTTTGTCTCGAGGTCTGCCCCTGCATCAATGAGCACCTGCACCACATCGTGTCCTTCCTGCACTGCGCAGTGCAACGCAGTGAAACCGTTCTCTGCGTGATTCACGTCCACATCCTTCAAGCCCACAAGATAGCGCACAGTCTCGGCGTGTCCAAAATGTGACGCAAACATAAGACATGTGAGTCCGTCATTGAGTGTGACACACACGTCTGCACCTGCTTCGACCAACATCTTCACAACGTCGAGATGCCCTTTGATACTGGCACCCAGCAGAGGTGAACCACCATCTTTGCTCTTCGCCTCGATGTCTGCCCCTGCATCAATGAGCACCTGCACCACATCTGAATGATTTTTCTGAGCTGCACAAAGCACCGCAGTGCTGCCGTCCTCAGTATTGTGATTCACGTCCACATCCTTCAAACCCACAAGATAGCGCACAGTCTCGGTGTGTCCTTCATGTGCCGCAAGAGTAAGACATGTGAGTCCGAATTTGCACGTGACACGCACTCCCGCACCTGCTTCCACCAACATCTTCACAATATCGAGATGCCCTAAACTGCTTGCAAACAGCAGAGGTGAACGACCATCTTTGATTTTCGCCTCGATGTCTGCCCCTGCATCAATGAGCACCTGCACCACATCTGAATGATTTAGCTGAGCTGCACAAAGCACCGCAGTTAAGCCGTCCCCGGCCTTGTGGTTCACGTCCACATCCTTCAAGCCCACAAGATAGCGCACAGTCTCCGTGTGTCCATGATGTGCCGCAAAAATAAGACATGTGTATCCGAAGTTGCACGTACCACACACTCCCGCACCTGCTTCGACCAACATCTTCACAACATCGAGTGCTCCTGAACGACAAGACCAGTGCAGAGGCGAACGTCCCATGTCGTCCTTTGTCTCGATGTCTGCCCCTGCATCAATGAGCACCTGACACACTGCAGGGTCCGCCCACATGGCTGGACAGGGACGGTCTTTGTTGTCCTCCTGCCCGTGTGGGACAAACGCAACGTTGCTGCAGACTGACTTCCAATGCTGCAAGAGGACCTCCGTGCACGCAGTGTGGTCTGCGTGGATGCACTCACTCAGCAGCATCCCGAAGCCCATCTGCGTTGTCTCAACATACGGAAGAAGCAGTGCGAGGCATTCATCGTGGTTCCCTCTGCATGCCTCGTGCACAGCATCGAAGGCAACCGTTTTGCTGTCTGTGTCTGGTCTGAGCTTCTCAAGTCCCACCCGCACGGCAGTCGTGTCACCGTTCCTGGCAGCCTCCACCAAGACCTTGTGTGCAGAAAGTGTTGTGCTGTGTGGTGCCTTCTCGTCAGGTGTGCTGTCTGTGTGTCGCTTCGACATGGTTTTGAACTTCTCGTTAATGTGTGTTGTGGTTTTCCTTTTTATGCGTGGGTTGTGAGGTGGGGAGGAGGGACACAAAGGAGACAAAGGAGGTGTCTGAAGACGTCACGTTCAGGCTTTCATTCCTTTCTGCATGTGGACATCACTCATATATCTAGCGCTCGAAGCAGGGTGTGGGTGATCGTGTATTTCGTGTGGAAAATGTAGCACTTTTTGTCGTGATCTTCGCCAAAGAAAGACTGCAAGGCTCTTCAGTGCGAGAGAAGAAGTGTGGCGTGCTTCTTGCAACTTGGCATCACATCCGACCAGCCATCGCAGATGAAGGCAGACACAGCGAGGTCGACGTTCTTTTGCCACTCATCACAACTGAAAGGGGCACAACGCTTCAACTCGCCGCTCACAGTAGCAAGAACAACTGGCAGACTGCCTCCCCACCTCCACACGAACCTGATTCTAAGCCAACGGAAGTGGTCCTTGTTGGTACACTTTGTGACGGGGGTATTGAAGTTGGATGCAAAACAAATGGGGTCGTACTGTTTTTTATGTGGCTGATGTCTGCATTGTGTTGATCATCATTAAAGAGAATTGTTTTGGAATTCACAGGTGCGAGTTTCACATCTGCGAAGGGGAAAGAAAGAAAAGTTTACAAAGATGAACCTGAAGCTCTCGTGGTTCCTCACCTTGATCACATTCGTTATCGCACAGCATCAGCTGTGCGGGATTCCAGTGTTGTCAAGGGATGATGTCATTCGAGGATGAGTATGGTGCAAGAAATGCTCGAGAGACTCGTTACTCTTGCTTGTTGCGCAAAAGACTAAGTGTGCATAAAACAACAGTGTATGCTGTGCGTTTCAGGATACGTACATTCCGTGTCCCCTTTTCGACAGTGTCAACACAAGAAGCTCAAACCACTGTAGGGCAAAGGCGTAACCTGCGTACAAACAGTCTGTTCAAACAAAAGCAAAAAGAAAGCGTCAAAATATAAAAAATGGGGTTAGTTGTTTAAACAAAGTATTTTCATAATATGCAATCAATAAATTGATAGTGGGAGTCAAACAAAGAAAATAGAAAAGTTACGTGTGTCCCTTCGTCTCAAAGTCACGTGTTGTATTGAAACATCCGCGCGAGTTGACAGACAAAGCCCTCTCGTGACAGTGTACCAAAAATAAAGACGGATTTTTGAATTTTTGTTCTGAATTGTATCTCCGCTTGCAGGTTACAAAACACAACTGTAGCGGTTTCTTGGACCCCACAATAAAGACCAATCGGTCTATCAAATCAAAAGAAGTAACAGAAAGAAGGCAGGAGAGTGTGGCACCTTAGTCGGAGAAAAAGAGGCAAAAAAAAACAAGTAATTGCTATCGGAAAAAAAACGGGGTGTATGTGGAACTCCATCCTGTAGAAATAATCTACAACACGCCCAGCATTCTGCTCTTCTGCAGGTATGCTAACGCTCTTCGTACGCTGCCAGACCCACTGGGACGCCAGCATCTGAAACGTTCAAGAAGGGGGGCTGTCCTCTTCGTCCAGCACCATCCGCTCGATAGCGTTGTTGGACGTTGGCTCGGCAGGCTCGGCGTGTTCCAGCTCGTTTTTGTCCACAGGGTCCCCACATTGTCGTCGTCGTTGGAGCAGTGCGGAAGGAACACAGAATGCACAGACTACAACACATCGATCACACCAGGCGCATCAGCACCTCCAGCAAATCGCCAGGATGCTACGGTGGTTTCGAAAATCGCGCGGTGGTTTCGAAAATCGCGCGGAGTTTTCCACAGCACACCCCGTTTTTTCTTAGCAATTACTTGTCCTTGTTGTTATTGTTGTTTTCAACCACCTTCCTTCAACCCTTGTCGGATCAGTTGTTATTTTTTTCGCGAAAACATGAAATTACACATTTCAAGAGAACAAATTAAAAAGGGTCGTTATTTGCATTTTTGGGATCCGCCCGTGCAGTGGTGGGGTCAATCTCGAAAATTGGACAATTTTTTGACCACTTAAATTTTGAGAAATATGAGCCCAGTTCCTTATACGTGGGCCCATTTTCGGCTAAAATTTTCCTCAAAATCTGGTTTTGTAAAATTGACCCTTTACTCCCCCCCCCTAGGCATACTTGCACCCCCATATGGGGAACCCACTAAATATGGGGGGATATGGGGGTTTCCAGAAACCCGTCCCCCATATGGGGAAACTACGAGGAAATATGGGGACATACTGCAGAAATATGGGGGGATATGGGATTTGAAATCCCCCATATGGGGGGATTTTGGTGATTTTGGGGTGGGTTTTTTGGCTTCTGTGAGGGTTTGGCCCAGTAAAACACCCAGAAACCGCGCTTTTCGAGATTTCCGGGCTGGGTCTGGGTGAAATAAAAAAAAAATCGGCCACTTTCGTTGAGCAGAACCCCTTTAGGTGACTCACAGTACACAGTACACAGTACACAGTACACAGTACACAGTACACAGTACACAGTACACAGTACACAGTACACAGTACACAGTACACAGTACACAGTACACAGTACACAGTACACAGTACACAGTACACAGTACACAGTACACAGTACACAGTACACAGTACACAGTACACAGTACACAGTACACAGTACACAGTACACAGTACACAGTACACAGTACACAGTACACAGTACACAGTACACAGTACACAGTACACAGTACACAGTACACAGTACACAGTACACAGTACACAGTACACAGTACACAGTACACAGTACACAGTACACAGTACACAGTACACAGTACACAGTACACAGTACACAGTACACAGTACACAGTACACAGTACACAGTACACAGTACACAGTACACAGTACACAGTACACAGTACACAGTACACAGTACACAGTACACAGTACACAGTACACAGTACACAGTACACAGTACACAGTACACAGTACACAGTACACAGTACACAGTACACAGTACACAGTACACAGTACACAGTACACAGTACACAGTACACAGTACACAGTACACAGTACACAGTACACAGTACACAGTACACAGTACACAGTACACAGTACACAGTACACAGTACACAGTACACAGTACACAGTACACAGTACACAGTACACAGTACACAGTACACAGTACACAGTACACAGTACACAGTACACAGTACACAGTACACAGTACACAGTACACAGTACACAGTACACAGTACACAGTACACAGTACACAGTACACAGTACACAGTACACAGTACACAGTACACAGTACACAGTACACAGTACACAGTACACAGTACACAGTACACAGTACACAGTACACAGTACACAGTACACAGTACACAGTACACAGTACACAGTACACAGTACACAGTACACAGTACACAGTACACAGTACACAGTACACAGTACACAGTACACAGTACACAGTACACAGTACACAGTACACAGTACACAGTACACAGTACACAGTACACAGTACACAGTACACAGTACACAGTACACAGTACACAGTACACAGTACACAGTACACAGTACACAGTACACAGTACACAGTACACAGTACACAGTACACAGTACACAGTACACAGTACACAGTACACAGTACACAGTACACAGTACACAGTACACAGTACACAGTACACAGTACACAGTACACAGTACACAGTACACAGTACACAGTACACAGTACACAGTACACAGTACCCAGTACCGGGAGGGTGTGGCCCAAAAAAAGGAATTTTTGAAATCCGGGCGAAATCGGGTGAAATTGGGTTCAGGTGGGCCCAGGGGGGCTCTAGGGGGGCGATTGTGGGCTGGTCGCGGGGCACCACAATTATATATTGTAACAATTTGTTGTTGTATTTCCCTCTTTCCCCCTACTAAAGTCCCCCATATTCCCCCATATTCCCCCATATGGGGGAATATGGGGGAAGGAAACATTTAAAAAAACCCCCATATCCCCCCATATCCCCCCCATATTTTAGGGCCTCCCCATATGGGGGTGCAAGTATGCTAGGGGGGGTCACATCCCATGTAAAAAGTGGGGACCCCGACCAAAAAAAATTTTTTTTGAGCAAAAAATGGACATCACCTCGAAAAACCAGAAAATATGGTCCCCAGGTGACCTACAATTCAATTCCGCCTGGTTTTGGACAGTTCTGAACACTTGTGGGGGTCTAATTTGAAATTTTCAAAAAAAAAAAATCGGCCTGGGACAGGGTTTGTACCTGGGCACCTTTCAAATCGGGGTACAATCAAAACCCATTAAAAACACCGCTGGGACGCATTGAGAGGGCGGGGAAAGTGCCGGGGACACTGTATAGGCGGTTCTACGCCAAGTCCGGTCTAAAATCCTTGTGTAGGCGCAGTGGAATGGCAGTAAAGGCAAAGCGCCGTATTCACTGTGGAATGGGCCTGCTGAAGGTGTCCTCAGAGGCGATTCTGCCAGCCCTGGGGAAATTGGGTTAGGAACACGCGCAAAAAGGGGAGGGAAGTGACGTGTGTGGTGTATTGGGCCTCCCACGCGCATCCTCGCGGGTCATTGCGCACGGCTTGTCTTTAAGCAGTCTGGCCCTGCCACATTGGAGCAGTGCGTAAGTTCCCCAAGACGGCGTTCCTTGCCCTTGTGAGCTTTGAGGACGTCCCGCTCTTGCAGCTGTATATTGTGGCGTGCCTGGCCGTATCCACGAGGGATGTCTCTTTCCTCCCACAATAATCTGAGCGTGGGGTCTGAAGAAGATAAAGAAGATGAGGCTGATGCGGGGCGGTGCTTTAGTCGAGTCCACGACTGGATATCCATATACGTGTCTAGTACACGGCTATTGAAGGCTGAACTGCAAAACCAAGGGGGGGAATTGGTCATTGCAATATCTGGAAAGTCAT
Source organism: Rhynchopus sp. YZ270_cl-10 (assembly GCA_964035575.1). Lineage (NCBI taxonomy): Eukaryota > Euglenozoa > Diplonemea > Diplonemida > Diplonemidae > Rhynchopus > Rhynchopus sp. YZ270_cl-10. Next base: position 1,498,606 of record OZ037844.1, on the reverse strand, counting down.
ACGAGGTGTTTTTTTTTTGAAGGGGAGGTACTCTGAGGGACCGGGTGAGGCAGTGACGGCAGATCTGCTTGATAATTTACACCTGACTAGTTTTCCTCCCTAAATTGATCACTCCCTGGCCTATTAATGGTGTGGGTACCTAAGCGTGTGTAGTAATGGGTCACTACGACCCACACAATACAGATGCCAGGTGACCGTCTTGTCTTGTTTTGGCTGTATTCAAACGCACTTAGATGACATTAGTCAAGATGTATCCTTTACTTCCTAAAATATGAGGCATGGGCTGTTGCCATGGCCATATCTCGTTTATGTGCTAAAAAATAGCAATAGGCAAGGTACAGACCCTGTCCCACGACCCCTTTTTTTTTCGGAATTTTCATTTTCTGGTCACTTCTGGTCACTATTTTTGGTATTTTCGGGCCTCCAGGACGTTTTCTGGGGGGTCTTGGGTAGTGACTTGTGGGGTCGGACACTGCTCTGCGCGTAGATATACAAAATCCTGAAAAAGTGCAGGGTTCCCCCCTTCTGCACGACGGTGAAGTATAGTACATTACAAGTGAAGTTACATGTAACGTTACAAGTGAAAAACCGTTACAAGTGAGTTACAAGTGAGTTACAAGTGGGATACATGAATTACAGGCAAAATCAGGTTGTAACTGGTGGGTTACAAGTGAGTTACAAGTGAGTTACATGTAACAAAAGTTACATGTAACTCACTTGTAACTCCACTTGTAACACCCGTTACTTCACCGTCGTGTGACCCCCCCTACTCCCCCCCCCCCCCCCCCCCACATCGATTTCAATACTATACCTTACTTCACCTACGGTTGCCCTTACAGGGGGGGGTGAAGGAAGGTAAGTTGAAAAGGCGTGAAGTGATTCCTACCTGGTTTAGAACTGGTTCCGGGAACCAGTTCCCGGTTCCCTCCTCATGCACTTTACAAAACACATCTGTAGCGGTTTCGTACGCGCATGTGACCCCACCAAAAAGACCAAACGGTCCGTCAAATCAAAAGAAATATGAGAAAAAAGAGGCAACGAAAAAGGTGTTTCCACACAAAACTTCTTCACCTTCTGCGGCCTATCGTCACCTATCGCACAACATCAGCTGCGCGGGACTCCACAAGTGCGTTGTCAGGGGAAGAAAACAAACGCAATGATAAGACACGTCTTGCATGTTGTCGTGATGCGCACTCCACACCTTCGACCAACATCTTCACATTTCCTAAACACTCCTTCTCGCTAGTTTAAAATAACCATAGACCCCCAAAAACAAACCCCCAATACCCCACCATACAACAGGACATCCACCACACGCTGTCCGTGAGACATGCATGCGACGTGTCGCACCAAGCGCCTGCACCACATCGGCATGTGCTCCCCCGTCCAGTGCACAGCACAGCGCAGTCTTTCCTTTACGCACTTCATCCACGTCCACCTGTGGCAAGCCTGCAAGGTAGCGCACCGTCTCGGCGTGCCCTTTAAGCACTGCAAGCATGAGACAGGAGGCTCTGTTCGTGTCTGCAATATGCACATTTGCACCTGCTTCGACCAACATCTTCACACTCACAACATCCCCACCATTGCACGCAACCTCCAGAGCCAGTGTACCCCTGCTGTTCGCAACCTCCATATCTGCCCCTGCATCAATGAGAGCCTCAAGCACATTGTGATGTCCTTCCTGCACAGCACTGTACAACGCTGTGAAGTTGGTCATGCCTCGATAATTCACGTCCACATCCTTCAAGCCCACAAGATAGCGCACAATCTCGGTGTGTCCTGCATACGCCGCAATGATAAGACACGTGTTAGTCTTACCGTCCACCAGACTCACGTCCGCACCTGCTTCCACCAACATCTTCACAGTCCCCAGCTTGCCAAAGAAGCTAGCAAAGTGCAGAGGCGAAGATCCATTGCTGTCCTTGGTCTGCACGTCTGCCCCTGCAGCAATCAGCACCTGCACCACATCTGTGTGCTTCTTTAACACTGCGTAGTGGAGCGAAGTCAAACCGTTGTACTTTGCATGATTCACATCCACCTCAGGCATGCACAGAAGAGTGCGCACAGTCTCAGTGTGTCCATAGAGTGACGCAAGCATAAGACACGTGTCTCCACTGCTGTCTGTGACACACACTCCCGCACCTGCTTCGACCAACACCTTGGCAACTTCCAGCTTCCCATGAAAGACAGCCAAGAGCAGTGCAGAACGACCTTCGCTGTTCTTTGTCTCGATGTCTGCCCCTGCATCAATGAGCAGCTGCACCACATCGCAATGTCCTTCCTGTACTGCGTAGTGCAACGCAGTGTTGCCGCAGTTGTGTTCATGATTATTCATTTCGACACCCGGCAAGCTCACAAGGTACCGCACAGTCTCGATGTGTCCAGCGCCCGACGCAAGCATAAGAATCGTCTCGCCCTTGTTGTCTGTGGCACGCACGTCCGCATCTGCTTCCACCAACATCTTCACAGCCCTGAGCTTTCCAAAGAAGCTAGCACAGTGTAGAGGCGAAACCCCATTGTTGTCCCTTGTCTGCACGTCTGCCCCTGCATCAATGAGCACCTCCACCACATCGCCATGCCCTTCCTGTACTGCGTAGTGCAACGCAGTGTTGCCGTTGCTATTTTCATGATTCACATCCACATCCTTCAATGCCACAAGATAGCGCACAGTCTCCGTGTGTCCAGCATTCACAGCAAGCATAAGACATGTGAATCCTTGGCTGTCTGTGACACACACGCACGCACCTGCTTCGACCAACACCTTGGCAACTTCCAGCTTCCCGTGAAAGCTAGCCAAGAGCAGTGCAGAACGACCCTCGCTGTTCTTTGCTTCAACGTCTGCCCCTGCATCAATGAGCACCTGCACCACATCGCCATGTCCTTCCTGTCCTGCGAAGTGCAACGCAGTGAAGCCGCTGTTCTCTGGGCCATTCACTTCGACATCCTTCAAGCCCACAAGGTAACGCACAGTCTCGGTGTGTCCATGGAGTGACGCAAGGATAAGACACGTGTCTCCATTGTTGTCTGCGACACACACTCCCACCCCGACTTCGACCAACATCTTCACAATATCGAGATGCCCTGAGCTGCTTGCCAATAGCAGAGGTGAAAGCCCATCCGTGTCCTTTGTCTCGATGTCTGCCCCTGCATCAAACAGCACCTGCATCACATCTGGATGTCCTTCTAGCACTGCGAAGTGCAATGCAGTGCGGCCGATGTCACCTGCGCGATTCACTTCCACATCCTTCAATCCAACAAGATAGCGCACAGTCTCGGTGTGTCCAAAATATGACGCGATGATAAGACACGTGTTACCTTTGTTGTCTGTGGCACACACTTCCGCACCTGCTTCGACCAACATCTTCACAACTGCGAGTGATCCTGAACGGCAAGCCCAGTGCAGAGGCGAACGTCCCATGTCGTCCTTTGTCTCGATGTCTGCCCCTGCATCAATGAGCACCTGACACACTGCAGGGTCCGCCCACATGGCTGGACAGGGACGGGCTTTGTTGTCCTCCTGCCCGTGTGGGACAAACGCAACGTTGCTGCAGACTGACTTCCAATGCTGCAAGAGGACCTCCGTGCACGCAGTGTGGTCTGCGTGGACGCACTCACTCAGCAGCATCCCGAAACCCATCTGTGTTGTCTCAACATACGGAAGAAGCAGTGCAAGGCATTCATCGTGGTTCCCTCTGCATGCCTCGTGCACAGCATCGAAGGCAACCGTTTTGCTGTCTGTGTCTGGGATGAGCTTCTCAAGTCCCACCCGCACGGCAGTCGTGTCGCCGTTCCTGGCAGCCTCCACCAAGACCGAGTCTGAAAGCTTTCTTCTCTTTGGTGTCTTCTCGTCAGGTGTGCTGTCTGCGTGTCGCTTCGACATGGTTTTAAACTTCTCGTTGATGTGTGTTGTGGTTTTCCTTTTTATGCGTGGGTTGTGAGGTGGGGAGGAGGGACACAAAGGAGACAAAGGAGGGAGAAGATTTAAGACGGGGAGGAGGGAAGTCACTTTATGCTGTTTTCATTTGTGTGACGTGTAGCTCTGAGTACGAGACACTTGCACTACCAGATTTACGTGTCTGTACCACAACACTGGAAAGATTCTTCTGACGGTTTAGAAACTTGAAAAATGCAGACAAGAGCCGACTGAGGACTGATAATTGCACGGGGGTTGGTTAGGTGATAAACCCGATTTCCTGGAAGCTCTAAAAAAAAGTGAAGTTATTAATGCAGGCACCCACATACGATGCAGCCATGGATGAAACCACAAGTACCCTGCAGCCAACAACAGAATATGTAAAAGGAAACCTAAGCAGACCTCCCCGTACCGTAAGAGAACGAGGGCGGTACACAACCGCTCGTCAGCCGGGGGGGCACCTTCCGTTGAAGAGTTGTGAGCTTACAGGTACTGCAGTCCCCTGCACCCAACGCTTGAAGCACGTTTGCCAAAAATAAAAGAAAGAGAGAGTTACGTTTTGTAAAGTCGTGGTGGCGTTGTCAAGGTACTGATAAAAGAGAGGGTGAAATAACTAGAACACCAATTTGTTGAGAATGTTAGGGAAATAAAAAAACATCTAAATTCCTCAAGAAAAAAGAGATATTTCCAGAAAGACCTGGATTTGGATTTCAAAAAAAAAACGAAAAACAAGAACAAAACACGTATCCAACAGATGTGTCCTCACCCAATGTACCGCTCTGTTGTTCCCATTGACCGCAGCCATTTAGGAAGCCATTTAGGCTTTCCCAGAGTGGCGCGCGATGATGATGGGCGAGAGGGAAGAACCAAGAAGGAAAAGGTGTGAGGACACCTCGTGTCCGACTTCTAATCACAATCACATATAAGATGGGAAAACATATGGGGAGAGACTGTTGATAAGATGAACCTAAGTCCTGGCAACACTTAGTCACCTATAAATGCTATATGCCCTCATAAACCAGAAATAAAAGGAGAACAAAATAAGTAATTGCTATCGAAAAAAACGGGGTGTGCTGTAGATATGGGGGGACCCACGCTCCTGGAAACACCCTGTAGAAATAATCTACAGCACGCCCCCAGCACTCTGCTCTTCTACAGGTATGCGACAACGCTCGTACGCTGCCAGAACCACTCTTCATTCAGCACCATCTGCTCGACAGAGTTGCTGGACGTGGGCTAAGCAGGGTCGGTAAACATCTGCTTGATGCCTGCAGAGGCATCAAGCAGATGTTTACCGACCCTTACTATTTCTCAGAAACAATGTCGAAAAGTACAGAGAAAACTACAATATTGCACCCAGCATAGTCAGCAGTCAAGGGAATCAGCCAACAAGCTGACCCGAGCTGCTGTTGACTATAGAACAATTAGGCGAAAGGGTGTGACGAGAGGGGGAGGGAAGGAAACCAAAACTAAACATACATAAAAACTACAGAACGTTCCTCTTGCACACATTTTTTTTTTAAAACAACAGTGTTACCTGTTTTTTTTTGTTACCGTAAACCAAAAAAAATACGGGGCCGTAACAATAAAAATTGTCCAAAAGTTCCAGTTATTTTTACGTTCCAGAATATCGGTTTCATATTTGTGGCCCAGTATTTTTTGATTTGTACGGTATGTTATGTTTCTTTCGTTCTAGCGAAGTGTGCCGCACGGTGGCGACGGTGACATATAAAAGAATGGGTCAGATAAATTCTTTGAGAAAGATGGTACAAAAGATAAGCTTTAACAAAACAACTTCTGGCGGGCGCACTTCGGCACGCGCCTGTAAGGGCTGCCCTGATTGATCTTCCAGGAACTAGCTAATGCTGCCTGAGTAAAAATTTTTAAAAAAAATAACTGCATGGGGGGGGCGCAAAAAGTGGGTAAAAGTGCGCAAAAATGTGCGAATCAGCCTTCAAATTTTTGTGATGTGGGGTGAAGAAAAAAAAGTGCGCAAGAAGTGCGAATCACCCCCCTTCAGCACACCAACCGTATCTTTTTTTTCTTTTTTTTTTTTTTGGTTTTGTTTTGTTTTTATTAACAACACAAACAACGCACATGTCTGCTCTTCATACTATGGGTGGAATAACGTTATCGATAACGTTACAACACCCATATGAAACAAACCAGATACATGCACTTCTCTCTCTCTCTCTCTCTCCCTCTTGCACACAACCTTTACCACTACCACCACACTGGAACCCCACAAAGAGACAAATAAATGACTCCTTCAAAAGACTGCTCCCTCTCCCTCTCTCTCTCTGTACAGGGCTCGTTGCTAACTTCGCTTCACCGCACCGAGATGATCCGGGTCATGACCGTGAGAGTTCCTGTCACTTCTGAACGGTCTTTCTGCGTTGCGTCTCCTGCAAGCATGTGCACGCTGGTGACTGGCGGACCATTGACGCCACCCTTTTGCAGGAGTTCGGTGCTGAGGAGGTCGACACGCCCAAGGAAGCTCTTCCCGAGAAGCTTTTTGCCGAAGACAGAGACTCTGATGCAGTCGGGCAAGGGCACGACAAAGCTGAAGCCCTCATTGAACACAGGCGCGCTGAGGTTGTTCGCGACAGTTTTGGTTGTTTTCTTTTGCGGGTTCGGGTGGTCACGCTCAACACGTCTGCTTCGTGGGTTCACTGTACGCAACTTTACTTCACAGAACGGCGATTCCGAGCCCTTTGCCACCAGATTTGCACCGCTCACGATCTGCACCTCGACACGCACCTCGGTGACACCCTTCGCACCGCTGCTGCCTGCTCCCTGCATGCTCTCAATTAACGATTTGCGAGGCTTGCGCGTCACCACGTCGTTGTCCTCCTCCAGACGCGCGCAGCTCGTCGTATCCCCTGCACCTACACAGTCCAGCACCTCCTCATCAGACTCATACACATTGTGGCACATAAGTCGTGAAGATGAATGAGCAGAGACTGAGGGGAGTGAGTTGTGCTCAAAGAAATGCCCTGTGTGTGGTGTGAGGAGGAGGAGGGAGGGGAGGGGAGGTAGGGAGGTCCTATGAGGGAACAAAGATATTATTCAGTTGTGAAATTTTGATCGTGCCTTGAGAAAGAAAAAACAAGTAATTGCTATCGGAAAAAAAACGGGGTGTGCTGTGGTTATGGGGGGACCCACACTCCTGAACACCGCCCTGTAGAAATAATCTACACTCTGCTCTTCTGCAGGTATGCGAAAACGCTGCCACAACCACTTGAAACGTTCAAGAACGGGGGCTGTCATCCTCAGACCCCTCTTCGTCCAGCACCATTTGCTCGATGGATGGTCGGCGTGTTCCAGCTCGTTGTCGTCCACAGCCTCCCACTCATCGTCGCCGGAGGAGGAGTGCGCAAGGAACACAGACGACTAACTGTCGTCGATCACACCATGCGTATCAGCACCACCCAGCAACGCGCCGGCTGCTATGTTGGTTTCGAAAATCGCGCGGAGTTTCCCACAGCACACCTCGTTTTTTTTCTTAGCAATTCCTTGTTTTGTTGTTGTTGTTTTCCACACACCTTCCTTCAACCCTTGTAGGATCAGTAGCTATTTTTTTCTAGAAAACTTGAAATTACACATTTCAAGAGAACAAATTAAAAAGGGTCCTTATTTGCATTTTTGGGCTCCGCCCGTGCAGTGGTGGGGTCAATCTCGAAAATTGGACAATTTTTTGACCACTTAAATTTTGAGAAATATGAGCCCGGTTGCTTATACGTGGGGCCCATTTTTGGCCAAAATTTTCCTCAAAATCTGGTTTTGTAAAATTGACCCTTTACTCCCCCCCCACATCGATTTCAATACTATACCTTACTTCACCTACGGTTACCCTTACAGGGGGGTGAAGGAAGGTAAGTTGAAAAAAGGGTCCTTATTTGCATTTTTGGGCTCCGCCCGTGCAGTGGTGGGGTCAATCTCGAAAATTGGACAATTTTTTGACCACTTAAATTTTGAGAAATATGAGCCCGGTTGCTTATACGTGGGGCCCATTTTTGGCCAAAATTTTCCTCAAAATCTGGTTTTGTAAAATTGACCCTTTACTCCCCCCCCACATCGATTTCAATACTATACCTTACTTCACCTACGGTTACCCTTACAGGGGGGTGAAGGAAGGTAAGTTGAAAAAGGGTCCTTATTTGCATTTTTGGGCTCCGCCCGTGCAGTGGTGGGGTCAATCTCGAAAATTGGACAATTTTTTGACCACTTAAATTTTGAGAAATATGAGCCCGGTTGCTTATACGTGGGGCCCATTTTTGGCCAAAATTTTCCTCAAAATCTGGTTTTGTAAAATTGACCCTTTACTCCCCCCCCACATCGATTTCAATACTATACCTTACTTCACCTACGGTTACCCTTACAGGGGGGTGAAGGAAGGTAAGTTGAAAAACAGAACTTACAAGGTGGGGGAACGTTTGCTTCAAATGTCATCCCAAGAAGTGCAGAAAAATTAAAAGTGGTTTCCCAAAGTCGCATTGCCTTGGGGTCGGGTTTGTTTTGGGTGCTTTGCTTGAGAGGCATCATGAACAGTGCGGAACTCTGTGGTCTGGCACGGAGCCACCTGCACTCACCAGATCCAAGCTTTGTGTCTTTGCTTGTGCTCAACAGTGCAAAGTTTTGCTGTACGATCTGGGTCACACCTCGTGAGGGGGGAAAGGGGAAAATGGGTCACCTATGCTTGGCACATCTTGGTGACAAAACGTAGCGAACACAGAACAAACACAACACAATTTATTTACCGACCCTCCCTCGTGAAATTGTCCCCTGGGGGAAAAAGTGAGGGGGGGACAATATCACGTACGGCAAAAGGGAGTACAATTTCTCGTACTGTAGGGGGGTGGCCGTTTTGGTGTGAAAAAGAGAGAGCAAAGGTTGTCCCCGCTACTCCCTTGAAATTGACCCTGGCGGCAAAATACCGGTTTTTTGGGGGGTGAACAATTTCACGTCGGAGGGTCGGTACTATTTTTTCGAACAGATCAGACCTTCGCTAAGAGGTGCACGGTATTCCCGAGAAGAATCAACTGTGTTCGTTCTATTTCTCCTGCGCGTGCTCGGACCAACATCCTCAAAACATCTCCATCCTCCGTACGACATGTGTCACCATTGTTGTCTGTGACACACACTTCCGCACCTGCTTCGACCAACATCTTCACAGCATCGAGATCCCCTGAACTGCTTGCCAACAGCAGAGGTGAACGACCATATTTCATCTTCGCCTCGATGCTTGCCCCTGCATCAATGAGCAGCTGCACCACATCTGGATTCTTTTGCTGAACTGCGTAGTGCAACGCAGTGACTCCGTTGTTCTGTTCCTTAATATTCACTTCGACATCGTTCAAGCCCACAAGGTACCGCACAGTATCGGTGTGTCCAGCGACCGACGCAAGCATAAGACACGTGAATCCTTTGCTGTCTGTGACACGCACTCCCGCACCTGCTTCGACCAACATCTTCACAGCCCCCAGCTTGCCAAAACGGCTAGCACGGAGCAGAGGCGAAAACCCCTGCATATCCTTTGTCTCGATGTCTGCCCCTGCATCAATGAGCACCTGCACCACATCACAATGACCTGGCTCCACTGCGTAGTCTAATGCAGTGAGGCCGTTGTTCTCTGCGTGATTCACGTCCACATCCTTCAAGCCCACAAGATAGCGCACAGTCTCGGTGTGTCCAAAACCAGCCGCAAGCATAAGACACGTCTGTCCATCGTTGTTTGTGACACACACTCTCGTACCTGCTTCGACCAACATCTTCACAATATCGAGATGCTCCAAACGACAAGCATGGTGCAGAGGTGAACCACCACTTTTGCTCTTTGTCTCGATGTCTGCCCCTGCATCAATGAGCACCTCCACCACATCGGGATGTCCTTCGTCCACAGCACAGTACAACGCAGTTTGGTTGTGCATGCCTTGGTGATTCACGTCCACATCCTTCAAGCCAACAAGATAGCGCACAGTCTCGGTGTGGCCAAAATTTGCAGCAAGAATAAGACATGTGTCTCCATCATTGTCTGTGGCACGCACTCCCGCACCTGCTTCGACCAACACCTTCACAATATCGAGATGTCCCAAACGGCAAGCACAGTGCAGAGGCGAGCTTCCATCGTGGTCCTTTGTGTTCACACTTGCCCCTGCATCAATGAGCACCTGCACCACATCGGGATGTCCTTCGTCCACAGCACTGTGCAACGCAGTTTGGTTATTCATTCCTTGGTGATTCACATCCACATCCTTCAAGCCCACAAGATAGCGCACAATCTCACAAGATAGCGCACAATCTCGGTGTCTCCAAAATTTGCCGCAATAATAAGACACGTGTCTCCTTCGTCCACTGTGACACACACTCCCGCACCTGCTTCGACCAACACCTTCACAACGTCGAGATGCCCTAAACTGCTTGCCAACAGCAGAGGTGAACGACCATCTTTCAGCTTTGCCTCGATGTCTGCCCCTGCATTAATGAGCACCTGCACCACATCGCCATGTCCTCCCTTCACTGCGAAGTGCAACGCAGTGCAGCCGCTGTTATGTTCATGATGATTCACGTCCACATCCTTCAAGCCAACAAGGTACCGCACAGTATCGCTGTGCCCAGCGCTCGACGCAAGGATAAGACATGTCTCTCCATTGTTGTCTGTGACACACACGCCCGCACCTGCATCAACCAACATCTTCACAGTCCCGAGGTTGCCAAAACAGCTAGCAGTGTGCAGAGGCGAAACCCCTTGCGTATCCTTAGCCTCGATGTCTGCCCCTGCATCAAACAGCACCTTCATCACATCTAGATGACCTTCGCATACTGCGCCGAACAACGCAGTGCGGCCTTTGTTCTCTGTGACATTCACGTCCACATCCTTCAAACCCACAAGATAGCGCACAGTCTCGGTGTGTCCACAGAGTGATGCAATCATAATACATGTGACCCCTTTGTTGTTTGTGACACACACTCCCGCACCCGCTTCGACCAAGATCTTCACAATATCGAGATGCCCTAAACTGCTAGCCAACAGCAGAGGTGAACGACCATCATTGTCCTTTACCTCGATGTCTGCCCCTGCATCAATGAGCACCTCCACCACATCTGGATGGTTTTGATGCACTGAGAGGTGCAACGCAGTGTGGCTGTTGTTATCTGCGTGATTCATGTCCACATCCTTCAAGCCCACAAGATAGCGCACAGTCTCGGTGTGTCCAAAACATGCCGCAAGCATAAGACAGGTGAGTCCTTTGTTGTCTGTGACACGCACTCCCGCACCTGCTTCGACCAACATCTTCACAACTGCGATCTTGCCTGAAATGCTTGCCCTGAGCAGAGGTGAACGTCCATCCTCATCCTTTGTCTCGATGTCTGCCCCTGCATCAATGAGCACCTGACACACTGCAGGGTCCGCCCACATGGCTGGACAGGGACGAGGTGTCGTACCTTGGGTCTCCTCCTTGTGCCCGTGTGGGACAAACGCAACGTTGCTGCAGACTGACTTCCAATGCTGCAAGAGGACCTCCGTGCACGCAGTGTGGTCTGCGTGGACGCACTCACTCAGCAGCATCCCGAAGCCCATCTGTGTTGTCTCAACATACGGAAGAAGCAGTGCGAGGCATTCATCGTGGTTCCCTCTGCATGCCTCGTGCACAGTATCGAAGGCAACCGTTTTGCTGTCTGTCTGGGATGAGCTTCTCAAGTCCCACCCGCACGGCAGTCGTGTCGCCGTTCCTGGCAGCCTCCACCAAGACCGAGTCTGCAGAAAGCTTTCTTCTCTTTGGTGCCTTCTCGTCAGGTGTGCTGTCTGTGTGTCGCTTCGACATGGTTTTGAACTTCTCGTTGATGTGTGTTCTTTGGTTTTCCTTTTTATGCGTGGATTGTGAGGAGCCAAACGGAAGTGGTCCTTGTTGGTACACTTTGTGACGGGGGTATTGAAGTTGGCTGCAAAACAAATGGAGTCGTGCTGTTTTTTATGTGGCTGATGTCTGCATTGTGTTGATCATCATTAAAGAGAATTGTTTTGGAATTCACAGGTGCGAGTTTCACATCTGCGAAGGGGAAAGAAAGAAAAGTTTACAAAGATGAACCTGAAGCTCTCGTGGTTCCTCACCTTGATCACATTCGTTATCGCACAGCATCAGCTGTGCGGGATTCCAGTGTTGTCAAGGGATGATGTCATTCGAGGATGAGCATGGTGCAAGAAATGCTCGAGAGACTCCCAAAAAATGCACTGCCGGGTCGTAGGTCAAAAAAGACTTAGTAATTTCAATTTAAAATCAAAAGGAGCCTAAATTACCGGTATAGGCTCCCCTAATATTGGAACCGAAATTTTGGGGAACCGGTCATTTCGGAACCGGGAACCACATGGGGGCAACCGGGGAACTGGTTCCCGGAAACCAGTTCCCCGGTTACCTCCTCATACACTTTAAAACACATCTGTAGCGGTTTCGTACGCGCATGTGACCCCACCATAAAGACCAATCCGTCCGTCAAATCAAAAGAAAGTGAAGTTATTAATGCAGGCACCTCCGACTGACCCACGTACGGTGCCAGCCATCCGGATGAAAGCACAAGTACCCTGCGGCCAACAACAGAAGATGTAAAAAGGAAACCTAATGACTGGCCCGTACCGTAAGAGAACGAGGGCGGTTCACAACCGCTCGACAGCCGGCGGCCCACCTTCCGTTGAAGAGTTGTGAGCTTACAGGTACTGCACTTCGCTGCACCCAACGCTTGATGCACGATAGTCTACACAAGAGAGCAGAAACCCAAAAACACAAAAGGGGTGGGCGGGGGGGGTCACAACATCTCTCTCTTGGCGCCCCATGCTGTACCGACAGTTGGGCCTCACCCTTTCTCTTAGGGATATACATGGACGTCCTTACAGGCAGCACACCGTAACCCAAAGGCGTGGCAGAGAGACTCCGCAGAGCGATTCTGGCCTGACCACTGGCCATTTATGCTCCGGGTGCGAGCACCCATCATAGCATAGGGGGGCCAGCCTGACCCAGCATTTATATACCCTGCCAGGGTGAACTTGCATAAAAGAGGGCAGGGGCGTTTAGACCCTGAGGACTAGGGGAAGTCCCGCATACCCCAACAGAAAGACAAAGGCTATGCACTGGTGATATAGGAGAGTCAGGGTTGCTGAAAAACAAAAAGACCCTGAAGGCACAAAAACGCCCCGCATACCCCTCCTCGCCTCCTGTTTTGTAATCTCTCAGGTAGGAGACATCGGTTCGAGCGGTCAACACCTTCATAGAGTTTCTGGAGGAACGGACCGGATGCAATTTAAGGTCCAGCCAGGACCATCAAATCAAAAGAAATAGAAGAAAAAAGCGGCAACGAAAAAGGTGTTTCCACACAAAACTTCTTCACCTTCTGCGGCCTATCGTCACCTATCGCACAACATCAGCTGCGCGGGACTCCACAAGTGCGTTGTCAGGGGAAGAAAACAAACGCAATGATAAGACACGTCTTGCAGGTTGTCGTGATGCGCACTCCACACCTTCGACCAACATCTTCACATTTCCTAAACACCCCTTCTCGCTAGTTTAAAATAACCATAGACCCCCAAAAACAAACCCCCAATACCCCACCATACAACAGGACATCCACCACACGCTGTCCGTGAGACATGCATGCGACGTGTCGCACCAAGCGCCTGCACCACATCGGCATGTGCTCCCCCGTCCAGTGCACAGCACAGCGCAGTCTTTCCTTGACGCACTTCATCCACGTCCACCTGTGGCAAGCCTGCAAGGTAGCGCACCGTCTCGGCGTGCCCTTTAAGCACTGCAAGCATGAGACAGGAGGCTCTGTTCGTGTCTGCAACATGCACATTTGCACCTGCTTCGACCAACATCTTCACACTCACAACATCCCCACGACTGCACGCAACCTCCAGAGCCAGTGTACCCCTGCTGTTCGCAACCTCCATATCTGCCCCTGCATCAATGAGCACCTCAAGCACATTGTGATGTCCTTCCTCCACCGCACTGTACAACGCTGTGAAGTTGGTCATGCCTCGATAATTCACGTCCACATCCTTCAAGCCCACAAGATAGCGCACAATCTCGGTGTGTCCTGCATACGCCGCAATGATAAGACACGTGTTAGTCTTACCGTCCACCAGACTCACGTCCGCACCTGCTTCGACCAACATCTTCACAGTCCCCAGCTTGCCAAAGAAGCTAGCAAAGTGCAGAGGCGAAGATCCATTGCTATCCTTGGTCTGCACGTCTGCCCCTGCAGCAATGAGCACCTGCACCACATCTGTGTGCTTCTTTAACACTGCGTAGTGGAGCGAAGTCAAACCGTTGTACTTTGCATGATTCACATCCACCTCAGGCATGCACAGAAGGGTGCGCACAGTCTCGGTGTGTCCACAGAGTGACGCAAGCATAAGACACGTGGCTCCACTGCTGTCTGTGACACACACTCTCGCACCTGCTTTGACCAACACCTTAGCAACTTCCAGCTTCCCATGAAAGACAGCCAAGAGCAGAGGAGATCGACCCTCGCTGTTCTTTGTCTCGATGTCTGCCCCTGCATCAATGAGCACCTGCACCACATCGGCATGTCCTCCGTGCACTGCGAAATGCAACGCAGTGTAGCCGCTGTTATGTTCATGATTACTCATTTCGACACCCGGCAAGCTCACAAGGTACCGCACAGTCTCGATGTGTCCAGCGCCCGACGCAAGCATAAGAATCGTCTGTCCTTTCTTGTCTGTGGCACGCACGTCCGCACCTGCTTCGACCAACATCTTCACAGCCCTGAGCTTTCCTAAGAAGCTAGCACAGTGTAGAAGCGAAGACCCATTGTTGTCCCTTGTCTGCACGTCAGCCCCTGCATCAATGAGCACCTGCACCACATCGCCACGCCCTCCCTGCACTGCGTAGTGCAACGCAGTGAAGCCCTTCTTCTCTTCATGAGTATTCACTTCCACACCCGGCAAGCCTACAAGATAGCGCACAGTCTCGATGTGTCCAGCGCCCGACGCAAGCATGAGACACGTCTCTCCTTTCTGTGTGGCACGCACGTCCGCACCTGCTTCGACCAACATCTTCACAGTCCCCAGCTTGTCAAAACAGCTAGCAAAGTTTAGAGGCAATTCTCCATTAGTGTTCTTTGCCTGCACGTCTGCCCCTGCATCAATGAGCACCTGCACCACAGTGGGAAGTCCCTTCTGCACTGCGCAGAGCAATGCAGTGGCGCCGTTCTCATTTTCATGATTCACGTCCACATCCTTCAAACCCACAAGATAGCGCACAGTCTCGGTGTGTCCAAAATTAGCAGCAAGCATAAGGCACGTGAGTCCCTTGCTGTCTGTGACACACACGTCCGCACCTGCTTTGACCAACACCTCGGCAACATCCAGCTTCCCAACTAAGCCAGCCAAGAGCAGAGGGGAATCCCCCGCGCTGTTCTTTGTCTCGATGTCAGCCCCTGCATCAAGCAACACCCGCATCACATCTCCATGCCCTTCCTGCACTGCGCAGTGCAACGCAGTGCAGCCGTTGTTCTCATTTTCATGATTCACATCCACATCCTTCAAACCCACAAGATAGCGCACAGTCTCGGTGTGTCCAAAATATGACGCAAACAAAAGACACGTGATTCCTTTGTTGTCTGTGACACGCACTCCCGCACCTGCTTCGACCAACATCTTCACAACTGCGATCTTGCCTGAAATGCTTGCCCTGAGCAGAGGTACACATCCCTTCTCGTCCTTTGTCTCAATGTCCGCCCCTGCATCAATGAGCACCTGACACACTGCAGGGTCCCCCCACATGGCTGGACAGGGACGAGGTGTCTTATCTTCGCTATCTACCTCTACCCCGTGTGGGACAAACGCAACGTTGCTGCAGACTGACTTCCAATGCTGCAAGAGGACCTCCGTGCACGCAGTGTGGTCTGCGTGGACGCACTCACTCAGCAGCATCCCGAAGCCCATCTGCGTTGTCTCAACATACGGAAGAAGCAGTGCGAGGCATTCATCGTGGTTCCCTCTGCATGCCTCGTGCACAGCATCGAAGGCAATCGTTTTGCTGTCTGTGTCTGGGCTGAAATTGTCAAGTTCCACCCGCACGGCAGTCGTGTCGCCGTTCCTGGCAGCCTCCACCAAGACCGAGTCTGAAAGCTTTCTTCTCTTTGGTGCCTTCTCGTCAGGTGTGCTGTCTGCGTGTCGCTTCGACATGGTTTTGAACTTCTCGTTGATGTGTGTTGTGGTTTTCCTTTTTATGCGGGGATTGTGAGGAGCCAAACGGAAGTGGTCCTTGTTGGTACACTTTGTGACGGGGGTATTGAAGTTGGATGCAAAACAAATGGGGTCGTACTGTTTTTTATGTGGCTGATGTCTGCATTGTGTTGATCATCATTAAAGAGAATTGTTTTTGAATTCACAGGTGCGAGTTTCGCATCTGCGAAGGGGAAAGAGCGAAAAGTTTACAAAGATGAACCTGAAGCTCTCGTGGTTCCTCACCTTGATCACATTCGTTATCGCACAGCATCAGCTGTGCGGGATTCCAGTGTTGTCAAGAGATGATGTCATTCGAGGATGAGCATGGTGCAAGAAATGCTCGAGAGACTCGTTACTCTTGCTTGTTGCGCAAAAGACTAAGAGGATTCCACACTGAGGACTAGGGAAAGTCCCGCATACCCAATAGAAAAACAAAGGCTATGCACTGGTAATAAAGGAGAGGCAGGGTAGCTGAAAAGCAAACAGACTCTGAAGCAGCCCTGCATACCCCTCCTCGCCTCCTGTGTTGTAGTCTCAGGTCAAGACATCGATTCGAGCGGTCAACACCTTCATACACACTAGAGTGTCAGGAGGAACGCCCCCGGATGCAAAGCCCAGGACCAACAAAAGCAAAAAAAGAGCGTCAAAAAAAATAAAAAAAGGGGTTAGTTTTTATGTACGAAGTAAGTTGTGTTACAAAAACACAGGAAAGCAACAAGGTGTGCTATCGTGGGGACGAAGTACCTCACAAAGGCAACACAAAGGCAAAGTAACAGAATTGTTGCGCAATGCGGGTAGGAGAGAGTGCATTGACACGAACAGGGGATCTTATTATGCTGGTGTACCCACACCGGAAAAGGCGGTGTGGGACTTTGGAGGAATATTAGTTATATACTCTAGGGAAATATAGAAGGAATATTTCCCTGAGGGTGGTTGCCACCACCCGAAGGGAAATACTTCTATATTTCCCAAGAGTTTGTAATTTTATTCGCGCAAATAAAGTGCCAAAAGCCAAATTGCTCAGGGGATTGTGACCCCTAGTGTGCTGTGTAACCTGTCCTGTCAGTCATTTTCACTTTTCTGGTGTATGAGTAGGTTTTCTGGGTGGGAGACTGGATTCTGGGTACAGTGCTGTGTCTGGGTACCCAGGCACCTGGGTACTGGTTTATTTTCGGCCCAGGTACCCAGGTATCCAGGTATCCAGGTACACGGTACACTGGTATACCAGAAAAACCAGGAAAAAAAAAAATAACTTTATTGGAGGGTGTCTCAAAAGGTCAAAAACGGAAAAAATGGAAAAAAAGGTGAAAAAATTTGGGGTGTTTTTGACCAAAAAAAGAGTGAGGGGAGTTGGGTCCAGTCATAGGGGAGTATAGCAATTTTTAAAAAATTCTACCAAAAATGCACAGCATTTTTCAAGCACGTAGGCAGATTTTCGCTTTTTTACAAAAAATTGAGGAAACCGAAATATCTCATTGTAGCTGTCCTCGAAAACGGCCTCTGAGGTCGGAGCCCAAAAAGGCCCGTTCTTCCTGCGGAAAGTAGTGCGCACACTGTACATATCTCCGAAGATGAACGGTTTCGGCTCGCAGAAACAAACTCAAATTACTTGTAGCTTGCGAGTCTCCGCGTTCTTGAAGTGTGGGGCGTAGAGGGAGAAGGCAGCGATCACATTGAAGTCGTCCATTAAGGATTCAATATTACCCGGAGGTCTGACTTCGGATACTGCCATCCAATGCCATCGCTTTGGGAGAGTGACTTGCCTTGCGTCATCGGATGACTCCAGGGCTTGCGCAAACTTTAAGGTTTCGGGACCGCTTGTGAAAAATAGGGCTCTGGTGCATGTTGAGGAAGAGGGGAGCCGGTCATCTCCGGAAGCGGTGTTGCTTTGTGAAGCCTCCCGCTGACCACCTGTGAAACCGCCTCAATCGCGTGATTCGTGATCGCTGTGATTGCTCCTTCGTGTCTGAGGAGTATTGGAGCACCCTCCGCTTGATGGCAGACGGCGTATGTCCTGGCGCAGACGCTTGGGGCCACACACCCTCGGTGCTACAGGATCTTGAGGGTTTGACGCACTGTTGGCTGCGTGCTCGGTGGGTCACAAGAAGGGGTTGAAGCTTGTCGACACCAGCACCGGCACGAGTCAAGTCACAAGGAGCTTAGGAGAACTGACGTGTGGTGGGGAAGGTTCCCTCCTACCGTCCGGACTTGGCGGTCTGCACCCCCATCCTCGTCAAGAATTGGCTAGAGCACATGGCACCCAGAGCAGTGACCGGTCCGACGCTCGCACGTGAGCGTCGCTCCTCCGGAAGCTGGTGGCCCAAGTGGCCCAAGTCCACACGGACTAGAGGCCGCCGATCGATGAGCAGGAAACTGCAGGAGGGCATGCCACAAGGGCTAACGAAACCATGGTAATGGTCCTATGTGGGGTTACAGACGTGTATATGGTGTAACCACAGATGCTCAAAACACCCGATTTTTACGTTTTTTTGCATTTTTCGGTGCCCCAAGACCCACCCCAGGGGTCTAAAAATTTTTCGAAAAAAAAATTTTTTTTTTCAGATTTTGCTAAGGTAAAATGTGACTGTGAAAATGATCCTCAAAATAGCCTGGTCCTGGGTATGACCTAAAACTGCATCCAGTCGTGGAGGTATGTTCCTAGTAGGTAGGGGGGGGCTCTATGATGGGATTCCTTTGACCGCGCGAAGGCCTTGTGCCGGGGACGTATGGGGGGATGAACTAGAGCCCTGCGACCGCCCGTGGGACAATACCTTTGGGGGGGATACATGAGCGACCCCGAGGTGGGCTCTAAGAGCACTCCTTACCCATAACGCACAGCTCCGTCGATGAGTAGGTATGGTAAGGGATTAACGTACCCAAAGTCGGCGCTCTCAAGACCCTATGGCGGACCCCGTTCGGCTTTGGCCTGGGGACGGGCACGGTGAAGGTGTGCCTATTACGGTAGGGGTGCCTGAATCGGAGAGCCGCCACCTAAGAACATGATGAAAATAATATATTCAAGCTTGTCTTCTGGCCACTGCACACTTTTGTGTACGCGAATTGACGTCATGATTGACACCACCCACATAAAAACACTTTGTTATTTACATCCGATTCCACGGAAAACGTCCTGGGCTGGACGTTAAATTGCATCCGGGGGCCCTTTTGTGGCACTCCTCCTGAAACTCTATGAAGGTCTGACCTGAGGGTAAAAGGTGCTGGGTATGCTACCCTGGGTGCTGAAGGCAGGCACACAACATGTGTGGAGGGACCTGCAGAGCCCTAGCCAGTGAAGCCAAGGAGGCCCCCCTAGGAAACTAGGGAACGGATTGGAAGAGACCTCGCCGGTAGCCGGGAACCCTCCCTGGGCTAGTACAATGATGAAACTTCAATCTAAAGTCCACACCCATGTGGCGGCCGCTTTGGCATGCGTCTGTAAGGACAGCCTTGACTGATACTTTCTGTATTAGCACACGATTGCCTCCCTGAAGGCTACGTAGCTACCTGAGTACAAAAATTTTTGAAAAAAGGTGTCGTTTGAGAAAAACAAACAAACGGACGCGCTGTGTGAAAAACGAGTGTTTCTCTGCGCGTGATATTTTGTGGGGAAGAATAAAACATTATGAAAAAAGCTCGTTGCGTTCCCACTATCGTTTCCGCTGCGCTCTCACTAGCGTTCCCACTCCATTCGGTTTTCTCTTACTTAAAAAAAATAGAGGATCCTCCAAATTCCCGTTTTTCCCTTTTTTCCCCTTTCCCCTTAGTCATTTTTCCCGTTGCCTTGTCGAAAAAAAAATTTTTGGGTCAAAAAAAAAAAGTGCAAATTTTTCACAAATTTCGATCCTTCGACCACCCACAGGTGACGAAAACTCGGTTTTCGTAAAAAAAAAAAAAAAATTTTTGTGTCAAACAGCGCCTTGCCTATAGCATAGGCTTGTACAGAGACGTGTATATGGTGTAACCACAGATGCTCAAAACAGCCGATTTTTGCGTTTTTTTGGCATTTTTCGGTGCCCCCAGACCCACCCCAGGGGGCCAAAAATTTTTCGAAAAAAAAAATTTTTTTTCACCTGAAAATTGCCTTGTCAAAAAAAAAAAAAAAAATTTTTTTTTTTTTGTTGTTCAACTTAGCCCAAGGCTCGACTTTTTTTTTTCCACATCAAACTGGACAGGGCGAGGGGGGTACGTTTACTATGCACATGAAAAGCACTTGGTCCGAGCGAAGCGAGGGCCAGATGTCTTACAATCTGTACAGTGCCGGTTAGTTAGAACGAGGCACAAAAGTGAACCAGCCATTTTTTTTTGAAAAAAAAAAAAATGGCAAAGACAAAGGGAAAAACGGGAAATTTGAACACCCTCCATTTTCCGCGAACATTTTTACGTGCAAATCCCAGCCAATTACTATATTTTCCCTGGTCAAAATTACTATATTTCCCTGCTCCAAAATTTGTAATAGAAATTGGCTGGGGAAAACCAAAAAACAGCAGGGAAATACGGGTTGTCGTGATGCGCACTCCACACCTTCGACCAACATCTTCACATTTCCTAAACACCCCTTCTCGCTAGTTTAAAATAACCATAGACCCCCAAAAACAAACCCCCAATACCCCACCATACAACAGGACATCCACCACACGCTGTCCGTGAGACATGCATGCGACGTGTCGCACCAAGCGCCTGCACCACATCGGCATGTGCTCCCCCGTCCAGTGCACAGCACAGCGCAGTCTTTCCTTGACGCACTTCGTCCACGTCCACCTGTGGCAAGCCTGCAAGGTAGCGCACCGTCTCGGCGTGTCCTTCAAGCACTGCGAGCATGAGACAGGAGGCTCTGTTCGTGTCTGCAACATGCACATTTGCGCCTGCTTCGACCAACATCTTCACACTCACAACATCCCCACGATTGCACGCACACTCCAGAGCCAGTGTACCCCTGCTGTTCGCAACCTCCATATCTGCCCCTGCATCAATGAGAACCTTCAGCACATTGTGATGTCCTTCATGCACTGCGACGTGTAACGCTGTGAAGTTGGTCATGCCTCGATAATTCACGTCCACATCCTTCAAGCCCACAAGATAGCGCACAGTCTCGGTGTGTCCTGCATACGCCGCAATGATAAGACACGTGTTAGTCTTATCGTCCACCAGACTCACGCCCGCACCTGCTTCCAGCAACATCTGCACAATGTCGAGTTCCCCAACCTCACAAGCACAGTGAAGTGGTGTGCTTCCGAGGCTGTTATTTGCATCAACATCAGCCCCTGCAGCAATGAGCACCTGCACCACATCTGTGTGCTTCTTTAACACTGCGTAGTGTAGCGAAGTGGAGCCGTTGTACTTTGCATGATTCACATCCACCTCAGGCATGCACAGAAGAGTGCGTACAGTCTCGGTGTGTCTATAGAGTGATGCAAGCATAAGACACGTGTCTCCATTGTTCTCCGTGACACACACGCACGCACCTGCTTTGATCAACACTTTGATAACGTCCAGCTTCCCATGAAAGCCAGCCAAGAGCAGTGCAGAACAACCCGCGCTGTTCTTTGCCTCCATGTCTGCCCCTGCATCAATGAGCACCTGCACCACATCGGCATGTCCTTCCTGCACTGCGAAGTGCAACGCAGTGAAACCCTTCTTCTCTTCATGAGTATTCACTTCTACACCCGGCAAACCCACAAGGTAGCGCACAGTATCGATGTGTCCAGCGCCCGACGCAAGCATAAGACACGTGTCTCCTTTCTGTGTGGCACGCACGTCCGCACCTGCTTCGACCAACAACTTCACAGCCCCCAGCTCGCCCATGAAGCTAGCAAAGTGTAGAGGCAATTCTCCATTGGTGTTCTTTGTCTGCACGTCTGCCCCTGCATCAATGAGCACCTGCACCACAGTGGGAAGTCCCTTCTGCACTGCGCAGAGCAATGCAGTGGCGCCGTACTCATTTTCATGATTCACGTCCACATCCTTCAAGCCCACAAGATAGCGCACAGTCTCGGTGTGTCCACAATTAGCAGCAAGCATAAGACACGTGAGTCCTTTGCTGTCTGTGACACACACGTCCGCACCTGCTTTGACCAACACCTCGGCAACATCCAGCTTCCCATAAAAGCCAGCCAAGAGCAGAGGAGAATCCCCCGCGCTGGTCTTTGTCTCGATGTCAGCCCCTGCATCAAGCAACACCCGCATCACATCTACATGCCCTCCCTGCACTGCGCAGTGCAACGCAGTGGAGCCGTTGTTCTCATTTTCATGATTCACGTCCACATCCTTCAAGCCCACAAGATAGCGCACAGTCTCGGTGTGTCCAAAATTTGCCGCAAGCATAAGACATGTGATCCCGTTGTTGACAGTGACACACATTCTCGCACCTGCTTCGACCAACATCTTCACAATATCGAGATGCCCTGAACTGCTTGCAAACAGCAGAGGTGAACTATCATATTTGCTCTTTGTCTCGATGCCTGCCCCTGCATCAATGAGCACCTCCACCACATCTGAATAATTTTGCCGAACTGCACAAAGCACCGCAGTGAAGCCGTCCTCATCCTTGTGGTTCACGTCCACATCCTTCAACCCAACAAGATAGCGCACAGTCTCGGTGTGTCCATGATGTGCCGCAAACATAAGACATGTGTTTCCGAAGTTGCACGTACCACACGCTCCCGCACCTGCTTCGACCAAAATTTTCACAACTGCGAGTGCTCCCGAACGGCAAGACCAGTGCAGAGGTGAACGTCCCATGTCGTCCTTTGTCTGGATGTCTGCCCCTGCATCAATGAGCACCTGACACACTGAAGGGTCCTCCCACATGGCTGGACAGGCACGGTCTTTCTTGTCCTCCTGCCCGTGTGGGACAAACGCAACGTTGCTGCAGACTGACTTCCAATGCTGCAAGAGGACCTCCGTGCACGCAGTGTGGTCTGCGTGGATGCACTCACTCAGCAGCATCCCGAAGCCCATCTGTGTTGTCTCAACATACGGAAGAAGCAGTGCGAGGCATTCATCGTGGTTCCCTCTGCATGCCTCGTGCACAGCATCGAAGGCAACCGTTTTGCTGTCTGTGTCTGGGCTGAGCTTCTCAAGTCCCACCCGCACGGCAGTCGTGTCGCCGTTCCTGGCAGCCTCCACCAAGACCGAGTCTGAAAGCTTTCTTCTCTTTGGTGGGTTCTCGTCAGGTGTGCTGTCTGTGCGTCGCTTCGACATGGTTTTGAACTTCTCGTTAATGTGTGTTGTGGTTTTCCTTTTTATGCGTGGGTTGTGAGGTGGGGAGGAGGGACACAAAGGAGGCAAAGGAGGCAAGAGCGGAATATTTCAAAATTGGACTTTTTTTTTTTAGGACAACTTCATTGTATGATTGAACACACCCGAGGATGAGCGTCACTACTTTTTCAATTTCTCTGTTGCCACGGTGGACCTGTCAGGCTGCCAGGTGTCATGACGACGTAATGACGTCGTCAAGGGCATGTGGGGAGGAAAGGTTTGCTTCAAATTTAATCCACGAAGGAGAGAAGGATAAAAATCGTTTGCCCAAAGTCACATTGCCTTGGGTCGGGTTTGTTTTGAGTGATTTGCTTGAGAGGCATCATGAACAGTGCGGAACTCTGTGGTCTGGCACGGAGCCACCTGCACTCACCAGATCCAAGCTTTGTGTCTTTGCTTGTGCTCAACAGTGCAAAGTTTTGCTTTGCGATCTGGGTCACACCTCGTGAGGGGGGAAAGGGGAAAATGGGTCACCTATGCTTGGCACATCATGGTGACAAAACGTGGCGAACACAGAGCAGACATGACAAAAGAAAGTTGACTTGAAATACAAAGCCCTTTCGTGACAGTGTACCTAAAGACGTTGTCTCATGTACTAACTATTCTACTGAATAGAAGGTATAATAGGGTACACGAAATGTACCCAAACTTTTTTTTTTACTTTTTGTGGATTGTTTGTTTGGTGTGGCTGAACCCAAAAAAAAGGGTATTATTTAGCAGTTTGTTAGCACTTTGTTAGCATGCATTTTTGGGGGGGTGGTGTATAAAAAATTTTTTCCCCACGGGTGTTGGAAAAAAAAAATTTTTTTTCGTTGGTGAGCTTTTTAACGCCGGCATTTGCATTTCCGGAATCCGTCCGGCCAGTGGTGGGGTCAATTCGCCGAAATGGACAAGTTCTCGTTTTTGGTCAATTTCCGCAGTATACACAGTATACACAGTATACACAGTATACACAGTATACACAGTATACACAGTATACACAGTATACACAGTATACACAGTATACTCAGGGGGGAAACTCACTTTGTGGGCGCCGCAGGCGCACGGTACGCGTTTTTCGTGATTTTTTCCAGCCCCGTTCTGTGCGTTCTTTTGACTCAGCGAGTCGATTGCGTTCAACGGTGGGGTCACACATGGGTATGCAAGAGTGGAGGCGCGCCAACAGGGGGAGTGGAAAAACCAAGGTAAAAAAATGTTTTTATACACCACCCCTAAAAAAAGGGTATTATTTAGCAGTTTGTTAGCAGTTCTTTAGCAGTGAAATTTGCTGGTTTCAGCCACACCATTGTTTCTGAAAACTTGGTTGTATTAGTGTCGCCACCCGAGGATGAACTCCACTATGCTAAACACATGTACGTTACCTTGTTTCTGATAGTGACGTGACTCATTTTTTTTCTTTTTTTTTTTTTGGAACAGAAAGTTTCATGCACCAAGTAATAAAAGTCCGTGAGGTTATAGCCAGTAAATTTTACCTCTTAAAAATAGCATTATCCTCGTTGGTACGGATTATATGGGCTGAGAGTACAAAAAAAAGAAGAAGGATACAGCCAGTATATTTTACCTCTCCTGGTATTAAATGTAGCATTCCATATAAATACAGATTCTGGGCTGACTTTCGTTTCCGTGGTTTCGAGCTGCCTGCTCCTAGACCACCTCGACAAAACCCTGCGCCAGCAAACTCATAAGTAGGAGCAAGGGTTTAAAATATTGAGAGAAACATAAACGCGGGTTGGGAGGGATGGGAGGGGTGGGGGTGGGGGTGGGGGTGGGGTGCTTAGACTTTTGTTTTATCAAATTGCCTTCTTCTTTATTTTCCATATTTCTTTGGGGAAACAGCAATGCTCTCTTTTTGTTTGTTGATATTGTCCACAATATAACCAGTAATTCTTGGGACAGTTTCCTGTATTTGTTGTTTTGTTTTGAAAAGCAAATAAAGTAAAGAAAAAAAAAGTATGTCTGCCTACCCCACAAACCCCAAAAGACCCTGAAAACCCTCAGTGAAGAACAAAAGGGAAGGAAAGAAAGAGTCACGACATCCGAAGAACGTATTCCACAACCAGACGCACTGCACACTCGTACAAAAGAAACACTCCTCCGAAGAGAAGGCACTGCCCAGTACAAGGACGACAATGCTCAGGCAGCTGCCTCCCCATCGTGTCAACCTGCACCACATCTTATGTTGCTGCATCGATGCAAGGTCCCATGCAGTAACGTCCTCACCTGCGTGATTCACATCACTTAGGTGGCCTCAAGATAGCGCATCGTCTCCGTGTGTCCTACATGTGACGCAAGCATACAACACGTTTCTCTTTCTTTGTCTGTTCCCGCACCTGCTTCGACCAACATCTTCACAATATCGAGATGCCCTAAAGTGCTTGCCAACAGCAGAGGAGAAAGCCCATCTGTGTCCTTTGCTTCGATGTCTGCCCCTGCATGAATGAGCAGCTGCACCACATCGGGATGGTTGCTCCTCACAGCATAGTCTAACGCAGTGAGGCCGTTGTTCTCTGCGTGATTCACGTCCACATCCTTCAAGCCCACAAGATAGCGCACAGTATCGGTGTGTCCATGATATGCCGCAAGGATAAGACACGTCTGCACTTTGTTGTCTGTGGCACACACTTCCGCACCTGCGTCTATCAACATCTTCACAATATCGAGATGTCCCAAACGGGAAGCACAGTGCAGAGGCGATCTTCCATCCTGGTCCTTTGTCTTCACGCTTGCCCCTGCATCAATGAGCACCTGCACCACATCGGGATGTCCTTCGTCCACAGCACTGTGCAACGCAGTGTGGTTATACGTGCCTTGGTGATTCACGTCCACATCCTTCAAGCCCACAAGATAGCGCACAGTCTCGGTGTGGCCAAAGTTTGCAGCAATGAGAAGACACGTGTCTCCATCGTTGTTTGTGGCACGCACTCCCGCACCTGCTTCGACCAACACCTTCACAACATCGAGATGCCCTTTGATACTTGCAAACATCAGAGGTGAACGACCAACCTCGTTCTTCGCATCGATGTCTGCCCCTGCATCAATCAGCACCTGCACCACATCGACATGTCCTTTCTGCACTGCACAATGCAACGCAGTGACGCCGTTGTTCTTTTTATGATTCACTTCGACATCCTTCAAGCCCACAAGGTAACGCACAGTCTCGGTGTGTCCAGCACCCGACGCAGGCATGAGACATGACTGTCCGTTGCTGTCAGTGGTACACACTCCCGCACCTGCTTCGACCAACATCTTCACAATATCGAGATGTCCCAAACGGCAAGCACAGTGCAGAGGTGGAGCTCCATTGCGGTCCTTTGTGTTCACACTTGCCCCTGCATCAATGAGCACCCTCACCACATCGGGATGTCCTTCCTGCACAGCACTGTGCAACGCACTTTGGTTATTCATGCCTTGGTGATTCACATCCACATCCTTCAAGCCCACGAGATAGCGCACAGTCTCGGTGTGTCCAAAATATGCAGCAAGGATAAGACATGTATCTCCTTCGTCGACTGTGACACGCACTCCCGCACCCGCTTCGACCAAGATCTTCACAATAACGAGATGCCCTAAACTGCTGGCAAACAGCAGAGGTGAACGACCACTATCTTTACTCTTTGCCTCGATGTCTGCACCTGCATCAATTAGCACCTCCACCACATCGTGGTATCCTTTCGTAACGGCAATGCCCAATGCAGTGTGGCCTGCTACGTCCCAGACATGGTTCACGTCCATATCCTTCAAACCCACAAGATAGCGCACAGTCTCGGTGTGTCCAGCGCCCGACGCAAGGATAAGACACGTTACTCCTTCGTTGTCTGTGACACGCACTCCCGCACCTGCTTCGACCAACATCTTCACAATATCGAGATAGCCTGAACTGCTTGCCAACATCACAGGTTTTGTCTGCACATCTGCCCCTGCATCAATCAGCACCTGCACCACATCGCCATGTCCTTCCTTCACTGCGAAGTGCAACGCAGTGAAGCCGCTGTTGTGTTCATGATGATTCACTTCGACATCCTTCAAGCTTACAAGGTACCGCACGGTATCAATGTGTCCAACACCCGACGCAAGCATCAGACACGTCTGTCCTTCGTTGTCTGTCGCACGTACGTCCGCACCTGCTTCAATCAACACATTCACAGTCCCCAGCTTTCCAAAAATGCTAGCAGTGTGTAGAGGCGAAAACCCTTGCGTATCCTTTGTCTCGATGTCTGCCCCTGCATCAATGAGCACCTCCACCACAGCACGAAGTCCTTCCTTCACTGCGCAGTGCAACGCAGTGAGTCCGTTGTTCTCTGCATGATTCACGTCCACATCCTTCAAGCCCACAAGATAGCGCACAGTCTCGGTGTGTCCAAAAAATGACGCAAGGATAAGACACGTTACTCGTTCGTTGTCTGTGACACGCACTCCCGCACCTGCTTCCACCAACATCTTCACAACTGCGATCTTGCCTGAAATGCTCGCCCTGAGCAGAGGTACACATCCCTTCTCGTCCTTTGTCTCGATGTCTGCCCCTGCATCAATGAGCACCTGACACACTGCAGGGTCCGCCCACATGGCTGGACAGGGACGAGGAGTCTTGCTTTCGATGTCTGCCTCCTGCCCGTGTGGGACAAACGCAACGTTGCTGCAGACTGACTTCCAATGCTGCAAGAGGACCTCCGTGCACGCAGTGTGGTCTGCGTGGATGCACTCACTCAGCAGCATCCCGAAGCCCATCTGCGTTGTCTCAACATACGGAAGAAGCAGTGCGAGGCATTCATCGTGGTTCCCTCTGCATGCCTCGTGCACAGCATCGAAGGAAACCGTTTTGCTGTCTGTGTCTGGGCTGAGCTTCTCAAGTCCCACCCGCACGGCAGTCGTGTCGCCGTTCCTGGCAGCCTCCACCAAGACCGAGTCTGAAAGCTTTCTTCTCTTTGGCGCCTTCTCGTCAGGTGTGCTGTCTGCGTGTCGCTTCGACATGGTTTTGAACTTCTCGTTAATGTGTGTTGTGGTTTTCCTTTTTTATGCGGGAGGTGGAACACAAATCAGGCAAACAACCGCGATCATCAATCAAACAAACTGATCTATTCTTCAAAAACATTGACCCACTGTCGGGGCTGAGACCCACAAGTGAGCTCCTACCAAAAAAAAAACGCAAAATCTCATTTTTCAAAATCCCAATTTTACTTTTTATTTTTTCTTCTTTTCCAAACCGGGTATTTCGCCGAAATCCACTTTTTTCCCCCTGGTGTTGAAACCGGGTCAGAGCACCACGCTCCAACCCTGCTTGGCTGTATTATCCACACCCGAGGATGAGCTCCACACCTTTTGGTACGACCCTTTATAGTAGTTGCCACGGTGGCCCTGCCAGGTGTCCTGACGACGTACTGACGTCGTCAAGACACCTCTTGTTTGACCCCGTTTGACCTCCGTCTCATGCCACGTTATGTACCAACAGAGCCACCGTGTGTACCTTCATAACAGGGCTCCTTGCAGCCACGCACTTCCCCCAAAATGAAACACACATTCTGTTGTTAAACAGAAGCCGCATCTCCCCCCCCCTCACCGCTTGGCATCCTTCTCTCTTTCACTCAACTATGGAGCCACGCTCGCTCCCGGAGGCTTTTCTTTTTGGCGGGGTGGGGTGGAACGCCTCTTTGTCGTCTTCTGGAGGGACGTCTTGCACGTCACGTGTCTGCTGCAGCTGCTGTTGTTGCTGTTGCTGTTGTAGTTGCAGCTGATGTTGTTCTCGCGCAAGCTTGCGGCGCTCCTTCTGTCGAAGCACCTCTTCTTCACGGTCCTGACGTTCTTTGAGTGCCGCACGCTGCCGTGCGAGGGACAGCGTGAGCTGAGCGTCCTGCTCCGAAAGGATTTCATTCTGTGCCGAGACAGTCTGCTCCAGCTGGCCGAGGAGGTAGCTGGTACGCTGCGCGAGGGTCAGGTTCGCGGGCACGAGGCCGTCCACCTCGCGACGGCGCTTTGTGGCGCGCGCCTGCTGTGTAGTGATGTAGCTGATATTCCGCCTTGCTGCGTGCCCCATACGGATCAACGCCAACGTATGCCTCTCACTTCCCACATCGCCAAGCGAGCTTTCCAACGCCACATTCAGTGTCGCCTGCGCACGCACCAAATTCGCTTCCTTCGAAAACACATGCCTCCTCTGCATGCTGCGGGCCAGCCTCTCATGCTTGCGACACAGAAACTGCGTTGTATGCTGCACACCCTCTTGCAAGCTCCGTCGCGACGACGCACGCTCACCTCCTTGCGCTCTCCTCGAGGAAGCACCAATCGGTGGTAGCGCAGGTGGTGCAGGCTCTAGTGTAGACAGCGCTAAAGCATGTGGCTGTTGCTGTGTATGTTCTTCTTGGGGCATTCTGCGCTAATCGCAGTGTAATAAGACGGGGTTTTTATGTGTATTTTGCGGGGTTTTGTAACCCTAGGTTGATGCTGTACGACTCCTTCCGTAAAGGGAGGGTGGGGGGATCAAACGAACTGAGCACAATATCCTAAAGCAGAGTGCATTTTTCGAGATAAAAAGGGAGTGTGTAGAGGGGGTTTGTGTAATAATAGGGGGTGCTTGGTGTCGTTCCTGGGAGGTGTTATTTGAGGGATTCAATGAAATGTATAGGCGAAAGTTAAAAACGGGGGGAGGGTGAAATGTTTCTTTTTTTCCAAGAGGGTAAGGGGGCACAATGCACCCCCTGAAAAATTTTTTCAGCAGGTAACACGTTTTTAAGTCATGTCATGTATTTTCTCCCCCGGAAAATGTGCTGAAATCCATTTTCGGGTGTCTTGTTGAGAAGATTGTGGAAAAAATATCATGATGGCTGCTTACAGTAAACTGCCTCCCAAAAAGAGGCTTCGCAGAAGATGAGTCGTACCTCAGGTATGTATAAAAAAGGGTCTTTGGTCACACAATGACACAATCAAAAGAAATTTTGTCAACTCGCTTGCCGCTGGACTTTGCAAGTAAGACTCGCAACCCATCTGTGTTAGAGGTGAATTCTGTCACTTCATGATTTTTCAGTCCCATAGGTTTATTTCGTGGATTCGTGGCATGTCCTCCATCGTCTGTCATGCCAAACTGGGAGGCGTAGTCTTACCAAAACACTCGTGAAGCTGATCCCGTGTAGGTGGTCTTTCTTTAGTTCACCCCCATTGTGCTGCACTGAAGAGGGCGTCGTATCCACAGAGCGACTCTGTCGCAGATGCTTCCGGTCTTGGAGAGGAAGCTGCGTGCGGCGACGGTGAAGCTCTCGCGGAGAGAGAATAAGCGCGTGAGTGCGCTGTTCTCTGCGTGAAGCCCGTCCACCTCCTTCAAGCCCGCAAGATAGCGCATAGTTTCGGTGTGTCCTTCATGTGTTGCATGGGTAAGACATGTATCTCCTTCGTTGTCTGTAAAAAGACGAGGACAGGCATATTCCTAACTCTGGGGCGTTTTTCCCGAAATTTCGAAAAAGGGTTCTACCACAACCAGAACTATTCTGGGCCGGAACAAAACTTAGACACCCCGAAAAAACCCAAGTGATCCAGTTTTGTTCCTACCCAGAATACTTCTCAATAGTAACCCAGAATAGTTCCGTTAACGGTACTTTAAAACCTCACCGTGATACGACTAAGACCCACCCTGGATATGTGTGTCTTTTTGCACGTTACCTGTGAATATTCGTCACCCTGGCTACCCATCGTGTCAACCTAGGTCCCATGCAGTAACGTCCTCACCTGCGTGATTCACATACCTTACGTAAGCCCTCGAGATAGCGCATCGTCTCCGTATGTCCTTCCTGTGACGCAAGCGCACAACACATTTCTCTTTCTTTGTCTGTTCCCGCACCTGCTTCGACCAACATCTTCACAACATCGAGATGCCCTAAAGTGCTTCCCAACCGCAGAGGAGAAAGTCCATCCGTGTCCTTCGTCTCGATGTCTGCCCCTGCATCAATGAGCAGCTGCACCACATCGGGGTGTCCTTCGTCCACAGCACTGTGCAACGCAGTGTGGTTATTCATGCCTTGGTGATTCACGTCCACCTCAGGCATGCACAGAAGAGTACGCACAGTCTCGGTGTGGCCAAAGCTTGCCGCAAGGATAAGACATGTATCTCCTTCGTTGTCTGTGACACGCACTCCCGCACCTGCTTTGACCAAGATCTTCACAATATCGAGATGCCCATCGACGCTTGCACACAGCAGAGGTGAACGACCATTGTCGTCCTTTACCTCGATGTCTGCCCTTCCATCAATGAGCAGCTGCACCACATCTGAATGATTTTGCAGAACTGCACAAAGTACCGCAGTGCTGCCGTCCTCATCCTTGTGGTTCACATCCACATCCTTCAATCCAACAAGATAGCGCACAGTCTCGGTGTGTCCATGATGTGCCGCAAAAATAAGACATGTGTTTCCGAAGTTGCACGTACCACGCACTCCCGCACCTGCTTCCACAAAAACTTTCGCAACTGCAAGTGATCCTGAACGGCAAGACCAGTGCAGAGGTGAACGTCCCATGTCGTCCTTCGTCTCGATGTCTGCACCTGCATCAATGAGTACCTGACACACTGCAGGGTCCTCCCACATGGCTGGACAGGGACGGTCTTTCTTGTCCTCCTGCCCGTGTGGGACAAACGCAACGTTGCTGCAGACTGACTTCCAATGCTGCAAGAGGACCTCCGTGCACGCAGTGTGGTCTGCGTGGATGCACTCACTCAGCAGCATCCCGAAGCCCATCTGCGTTGTCTCAACATACGGAAGAAGCAGTGCGAGGCATTCGTCGTGGTTCCCTCTGCATGCCTCGTGCACAGTATCGAAGGAAACCCTTTTGCTGTCTGTGTCTGTGTCTGGGATGAGCTTCTCAAGTCCCACCCGCACGGCAGTCGTGTCGCCGTTCCTGGCAGCCTCCACCAAGACCGTGGGTCACAGGGGGCCTGTGGGCCGAAAAACGACCCAGAAGCCACCCCAGAATACAAAAAATGGAAAAAAAATAGTGAAAAAACGGCTTTTTTCACGTTTTGGCCATGTTGGGCAAAATAGCGATTTTTCAAGAAAAAAACCAAAAAACGGCATATTTTTTGACATCACAAAACCTCCTTTGGCCTGTGAGTCCATTCCAACCTGTTTTGGACATATTTGACACTTTTGGAAGTGTTTTTTTGATGTTTTCACACTGAAAAACACCCCCAAAAGTGCTAGGGACACCCTAGGGACAGCACTGCCACCATTGCTCCGACCACATTCTCGGCCATATTTTTGCTTAAAACCCCCGAAAAAGGGCCCCCGGAACCCCAATCTTTCCAAATTTCCACCTCATCCCCACCCAAACACCGCAAAAACCCGATAGAAAATCGTCTTAAAAAACACACTTTTTTCAAAAAGGTCGTCAGGCAGGTTCCATAATAGCTTTTTAAGACAATTTTCTGTCGTGTTTTTGCGGTGTTTGGGTGGGGATGAGGTGGAAATTTGGAAAGATTGGGGTTCCGGGGGCCCTTTTTCGGGGGTTTTAAGCAAAAATATGGCCGAGAATGTGGTCGGAGCAATGGTGGCAGTGCTGTCCCTAGGGTGTCCCTAGCACTTTTGGGGGTGTTTTTCAGTGTGAAAACATCAAAAAAACACTTCCAAAAGTGTCAAATATGTCCAAAACAGGTTGGAATGGACTCACAGGCCAAAGGAGGTTTTGTGATGTCAAAAAATATGCCGTTTTTTGGTTTTTTTCTTGAAAAATCGCTATTTTGCCCAACATGGCCAAAACGTGAAAAAAGCCGTTTTTTCACTATTTTTTTTTCCATTTTTTGTATTCTGGGGTGGCTTCTGGGTCGTTTTTCGGCCCACAGGCCCCCTGTGACCCACTCTGAGGGTGTTTTTCACCCGCAGTTGCCTTGGAGATGACCAGAAGTTTAATAATGAGTTTTTGGTACGAAATTTTATACACAAGTCTACACGGCGGGGTCCGCACACCCCGAGGGTCCGTAAAACGGCATGTTAGGACACTCCCTCTTTACGGAGTGTCATTACGTACCCTAGGGTACGTAATTACGGACCCTAGGGTACGTAATTACGGAGCCTCCCAGGGAAAGGGACTCTCGAAAATTTTTTTTTGCCCCCGTTTAGGGCTAATTTGGACGATTTGAGGCCATTAAAAGCAAAATTTGGCACTTTTGAGCATCTGTGGGGGTCTAAAACGCAGTTTAGAGTACCACAATTTTTAGTGGGTTTTACCGAAAACAAGTCAATTTTTGGGCCGAAAAAAAATTTTTTTTGACATCACAAAATTGCCCTTGGTGGGCCTATGTGTCCTCAATGCTGGGCGAAAAATGCAAATATAGCTATTTTTAACTTTCACACACAATTTTAACGGGTTTTACCTGTGTACCTGTGTATCTGTGTACCTGTGTACAGGATATTTGTTGTGAAAGACATCTTCCACCATGCATTGAGGAGGGTAAGACAGTGGTCGCAGTTTGTACTTGATAGCATTACAACATTTAACTTCTCCACGGGGGTCTTGGGCCGTTCACTCGGTTCTACCTTGACCAGCGGAAGATATTCTTGAGGCCTTTTTGGTCTCTAGAATATCCGGTATTCCCGAACGGAGGCGCACTTTGTGTGTTACTACGACCTGGCAATTTCCAGCAGTAGGTTAAGTAATCTTTCTTGTAAATTGTTGGATCATTATCTCCTCAGTGCATGAATGCCCCACGTGACTGGACACTTTTGTGTTTGTCATGTGGAGCTGTGGTTGCTTTTTTCACGACTTTTTTCCTTGTACACCAGTGTACCGTGTACCGGGGTACCTGGGCCGAAAATACACCAGTACCCAGGTGCCTGGGTGCCCAGACACACCACTGTACCCAGAATCCAGTCTCCCACCCAGAAAACCTACTCATACACCAGAAAAGTGAAAATAGCTACTCGATCAGAAAAGTCGGCTACGACCAGAAAAGTAGCTGGGAAAAGTTCAGAAAAAGCCAGAAAATTTCAACAAAACGCATTTTTAGGTTCTCGAAGACACTGGGTACTGGGTACTGGGTACTGGGTACTGGGTACTGGGTACTGGGTACTGGGTACTGGGTACTGGGTACTGGGTACTGGGTACTGGGTACTGGGTACTGGGTACTGGGTACTGGGTACTGGGTACTGGGTACTGGGTACTGGGTACTGGGTACTGGGTACTGGGTACTGGGTACTGGGTACTGGGTACTGGGTACTGGGTACTGGGTACTGGGTACTGGGTACTGGGTACTGGGTACTGGGTACTGGGTACTGGGTACTGGGTACTGGGTACTGGGCACCCAGAGAAAGCACCTTAAAAGCAGCGAAGGCGCAGGTTACGGGGAAGACAAGGTATGTAATTATGTTTAACTTTCAGTTACTAGTGAAGATTGAACAAAAAAATGCCGCATATTTCAACTTGTTCGTGTTTTCAACTCGAAATAAACGCGTAATGTTCACACTATTAAATAGCTATTTTTTTACGCACCAATCATTTTGTGTCACCTCATGACATGAAGGAGGAAATAGAAACAAAGCATTTTGAACACACTTGCGGTTCTGGGGACGAACCGCGCTGCAGAGCCACTCCTCAGGTCGAGGTGTGTGCGTTTCACCACAACCTCTCCCATGGGTTTTATCGTGTGATGAGTGTTACGTTTCTATTTGGTTCCACAGGCGCTCGTTACCTGCTTCACATAATTCACCTCGCTTCACTCGAACCATTTGTGCAGCAGGTCACTCTCTCGACCTGTAGCGTGGAAAAAATCTATCTTATTTCACGGCAATAAATAGCCTTTTTTATTAACCTCACCTTTCCCGACTACTACGTTTGTATACCATAACTTAATCACACCCCACATTTACACTTATACAGGATCGTGAAGTCTGAACTGCACCCGCGATTGCGATGAGAAGCTTCACCGCGGTCCGACATTCAACAACTCAAAATCTACCCGCATCAATCTATTCTGAGTTTGCGGACGAAGATCTGGGTGGAGGGGGGTGGGTACACTTAGTCAGTCACTGCTATAGCCATTAACCAAGGGAGCATAGCTAGTGCAAGAAATTCGACTTTGGAAACCTTCCGGAAAGTCTGTCCTCTGCTTGCGGAGGACTAGACACAAGAAAATATTGCGTTCCCCCAGAAAACCAGTGCACAATTCACACTCCTTGTGGGTGGTCTTGTTGCCTTTTTGGTCAACAGTAATTTTGGCCCAGGCATAAGCATGACAATTTAGTGTGTATGGGGCAGGGTGTTGTTTTGTTCTGAATTCTCTTTGTTATAACATCTAAGTCAATCGCGGGTGGTGGTTTGTGTAGCGTGAGGCACTCTTTTTAACAAACTTCCTGCGGCTGCTAAAGTGTTATTTCTTCGGATTTAACAACGTACAGCGTAACATAGTGGATTAGCCTGGTCGACACAACCTTTGATAGCTATGGGATAACCAACCCCCTTCGACCCCTCGTGGGTTCACTGAACAAGCCCTAGTGGTAGTTAAACGCGATTGACATTTACATTCCTAAAGATGAAAGAACAAGACAACACTTCTGTACCCGCGCATCAAAATTGTGGAAAACTTTGCACCCCAAACACCCTCAACAACGCCCGCCAAAAGGCGCCCCTTGTTGCTGGGACTTGGTTCTCATTGATACACTGCACAGCAGGCATTCCTCTGAGTCCAACGCAGTTTGGCCTGTCTGCAGCGTTGCACCGAAGGTGCACGAAGACAGGGTCTGGTGGTAAATTTTGCGTCTCGCATTCCCTCAGGGAAGTTTAAAAACTCTTGAGCTCGGTTTGTTGTCAAAGAAATATTCCACCATGTATTGAGGAGGGTAAGACAGTGTTCGCAGTTTGTACTTGATAGCATTACAACATTTAACTTCTCCACGGGGGTCTTGGGCCGTTCATTCGGTTATACCTTGACTACCGGAAGATATTCTTGAGGCCTTTTTGGTCTCTAGAATATCCGGTATTCCCGAACGGAGGCACACTTTGTGTGTTACTACGACCTGGCAATTTCCAGCAGTAGGTTAAGTAATCTTTCTTGTAAATTGTTGGATCATTATCTCCTCAGTGCATGGTGGAAGACGTCTTTGACAACTAACCGAGCTCACGACTTTTTTCGGTATGTAACTTGGGATAGGCCCACATGATCATGGTCTATCATGTGGTACCTGTGTACCACTCGGTTTGCTCCCAGGGCTTTTCGACCAGCAGTCACACATCCAAACAGTGATTTCCCACCTTAGACCACGTAATTACGTACCCTAGGGTCCGTAATTACGGACCCTAGGGTACGTAATTACGGACCCTAGGGTCCGTAATTACGGACCCGGGTCCGCACTTGAGGGTCCGTAAAGAGGGTCCGTAAAATTTACGGACCCTCGGGTGTGTGGACCCCGCCGTGTATTAGGAGTCGGACCCCCTATTCCCCCCCCCCCCCCCCCCCCCTAGGCATAGGTGCCCGCCGAGTCGTTTTTGGGCGAGTTGTCGGAACTTTACGATTTCACCTAACAACTCGCCCAAAACTCGGACAACTCGGCCACAACTCGCCCTATACTCGGCACAACTCGCCCTATACTCGGCACAACTCGGCCACAACTCGGCCACAACTCGCCCATTTATACAGGCAAAAACATACAGGGATGGGAGGTGACGTTGTAAGGTTACACACATGTAACGTTGGTACAACACATAATCTCAAGAAAAACAACCAGGGCTAAGGCCAAACGCCACTCATTACATGCACCTTGTCATATGACTAGTCATAGGTGGTAACTAGGTCGCGGTGGTCCATGGGCCACCGTGCACTTTTGGTAATTGCTGGGGGGAATGGGATATACTCCGTACATGGATACACACAGAACACACGGTTCCCCAGACATCTGTCAGGCAATCACTGATTCACTTCACACAGGTCGGGCAGGCGCTGCCTGCCCATCCTCTTTTCCTGTCTGCTATCGATTCCAGGTTCACAACGTTCACACGTTTAGTCAAAATGCTTTGGGCGACGACTTCCTTTGGGATACACAAAACCACACAAAGCGCACATTCACAGACCAGCTGTGAAGCGTGGGATGCACGAGATAAAACGTGATGTGGTGTACCTGTGTACCTGTGTACCTGTGTACCTGTGTACCTGTGTACCTGTGTACCTGTGTACCTGTGTACCTGTGTACCTGTGTACCTGTGTACCTGTGTACCTGTGTACCTGTGTACCTGTGTACCTGTGTACCTGTGTACCTGTGTACCTGTGTACCTGTGTACCTGTGTACCTGTGTACCTGTGTACCTGTGTACCTGTGTACCTGTGTACCTGTGTACCTGTGTTTTTGTAGCCATAAAAAATCCCAAAAAAAAACAACTCGCCCAAAAAAAATGGGCGAGTTGTTGGCCGAATTTGGGCGAGTTGCCGAGTTGTTTTAACTCGCCGGGCACCTATGCCTAGGTGGGGGCAAAACCCCTATTTTTTTGAGGCATTTCGATTTTTTTGGATTTACGCGCAAAGTACCCGCAAACCACCGAAAATTTCGGGTCAGAGATGGTTTTGGGGTGTGGTTTGGGGGTGTTCTATAGGTGAGACACCCCAGAGATACAAAAAAATGGAAAAAAATAGCAAAAATAGACCATTTTGGCCGTTTGGGCCATATTGGTCAAAATGGCCATTTTTGACCAATATTTCAAAAAAAAAGCAAAATTTTGTCATCATTAGGCCTGTCTGGGCACAAATATGCCCCAAAAATGTCCCGCGAGTCCATTCCGACCTGTTTTGAACACATTTATCGCCCTTTTTGGTGTTTTTTTTTGGTGTTTTGAGGTCAAAAAATATCCCCTGACTATCCCCTGGCAGCCCTGGGCCGCGACTTGCGCCCTGCTTTTGGACCCCCTCTGGGCCAAAAAATGGGTGAAAACCCCCGAAAAAGCACTCCGGGAACCCAGATAGTTCCAAATATCCACTAGAAACCCACCCAAACACCTCAAAAACATGCCAGAAAAATATTTTCAAAAACACACTTTTTTCAAAAAGTTCATCTGGGCAGGTTCCATAATGACTTATTTGAAAAAGTGTGTTTTTGAAAATGTTTTTCTGGCATGTTTTTGAGGTGTTTGGGTGGGTTTCTAGTGGATATTTGGAACTATCTGGGTTCCCAGAGTGCTTTTTCGGGGGTTTTCACCCATTTTTTGGCCCAGAGGGGGTCCAAAAGCAGGGCGCAAGTCGCGGCCCAGGGCTGCCAGGGGATAGTCAGGGGATCTTTTTTCACCTAAAAACGCCAAAAAACGGCCAAAAAAAGTACCTAAAGTGTCCAAAACAGGTCGGAATGGACTCACAGGACCTCCCTGGGGTAGTTTTGTGCCCAAGCAGCTGTCATGATGTCGAAATTTTGCTGTTTTTTTGATTTTTTTGTCCAAAAATGGTCATTTTACCCAACATGGCCAAAACCGTCAAAAGGCCACTTTTTCACTATTTTTTTGCATTTTTTCATATTCTGAGGTGCCCTTATCATGGATTTTCGGGTCACAGGGTGTTTCTGACCCATTTCTGGGGGTGTATGAGGGGTGGTTTGTGGGTACTTTGCGCGGAAGTCCAAAAAAGTCAAAATGCCTCACCCGTCCTGAAGGTTTTGCCCCCACCTACCCCCCCCCCCACATCGATTTCAATACTATACCTTACTTCACCTAC
Organism: Rhynchopus sp. YZ270_cl-10; assembly: GCA_964035575.1. Classification (NCBI taxonomy): domain Eukaryota; phylum Euglenozoa; class Diplonemea; order Diplonemida; family Diplonemidae; genus Rhynchopus; species Rhynchopus sp. YZ270_cl-10. The sequence goes on along the minus strand of OZ037844.1, from coordinate 1,459,535 downwards.
GGTTACCCTTACAGGGGGGGTGAAGGAAGGTAAGTTGAAAAGAAGGTTTTTGTCTGGGGCAGTAATTCTTAGAACGAAAAAAAGCGAGAAAATTCTTGTCAGACAAATCTAGTGTTTGCCACCTGTCCAATGAAGGCGGTGGGCCCCTGAAGGGTTGACACGAGCATGAGCGACACGCAAAACGCTTTCAACCAAGTTGTCGGACACTTGCACACATGAAAGCACCACTACCCTCATGGCATCATGCCTACTTCTAAGAAGTCCTTTTTTACCTTTGAGACCTACGTCGTACTTTTGTGTTGACGCTCCCAGTCTTCATGAGGTCTCACCATAAGGTGGTGTTGCGAAGCACGGCTGGGTGAGCGAACGACGCTGACACTTTCCGCTCACAAAACGTCACAAACACAGTAACAGACATGACAAAGAAAAAGAGGGTGGCAACAAAAAAAACTACTTTAAAACCTCACCGTGACACGACAAAGACCCACCCTGGACATGTGTCTCTTTGTAGGCTACCTGCCAATGTTCATCACCCTGGCTACCCAACAAACCCCAAAAGACCAGTGAAGAACAAAAGGGAAGGAAAGAAAGAGTCACGAAATCCGAAGAACGTATTCCACAACCAGACGCACTGCACACTTGTGGAAAAGAAACGCTCCTGCGAAGAGAAGGCACTGCCCAGTACAAGGACGACAATGCTCAGGCAGCTGCCTCCCCATCGTGTCAACCTGCACCACATCTCATGTTGCTGCATCGATGCAAGGTCCCATGCAGCAACGTCCTCACCTGCGTGATTCACATTCCTTACGTAAGCCCTCAAGATAGCGCACAGTCTCCGTGTGTCCTTGCTGTGACGCAATCATATAACACATCTTTCTTTCGTCGTCTGTTCCCGCACCTGCTTCGACCAACATCTTCACAACATCGAGATGCCCTAAAGTGCTTGCCAACCACAGAGGTGAAAGCCCATCCGTGTCCTTCGTCTCGATGTCTGCCCCTGCATCAATGAGCAGCTGCACCACATCGGGGTGTCCTTCGTCCACAGCACTGTGCAACGCAGTGTGGTTATTCATGCCTTGGTGATTCACGTCCACCTCAGGCATGCACAGAAGAACACGCACAGTCTCGGTGTGGCCAAAGTTTGCCGCAAGGATAAGACATGTGTCTCCTTCGTTGTCTGTGTCACGCACCCCCGCACCTGCTTGGACCAACATCTTCACAATATCGAGATGCCCTGAACTGCTTGCCAACAGCAGAGGTGAACGTCCCATGTCGTCCTTTGTCTCGATGTCTGCCCCTGCATCAATGAGCACCTGACACACTGCAGGGTCCGCCCACATGGCTGGACAGGGACGAGGTGCATTACCTTGGATGTTTGCCTCCTGCCCGTGTGGGACAAAAAACGCAACGTTGCTGCAGACTGACTTCCAATGCTGCAAGAGGACCTCCGTGCACGCAGTGTGGTCTGCGTGGATGCACTCACTCAGCAGCATCCCGAAGCCCATCTGCGTTGTCTCAACATACGGAAGAAGCAGTGCGAGGCATTCATCGTGGTTCCCTCTGCATGCCTCGTGCACAGCATCGAAGGCAACCGTTTTGCTGTCTGTGTCTGGGATGAGCTTCTCAAGTCCCACCCGCACGGCAGTCGTGTCGCCGTTCTTGGCAGCCTCCACCAAGACCGAGTCTGGAAGCTTTCTTCTCTTTGGTTCCTTCTCGTCAGGTGTGCTGTCTGTGTGTCGCTTCGACATGGTTTTGAACTTCTCGTTAATGTGTGTTGTGGTTTTCCTTTTTATGCGTGGATTGTGAGGTGGGGAGGAGGGACACAAAGGAGACAAAGGAGGTGTCTGGGTTCTTCATGAAATATTGGTTGACATATGTGCAGACACCCGATAATGTGTTCCACAATTTAAAAAAAAAAACTTAGGTTTGGATCCGACATGCATGAATACTTATCAATCAAAAAAAAAGAAGGTTTTTGTCTGGGGCAGTAATTCTTAGAACGAAAAAAAGAGCAATTTTTTGTAAGATGAATCTAGTGTTTGCCACCTTTTCAAAAATCTGTAAATAAACATTGTCATGTGCCCCCTGTCCAATGAAGGCGGTGGGCCCCTGAAGGGTTGACACGAGCATGAGCGACACGCAAAACGCTTTCAACCAAGTTGTCGGACACTTGCACACATGAAAGCACCACTACCCTCATGGCATCATGCCTACTTCTAAGAAGTCCTTTTTTACCTTTGAGACCTACGTCGTACTTTTGTGTTGATGCTTCTACAGTCTTTTATACCATAGGTTTCTCACCATAGGGTGGTGTTGCAAAGCACGGCTGGGTGAGCGAACGACGCTGACACTTTCCGCTCACAAAACGTCACAAACACAGTAACAGACATGACAAAGAAAAAGAGGCTATGTCTACAGTAAAAAGATTTATTCTGGGCCGGAATAAAACTGGAACACCCCAAAAAACCGTCGATTGTTCCAGTTTGGTTCCGCACTGGTTATCCGTGCCTTGTAAAAAAACGAGGACAGGCATATTCCTAACTCTGGGGCGTTTCTCCCGAAATGTCGAAAAAGGGTTCTACCACAACCAGAACTATTCTGGGCCGGAACAAAACTTAGACACCCCCAAAAAACCCAAGTGTTCCAGTTTTGTTCCGGCCCAGAATACTTCTCAATAGTAACCCAGAATAGTTCCGTTAACGGTACTTTAAAACCTCACCGTGATACGACTAAGACCCACCCTGGATATGTGTGTCTCTTTGCACATTACCTGTGAATATTCGTCACCCTGGCTACCCATCGTGTCAACCTAGGTCCCATGCAGTAACGTCCTCACCTGCGCGATTCACATCCCTTACGTAAGCCCTCAAGATAGCGCATGTGTGTCCTTCCTGTGACGCAAGCATACAACACATTACTCTTTCTTTGTCTGTTCCCGCACCTGCTTCGACCAACATCTTCACAATATCGAGATGCCCTTCGACGCTTGCACACAGCAGAGGTGAACGACCAACCTCGTCCTTTACCTCGATGTCAGCCCCTGCATCAATGAGCAGCTGCACCACATCGGGGTGTCCTTCGTCCACAGCACTGTGCAACGCAGTTTGGTTATTCATTCCTTGGTGATTCACATCCACCTCAGGCATGCACAGAAGAGTACGCACAGTCTCGGTGTGGCCAAAGCTTGCCGCAAGGGTAAGACACGTATCTCCTTCGTTGTCTGTGACACACACTCCAGCACCTGCTTTGACCAACATCTTCAGAATATCGAGATGCCCTTCGACGCTTGCACACAGCAGAGGTGAACGACCATCGTCGTCCTTTACCTCGATGTCTGCCCCTGCACCAATGAACACCTCCACCACATCTGAATGTTTTTGCAGAACTGCACAAAGCACCGCAGTGCTGCCGTCCTCATCCTTGTGGTTCACGTCCACATCCTTCAATCCAACAAGATAGCGCACAGTCTCGGTGTGGCCAAAGTTTGCCGCAAGGGTAAGACACGTATCTCCTTTGTTGTCTGTGACACACACTCCAGCACCTGCTTCGACCAACATCTTCACAATATCGAGATGCCCTTCGACGCTTGCACACAGCAGAGGTGAACGACCATGGATGTTCTTCGCCTCGACGTCTGCCCCTGCATCAATGAGCACCTTCATCACATCTGCCTGATTTTGCTGAGCTGCACCAAGCACCGCAGTGAAGCCGTCCTCATCCTTGTGGTTCACGTCCACCTCCTTCAAGCGGACAAGATAGCGCACAGTCTCGGTGTGGCCATGATATGCCGCAAGGATAAGACATGTGCTTTCACAGTAGTCTGTGACACACACTCCCGCACCTGCTTGGACCAAAACTTTCGCAACTGCGAGTGCTCCTGAACGACAAGCCCAGTGCAGAGGCGAACGTCCCATGTCGTCCTTTGTCTCCATGTCTGCACCTGCATCAATGAGCACCTGACACACTGCAGGGTCCGCCCACATGGCTGGACAGGCACGGTCTTTCTTGTCCTCCTGCCCGTGTGGGACAAACGCAACCTTGCTGCAGACTGACTTCCAATGCTGCAAGAGGACCTCCGTGCACGCAGTGTGGTCTGCGTGGATGCACTCACTCAGCAGCATCCCGAAGCCCATCTGCGTTGTCTCAACATACGGAAGAAGCAGTGCGAGGCATTCATCGTGGTTCCCTCTGCATGCCTCGTGCACAGCATCGAAGGCAACCCTTTTGCTGTCTGTGTCTGGGATGAGCTTCTCAAGTCCCACCCGCACGGCAGTCGTGTCGCCGTTCCTGGCAGCCTCCACCAAGACCGAGTCTGAAAGCTTTCTTCTCTTTGGTTCCTTCTCGTCGGGTGTGCTGTCTGTATGTCGCTTCGACATGGTTTTGAACTTCTCGTTAATGTGTGTTGTGGTTTTCCTTTTTATGCGTGGGTTGTGAGGTGAGGAGGAGGGACACAAAGGAGACAAAGGAGGTGACTGGGGTTCTTCATGAAATATTGGTTGACATATGTGCAGACACCCGATAATGTGTTCCACAATTTTTAAAAAAAAACTTAGGTTTGGATCCGACATGCATGAATACTTATCAATCAAAAAAAGAAGGTTTTTGTCTGGGGCAGTAATTCTTAGAACGAAAAAAAGAGAAAATTTTTGTAAGATGAAGCTAGTGTTTGCCACCTTTTTAGAAAAAAATGTGTAAATAAACATTGTCATGTGCCACCTGTCCAATGAAGGCGGTGGGCCCCTGAAGGGTTGACACGAGCATGAGCGACACGCAAAACGCTTTCAACCAAGTTGTCGGACACTTGCACACATGAAAGCACCACTACCCTCATGGCATCATGCCTACTTCTAAGAAGTCCTTTTTTACCTTTGAGACCTACGTCGTACTTTTGTGTTGATGCTTCTACAGTCTTTTATACCATAGGTTTCTCACCATTGGGTGGTGTTGCGAAGCACGGCTGGGTGAGCGAACGACGCTGACACTTTCCGCTCACAAAAGTGTACATCAAAGCAGAGAGACCAATTAGCCAGATGAACTTAACAGAGGGTCTGAGTCCGTCGAGAAACGTCGACCTCTGAACACAAAAGTAGTGTACCGACCCTCCCCCGTGAAATTGTCCCCCCCCAAAAACCGGTATTTTGCCCCGACGGACAATTTCAAGGCAGGGGGGGACAATTTCAAGGGAGTCGCGGGGACAACCTTTGCTCTCCCTTCTTCACACCAAAACGGCCACCCCCCTACAGTACGAGAAATTGTCCCCCTTTTTTGCCGTACGTGATATTGTCCCCCCCTCACTTTTTCCCCCAGGGGGGACAATTTCAAGGGGGTCGGAGGGGGGGACAATTTCACGGGGGAGGGTCGGTACATAAAAAAAAGAGAGGATGCATGAATAAGATGAACTTAAGCCGCATTTCACGCTTGAGGAACCTTTTAACAGGAAAAGGGGGAACGTAGGGGCGAAAGAGAGAGACAACGAAATTGTGTGACACACTACCGTTAACCTCCCTTCCCTCAAGCCCTTTATGGATACAACACCGCCGCCACCTTCGTTTTAGGAATAATATATGTTCCCTCCTTTGGGCTCCTCCCCTTTTCCTCCACAGAAGCGGGGATAGGGGAGGAGGGAGGAGAAGGGAGGAGGAGGGTTTTTCCTCCTCTTTCTTCCGTTTCCCAAAAAATTGTGGATACCTTCACCTTTTTTTTTTTCACGAATCCTTTTCCTTTTTAGTCAGAACAGAACAGACAAAAGACACACAATTGAAAAATAAAAAGTTTAAAAAAAAACCCCCTAAAAACGCTCATTGCAAAAGGGCGACAACGAGATCCCGCACTATCACATCAAAGGGAATAATGACATGCAGATACTCAGACACATTTAAAAAAAAGCCCCTACCTCACACCCCCCACATTCCTTCAACACGCGACATCTATGACGTGGTGGGTTGGGATGGCCTTCGGGCTTTCAGAATCTTCCGACACGCTGCGTTGCAACCCTACTGCGATACAGTCTGGGTCTCCTATGCCTCCACTTCTCCTCACCCCACTCCTCCGCTTCCGTGATGGGGCTGGAGGCGCCTCAAGGTGAGCAGAGACGGTGCCTCCCATCCCACTGCCTACACCACTTCCCGCTGCTGCCAGCCATTCTGTTGACACCTGCGTGGAATTTGTCCCATACGACCTGAGGTTGTTCCCTGCTTGCGTTTCCCCGAGCACACCAAGCCGTTCGCTTCCACAACTGCTACTCCGTGCGAGAGTATATGCCGTCATGGTAGAACCCTTCCGCATTAATGGGGGCTCTCTCTCTGCAGTGTGCGTCGGTGGGAGACGAGGCGGCTTGCCTGCATAGTGTTCCTGAAGGGGAAGCACCTCTGCCAAGATGTCGTGGGTCAGAGAGATGCGGACGTCGTGTTTCTCTGGGGGCGGCGGCAGTGGGGGGAGTTCGTTTCGAGGAAATTGGGTGCCATCTTCGGGAGATTTGCGTCCGATGGGGAGGGGCCAGAGAATCATCCATCTACCCAAGGAGGAGCGGAGGTTGCTGACGCAGCCGAGATCATATTGATGACCACTTCGTTCAAGCTCTTCGACGGTGGTAGTGTTGGCTGCAGCAAGCTTGGCGTGGTGGCAAGCGAACATCGTGAACATCAACGCAAGAATCGCAGTAACAGCGTAGGCGGTAATGAAGTTGTGCACTGCAAGCTTGGAGACCTTAGACAGATCGGCGCGTAGTGGTGTATGGTATGGGACAAAAACTGCGTCACGGAAGGTGTGCCACCCCACCGCAAGGAGCGTCCAGAACAACGCAGTGTTGTACGCAACAAGCAACAGAAAGAACTTATAGTTGCAGAAGCCGACGCAGTTTCCGATCCAGGGGCAGTGGTGGTCGTAGCGTAGCACGCAGCTGTGTGGGGTTTTTTTTTTAGAGTAAAATATACCAAATTTCTTTTTATTTCAAATAAAAGGGCACTTTTGGTTCATCTATGATCGTCTCCGTGAGACACGCAAACAGGCTGTGAGAGTTTGTGAGAGTCTGAGCCTGTGAGAACTTGCTGAGAGCTAATAAAAAAATCTCTCCCCGTTCATAGATGGCCCAGCGTTGGGGGAATGCCTGGGGACAAAAATAGGTGGTTTCGTGGCGACAATTTTTTCGTACTCCATTTATCCCACCACTTTTATGTGACTTCTGGTATTATGTAGCCACCGAATAAGGTGGTTTTTTTACTATGATAATTTTGGACACCTAGTTGAGTGGAACTACATACGTTTTGCAGATGGAGCAGTGGTGCGTGCGCGCAGGCTTCCATATAGCACACTTCGCGCACCATCGCCTCCGCCCACCTGTGAGCGGCGCCCCACTCTGGTCTCCTGCTAGCGGCGACGTTTTCTGTAGTTTTGTTATAGTTTTACTTTTTCCTTCCGATCCCCTGCCAGCTTCTACCAATATCACTCAAAGGTTTTTTACTAAGATAGAAACACCTTCAACGCTTAGAAAAATCATTTTTGATTCGTTGAAAACATTTAAGGGGGGTTGAATTCGAAAAGCGGAGAGACTCTCCACCAAAGCACCCTACGAAACACATACCCAGGTTTCAGGCACAGCCCCTGCCGGTGTGACACATGCCTGAACATACGACAGAAACGTGAGCCCTGAGAGGACGTATGTGGTCCACCTCCCTGTCTCTGCCGCACGATCCAACTCTTGCCAATAGAGAAATGTACTAAGGAGCCATGCCCACCCGGCACTGGCCACAAGAACGTACTTGTCAAAGCACATATTCTTGTCCAATACTCACACTCTCTCTCTCTCTCGCTCTCGTTCTCTATGCTACAGCTACCCACACCGTATTTTTCCTAACACTTCTAGGAGTACTGTTACGTACCGCACCCCACTCAGGCAACGATGTGCTGTCTCGGTGTTGTGGTGTGTTGTGTGCCAAGGGAAGAGAGGAAAAAAGAGGGGAGGGTCCGTATAGCGTGCGTCGTTCAGCACTGTGGTGTCATGTGTGTGTGTGGGGATGATGGGGAAATGGTAACCTAAGAAAAGGATGGGTGGAGTATTTGGGGGTTGAAGTGAAGGTGGGGTAAGGCGGAAAATCATGGATTTATGGTGAAATAAAGAAGGGAAAGTTTGTATCATGCGGATTGAACCTTTCGTCACCTACATGCCAAATGAGGTTTCCATTCGTCGTTCAGGCAGAAGAGGTGGGAGAGAAAAAAAAGATTTTGCAAAAGACAAGGGGTCTTTGGTTACTTTTCTAAGAGGTTCTGGGATTTGGGCTGGGGGAGCGTTTCGCGATATACAGTCTGCGGGGAAAACAGACTTTTTTGAAAAAATCTCTGGGGTCCCGATAGGGAAAGTCCTGGTCTGCCGGGATTTAAAAAAAAAAAAATTACCTCCCCTTTTGCAGATTCACTCCATCTCTGTAATCCGTGAGCCGTCTGGATTGACGAAGACGGTTTCTTTGTTGGGTTTGCCGGTGGTTTTGATTTCAAATTTGATGAGCTCACTGCGCATGCCGGACACTGCCCAGTGGAGTACCGCAACTGCGTTTTGTGCGTCGCCTTGCAGCACCGCAGAGATGACCATGAGTCGCATGCCGCCTAGGTTCTCTACTGCTGCTGTGTCATATGCTGCGTCAGGTTCGTACAACGTGGTGATCCCCATATGGCGGGCCAAGTTCTGTTGTTGTTTGGACAGTAGTTCTGCAGACATTTTTGCCTTCAGGTTGTCGTGCATCATCCCCCTCGTTGCCTCATGCCTCTGAGCAAAGAAGTGCGCGAAAAAGACGTCCGATTTTTGCTCAAACGCAGACGAGTTTGCGTGGGAGATAATGTCAAGCGCGCTGTCCTCAGGGTCCACCGTGAGGCTGCCGATTGCTGCGGGGGTGTTTCCGTCGGCAGGCTCCCAGCAAATCCCTACTAATGCACTTTGTTTTACAAATTTCACTTCTACACTGACACGGAGAAACCCTGGTGGCGCGTCTTCAAATACAAGGGTAGAGGTGTGTAGCACCTCGGGACGGCCGAGCTGTGAGCGGATGCTGCGTTCGAAGGCGTACACCAGAGGCTTTTCGCAGGACCCGCGGATTGAGGCGTGCAGACGGCGCCACAGTGCCCCTTCCTGCTCCCCCAGCACCCCTAACACCAGCTCCCCAAGCTCCTTCGCCACGGCAGCTTCATACCGGCTTGCCCACCATAGATAGGCGACCCCCGCAGCCACTGCCAGAATCGTAGGCACACCGAGGTACACCAGCCAGCCGTACCCCTCTGCATCGGGGGCGTGTCGGTCGGCTTCGTCCCATGGGGTCATTGGTGGGGGAGGGTGTTTTCTGTGGTGTGGAAGATAATGAGGGAGGGGGAGGGGGAGGAGGGCTTTTCGTGTTGGTGTTGACAAAAGTGGAGTTGGGAAGGGGTGATGCAGGTGGAAGTGGGGTATTATGTAATGAGATAGCCCAAGGCAAGATGAAGGGCAGTATGGCCCGCAACCCGCAAACCCGGTTCATATGTGTGTTGTTGTCGTGCCACCTCTTTGACCTACGTTACTTTGCTTGAGTGAAAAACCTCGTGGGAAGGCTCGTGCCTTGTTCAACCCCGTTGAATGGCTACACGACGGAGTACATGACATGAGTGGCTTTACACTGTAACATGCCACATAGAAAAAGATTATTTGTGCACATGTCATTGTTATGGTACACTTCCTACATGATGGTGGAGGAAATAAATTAATTTGTGGCTTCTGGGGTAGGAACACTCGCGCTGATACACAAGAAAACGAACCCTCCTCCCATGTAAAAATGACATCTACACAAGCTAAACCACTAAAAAAACCACATGTAAAAACCTATGCACTAGCAAACCCATATGCCATGATTTGCTTCACTGCCGTGGGGGAAGCCGTGTAGCTCGCTCAATAACATGTCTCCTGCCGAACTGTATAATACAGTGTTCATTGCGTTGAAGGGTGCACAGGGAGGATTCGCTCGACTCTTGCCCCTCCCCCTCCCCCTCCCCCTCGTCCTCGTCCCCCTCCTCGTCCTCCTCCCCATCTTCACCCTCATCCTCCTCTTCGCTCATGATGTCTTGTTCGACAGCGTCCGCTTGGAGCGTCAAGAGCTCGATGTCGTTGCTGAGACGTGTGGAGGCGTGTTCCAATGCGGTGTGGTCGGTTTGCAGGGCAGCACGCACTATAGCACGGTCGTCGCAGAGAGTCTTGTGTGCGTAGGCCAGGGCAGCGCCGTTGTTGCGTACTGCCGCAAGAACGATGTCAGCGTCCTTCTGCAGCGTCTTGCTTGCGTACTGCAGGGCGCACCCATGGTTGCTTACAGCTGCCAGCACAACGTCGTGTTGGTTGCGTAGCTTGCCCGGCACCTCCTTGAGCTTCAACCCATTTCTGCCCACAGCAGCAAGCGCAACGCCGCGCTCCTGCCGCTGTGCAGCAGGCAGTGCAGTAAGAGACATCCCGCCCTGCACAGCTGCCACCACAACATCGAGGTCGCATTGCAGCTCCTTCGAGACAGAATGAATCACCTGCCATGTGCATCGCACGGCTTCCAGCACCACGTCCTTGTCGTGCTGCAGGGCGGGGGATGCAGAGGTCAGGGCAAAGCCGTCATTTGCGACGGTGCTCAGAACGATGTCCTTGTCGTCGGCAAACTCTGCCGGGCACATGCCCACTTCCCCTTGCTCAAGGGAGGCCTTGAAGACGTCGCGGTCGTACATGAGCCCGCCAGTGACGAACGGCATAATTGTTCCGTCCTCTGTCTCGCCTGCCGGCAGTGCTTCCAGGACAAGCGTCTTGTCGCTGCGTGCTGCTGCCGCTGCGCGTTTAAAGTCAAGCTGGCGTACCTTCGTGCTCTGTAGCATTGCACGCACCACGTCGCTGTCGGCACGCAGTGTGTCGCACGCCCAGGACAGGAGGCACGGCTCCTCCGCCACAGCAGCAAGCACAAAGCTGCGGTCTGCACGTAGGCGCTCGCTCACGTGCTTCATGCTGCGTGTTGCCATGATGGCGATGCGCATCACTTCGGCGTTGTCGCGCAGTGACTCCCCAATGAAGGGCACGCAGGCTTCGCACGTCGCAGCCCGAAGCGCCAGGCTCTGGGTGTTGCGTAGACGTGCACTTGCGTGCTGGAACGCCTTCACATCACCGTCCATCGCGCGCGACACCACATCGGCGTCGTCACATAGTACACACGACACAAAGCGGAGGCTCTCGGGTGCGTTCTGCACTGCTGCCAGCACAATGTCTTTGTCGCCACGCAGCACATCCGCTGCGTGCATCAGGGCAAAGCCGCTGCACTTTACTGCAAGCATGACAACGGACTTATCCGCACGCAGGCTGTCGTGCGCAAGGTACAGCATGTCGGGGCGCTTCGCCAACGCCGCCTTCACGACCTCTGCGTCCTGCAGGAGCACCTCCCCCACGAAGCGCAGGTTGCGCGCACGCAGCACCACTGCAGGCAACGCGACAGAGACGTCTGCACGCAGCGCCTCAGACGCGTATTGGAAGCTACGTGGCTCGGCTGCGAGCGCCACCTCCACCACCTCCTTGTCACCACGCAGGGCCTCTGCGCAGTGCTCGAGGATGCTGTAGCGTTCGCGCAGGAGCTTCAACACCAAAGGCTTGTCTGCTTTCGCCTTATCGGAGGCCTTGCTGAAGCATTCACCCCCTTGTAGCGCAGCTTTGATGATGGTGTAGTCGCTGCGCAGTCTGTCCGATGCTTCCACAATGGCGCTTGCCCACGAAGAGACGGCAGCAAAGACAACGTCAAAGTCGTCAGCGTAGAAGGGGGCTGCATAGCGGAGTTCCTCTCCACTGAATGTGCATGCGGCCAGCACACAGCCACGCATGTCGCGTGCCCAGAACGGAACGTCGCGAAGCCGCATATTGCCTTCGCTCAATCCCTGTGTGTAACGCTTGACGCTCGGTGCAACGACAACCCTGCTCCCAGCCTCCAGCACCGCACACCCTTCCTCACCACTACGCAGGCGCTCCCCACCTACCGTCACATCCACATCGTCGTACCCAAACACCTCCCCCAAGCGGCGCTTGAAAGCACGCCCCGTATCACCCTCCTCCACACCTACGAGCTCCGTACGACCTGAGACAATGTCCTCTGCAGTCACGTCCATACTGTGGGAGTGAGAAACAAGCGAAATCAAAACCTGTGTGGGGGGAGAGGAAAACGAAGATCTGTAGTGGGAACTGTGCCAATGGGTGACGAGGAAGTGAGCAAATAGTCTCCTGAGCGAAGTGTTCCTTATACGGGGGTTGTGAGGTGGGGGAGGAGGGACAAAGGAGGCAAAGAACCAAGGTAAAGGAAAGCAAGACACACGGCGTCCGAAGAGAGTGAACTTCATTTCCAGACGTATTGGTACACAGACGTCGCCAAGACTTCTCACCCTGAGCGTGAAATATATGCACCTCTGACATTCACATGGTGTCGCTCCTTACTAAAAAGAGTATGGTTCAGAGCCGAGGCTGACCTCGGACACGAGAAAAAAATGATAACTCTGGTTCGATCGTCTGTGACACACTCACGCACCTGCTTTGACCAATAACCTCACAATATCGAGATGCCCTGAAGTACTAGCCAAGAGCAGAGGTGAACGTCCCAAGCTGTCCTTTTTCTCGAAGTCTGCACCTGCATCAATGAGCACCTTCAGTACATCGGCATGTCCTTCCTGTATCGCAAGGATAAGACACGTATCTCCTTTGTTGTCTGTGACGCACACGTCCGCACCTGCTTCGACCAACATCTTCACAATATCGAGATGCCCTAAACCACTTGCCACGAGCAGAGGGAAATTGCCACCAACCTTGTTCTTCAACTCTATGTCTACCCCTGCAGCAATGAGCACCTTCACCACATCGCAACGATTTTGCTCTACCGCGTGGTGCAACGCAGTGTGGCCGCTTTTATCTGCGCTATTCACATCCAGCTCCTTCAAGCCAACGAGATAGCGCACAGTCTCGGTGTGTCCACGGGCAGACGCAAGGATAAGACACGTGAGTCCGTTCTTGTTTGTGACACACACCCCGGCACCTGCTTCGACCAACATCTTCACAATATCGAGATGACCTGACCTGCTTGCAAACAGCAGAGGTGAAGCTCTGTTCTCGTCCTTTTCTTCGATGTCTGCCCCTGCATCAATGAGCACCTGCATCACATCACGATGTCCTTCGTCCACTGCACTGTGCACCGCAATATGCAACGCAGTTTGGTGATTCATTCCTTGCTGATTCACGTCCACATCCGGCAAGCCAACAAGATAGCGCACAGTCTCGGTGTGTCCACAATACGTCGCAAGGATAAGACACGTGTCACCTTCGTTGTCTGTGACACACACTCCCGCACCTGCTTCGACCAACATCTTCACAATATCGAGATTACCTAAACTGCTAGCCAACAGCAGAGGTGAACGACCAACCTTGTTCTTCGCCTCGATGTCTGCCCCTGCAGCAATGAGCACCTGCACCACATCACCATGTCCTTCCTGCACTGCGACGAACAACGGAGCGAAACCGTTGTTGTCTGCGTGATTCACGTCCACATCCTTCAAGCCCACAAGATAGCGCACAGTCTCGGTGTGTCCAAAATACGTCGCAAAGATAAGACACGTGTCACCTTCGTTGTCTGTGACACACACTCCCGCACCTGCTTTGACCAACATCTTCACAATATCGAGATGACCTGAGCTGCTTGCAAACAGCAGAGGTGAACGACCAACATCGTTCTTCGCCTCGATGTCTGCACCTGCATCAATGAGCACCTCCACCACATCGCCACGTCCTTGCTGCCCTGCGCAGTGCAACGCCGTGAAACCGTCCTTCTCATGTACTTGATTCACATCCACATCCTTCAAGCCCGCAAGAAAGCGCACAGTCTCGGTGTGTCCAGAATGTGACGCAAGCATCAGACACGTGGCATCATTGTTGTTTGTGACACACACCGCACCTGCTTCGACCAACATCTTCACAATATCGAGATGACCTGAGCTGCTTGCAAACAGCAGAGGTGAAAGCCCATCTGTGTCCTGTGCCTCGACGTCTGCCCCTGCATCAATGAGCACCTGCACCACACCGGGAAGCTTTAGCTCCACCGTGAGGTGCAACGCAGTCCAGCCGTTGTTCTCTGCGTGATTCACTTCCACATCCTTCAAGCCCACAAGATAGCGCACAGTCTCGGTGTGTCCACAATACGTCGCAAGCATCAGACACGTGTCACCTTCATTGTCTGTGACGCACACGTCCGCACCTGCTTCGACCAACATCTTCACAATATCGAGATGACCTAAACTGCTTGCAAACAGCAGAGGTGAACGACCAACATCGTTCTTCGCCTCGATGTCTACCCCTGCATCAATGAGCACCTGTACCACAGACCTATGCCCTTCCTGCACTGCGCAGTGTAACACTGTGCAACTTTTGTTCTCTGCGTGATTCACGTCCACATCCTTCAAGCCCACAAGATAGCGCACAGTCTCGGTGTGTCCAAAATACGCAGCAAGGGAAAGACATGTGCGCCTTTCGTTGTTTGTGATACACACTCTCGCACCTGCTTGGACCAACATCTTCACAATATCGAGATGCCCTGAACTGCTTGCCAACAGCAGAGGTGACCACCCATTCTGGTTTGCCTCGACGTCTGCCCCTGCATCAATGAGCACCTCCACCACATCGCCAGGTCCTTGCTGCCCTGCGTAGTGCAACGACGTGAAACCGTCCTTCCCATGTACTTGATTCACGTCCACATCCTTCAAGCCCACAAGATAGCGCACAGTCTCGGTGTGTCCAAAACGTGACGCAAGGATAAGACATGTGTCTCCACTGTTGTCTGTGGCACACACTCCCGCACCTGCTTCGACCAACATCTTCACAGTTGCGATCTTGCCTGAAATGCTTGCCCTGAGAAGAGGTGGACGTCCATTCTCATCCTTTGTCTCGATGTCTACCCCTGCATCAATGAGCACCTGACACACTGCAGGGTCCGCCCACATGGCTGGACAGGGACGAGGTGTCTTACCGTCGATGTCTACCTTATGCCCGTGTGGGACAAACGCAACGTTGCTGCAGACTGACTTCCAATGCTGCAAGAGGACCTCCGTGCACGCAGTGTGGTCTGCGTGGATGCACTCACTCAGCAGCATCCCGAAGCCCATCTGCGTTGTCTCAACATACGGAAGAAGCAGTGCGAGGCATTCATCGTGGTTCCCTCTGCATGCCTCGTGCACAGCATCGAAGGCAACCCTTTTGCTGTCTGTGTCTGGGATGAGCTTCTCAAGTCCCACCCGCACGGCAGTCGTGTCGCCGTTCCTGGCAGCCTCCACCAAGACCGAGTCTGAAAGCTTTCTTCTCTTTGGTGCCTTCTCGTCAGGTGTGCTGTCTGCGTGTCGCTTCGACATGGTTTTGAACTTCTCGTTAATGTGTGTTGTGGTTTTCCTTTTTATGCGTGGATTGTGAGGTGGGGAGGAGGGACACAAAGGACACAAAGGAGACAAAGGAGACAAAGGAGGCATTATCATTTGATTTCGTAGAAAACGTTCTCTGGTTTCATGATTTGTTATTTCTTTCGTTTTTCCCAAAAAAATGACCATTTTCTTTTTTTTCTTTTCTTTTTCTTTTTGTCCATCGATGGCGACCTGGTGTGACTTTCCGCATCCATACAGAATACCACTGGCACGCTCTCACCACTACGAATCTTGTTGCTTCTTCAGCGATGCCATCTGTTCTGTGTTCGAAGGGAGGGAACGAGGTGGCCTTTAGCCTCCCCACAGGTCTTTGTGCACCACTATGTACTATAACAACGACAGAAAAAGGGGGGAAACGCTGTAAGATATACCGTCAATGTAATAATGTTAGAACTGCAGAAAAAACGCTCGTTCGTTGCAACATTATTACGGTCCAACATATTTACATGCACGCTATGCCTTTCATGCACACATCTTTAAAAAAACGTAACATATGTTCCACCACGCAAAACGGCTCCTCAATAGACTAGCCGGTGAAAGAGGGAGGAGGGGATAGGGGAGAACGGGTGCGAGGCGTGAGCGAGTCGTGCCTAACGCGCTCAAGAGCAAGACCCCGTATCAGGTGAGCAAAAGAGAAATAGCTTGTGCGGCAGTTTCTCTCACGCAAGAGCAGAAAACGAAAAAAAAGAAGAAAAAGAAAAAGAAGAAGAAGAAACTACTCACCAAAAAAAAAAGAAAAGAAAAGAATTTTGTTGTCAGATGCAGGTGACTCTCCGCGCACGAATCTAACAAAAGCAAAATACACACAAATGGTTAATATACCGAGCAAGGGGTGCAAACCCACGACTGATCTCAAACATATCCTACATCATATATCATCGCATGTCTTCTATGTTTCAAAGAAAAGAAGAAAAAGAAAAAAAAAGAAACAAAATAAGAAGAAAAAAAACAAAAATCGAACGAAAAAAAGGCACACACAAAAAATTGGAAAAAATAATTTCCAAAAATAACAGAAGACTACAAAAAGAAAAAGAAACAAAAACGCTATTTTTTTTTTTTGCTGAAAGAGTTATCGAAGATAGACACCAAAATGAGCACACCCCAAAATATAACTATTGAGAGGTTAAGCTCTTACGATTACTTCTTACTTTTTTTTTCATCATGAAAAAAAATTGTTGGAAATCGTGTTGTACTATCTGCCACGCACTGTTCCCACCTTGCTTTCCTCTTTTTTGAAAACTTAGAGTTGTTTTAGTCCCCACACCCGAGGATGAGCTCCACTTTTCCACTTCTTAATTTTTTTCTCTTTCTCTGTTGACAAGACAGATATTTCAGTCCACGTCACTTCTCTATAAAGGAACTTGCAACGAAAAAAAGAAAAAAAAAAATTTCAAGATAAGTGCGCCTCACATGCACACACATCTAGACGGAAGGCTATGTCCTGGAAAATCTTCAGACAACTGCGTCGCACTGACACGCAAGAAAAAAGAAAAAGATCATCAGATTGATAACCTAAGTCTTTCTTACGTCAACCTTGAAAAAAAGATACCCTGTACTTCATTGGTCAGCTCAGGTGTTCACGATAGCTCTCTGGTTTGAACCAGATGGGGTGACCCTCACAGTAAGTAGACGGGGGAAGCACATAAGGGTATGTCTCATAAGTGAGGTGTGAGGCTCGGGGGGGGAGGGGTGATAATGTTCCAATGACATAAATTGAAGGGATAAATGTGCCTCAATTGTAGACACATTTGTGCAGGTTTGCATCAAATTATGTACAGGATTTGCTATCTAATAGAAAAAAAAGAAAAAAGAAAAGTTTATAAGATGACCCTAAGCCTCTTGTGCTTAGTCTGATTAGATTACTTAATGTTTTCGTGATTAGTCACCTTGATCACATTCGTTATCGCGCAGCAACGAATTGCGCGAAAACGTGCAAAAATGGTAGTTGTTATTGATGCAGGCACACCTCCGACTGACCCACTGTACGATGCCATCCATCTGGATGAAAGCACAAAGTACCCTGCGGTCAATAACAGAAAAGAAAAAAAAAAATCAAACACAAAAAAAAAAGGTCGCAAAAAAAAGAAAAAGAAAAAGAAATCCCTTCGCAAGGACAATATCTTGAGCAGACGAGACATAGCCTGCATCCGCCTTGAGACAGAGCAACAAAAAAACAAAAGGAGCTGGTGTTGATCGGAACCCACCTTCCCTGTACTTCTCCCCTGTGCTTCTACTAGTACCGTTCCTGTCTGGTTCTGAACACCAAGAGGGAGGGGGTTTTAATAAGACTTAGTTGGTTTAGTGTAGCCGCCCATGCGGGCAGTATTCACCAACCAGAAAGAAGAACAAGAAAACACTCTCAAGAATAGGCCTCTGGTTTGGGGCCGTTTTTTTGTTTTTTTTGTAGAAAATAATGAACACCTCGTCTTTTGTTTAGTTGGTACGCTACCCACATCAAATACGCCTACGATGAACCTCAGGTAGGTACGTTGCTTTTGGTATGGCCGACCTAATTACCCTTGCCTCACTACTAGACGAACTAGTGGTTAAACAAAATTTCCGCCCAAAACAAAACTGCTACGAAAAAAAAAAAATTCCTCCGTAAAAATAAAGTGTTTTATCTCAGTAGAGCAATACCAAAGACAGTGTGCGTATCCTTGATTTTTTGTTTTTCTTTTTTCGATAGCGATTTTCGCACAGTGAGCATGACAACAGGGCTACGCCCCCTCATCTAGCCCACAAGGGAGCCTGGACACAAAAAAAAAAAAAAGGTTTACAAGATGACCCTAAGCCTCTCATGCTTAGGCACCTTGGTCACAAAACAAAGCAAAAAAAAAAAAAGGAGGGCAGCACATCGGTAGGACGACCGCTTTATTTTATTTTTTTTGTTTTTTTGAAAAAAAGAAATTACGTGGAAGTGTGTAGTTGAAACATTCGGTGTACATAAAAATTAAAAAAAGGTGTGTGCGTGGCGGGCTTCAATGGTATTCCTGAAGGGAGAGCAAAAAAAAAGAAGAAAAAAAAGAAGAGTAGTCGAAACGTGCTACAAACGCATCTCAGTGAGAAACAATAAAAAAGTAAAAAAAAAAAAGGAATGATCATAAATACAGAAATTACAATAGATAACTCATCGGGGTCGATGTGCGTTCGATATCAGTGTTTTTAGGCAATCTCTTTTGGTATGGGATATGCCGTAGTTGTGATGTGACACAGTGCGTGTCTTTTTTTTTTTGAAAGTAAGCAGAAGAAAGCAGGGTAGTAGCTTGAAAGGTGCACTTTTCAAATGTTGCTGGTTTGCTGGTTTAGAAAAAAAAAATTCCCCAGTTGAAAGCGGTCGTCGCGCGCTTCGCGCGCGCCTCCCTGACAGCCAGAGTGGAGAGGTACAGGGTAAGGTTTGCGAGACAAAGAAAACGGGATATAATCCTTTGTTAACGGAGCTTGGTCTTGCACCTTACGTTCCACTAACCGTATAAATCAATACGTCTTCCAGAAGCAGGGGCTGTTGCAACGGTGGGTCATTTTGAAAAAACGGTCAACTTTTTGCAGCTTTGGCCAAGTTGCATTTTGTTTGGCTGCAAAATGCAAGGGAATCCCTTTAGCCATTGTAAACTCTATTTTTTTGCGGAGCAAAAAAAATAATATCAAGTGGCGCCGCAGGCGAAAAAAAATTAGGGTATGGTGCAAAAAATGTAGCTTTTTACACCACAGAGTCACTCAATGCACCCTTTTTAGGGGTTCGCTTACGTGTGAGGCTTTCTTCTGTGAAGAAAGTGGTGCAGGGGGGAGGCGAAAAACTGAATCCCGAATCCCACTTTTTTTTTATTTTTTTCCCCAAACCAGTAAACCAGCTCGTTCTGGTTTTGAAACCAGCAAAAGTACCCAAGCTATTTCCCTGGAAG
Organism: Rhynchopus sp. YZ270_cl-10; assembly: GCA_964035575.1. Taxonomy (NCBI): domain Eukaryota; phylum Euglenozoa; class Diplonemea; order Diplonemida; family Diplonemidae; genus Rhynchopus; species Rhynchopus sp. YZ270_cl-10. The sequence goes on along the minus strand of OZ037844.1, from coordinate 1,440,168 downwards.
AAAGAGCAGTTAAAAGCGCAAACGAAGAAGAAAAAAAAATGGTAGTTGTTGATGCAGGCATACCTCCGACTGATTCCACGATGCCAGCCATCCGGAAAGCACAACAAAAAAAAGAGAAAAGATAATCAAATGTCTTGAGCCTCACTCATGGTGAGTCCTAGAAACAAAAAAACAAAAACAAAAACAAAATAGGAGGGGATAAGAACACTACTTGGTTATTCGCGCGAAGAAGCCAATACAATTTACTTTTTTTTTTTTTTTTTTTTTTGAAAAAACTGCAGTAGTACAGACACCCAGAGGATGCGCTTCATACAGAATGTATGCCTTTTTTTTCAGACAGAGTGACTAGGGCGAGTGGGTGCAGCTACGACAAAGATGGCCCCCAGCATCACGTACTTCATCACCGAAGAAGACAAAAGGTTGAAAGACGACTATGCGTGCATTATACGTCTTTATTTCAAAAAAGAAAAAAGAAAATAAAATGTGTGGAGCAGGCTCCGATAGCACATACATGCTATCGAAGAAGAAAACCCAAAAGAAGTATTTCCACATGTGCATTCAATAAATTGATAGCATAGGAGGAGGGATCAAAAAATGGTCCCAACTTTCTTTTTATGTAGTAATTTTTTTTGCAAAACGTGAAAAAGTAAAAGTAAATATTTCAAAAAAAAAATTGGAAAGATGAACATGCCATTTGAGCTTAACTCAGAGGGGAGAGGGGAGGAGATTCAAACACTGAGGGAAAAAAAGAAGAAAGCTTGATAAATGTGTCTCACGTGCACACACATCATAAATGTTAAAAATGAACTAAAATAGAATCTGACTTCAGGATAGGAAAAAGTAAATAAAAAGAAAACAAGAGAAGAAAAAAAACAACCTTTTTTTTTTTTTCGTTTATCGCTCCGCAAATTTATTGTGTGTGACACTGTGTGTGTGTTTTTTTTTTAAACTCTTGACTGAGTTGTGTGAGTGGTAATAAACAAATACTGAATGAAAAACAATTTGCGGACACGCACCTTCCGTCGATTCTATTTCCTCTTGTTGCCAAATGTTTAGTACATGGCTTCATAAATATATTCAATATTTTTTTTCACGTTTTTTTCAATATCAATATATTGATCAATATCACGTAGGAAATTTTCAATATATTGACACTTTTACCGTGTAAATTTCCCATTCAATATTTGCAAATATTGATCAATATATTGACACTTTCCTTCACACAATGGTCTTGCGCCCCTTGGAAACTGGTTCTGCATCTTCCAACCTCACACAACTCGTGCACCACACATAAAAACATGCCCGAGTTGAGGCACAAAAAAATTGCCCCAATTTACAGGACTGGTAATTGAACTTTGGACCAAAAAATGCAAAAAAAATATGGCGACTTGTGTGATACCAACTATGACAAAATTCCACATGACTTCTCGAGTCCGCATTGCACTTCGCGGTAGCCCCAAAGGAAGACACCCTTCTTCAGAAGCCAGGTAGAGAATGCTGTTCCCCACCCCCCCTCACTGTCCGCGTAGATCCCCCCACTAAGGAGCCATCTGATGCCACAAGGCAAGTCGCTCCCCCGCGATGGCATTGAATGGCACGTGCGCGTTTACGAACTGAGCCATGATTGCCCTTAGAGTCCCACGGTAACACGCAAAATCATAGAGTTTTTTTGGCTGTTAAAAAGGCTGGGGTATAAAGAGGTCGCGTGATTCGTCGAGCGGTTGTGAACCGCCTCCGTTCTCTTACGGTACGGAACACCCACCTCCTACCCTTTGCATGAGCTCGACTGCGTTTTAGCACGGTTTCAACTACTCTTTTTTCTCGTTCTGTACCCAGAACAACCTCCTCTCCAAGCAGCAAACCCCACCCCTGACCAGGGGAAGCCTCCTGGGCCCATAAGCGGAACTATTTACTCACTGATCCTCTCATAAAAAAAGACATGTGGATGGATGAATTTTTCAAATGTATGTTCGCAACTCTCATAAAAAAGTAGCGCACCGTGCGCCTGCGGCGCGGACAAAATTTGGTTTTGCGAATCCTAAATATTTTTTGCTAGCTCGTGTGGTTGATGAGCGAGAACGAAACCAAATCGATCGCAACGCCTCGTACACTAGCTAAAACACCTGAATGGTCACAGAACACAACGCAGTGCATGGTTTTGTGGGTTGTTTTTGCCCACAGAAGTACCCCTGTGCGGCCTAGACCTGGTTCTAGCACCCCAGAATCGCGTTTCCCGGTCCATATAGCCGGGTATGGGCCCAAAAAACCACCCAAAAAGGCGAAAATCCCGATTTTTGGTGAAAAACGCCTGTTTTGCCCATACGGTACTTAAGGAACGCACGTTTCTAAAGCATTTACCACGTAAACTCGCGACACGAAAATAGGAATTAAAAACAAATCTCTCACAGATCTGATTTGGTGATCCGCATTTTTGAGGCCCAATATTTCCAAGGCCGAAAAAATCTTACACTTTAGTGCATTTTCGGGTGGGTGCACCAGGGGGGTACTGGGAGGGCAGCAACCTTAAAAACCTAAACACAAGTGTTTAGGAATTACGAGCGGTAGCCCACAGCTCTACCCTATCCATGATATAGTTTGGCTGTGATAATGTGCGATTTATGGCACAATCTTTGAAATGTTGCGCACATGGCTTCAACAGAAAAGTTTGACCCTTTGTCTCTCCACTCTGTGGCTGGAAGGGAGCTGAGAATAAGCCGGGTCCCGGGTACTGTCCCAGGACTAGAACTAGGACGGGTATTGGGCACTGGGTACAGTCCCAGGACTAGGGACTGGGAATACCCCCACCCTCCCGCGCCCGGGTCCCTGACCCGCTTTCAGGCGTTTTCACAGCGTTTTCGACATATTGTGCCCAGTCCCACTGAGAATAACCGGGTCCCGGGTCCCCAAGTCTTATTCTCAGCTATGGCCTCCCGTCAAGGAAAAAGCAGGCACTGCAACGTCAATATTCAATAATATGATCAATATTTCAATATTATTGAAATATTGACAGTTTTCAGTCAATATTATTGACACTTTCAATATTCAATCAATAATATTCATCACCAAATCAATATATTGACGATATTCAATATATTTATGAAGCCATGTTAGTATAAAAAAAAAATCGACGTCTCGTCGATTATTCATCCAAGGAAATACAGGGTTGACGCACAGCCCAACTGATACAATGATACTTTGTTTAGGGAAAGACGATAAAAAAGAAAGTGGAGTTGATAGTGCAAACGCCTCTGGGACGCAGGCACTGACACTCCGTGGGTTATCAAACCCCGGAGTGATGCGCATGGGGGTGAAAAAAGAAAAGAAAGCAGAGTGGGGGGTTTGAACGGGTTTTCATGAAGTTTTTGTTATGTTTGCTTTGTGTTTTTGTTTTGTTTTGTTTTGTTTTTTGTTTTTCTCTTTCAAAACAGAACCGAGTGGGGAGGGGAGGGCACCTAACGAAGTTCTGTTGATCATCAACAGAGCTTTTTTGAAAACCTTTTTTTTTCTTTGGGTTGACCTGACACAAAATAAAAAAAACAGGACTACTTGGTTGCTCATGAAAGCCAATGTAATCGTTGTTTTCGTTGTATCAAAAACGGGGCCACAATTATTTTTTTTTTGAAATTTTGACATCTAGACCCCATCTGTTGTGAACTCCACTCCATTTTTTTTTTTTTTTTTTCCGTTTAATCTTTGGAAGATGACGCGTACACCACACCAAAGAGTATTAGAACAAAAACCTTCAATGATTTGAAAGTACACGAAAAGGGATCAACAAAAATATTCCCTTTGACCAATGAAAAAAAAAAAAAAAAAGGAGGAAAAGTTGTAAAGTGAACATATCTCTAAACGGGGGATTTGAAAGTTTGTTTTATTTTGTTTTTTGGCAATTTGTTTGTTTAGTGTAGCTGCCATTCAGGCAGTCTTCACTATCTTTTTTTTTTGCTTTTGTTTTTGCTACTCTGTTTGTTTTGTATTGTATGTCACTGTAGTAACTTTTGTAAGTTAAAAGGTACGTAATCTCTAAGGGGTGGGGCACAACACATATTTCAAAGGGAAAGAAGACGACCAGAACGAGCAGGGGAAAAGAGGAAGAAAAAAAAATTGGGGGTTTTCGTTGATTTGGGGGAGGACTTCAGACATCAATGGCTTGGCATATTGACGGAAGTTGCATTTCCTTCAAAGAAAGTCTGAAATGAATGACAATATGATTTACCAGGGGGTCTGACCAGTCACACCACACAGTGGAAGAGGGGAAAGCCTGCCTTCAGGGACTCATAAGATAGCGTATAGACACTTCTATGGAGCCTTGCAAAAAAAAAAAAAAAAAAAAAAAAAGAGAGAAAATAGCAAGGTAAACTGAAGGTAGGAGCGGGGGGGGGGGGGGGGGCAGCATGTGTGTGCGCACAACGCACACAATTCGTTAAAAAGGGGGGAAAAAACGTTTTAAAGGGGAGGGGGGTCCCAATTAACTTTATTATTCGGTATCTTTGAAAAGCCAAAAAATCGCGGCGGGAAAAAAAAATTTTTTTTTTCGCTCGCTGCGCAGGGCACCATAAAATTAGGTGCAAAGAAAAGGGTCCTTCTCGGGTATGCCCCAAACCCCCCATATAGGGCGCACCATATTCGGCAAAAATAGCTATTGAGGGGGAGATATTTGGGACCTCCATTTGTAAAGGAAAGAGAAAGCAACGAGCAAGAGCATTATTGTATCGACAACAAAATATTTAAAAAAATCGCCCACTCGAAGGTAGGTCTGACACAACATAACCGATGTTTTTTTCGTGTATACTTTATAAAGAACGAAATAGAAAAAAAATGACAAAAAAAAAAGATCAAAGAAAAGATCCACTAACGGGGAATTCGCCCAATGTAAAAAAAGAAGAAAAGGGTTTTAAAATAAAGGAGGAAAGTTTATGACTCTAAGCCTCTCATGCTTAGTCACCTTTTGTTTTTTTTTTCTACATTGTTTTTAATTCTCGTAACCTCTCAAACTTTTGCGGCGAGGGAAACCGGTTGAGGTGTCACTTCCGCTTGTGGGGACGCCCACTGAAATATCTCTTCCCTGGCCAGCCGGAAAAAATAACAAAATAATTTTTTTTCTTACGGCAAGACTACTTATGGACAGTGCTAATATAGCTGGCCGTAGCTGGGCTGGCGTGTAGGTTTGATTGCAAATCGTTATATTAAAATGGAAGTTGCAAGTGCAAAACGACTCTGTGGACTCAGGCACTGAACTTCCTCTTGGTTATCGAACCTCGGATAATACATTTTTTTTTTTTTCGTTGTACAACAGCAGAAAAGAAAAAAAGATCGGGTCTTTGTTTGTGCGCTCAAAGCTGGGTGATAAAAAAAGGGTGGAAAAAAAAAAAAAAAAGGTGTGAAACTGCAGTTAGTGTTGGTGTGTGTGTGAATCAAAACAGTAAAATTGCAATGCTTTTTTTTTCCGTTTTTTGATTTTTTTTATTGCCCAAAAGCGCTGTCTCCGATCTTTTTAGTATTGACGACTGTGTAAAATAAAATGGATCGTGACCTTCTTATCAATCTGTCACCATTTAAAAAAAAAAGAAATCTCGAAGGTGTTGATAACCGTGCTGAAAAGTTGGCAAAAAAAAAATAGTTGTTGAGTAGAGAAGAATGGGAGTGAAGAGACACATTGTAAATTGATTTATTGACCGTGTTTAAAAAACAAAAAAACAAAAAAAAAAACTGTAGTTATTGATGCACGCACCTCCGACTGACCCACTGTACGATGCCAGCCATCCGGGATGAAATCACAAAAAAAAAGGCACCTAATTTTGCCTGAAAATTTGGTGGTGTTTGGTGGTAACACCTTCCAAATTTCAGGTAAAATCAGATTTTTTGTTAAAAAGAACCCGCGTTTGATATAGAAGGGAGGAACACACCCTAGAGGGGCAGAGCGCACACCTCCCTCCTCGTTCACAATGCAATGCCCTACAAAAAACCTAATAACAGAAAATTTGTCGACTGGTAGCGTCAAATTGCGTCCAAGGTTGAGAGGGGTCGCTAAGAAGAAAAAAACAATACTATTTCCCATAAAGGATACCCCCAAATAAGTTTTCAAATAACTTCGTTTTGCTTCGAGCAACACTACCCAAAAAATCAACTTATTTGGGGTCCCTTTATATTGACATTTTTTTGTCGACAATCGCCTAAGGACCCGCTTGGGAGGGGAACCTAGTCTGCGCGCAATATTTTTTTTTTTGTTTGAAAAAATGAAAAAAAAATTGATGTGTGTAGACACCTCGCTGTTCGTGTGAGCTCCACGCAAGACGTTCCTCACGTATCTCTGGTTTGACTTTTTGTTTTTTTTTTTCTTTTTTTCTTGTTATCTTCCATTCTTTGTTCGTTGAAATATTTGGGTCAGTCGAAGACGCATCCGACGATGCGCTCATTTGGCTTTCTTTTTGCGTAATACTTTATGGCCTTTCTTTTCTCTTTGTTTGAAAACTTGGTTGTATTAGTGTAGACACCCGAGGATGAACTCCACTATAATTTGTTTTGTGTCGACAATCGCCGAGTAATCCCAAGTGGGAGAATTCGGGTCTGTACTCAGTGCTGGCCGAAGCCTTTGTTTTATGCCTTCTTTTCTTTTTTTCTTTTTGCGCTGTCACCAGCGGTACAAACCACGGGGTAATTTTCACCCTGCATAAGAAGTGCGCTTTTGCAGCACGTTGTCCCGTGGGTTTGCATTTTTTTTTTCTTGTTGTTGCAATGATATAAATAAGGGGTGAGGGGCAAGCATGTCCTTAAATCGGGGAAAAATCAGGGATTTTCTGATTTTCAAATCGCAAAATTTTCTTATAGAAAAAAAAAATTTTCGCGCTGCGCGCGAAAATTTTTCGCGCACAACTGGAGAAGATATTTTTTTTGCTGTTGTAGGGCCGCAGTGCGGATGGTCATATTTTTCTCTTCCCCCACCCCAGTGTCTTATCCAGGAATCCAGATTTCAAGGGGGTCAGCTTGTTTTGTTGCCCAATATTATTTCCAGCACTGCTGACCAGGGAAGACATTGAGAACATAGGGAACTGTATATAAAATGGCGACGCAGGCGAAAAAAAATTAGGGCAGGGTGTAAAAATCTAGCTTTTTACACGACAGAGTCACTCAACGAACCCTTTTTTGCGGAGCAAAAAAGGAAAAATGGCGCCGCAGGCAAAAAAAATTTAGGGTACAGCCTGGGATTTCATGGTGCGGTCAGCAACCCAGTTTCCCAGGGAACTCCCGTGGTTCAACCACGTTTGTACCATTAACTCTTTTGACCCCCCCGGGCGCCCCCATTTCAAAAAGACACTGCCCCATATCTATACGAAAAATTTTTCACCTGCAAAAATAAAATTTTCCTATAAAATTTTCTTATAGAAAATCCCAAATCGCAAACCGGATTTAGAGGACAGCATGGTGAGGGGATCCAAAAAAAAAAAAATAATACTCCAAAATTTGGTGGATTTTTTGGTCTAATTTGGCAACTTCTTTGCGCCAAATACGTTTGGAGTACTGTTTAAAAAAAAAACAGATTCATTTATACTGACTACTCTAGCGAACAGTAGGCATGCAAGGGACTCCCAAAAAAAGAAAAACGCATGTAGTTAGCTGCCCTTGCGCCCCCCCTTTCTTTGTATTGACACCCACTGGGGGTGGGGAGAGGGTGGTTGTAAGAAAAGTTAAAAAAAAAAGGGGGACAAAAAAGCCCACTGCTCAGAAGTTGAAAGTGCAAACACCGTTCAATCGGCGGACGCAGGCACTGGAAAAAATTAAAAAAAAAAGGGGGGGAAAAAACCCCCCAATGTAGACAGACACCTCCGTACCAGGACAAAAAGAAGATGTAGGGGGAAAGAAAAAAATAAAACAAATACACGCACACACTGAACACTAAAAAAAAATGATAAAAATAGGGGAAAACATTGAAATATGAATAGGCCTCACATTACACATCATGTAAAGAACCCAAACAAACACAAAAAAAAAAAAAAGAGTGCCTTTTTTTTTTGAAAAAATTAAAAAATTGATAGCGTACAGACACCACCTGTGAACTCCACGCTTTTTTTTAACGATGAAGCTAATCTTTGCAGCGCTGAACCCAACGTACGAGAACGAGAGAAAATGTGCATGTGTGTGGTTTGAAAGAGAAGGTTATTTCATATACATTCTTTTCTTTACGAAACAAAAAAAGAATGCAAAGAGGGTGCAAAAAATGTACCCTTGCTTTTTTTTTGACATGTTTAGCAAAAAGTAAAAAAGAGAGAAGGTGAAAAAAACCTTAAAAAAGGTGTCGATTTGTCGTGTTGGGGAAATGTGTAGGAGTTGACACACCACCCTCGCGGGCAGGCCCCACGACGTGGCAAAAAAAAAGTCTATGATGGTATGGGTTGGGGAGTTTCGTGTTCACTTTTTTTTTCCCCCTTCTTTTTTTCCTTTTTTTGGTAATTTGTTTGTTTAGTGTAGCTGCCATTCAGGCAGTCTTCACTATCTTTTGTTGTTGTGATAATCTGTTTAGTGCTACTGCCATTGTAGACAGTCCGTTCACCATTCAGAATTTTTTCTTTTTTCTTTCGAGGGTACATTCAGGGTAAGATATCAGCCAAAATCTGCTTAGCCGTATACTTCGGGGCCTCGTTCACTTAATAAACCACAGATGCAAATTTTTGAGCCTACGACCCCGCATTTAACTCATTTCGATCCCAAAAAAATTTCAAAAAAATAAAAAAAAAAATATTTTGTGAAATGACGTCGGCAGTTTTTTCACTTTTGCTTTCCTGCGGCCTGAGTTATTAAGTTGTTATCCAAACACCTCGAAAATGGGCTTGTATCGATTTCCGAGCTCATCGCGTTTCATAGAAAAAAAAATCGACCATTTTAGTGGAGTAGAAGTCAAAAAAAAGTGGCTCCAATGATTTGTACATGTAATACAGGGGATTTTCAGTGCAGAAAGAGTGGTCGGCTCCACCAAAAGTTGCGTACCGTGGAGTGTGTTTCCAGTTGAGAAAAAAGGTCGCAATTGAAAGATTTGTCAAAAATAAATCCAAAGAAAAAAAAATTGACAACTTTTGACAAAACAAATCCAATTTAGAGACACCACTGTGTTGGACCCAAATAGGAGGTTTCCTCACCATACATAGTACACTGTACAGTAGCCAGTACATAGTACCCATTCTCCCGCTGCCCACTCGCTCGCCCCAGATGCATATTTTTGAGCGTCCGACCCCGGAATTGAACGTTTTTGCACCCTATCTTTCCAAGAATATTTTTTTTCAGAATGTGCCCGGGCCATAAAATTGATAAAATCCACCTGTCCACGGTCAAGTACGTTTGAGAGGCCGGGGGTGTAATATTTTCCCCCGAAAAGGCGCTTGTATGCATTTCCGGAGCAATCTGAAAAAATTCCGGGGTCGCAACATTTTTTTGGCGGATTTTTTATCGCTTTAAAGTGGCTCCAAAAACAGGCCTTTATATACGGCTAAGCAGATTTTGGCTGATATCGGTTTTTTTCCCGCGCCGTTTCCCAGTTTTTTTTTTTGACAAACCACGCCATAAGACAGGTAGTGAGGGAAGAGAAGAAGAAATAAATAAAAAAATGAAAAATGACACAAAAAAAAATAATATTATGTCCTGCACACACACACCCACATACTTCTTTGGGGCCATATTCTGCGCGAGAATTACCCCTTTTTTTAGTTAACCCAACACACATGCCTGAAGATGATACCCTAAAACCAACCCTAATGGGCGAGGATACGTTTTTGTTAGAACCGGGGAGAAGGGGAAGGGGAAGAGGAAGGGGAAATGAAAGATAACTTGAATAGTGCAAAGACACCTCACGGAAAGCCAGCGGGCGCAGGGCACATGGATGAAATAAGGAGTTTTTTTTTTTTTTTAAATATGATTTTTTTTCGGTGACGGAACCTTCAATCGATGGTTACTATAGCTAAACTAAACGAAAAAAGCAACAGAGGGGGGGAAAAAAAAAAAGCAAAAAGGAGAGAAACTTTGCAAAAAACGATTATACGTCTCGCGTTACCTTAGTCACTTTAGAGAAAGAGCGGGGGTCTGTTAGCTGATCCAAGCCTTTGCTTAGCCACCATAACAGTACATAGTTGTATTTCAAAAAAATAAAAAAAACTAAAAACCAAGGTGTGACTGGGGTATGGTGTCCCCTCACAACCATCCCCCTCCCTTCCCTCTCTCTCTTTTCTACCCACAAGATTTCAAAAACAAAAAATCAGATGAATATTAAGCCTTGCTTTAGTCACCCTTTTGATGAACGATAGTTAATGCAGAACAACATATTGCAATATTTTCCCCCCTCCCTTCTCTCCCTCCTTCCACTCAACAAATCGTACAGCAGTGGTCAGGCTTTTCACGAGACTGCGTTTCGCCGGCTTCAGAGGTATCACTCCACGCGAGACGGGTACTTGGCAGGGAGGGGAGATTGCATTCGGAAGCACTTGAGGCATCGTTGAAAGCTGCCCCTCCTCCTCCTCCTCCTCCTTCACCACTTTTTTTCGGCGAACGCGGCGAGTCTGCACGCTGCTCCATACGCCTGCGGGCGTCCCGTCTATTTATTCTCATTTGGGATTGACTTATGCCAAGCATTGCCAGGAACGCATTGCTTTCAACCAACTCAACCGGCGCATATTCTGCTACCAATGTAGCATCTTCTCCCGTAATACGGAACACCTCACACATAAAACCCGGGTCCGCCAACAATGTAGGAACTGCAAGACGCAGACACCGCCGATCACACTGCACGCAAAATATCATAAACGCTGTGTCCCCCCGGAGCGCTGCAGAGGCGTACTTCAGGGATTTGCTGTTCTGTGTGACTGCCAGGCGTGCGACGGCGGAGTTCCCTTTCAAGGCGGTTCCTGCATATTTTAAACAAAGTCCGTTCTTCTTCACCGCAAGCCTCATGAATGCTTTGTCAGCACGAAGCGATTCGCGAGCATAAGAAAGCACGTCTTCATTCCCCTGCACCGAAGCCAGAAGCAGGTCTCTATCATTGCGTAGCTCTTCGGAGCAGCTTTTCAAAAACCCGCCATCAATTTTTATTGCGTCTGCCGCGAATTTGCGGTTTCCTTTTAACTCCCCTGCCGCATAGCTTATGATAGAGGACGTACGATGCACACTGCAGCCAGAAGAAAGTGTACTAGAGCTGAGACTTTCCTCCAGAGAGGCTTCGCTGCGTTGCGTGCTGTTGTCTCTACTGCTTCCATCCACTTTGCGAGCAAGATTTAACAAAAATTTCGCGTCCTCCCTCAGAGACGGCGCAGCGTACTTCATCGCAGCAGGGGTATGAAGGACTGCCGCAGTCACAATGGGTTTGTCTGCTTGAAGCTTTTCCGACGCATCCTTGAGGTACATTCCATGAAATGCGACGGCCGACAATATAAAAGACCGGTTCTGCCTCAACGTGTCGGGAACCTGATCCAAATTGATCACCGCTCTCGACCGAATCGCAGAAAGAATAAAATCCGCATCACTCCTCAGCTCTGATGTAACATACTTTAATGCCCCCGCATTTTGCACTACAGCCTTCAAGGCAATCTCACGATCCGCCCGCAATGCGCTCGACACCCTCTTCAACAACGTGCCATTCACGGTGACAGCAGCTTCAACGAAAACACGGTTTTTTTTAAGACGGTCCTTAGCGTGCTTCATTACGTCGGATCTAATCTTGACTGCTGCGGTCATGAATTCGATGTCGCCTTTTAAACGTTCTTTGATGTGACGGATGGTCGAAGGATTCGCTTTGATAGCTTCAAGAAGAAACGATTTATCGCGCTTGAGAGTTGAAGAGACATAGTTCAGGGCGTGCCCGGAGTTTGCGATGGCTGAGAGACATAGTGCACGGTCCTTACGGAGTGGATCAGCTGCACGTTTAATAGTATTTCCGTTTTCGTTAACAGCGAGATGCATGAAATCACGGTCCGCAGTTAACGTTTGCGGCGCGAATTTTAAAGAGTTTTTATCAGAGCGCACCGCGGCCAGAAGAACCTCTAAATTCGATTGAAGCGCTTCCGAGACGTGCTCAAGGAACAGTCCGTCAAGCTGGAGTGCTGCTAACACAAAGGCTTTGTCATCACGGAGCGAAGCGGAGCTGTGGTGCAACGCATTTCTCCTTTGCTGTGCCGCGACTATCATGAACTCACGATTTGCCTTCATCTCATCGCTGCAATAGACGACCTGTTCTGCAGACGTTTCGACAGCTGATACACAGCATTCGTAATCCCCGCGGACCCACTCCGGCATCGATTCTAATTTGTATCCAGCCTTGATCCGCGCAATGTAATAGGACTGTGACGAAACGCTGGCACAAACCTCGGCTTGATGTTCCAAAGCCCTGCAGTCAGCGTCGTTGCGAAGCGGGCTGCCATGATATGTAAGAGAGATGTGATCTGCCGGTTGGTGAAATGCTTCTGCTGCTGCATCTCGTAAGTTTGCGTACGTCTCTTCCTCCGACAAATCAACAAAGGTTTGATGCCCAGTAGTAGGGTCTATGAGAAGAATTTCCATTTAAAAAGAAATGGAAAAGAAGAAGAAGGAGATGTGTAAAATAATGTGTATTTCCCAAGGAAAGCGGAGAAAAGAATCGCTCCCTTAAAGGGAAACCCCCTGAGGGGGGAGGGAAAGGAGAAAAGAAGGAAGGAAAAAAAAGGATAAGTTTGTAATAGATGAACCTAAGCCGCTTTGAGCTTAGTCACCGTGAAGATATAAAAAAGGGGGGGGGGGGGGGAAACAGAAGATGGATGAGATGCTGTTTTGGGTGGATGTGGTGTGGAGGTGAGGGAGGAGGTGGATATGCCAAGAGCTTTTTGGCATTGATATAAAGTAGAGTTGAAATACAAAAGCCCTCTCGTGATAGAGTATCTTAGTGCATGACGCGGCTGTACCGTGGGGTGGACACCCAACCATGCAGTCCTACAATCCATTTCGTGGTTTACATCTGATATGTGCTACTCCCGCTTTTAAAAAAAGAGAAGTTGAAAGTGCAAACCGCCTCACCGTTCATCGGACACAGAGCAGTTACCCCATTGCTATCGAACCCCAGAGAGCACTTCATTGGTATGCACAGAGTGTTGTAAGCAGGAACACCATTGCCCCAACCAGAAAGGGATGGGAGGGGTATTTTATCACGCAAATAAGTCAAAAAAGCCTCGTGTCCTGGCGGACAGGGCACAGGGTGTCTACTATAGCCTATCAGGGCTGGGGCCACAGCGGAGCGGAGTGAGCATTGGAGTTAGCTTTGTTTGTTTCACTGAAGGGACGACGTAGCCCCGAGGTTAGCAGCGCGTGTGGGGGGAAAAAAATGGGGAAGGTGAGATGCTTTTGTTTTGATTTATCATTTTTTCATTGTTCTGTGTATTTGGGGGGTGGTTCTCCCGACAAAGCGGAATATTACCCTTTGTTCGTTTGTTGATTTTTGTGTGTGTGTGTGTTGTGTCGGTGTTGCGTTAAAACAGTGATGATGCAATTTAGTATTAGTTTGTGACTTATGACAACCACCATTGCCAAAAGAGAGGGAAGAAGGGTTTTTGGGGGGTTTTTCCCCCCCTGATGAAAAACTTAGTTAGTATTAGTGCAGACCCACCCGAAGATGCACTCCACAATTTTTAAAACGAGTAGTGTTACACTAGTGTAATACCAGTCGTAAAAAACACTAGCCATGTGGATTACTAGCACTCCCAGTAGCGCCCCCCTGACTTAATGGTCAGTATTATGATAGGAGCCCATTGGAATACGCAAAATACATCAAAAATACATCGTGTACTTTGATGTATTTTGTGTATTCCAATGGGCTCCCATCACAATACTGCCACCATTACCCTGACTAGTCCGCTGTGTGTACTCAATGAAGCTGAAGCCCTTTTTTGTACTACAGAAGGTATAAATGCTGTTCGTCCTCAACCCCGACGAGCATTTTTTTTTTTTAATGCGTGATTTGTGTGCAAAAAAAATGGTGGAAAAAATATCGTTTTGTGGATATGAAGGGAAATAAGCGAAAAAAAGAGAACAAAATAAACGTTGACTTGAAAAATACAAAGCCCTCTCGTGGCTGTGTACCTGAACAAGAAGTTGGAAGTGCAAAACTATATATCGGATGCCGTCGGACGCATGCAACCGAAATAAAACAACAACAAAAAAAAAATCGTTCATCCGGAAAGGACTTTGTCAGCATTTCGCTTCGACATTGCTAGTAATAGTCTACCAAATGGCTTAGCTTCAAGGATCCTAAATAAGAAAAGTTAATAAGATGACCCTAAGCCTCTCGTGCTTAGTCTGATTAGATTATTCTTTGGTTTATTCATCAGGTATTCATCTCGTGCTAAGTCACCTTCGGATACATTCGTAAGTTTGCGGATTTTGATATTTTTTTTGTTGATAATTTCATACATGGTAGTCTGGCCGACTCTGCCAGACTTGTGAAAATAGTGAACTTCTCTTGACTTTCAGAAGTCAAGAAAAAGTCGAGGGGAAAAAAAAAAAAATGAGTCGCTTGAGTCTGGCACGGTCAACCAGACTACCATGTGGGTGAATGCGTAAAAAACCCCTCCCCTGAATTTCACTACGGGGAGGTATAATTTTGGGCCTTTTTTAAGACGTTGAACATACTTTGGCCTGCCCCAGGAATAATCACAACAGGACAGAACCAGAAAATATTATTTTTTTTTTTCTTTTTGAAAGATGAATTTATATTTTTACATCTTTCAAAAAAAAGACAAAGACAGCGTTACAGGTGCAAAACCCCCTCTTCGTTGCAAATACCAACAATAGAAGAAAAAAAAAAATTAGAAGATGAACCTAAACCTTTGCTTAGTCACCTTTGATCACAAAACAAACGCAATATTAATAAAAAGAGAGAGAGAGAGAATCGTTGTAAAGACCACCTATCATACCGACCTTGATCACAATCAAATTATTTCAACATTATTTTTTTTTTCAATAAATTGAAAGCAGAGAGGTCATACCCATAGCGATCAACAAAAAAAAAATAAAGAAAATGTTCATAAGATGAACCTAAGCCTCTCATGCTTAGCCACCCAAAAAAAAAAAATGTTCCCATCTTACAGAATCAAACATTGTTGTCAGAAGCGCCTCAGTGCTTCGCACTTTAAATATCGTTTCATGGTGTGGCCGACGACCCCAAAAATAGCAGAAAGTAGCACAAAAATAGCTCCTCCCTTCAGCCGCACCAAAAAAAATCCAGATGCCCAGAATAGCAGAAAAATAGCACCCCCTTTCAGCCACACCAAATAACCTTTCAAGCAAAGGGGAGTTACGAGAACACTCAAATACTCCATTAGACTACCCAACTCTGTATTCCTCTTGCCAAATGCTTGTATACAACAAAGGGTAGTATACCTTATCCATTCAATGAATTGAAAGTACAGGTATACGGATCAAAAATAGACAGTGCAGACTGCTTGCGTGGCAGCTGCACTCACCCAACAAATTATGAAGAAAAAAAGAAGAAAAAAGTTTGTAAGATGAACCTCTAAGCCTCTCTGAGCTTAGTCACCTTCGTGCGGATCACATTCGTTATCGCAAAAGAGAAAAAAAATGTTTCAAAAAATACAGTATGACAACAAACATCGGTGGGGTAAAAACCCTCCTTAGAGTTTTGAAATCCCAAAATCCACCTTAGTTTTTACCCCTCCGGTGTTTTTACCCCACCTATGTTCCTACCCCACCGGTGTTTATACCAGTGGACATGATACTTTGGGGCAACATGGAAAATATGGGGAAATGAGGTGAGATATTGGGGAAAAGGGCGGGGATTGCCATCAAAATTCTCATGCCCAGGGTAAAAACACCGGTGGGGTAAAAACATCGGAGGGGTAAAAACCCTCCTTAGAATTTTGAAATCCCAAAATCCACCTTAGTTTTTACCCCTCCGGTGTTTTTACCCCACCTATGTTTTTACCCCTCCGATGTTTGTTGTCGTACTGTAAAAAAAAGGGCAGGAAAGGAAGAAGGAGGAGGAAAGAATCTGTTCTAAATGGACCTTCAGCATTTTGTGATCAAAGTCATATGACACAAATTATGTTACCGATACGGTACTATAGTCTCGCACACACGCCTGAAAATGACATATGGCATTTAGGAGACATCCTCTCTCGTGCACTTTTTTTTTTTTTTTTGAAAACTTGGTTGTAGTAGTGTAGACACCCGAGGATGAACTCCACTATTTTTTTGTCTCCACCCCTCGACAATCACTGTACACTAACTGGTAAGGTCTGTACTCAATGTCGGCCGAAGCCTTTTTGGATTATAAGTCAGCTAACACTTTTTTGTGGGGATGGAGCTGAAGGGGTCTGGGAGGGATCGGCTGTGGAAGAGAGTGAGAAAGAAAGAAAAGCTAAAGAGAAATAGAAAGGGAAAGCGAGACAGAGAAAGAAAAATGAGAGCAGTGGTTGTATGGGCGTACGGCAGGTGTCAAAAATAAACTACCTGGAAGCCCAATCAGGGGATGCAATGCAAAAAAAATTGGGGGGGAAAAAATCAAGGATGAGCGTGCTTCCCGATACACACACACATCCTTTCCTAAGAAAAAGGAGAGGATTTTTTTAAAAAGCTGGTACTCCTGATAACTCCATTTTGCGTACTTGTTGCGCACTTTGTGCACGAAAAAAAAAATACAGGAATACCCTATATTGCGTACTTGTTGCGTACTTGTTGCGTACTTAGTGCGTAGTTGTTGCGTACTTGGTATTTTTTATTTCTGGAGTACCAAAAGCGCCGTCTCAGATGGAGTTCTCCGTAAGTGACCTCTAAATGAATAGTACGTCACTATGACGTCTACAGAAACGAAAGGGGGTTTGAAAATGTTTTGTTGAAATTTTCTGGCTTTTCTGAACTTTTTTCCAGCTACTTTTCTGGTCGAGTAGCCGACTTTTCTTTTTGTGCACTCAGAAAACACTCATCAAGAAAACAACTTTTCTGGTCGGTAAAAAAATAGCTATTTTTTGTTTGTTTTTTTGAAAGTGCTTTGTGCTCTGTTTAATTTTGCTTAATAGTGTTGTAGTAAATGAAAAGGGGAAAACCCCTTTACAATCGCAAAGTGAAAAGAAGTGGAAATACAAGAAAAGAGAGAGAGAGAGAGAGAGGATGGGGGGGGAAAGGTATAAAAATAATAAATTACCACATTCTAGACAAGAGCGTTCTGTTTTGCGTTTTGTTTCGGTTCCTCTATTTCTCTCCAGCGGTAGGTGGGAGAGAAGGAAAGGGAGAAGCAAGACGGGTAACGCATTGGTATTTGGTCGCATCAGGGAAATTAATAGCCATTGCATGGTGTATGCACACCCACATAGTTTGTGAAAAGGTTGTGAAGTCTGTCATATACGCACCATTGCAACAGTGGAAGACCCATAACCAAATTAAAAAGAGTTCACCTGATTTGACGCCACAAAAAAACACAAAAAAAAAAACAACCTGGTACAGATATCAAAGCATTTTTTTTACACCGTTTTTAGAAATTTTGTGCGAGTTAGGAAAAAATATGAGAGTACCACAGATACTCAAAAGTTAAAAATTCTTGCTTTAATGGAATTTTTGGGCCTCAAACTCGGACATAGTAATTTTGTTCTCCAAATTTATGCTCCAAAATTTTCAGTTCAAAATCCAAAAATCCATAGGGTCCCCCCTATGGTTTTTACACAGTACACAGTACACAGTACACAGTACACAGTACACAGTACACAGTACACAGTACACAGTACACAGTACACAGTACACAGTACACAGTACACAGTACACAGTACACAGTACACAGTACACAGTACACAGTACACAGTACACAGTACACAGTACACAGTACACAGTACACAGTACACAGTACACAGTACACAGTACACAGTACACAGTACACAGTACACAGTACACAGTACACAGTACACAGTACACAGTACACAGTACACAGTACACAGTACACAGTACACAGTACACAGTACACAGTACACAGTACACAGTACACAGTACACAGTACACAGTACACAGTACACAGTACACAGTACACAGTACACAGTACACAGTACACAGTACACAGTACACAGTACACAGTACACAGTACACAGTACACAGTACACAGTACACAGTACACAGTACACAGTACACAGTACACAGTACACAGTACACAGTACACAGTACACAGTACACAGTACACAGCACTGTACAAGGCAAAAATGACCAAAACAGCTGATGTTTTGGCCGAATGCCACCCTATCAGGAATATTTTCATGTATTCACACAAATTTTTTCTGGCCTCAATACCCCCAAACTACACGATTTTCGGTTCCGGCAAATTTTTGGAGCACCAAAATATCGCGAAAAATTTCAATTTTTTTGGTGTCGTCCGCACATCCCTTTAGTAAAGACCAAAACACCAAGGCGTTGTAATTCATGTGTAATGGGGTGTAATGGGGCGTAATGGGGTGTAAGTGGGTGTAATGGGGTGTAATGGGGTGTAATGGGGTGAAAGTGGGTGTAATTCGGTGAAATGGGGTGAAATGGGGTGAAAGTGTGCGTAAGTGGGTGTTAGTGTGGTACCGCCGGGACACCCCAAACTACTCGAAAAAATTTTTCCCGCGCGCTTCGCGCGCGGGAATATACTTTTCCCGCTCGCTTCGCTCGCGAAAAAACTACCCGTAAAAGTTTTTCCTCGCTCGCTTCGCTCGCAGAAAAACTGCCCCTAAAAATTTTTCCCGCTCGCTTCGCTCGTGGAACAACTACCCGTAAAAGTAAATTCCCGCGCGCTTCGCGCGCGGGAATTTACTTTTTCCGCTCGCGGAAAAACTACTCATAAAAACTACACGTAAAATTTTTTCCCCGCGCGCTTCGCGCGCGGGAATATTGTGTAATACCAAGCATTAGTAAAAAATTAGATCCGCGAGCGAAGCGAGCGGAAAATTTTTCAAGGTTTTCTTCAAGTCCACCTTACAAAAAAGTCAGATCTCGGTCAAAAATCCCCAAAATCCCCCCGCCGACAATTTTTTTCTGAGTTCGAAAAATTGTCTCGAAAGTCGTCAAAATTTCAGGCATTCACTTCATTTGCACCAGATCGTTTAAATACAAAACCCGAAAAAAATCCTCCACCCATAACTTCACTGTCGTATTATTTTTCCATTTCCGACAAAAGTGCAAAATTCCCAAAAAATCCACTTTTGCTAGAAAAAATATGCGCTACCCACAGATGGTCAAAAACACTCAAAAATTTCTGCATTGGCTTTATTTTACACAAAAGCTCGACATAGTAATTTTTCACATTTTTTTTGACAAAAATTTTCACTTCAAAATCACGTCCTCCGTGGGACCCCTAAAAAATACACCCAAAAATGGGGTCCATTTTTGCATTTGAGCATCTCACAAAGGCACTATTGTGCTGATTTCTGCATTTTCCCCGCCGGGACTGACCTCCGCTGAATCCACCATATTTTTACTCGATTAGATTAGTGGAGTGGAAGTTGATTTACTGCCAAAAAACACAAAATTTCTAAAATCGGTGTTAAAAAAGGGGGGGATAAAAAAGGTGTCTTGAAATACAAAGCCCTCTCGTGACAGTGTACCAATATAATATGAAGCGAAGAAATATGCCAAGCAAAAATAAGACAAGAAAAACCTTGAAGAAAAAGTAGATAAAACGATACTAAGCTAAGTCTCTTCTGCTGAAGCACATTATAGATTCCATGTACCCCCCTAGGCTCAAAAAATAAAAATCCTAGCTAAAGCCCTGAAACAACAACAACAAAAAAAAAAAAAAAAACGTTTGGTTTTGTTGTGGAAGTAGCAAACAACTGTTCCCCCATACAACCGATTGCTTTTGCCTATCCCCAATTTGTCGTCTCTGCTGTTCGTCCCCTGACGCTGAGCAAGACACGAGTCAAGAAACTAACGGGGACGGAACAACGGAGAGACTCAAGGACGTCCCTGTGTGGGATAGGCTTGGCTTCGGCGTTGTTATTTTTTTTTTTTTTGAAAACTTGGTTGTTTTAGTGTAGGCTGATTGAGAGGGTTTGCAGTTGTAACTTTTTTTTTGATTATTTTTAGTGTTCATTATTCATCAAGCTTTTTTATTTGTTTTAGTATAGACACCCAAAGATGAACTCCACTATACGCTTCAAGGTAATGCCCGAATTGCTCCATGCTTTTTTTTTTGTTTTTTTTTGTAGCATCGACAATCCTGTTCGAGGACGAGTTTTTGTACAACAAAGTCACCCGAAGGCTAATGAATTTCAAAGGTATAGATGCAGATCATCCACTCTTTCTTTCTCTCTTATTTTTTTTTTGATAAATTGTTGAAATAGCACCTTCTACGAGACTCATAAAAGACGTCGTGGGGAGCTAGGGGGACGCTTTGGTTGCATAGACAGTTGTTGATTCTGTTCTGGGGCATTTGAAAGGTGTGGGCAAGCTGTCCTTTGAGTGGACCGTACATTGCCCAGGCTTGGAGCATGTGGTCTGTCGTGCAAACGTAAGGTTTTGCACGTTGCAGTTGATTTGCACTTCACTGTCGCTGTTCTTGTGAGGGGAGCCTCCGAGAAATTTGAAAATGGTTTTTTTAAATTTATTTTGCAAAGTGCTTTGTGCTCTGTTTTATTTTGATTAGTAATGTTGTAGACGCGAAGTCAGCCTCCAAGCGAGGCTAAGGGGCTGAGGAATTAGTGAACTGTAAATAGCGAGATGAAATCAAGGCTGTGCGGGAAAGGGTGGATGAAATAAATTTTTGATTTTTTTTTTTTTTTGAAAACGTTGACAACGTGGATTCCCCCGCGAACGGTCCAATCCACGTTTTTTTTTTCTTCGTAAAAATGATCGTCCAACAGCCTCGGTGCTCAGTCACCTCTGCCTGAACTTGATTTAATATTTTTGAAAGATGGTGCACCATCGGACAGAAAGTGATGCTTGACAGTGCAAACGCCTTCTGGAACAGCCATCCATTCAACAAAAACAAAACAAAAGCAAAACGAAGAAAAGTTGAAAGTGCAAATAAATGCCCTAGTGTTGTTGTGAGTAGTGTGCTGGGAACAGTAACTCTAGTGGTATGGTGGGTTCTTTTTGAATGAGTGTTACCGGGCGCATACATACACCACAGGTATTTCGATATTTTTTTTTTCTTTGATAATATTGTTGGAGTAGTGTAGTTGCCTCGGTTGTGTTGCCACAGTTTGTGCAAATCTCCACTTTATCTGCCTTTTAAAAACCTTGAAAACAAAAGAACCGTTAAAAATGTGCAAAACCGCACAACACGATAGGAGGAAAGCTTGAAAAAAGAAAGAAGAAAAAAAAATTGCCATGACGACTCTAAGCCCTCTCCGGCAGGCTTGATTCACCTTGACGATGCTTCTCATGCGCTCACGCACACCTTTAGCAGTTAAGTAAACCCCCTTCTCTACAAAAGGATGTTTTTTTTGACATATTTCTTACACTTACAGGCCTCGTCTTTGTACAGAAAAAAGAAACAAATTCGAATATGTATAAATGGCTGTAAATCAGTGTGATTAGAAAATGTGAACAAAACATACCTCAAAAAACACGGACCAGTCATAGGGGGGGGGGGGCTACTAATGGCGGTAGTATTGTGATGGGAGCCCATTGGAATGCGCAAAATACATCAAAATGCATCACAATGTGTATTGTGATGTATTTTTGATGTATTTTGCGTATTCCAATGGGCTCCCATCACAATACTGCCACCATTAGGGGCTACTAGTAGTGCTACTACTCCAAACGACTAGTGTTTTACAACTAGTTGTTTTTTTTTTCCAATCTCATTCATAGAGTTGGTAACCACTCGTTATGATTGTAGTTCCACTAGTACCCCCTGACTACTCTGTCGTGTTGCAGGAAATGCGGGGGGGAGGGAGCTGGGAAAGGTTTCGGGTGAGCGAAACTATTTTAAACAATAAATTTTTTTTTTTGAAATACACTGACAGGGTTGTTTCTAGGATCTCGTTTTTTTTTCTCGGGGGGGGTCAATTTTTTTCCCAAAAAAAATTTTTTTTCCGCCGGGAAAAAATGGTCTTTCAAGGGTTTCTGGGTGTATTCCGAGCTTTCTCGACGAAGCCTCGATCTCACCAAGAAAACCCCATACCCCAAAGCTTCAGAATATCATGGTGGTATGTAGCTTCTGTGAGGGTATGAAACAGGTAAAGAAACGGTGGCCATGGCACCCAAAGGTTCCTGGCGAAGCCACGGTACGCAACATTACTAAAATTGCGCTTAAAATTGCGCTATTGTACAGCCAAACTATGTCATGGGAAGGGTGTGATGTAAGCTTGCGCCGCAGGCGCACGGTACGCTACTTTTATTCTTTTCGCCAAATATTTTTTCCCACTCCCATCACCGTTCCACGTAGTGTAGTCGGTGCGGGTGTTGTCGCTCTTCACCAGTGCCAACACTGGTGGTGGGTGGAAAACGTGTAGTTCGGGGGAAAATATGTAATTTTTTACAGGGGGGTGAGGCTGACCAGCGCACCGTGCCAGATTCTGGGGGAAAAATTGACCCCCCCCCGGGGGGGGTCAATTTGACCCCCCAGAATCTGGGGGGGGGTCAGTGACCCCCCCCGACCCCCCTAGAAACAACCCTGTACACTGACTGTGTACCTCATATAAAAGAGAGTTGAAAAATGTGCAAAATGTCTTTTTACCGTTTTACCGGCGCGGACGCAGGGCACTAAAAAGAAAGCTTTGTAAGATGAATATGACTCTTGCGCACACATCTCGGATACAGTACGCAGCAAAAGCTCCACTAACAGAAGGGCAGGTCGGAAGTCGATGGCAATTCTTTTCATGGGCACGACTTTTTGCTGTTTACTGGAAAGAACAAATGACAATTGAGAAAAGACGGGTAATAATGTGCCTCTGTTGTGCACATCTGGAAGAAAGATTTTTTTGTAGTTTCGACGTCCGAGGACGGGTTCTGTACACAAAGTCGCCCGAAGGCTAATGAATTTCAAAGGTATAGGTATAGATGCAGATCATCCTCAAACCCAAAGAAATTACTTTTTTTTCGTAAAAGACAACTTAAAGCCGCCAGTTTTTGAGAGTTGCTATTTCTTTTTGCAGGAAAGGGGGGGGAGGCGAGTCAGATTGGAAGAAAAAGAGACAAAACTGAAAGAATACCACAACACCACAACACCACAACTGATCTGTCTTTTTACTAATCTACCTGACACATGGTACTGTCTCTTTGCTTCTGTTGTGTTGTGCTACATAGCGAACCTTTCCCCCCCAGCCAAATACAGCCAAAAATATCTCACTCAAATAAAAGGAGAAGACTAGGAAGGTAGAGGAAAAGCGATTTTCCCCATTTTTTTCCCGTACCTAGCACTCCTTTCTTGTGGTTCCAGCTATCCTGAGGGGAAACTTCGGAGTGAAAAGGAAAAAAAAAAAAAAACCAGGAGGGTTCGATGGGTCTTTCGCCCCTATACCCAGCTTGAGTGATTTGCACGCCAACACTATGAGAGTCCACCAGTGTTTCCCCTCTGGCTTCGATCTATTCAGGCATAGTTCACCATCTTTTCGGTTATGTCGTTTGTTCGTTAAGTGTTGTGGGTAGAGAAACGAAAGAACGATAGAAAGAAAAAATTATTTCATATACTTTCTTTTCTTAAATGAAACGAAAAGAATGCAAAGAAGGTGCGACAAATGTACCCTTGCTTTTTTTTTGGAATGTTTTGCAAAACATTCCAAAGAATGATAGAAAGAAAAAAAAAACTTTTCGCAAAGCAAAGAGTAGTTGAAACAGTGCTACAACAGATCGTATTGTCTCATGCAAAGGGGTGGGGTGGGTCGGTACCGTAAGAGGTAGTTAGAGGTAAGCAAAACAAAAGTAAAAGTAAAAATTTGTTTCTAGTAAGATAAACCTTCACCTCACAGTGGCCTGTAGTTCACTTTGGAGTAAAAAAAAAAAATGGAAATGATAGGGGATGCGCATTTTATCCTGCACACTTTTTTGTTGTGTCGACAATCGCCGAGTAATCCCACCAGGTGGGAGAATTCGGGTCTGTACTCAATGTTGGCCGAAGCCTTTTGTACTACAGAAGGTATAAACGTCGTTCGTCCTGAACCCTTAAGAGCAACTTTTAGGATGATTCTTTTTTTTTGATAAATTGTTGTAGTGTAGTTGCCTCGGTTGTGTTGCCATAGTTTTGTGCAATCTCCACTGTAAAAGGGGGGTTGCAAAAGGGGCATTTTGGGTTCATCCCCTTGCTGTGCTTTTAAGGGAAGGGTTCGTGCCCTCCCCCCGCACATTGATGGAAATTCACCCTACAGTCCTGGAGGCTTTAAAAAAACCCCTCCGGACTCTCTTAACACCAGCCAATTAATCTGTGATACTTGGCAGAAAAAAAAAGGGGGGGGGAATAAAAGATTATGTTTCGTTGAACGCAGCCCAATAAGTTGTGGAATGATTTGGCGCAAAAAAAAAAAAAAAAAAAGGTGATTTTTTGGGAAAATAAATAAAAAAAAAAAAAAAAAATGGAAATTATTTCATATACTTTTACGAAAAGAAGGCATTAGAGGGTACTAAAAAAAATAAGTACCCTCAAGAAAATAGGGGGAAAAATTGGAGGGAAAATAGCTAGATCATTTGAAAACAAATTCGTATACTTACTACTGCATGCAAGGGTGTAACATGTACTGCCCCATCCCCCCATTTTTTCTTTGCTTCCCTCTGAAAGAGGATATTTAAAAAAAAAACGTTGGCTATTTTATCGTGGTTACGAATAACACCTCAAGGGGAGAATGCGGGCCTGCATTGTTAACTCACGTCTTTGCTCCTTTTTAATTTTGTGGTGCCTCACAAAAGGGTGTGGTGTGTTCTGATGTGCTTTTATTACCATGTATCAATACAGCTGCATTTCGCATGAATTGCGTTCATATTCTATGCTATCCATATGGGCCGAGTCGGGCCGACTCAGCCTGAGTTATATCTACCGGACTGAGTCCAGGCTAAGGCGAGGCTGAGTGAGTCAGTCCAGACTCAGCCTGGACTCAGTCTGGAGTATTTTATTTATTCGGGAGTATTTTTTCTGCCCGGCTCGGGCTGTATGCATAGTACGTTGTTCTTCTAAATCAATGAAGAGAAAGTACAAATGGACGTTCTCCACAGATACATAAATAAATAAAAATGCGTTAGAATAACACCCAACGGGGGTGGTGTTAAAAGTAGGTGTAGCAAATCGGGGGAAATGGTTGATTCTCTCTGTTTTGGTCTGGTTTTCAGGGTAGATCCTTATTTTCGCTAAAAACGCTAAAAATCCCAGATTTATTTTCGTTTTTTTTCCTTTTTTTTTCTCTCCCATTTTTGAAAATTTTCCGCGCAGGCCTGACGCTAACTTTCAGGTTTTTGGGAAATCGTGGGGGTTGATGGTTTGTCCGCGAGCGCAGCGAGCGGAAAAATTGAGTGACAGTCTAAAAAAAAATCCAACAAGCAGGTTGGTACTGTACTGAGGCATAATAGTGGTGTTTTTTTTACACATCTCATCTGTCGTAGAACTAAACCCCAGGGGATAATATAGGTTTTGGGGTTTTTTGCTGAAACTCGGTCGAGCCCAACCCAGCTCGTTAGGGCCTCCGGCGGAATGTGAGAATTCCTCGGTTATCCCACTGCGGAGTTCGGCACTGTATTGATATTTGCACCAGGCACACGCAGTGACCTCAGTATATTTACAAAAAGAAACGGCGGTCGTGGCACCCATGGCGAAGCCACGGTACGCAACATTTCTGAAAATGCTGCCATAAAACGGCACTGTAGTTGGTAATTATCAACAGTTACCGTAAATTTTACTTCCAGATTTTGCTGAAACGAAAGTTTCTGGCGAAGCCACGGTACGCAACATTTCAAAAAATTGCGCTCAAAATTGCACATTTTTACTGCCAAACTAGTCATGGGAAGGGTGGGTTGCAATCTTGCGCCGCAGGCACGGTACGCTACTTTTCTCCTTTCGCATGCTTCCTTTTCCTTCGGCATTTGACCAATTATATCGCATTCTGGCTGTGACCCTTGTCGGACACTGCGCCCTCTGACAAGGGTAATACTTTCTAGAAACATTCTGAAAAAAAGTGGTAGTGCCCGGTATTAGAAAGAAAAATTTCAAAATTAAATAGGTAGTGCCGATGCACCGGCAGTTTGGGTAGGCGAGACCGCATTGGGTGACCTCCGCGAGCGCAGCGAGCGGAAATTTTTTTCGCAGTTTTTGGGCAAAGTTCAAAATCCCACCAAAAATTAAGTGGGGATTTTCGACAACAATACTGGGGCCTTATGGGTTTTTGAAGTCTTTATTATTGGATCTCATACTCCGTACAGGTGACTCATACCCGACCTTTAACACACACACTTCTTCGAAACCTCCACCCTCAGCACCAACCCTTTTACAATGGTCCGCTTTGCGGGTTTGTGGACATAGTAATTGTGTTCTTCAAAAATATGCTTCAAAATTGTCTTATGCAAGGTGACACTGAGAATTGACACTCGTTGGTACTTGTCTTATGAAGTGAAGACAAATATTAAAGGGGCATTGGCGGGCCGAAGGCCAGCCAAAAAAACGGTAGCGAACTTTTACTTTTTTTTTCCTTTTGGTTTCCCCCTTATTTTGACTTTCCGGATCGATCGCGGACCGTGGTGGTGCCACTCTGTGGCTGGAAATTAGTAGGTAACCAAAAAAATGGGCCAGAGAAAAAAGGAAAAAAAAAAAGGAAAAAAAAATAAAAAATCTCGAATCCTTATTTTCACTTTCGCTAAGGATCTACCCTGCTGGTTTTAGTTTTTTTTTTTTTTTTTTTTTTTTGCCGGGAGGGAAAAGCATTTTCGTTAGCGGCAAAAAGTTTCAGGACAACCCCGTACCACCCAACGGGAGTGGGGTGGGGTGCGACTGCACCAAATTTTTTTTTTGCAAAATTTTGAAAAAAAAAAAAAACACAAACACACAAAAACAAAGAGAGGGGTTTTATATATATCAGTCAATAACTGAACCACCGGGACTTTTCTCCCAAGGTTCGTTGAACAAAAAACTGATCGTCAAAAAAAATTGTCCGACCCCGCAATTGAAAGATTTTGAGCAGCGGAATGCAAAGAAATATAAATATAAATATAAAATAGAAAACGACTTCAGGATATGACAGTTAAATGAAATAAAGAAAACACTTTTTCGTTTATCGCACCGCAAAAGGATTGTGTTTTTCACTGATGAATGTGAGTGATGTTAGTGGAAAAACAATACGCTAAAGCGGGCACGCACCATCCGTCGTTTTCCATTTCTATTCGTCAATGCTTGATAACACAAAAAAAAAAATTTTTGAACTCCAGATTGGTGAATCCCAAAAAGTCGAAAATGAATTGCATGAATGCGACCCACCGAAATTTAAAAAAAAAATTAAAACCCTGCGGGGATGGATTTCCGAGTCGATATCTTTTAATTGCGGGGTCGCACGATTTCTGGAAATGAGTAGAAGTTAAAAATTCTTCTGTACATGGGTAGTTGTGGCTGTACACCGTGGAAAACGGCGTACAGCCAGTCTAAACTGACACATGCATTTTAGGTCAAAAATACTCATTTCTGAGCGCAAAGTGACGCCATCACAGCACGCACAGACTCCGAAAAACCGAAAAAAAAAAATTTTTTTTCCCGATTTTTTGTAGGCAAAAAATGGCCACCAACCAGTACCCCTTCAGACTTCCCTTAGGACTTTGTACAGGGAGCCCCCCACACAAAAACCAGGTTCCAGGGGGGTCAGGAAGGTGGCTGCGTAACAGTGAGGATCACTTTTTTTTCTTTGTCAAAAGTGATATTTTGACTGTTTTGCACGATCTGAATCCATTCGAACAGTTTTTTTTGAATTTTGAGAATTTTTTTGTAAAATACTACCGCCCAGGCTTATACCCGAAAACTGGAAAAACTGATTTTGGTCGAGGCCCTCACACATCTGAGGTGAACCAACGACATCAAAATTTTTCAAAACCCAGCGGGGATGGGTTTCCGAGTCGATATCTTTTAATTGCGGGGTCGGACAATTTTTTTTGACGAGTAGAAATTAAAACTTTTTCTGTACAAAAACGGAAAAAAGTCCCGGTGGCTCAATTATTGACTGATATATATTTTTTTAAATAGGTAGGAAAATAAAATTCTCCTTATTTAAAACAAAGGGCACTCCGTATCCAAAACAGGGGGGCAGTCTGGGGACAAAAACAGATTTCTGTATTGGGGAGGGTGGGAGTGTTTTTCGCTAAAAGGTAGGATTAAAAGTAAAAGAAAAGATGTAAACATCGGGTAGTCAAAGTCCATTTAGAGTATACATAGATACATACAAGCAGTATATAATACATGTAGCCCTAAAAAATACGAGGTCCGAGAACCAACATTTATAGGGACCAAGGAGTCGTGGTGAGTTCACGTAGTGATCAGTTACCGTGAAACATCCACTGGACGAAAAACACTAGAAAAAAATCAGCTGAAAATAAAATGTAAACGAGATATTCTATCTTGTATCTGGCGTAACAAAAAACGGCGTCCACGTAGCATTGGTTGAGCGACGCTTGCCCAGATGACCCGTACCAGGAGAATAAAATTACAAAGAAAAGGAAAATAACAAAATAAACATTAAGCACAACATGAGTATCCCAAAGTAGTATACAGACAGCACAACTCCCTACAAGGATGTGGCGGCAGGGCCGGTCTGACAACAAAGTTCTTGAAAAAACAAAGAGGGGGGGGAAAACAAAATAAAAAGCGTAAGTACTTTGCAATGTGTGACCGGGTCTGCAGAAGTATGCAAAATTTGCACGTGTTGTAACACGTGAAGACCCGTATGTCCAAACACACATACACAAGGACACATCATTCCACACGAAGCCGTGTCCTGAAAAAAAAAACTGATTTCTAAAAATTCACGCACAGAGACAACACTGGCAACCTATTTGTGATGCAAAAAATAAAAACTGTTATCTGAGTTTAAGCTAGTCTGATAAAGAAAGAAACGAAATCAGAAAAAGAGTTTTTCGTTGATCGCACCGGATTTTTTGTGTGTGAGTGTGTAGGGACAAAATCAAAAACTTTTCTGTGGATAAGTTGTGTCGTGTTTACATTGCTCACACCAAAAATTCGGGCACACTCAGATATGTTTTCATTTCCTCCCCTACAACCTTTGCAAGGCAGTTGTCTCAAAAAAAAACTGTGGCTGATGCAGGCACCTCCGACTGACCCACGCACGATGCCAGCCCACCCTGCGGCCTACAACAGTAGAGTGTAAAGGAAACGCGATCCACCTTCTACTATGGGCGGTGGATAGTGAGGACATCCTGGGGATGTGGTTCCGCTTCTTTCCGTCATATGTAGTTTTGTTGCACCCCTTCACCACATGGCGATGCGATCAATTATAAGGCCTTCTTTTGCTCATGCATGTTCCAGCCTTGGGGTCACATTGGGGTGAAGTTGTTAAGTAAGTTAAGCCGAATGTCACAAAACGATTATATCTCCCGACATAGAACGATAAAATGCTCCATGAATTTTCCACCTAATTTTTTTCCTGAAATTTTGGTGCAGTTTTAGTGGAGTTAAAGGGTGGTATTTAAACCACCCACAAGAGGAAAAAATCGGGTGGATTCTCTAGCCTTTTTCGGGAGAAGTTGTTAAGCTTTTTTTACACATTTTTGAATCGATGAAGTGGACGTGCGCAAAACAAACAAAAAGGGAGAGGGGAAAAAACTAAAAAGAAGAGAGAGAAAAAAAACAAAATGCACGATCCATCATTGGTTGAGACTATGAACAAGGGTTAAGAAGGAAAGAACATAATGCAAAAAACAAACGAACAGTTTCTGTCAATGCAATAAAAATAAAAATAACAAGGGAGCGATACGAGCCAATTGTTAAGAATTATACAGCAGCATTTCAAAAAAGGGTAGATATCGTGGCATAGAAAAGAAAGAAAAGTTTATAAGCTGACCCTAACTAAGCCTCTCGTGCTTAGTCATCTTTTAAAAAAAATGTTCCTGGTGCACAGAAACGTGAACAGTTCTACATTTCTAGACCCGTCTCCCCCCTTTTTTTTCAAGGGTTCACTCAATCCCTTGTGTAGAAAGAATACGACATGACAACATGGTGTGACCGCACACACACATGCACCTTTCAAGAAGCGCGCACAACGTAACAAACATGGCTGAAGGCACCTCAACCACAACAGAGATGAGGCATGCAGGAACCATGGTCCAACACACTACCTCAACTATTTTTTTTTCTGAAAACTTGGCTTGTATTAGTAGGATGAGCTTCACTATGTATTTTTTTTTTTGTTTGTTTGTTTTTCACTCAATGTCGCATATTGTGGCCTGCATATTCATGGTCGCAACCTCCTCTGATGTACAGCGGTCTTGCGGGTTGAGGGGCTTCGGTTTGCCTTCACGGCGGCACTGCGCAAGCCATTTGGGAAGATGCCTCACATTCGTCCGCTTTTCACGTGTTTCCTCAATTTTTGCCTCCGCTGTGTCGTAGTCGCCTTCATACAAAGCTTCGACCACCGCATTGTATGCCCGATACCCACTGTCATTGTTTTCAAGCTGGTACATCCATTCGCCGTGTTCATATGAGAGTTCACCGAGCACTTCACACATATAGTCGACCGTCGCTCCGACCTCGATTCTCGCGATTCTGCGCATCTCGAAGAGCGTGCTGGTATGCGACATATCGTCATTGAAGCCCTGCCCCACCAGCATCGGCACCCCCCACGAAGCGCCGTACCTTTCAATCGTGTACACACAGTTGAGCGGCCGTCCTACATACGTAAACCTCTTCAGCCCACGGCACCCCATAGATCCGCACAGCAGCTTACCACAGGTCGCTGCGGTGTTGACCTTCAGCTCCTTTGGCATGGGGCTGTCTCTTGCGAGAACGCTACGACAAAACCTCAAACCATTTACGTCATGCTGTACACACTGGAACGCACCATTAAACGACACAGTCACACGGTCACCACAGAATTCCTCTACTATACCACGAAGCTTCTGCGACAACGTATGGAGAACCTCGATATACAGCTCATGCAACTGCTGCAGGTCTGCAGAAGACTTTGTCTTAACCAACACACCAAATTCTCGTATGTTCCCCACCACCAGGGTGACCCGCTGTGTCCGTAACGTCTGCGACATAACGGTCGCAGGGTTGGCCCCGCTGTGATGCAACGAATGGTTTGCCGACCCCTTGTTTGTACTGCTCTCCTTATCCCTCCCGGGGACGCCTATACTAGGTTCGTGGCTTTCTGTTGAATCGCCTTCCTCCATGGTTGGGAGTACACTTAACGGGATGTAGTTGCGGTACTCCGCAAGCCGCAGCACCATGCTATGAAAGGACTTCTGCATGACCGCCATCTCTGAGATGCTGCTTGCTGTGGTGACATCGGTTATGCGGTCCAAATCCATATGCGCAACTCTGTACATATCTGATTGAAGTCGGGTGATTGGGAGCAATATGAGGGTCACCATGCCCAGAACAAACGCAGAAGAAACAAAAATAATGCCTATCGCCAGACAAAGGGCCAACGCCGACGCATCGTCCGCCTCCCCCATGATATCCTCATACGGTACTGTCACGACTAAGACCATATCGAGCCCACCTCTAATACGGAGCGGCACCGTCATCACCACATCATCCTCATGAAGAAGCAACGCACGAATGTCCATCAACCCCGCAAGACTCCCATACCGGTCATACAGCCTCCGCACCGTCTCTTTAATACGAGAATCTTCCCTCCAATTCTCCGTGGTCTGTACATTAAGGATCTCGTTCAGGATTTTCACACGCCCCATATCCTCATGAAGCTCTGCAGCATCAAGGCTGACTGCGATTACTGTCGCATCCGCTTGCAGTAGGACTGCAACGGAATGTTCTGATGGCAGCATCTCTTGCATTAGAGGCGCCAAGGACGTCATATCATAGTCGGTAGCAATCGTCGCAAGCTGAGTACCATCGGGAGAAAAGAAGCCTCGGGAGACTGTAATGCCGACAGTAGGGAGGAGGCTCTCGTATGCGTACACTACGGACCACGTTAGGTCCTTTACTTTATACCATGGGCGGGTCCGTGGGTCGAAGAAGTAAACGTCGCATTCGCCACTGGTGTCACCTTGTTTGTATCCCCTGCTGACATGGCCTCCGTCGAAAGTGTTAGTGTCGCGTTCCATGTAGACGGTCCAAGTGTAAGAGACTCCTTTGCCGCATGCTTTGGAACAGAGTGCGTCGGTGGTTGAGTTGTCCCCGCAGTTTCCGGAGGTGATGTGGTTGCTGCAGTCTTGCGGGGACAGTTCGTATGGGCAGTTGCTCCAGGAAGGGAAGGTTTCGCCTGTTCCAGAGAGGCGGACGGTGGTGCCAATAGGTTTTGCGATGTGGCCTCCGAGGTAGTGGCCGTCCTTCGTGCCGTAGTAGACGGAGCGGACCGAGCGGGAGAGGGGGACAATGAAGCTGAGGGCGAGGCGGTCGATGAAGAGATGTGCTTCGGGGTATGTGGTGTTGGTGGGGTCGACGGCGCCTGCTTCCATCATTTCGTGCATCGTGTCGACAAAGGCAACACCCGGATGTAGTTCGCGATGAAGTTTCTCCACAGCTTCACCAGCCTGGGAGGTGAGATGTTCGATTTTGGCGTCCTGAATGCTATCGCGCGATGAAATGTAAGTGACACACCACACAACAAGCCCTACACACAGCAACGCCGCAGCGACCAATACAATCAACACAACAGCCAGTCGAAAGGTGCGTTGCATGGCACGCCATATGCAGGCGAAAATCAACACCACACCTAATATGCATAGCGGCACAGCAGTCAGCGCAACATGAGTTGGGCGCAACTCTGTTGAAAATGAGGTTCGGTCAAAAGGTGCCGACATCTTTTATTTACAACCAATTTTTTTTTGGTTGTTTCCTGGATAAAGGATAGGGAAGGGAGTAAAATGAGGGTGATAAGACCAAGGGGAGGATACGTTAAAAGGATGATTGGCGACATCCTTCACTGAGGGCTTCGAGAGAAGTATTTGAAGGAAGTGGAGAAGGTTTCCTCCATAACTGGTGTGGCCGACGACCCCAAAAATAGCAGAAAATAGCAGAAAGTAGCACAAAATAGCACCTCCCTTTCAGCCACACCAATAACAGCATTTGAACAGCGGAGCAGTCGGTCCTAAGGCATACCCCGAAGGTGAATTCATATTTGCCCTACATTCGGATCCGAATGTAGGGCGAATACGAAATTCGCCTTCTAGGTATGCCTAGGCAGACCTAGAAGGCGAATTCATATTCGCCCTATATTCGGATCCGAATATGGGGCGAAAACGAATTCGCGGGGTATGTCTAAGGCAAGGTTACCAGCGTATCAACCGGCTAAGTACCAACACCTTGGGTACTGGAAAGGGGGGTTAAAAAAAAACGTTTCGAGAAGAGGGAAAAAATGGTTGGTGCTCTGCTTTTGCTCTGGTATCTCACCTCTGATATCTATCACCCAAAAGGGGGGTATTTGAGTAATAAAATTGGGTGAAGAATAGTGAAAAAATCATAGGGGGGAAAATAAACGAATTTTCTGCGGGGTAGTTTTTTGACACTATGTATTTTCCGCGCAGGGAAGTACCCGAAGCGACACCCCCCAAAAAAAAGGGGGGGTGTCGACATGCACGTTTTGCCTATGTCTTTGGCAATGTAAATACAAAAACCCCCCTCTGTACTGTGCAACCCTCAAATCAAAAGAAAAGTTCATAAGATGAACCTAAGCCTCTCTGTGCTTAGTCACCTTGATCGGTATCGCACAGCTTCAGCTGACTAATAAAGGTAAGAACATCTGTCGAAACAAACGAGAATAATATTACAGTAGAACCAAGAAACTTGACCAAAAAAAGTCGCCAAATTGCAAGAAAAAACCCCCAAAATCTGCCAATATTTTTTTTGGTCGACAAGTCATTTGGGCGCCAATTTTTTTGATCGCCAAGTTTGTGCCTCTCGATAGCCTGAACCATTCCCTCGCGCGGACGCACTCTTCGAATATAAGGGAAAACACGGAGAGAATTGAACTCACCACACAGAACGGAACCAAATATACATAACTTTACAGATAAAAACCTAACTTGAGGTGAACGGGGAGGGGGTACTAACGGCACCTTATCTTGCCATAGCATCGTTGGGTTTTCGCATGGGGGAAAAAAGGATTTTGAAAACTTGATTGTATTAGTGACACCCGAGGATGGGCCCTATAATGACTTTGTTTTATTATGAGAGCGAGATTGCATAGTGCCCAATCATAGCCCACAACTACCGAAGAGGGGAGGGGTATCTGGTATTTGGGAGTGGGAAAAAAAAAAAAAAAACGGGGGTTTTGAAAAAAATCAAAATGGAAGGGGTAAGCACGAACCTCTTGTGCATAGTCATAAAAAAGAAAAATGGTGGCTGACTGTACGATGCCAGACATCTGGATGAAACCCCACATACCCTGCGACCAGAGCACAACAGTAGATAACAAAACAGCCGCTCATACCCCTTCAGAGTGGCAGGGAAGAGTTAAACCCTCCCCCCTTTGGTCTGAACCCCCCCAAAAAAGCGAGGAGGATAGTGAAATCACCTCTATGCCTGTACACCACCAACGATGCGCTGCTACTACACGGGCCACCGAAATAACCCCCCCTACTCGCACTAAAGGGTGGAGCAAGTTAGTACTACTTGTTGCTGCTGTGTCGTGTATGATGTACTATGCTGATTGACGCTGGCCGTCGGTGGTGATCGGTTTAAATTCAATCGGTAAAAAGTTAGATTCGTATACTTTCAGTTCACAGAATTGAAAGTATTTGAGAGGGTCGACACAATGCACCCTTTCTTTTTAAAAGTGAAAAAAAATGGAATGCCAGGTCCACATCAATCAGCCTCTGTACAGTGTTTGAAAGCAAAATGTGGCTAGGTCCCTAAGAGCGAAACATTGCCCAATGTGTCGTACAACGCCGTACACTCCGACGATGAGCACTACTGCCGGGGTGGGGGATTTTTGGTTTGACTTTACTATTTAGGTGCCAGCCACGTTTCTGTTCTTTAGGGGAGAAACAATAAAAGGGGAAACGTTTGATATGCACCAAGAAGATACACATACACACCTTTAAGGAAAAAGGGTGGCAAAAACAAATTTGCATCATTTTTTTTTTTTTGTGCACAATGGCTTGCCACTAATGGGTGGCAGAGTGGCGGGCTTGCTGCCGCCACATGGCTTAAAAGGGGAAAGACGACTTAACGAATAAACACTGGCCTAGACAGACGAAGTTAGAAAGAGGGACGTTCTATTCTCTGGAAGCAAACAAAAGTAGAGTTGAAATACAAAGCACTCTCGTGAACAGTGTACCTTTGGTATGACCGGCTGTACCAGGGGGTGGACACCCCAACCATACAGTCCTACGTCCATTTCGTGGTTCACATCCGATAACAAAATACACACTGTCGGAAACCACCACTCCCACATATTTACGCTAAACAGTCTCTAGACTGGGTTCTGGCTTACGCTTAATCCCAGCGGTAGCAGCACTGCACTACTTGGGGTCATATGCAAGAATTACCTCAAACACACCAAACACCACCCCCACCCCCACCCCCTTTCAATTTCCCCCCTTCCCCTCTCCTCAAAAGTTGTTCTGAAACACTGGGGCTGGGGGTGCTGCGGGGGCGCCTCTGCCTGCGGGGTGCATTTGCTGGTTCATCGGGTCTGCTTCAGCTTCGCCTTGTGGTACGTACGGGTTTTGCGGTGCTACCGCACAGGGGATGCCGTAGACGGGGGCCTGCTGGTTGCTGAAGTTGGGTGCGGCGAACTGGTTGGGGTAGGCTGCGTAGTGTGTGTCGGGCGGTGCGTAGGAGGAGGTCTGTCCGACCTGTTGGCGGTGTTGCGACACCTTGTAGCGTCGGTAGGCTACGACGCCTAGTCCACCGAGCATCACCAAGCCACCGAACATCATAAACATAAGACGCGACGCAGGGAAAAGATACCCATCGTCACTCTCCGAGGAGTAGTCCTCCGGGTCCACGCAGACGCTCGAATCGGGGTGCCCGCACTGCTGCAGCGAGTCGCAGCAGAGGTAGCAGTTCGTCCCGCAGCAGGTCAGTCGTGTGTTGATGCACCAGCACACCGGGACGGTCTGGTTGTAGTCGCACATCACCTCCCCCGCAGACGCGCTGTGCAGGCAGGAGCACAACGCGATTCCGATGAGAATACCATATGCATACGACATCGTGTTGTGTGTTCTGGGGAGGAGGAGGAGGAGGAGGAGAAGGGATAAAGGTTGTTTTGTTCGCAAGAATTGGGTGGAACCTTATGTATGAATGTGTCTCTCGTGTACACATCTGTACTATCGTTGTGGTTCGCATGGAACAGCAAGAAAAGAAAGTTGGCTTGAAATACAAAGCCCTCTCGTGAACAGTGTACCGTAGGGTGGACCCCCCCCCCCCCGAATCGTGCAGTCCTACAATCCATTTTCGTGGTTTGCATCTTTTATCATCTAAAGAAAGCTCAGGATACAATCGTAACAAAAATGCCCCCCCTTTTTTTTGTATCTTCTACCGTACCGCAATAGAGCACGTTGTTCAGCTTGAGACTTGTTGGGAGGGGTGAGGATTGTGGTGGCCGTATTGTGACTGCCCACAATACATAATGCACATCACAATACAGCTGTATTGCAATGTATTATGTAGTATCTACCTGATTTTTACCCCGCGTACAGGCGCGTATTGGTCCGTATACGCAGGGTCAAAATCGGGTTGATTATGGGAAATTATGACAACCACCACTAGGTGAGGAGGGGGGGGGGGATGAGAAGGGACGGAAAATAGATCGGGGACTTCCCCCCCGACGTTGCAATCTAAAACAGCATCATATTCACGACGTGAACCTAAAGGCTCTACGTTTTTGTATTCAAATATTTGGGTTCGAAAAAGAAAAAAAACATGATATTCTGAGCACCAAACACAAATAGTGGCTATTAATGCAGGCACTCTCCTACTCACCTATATGTACGATGCCAGCCATCCAGATGGATGCACAACTACCCTGCGACCAACAGAAGGTGTAAAAAAATGAAGCCCAATGGGTCACCCATACGGGGGGGCAGTACACAAACCACGTCGGCATCCCACCTTCTGCAGAGTTGTCTCAATCACAACCAACTACCAAGAAAGTGAATCTGATAGTGACAAAAACGCCTATGGGACGCAGACACCTCTGGCACACAAAAAAAAAAAAAAGCCCCCCAATACCCCCATCCCTTTTGGAAAGACCCACTTTTTGCTCCTAACGCACCCTCAATGCACTACTCCTTCCTCCCTACCTGCGAGAGGAGGAGACCCAGGAAGACGCCAATACTGAGCGCCGCAAGGGTCTCTCGGAGTGTTGTCTTTGGGGCCTGGCGGATTGGGATTGGTTCGTTGCATTTGCCGCATTTGGATGAGGCATCGTGCGTAGCTTGGTAGTCGCTACAGAGAGAGAGCGTGATGTTCCCCGACCCCTGCTGCGTGAACGCTGTGTACTCCACCCCCGACAGGTCAAACATCTTGCGGGATGCAACCCACCCCGGGTGGCCTCTGTTCTTATCACTCAAATAGACCACCTTTGTGATGCCCGATTGGATGATGAGCTTCGTGCATTCATTGCAGGGGAACATCGCAACGTAGATGACACACCCCTTCAGGGAGCGGCTGTGGCAGTTCAGGATGGCGTTCGCTTCGGCGTGGCAGACGAAGGGGTACTTGGTGTCCAGGTGTTTGGGGTCGTTGACGCCGACGACCATTTCAGGGGTGTCGCACTGAAGGACCTCCTTCCCGCCCCACGGCAGGTCGTCGTCGCTGCAGCCCATAGGGAAGCCGTTGTACCCGATACCCATGATGCGGCGGTTGTCGTCAACGATGCAGGCACCTACCTGGCGGTTGGGGTCTTTGCTTCGTTGTGCGGAGAGCACGGCGATGCCCATGAAGTAGTCATCCCACGGTAAATAGCTGAAAGAGAGAGAGAGAGAGAGAGTGAGTGAGATGTAGAGGTGATGTTAAGTATGGCGGGTGTAATTCTCCCAAAATAAAAGTGAAGTTGATAGTGGTAAAACGCCCTCTGGGGCGCAGGACACTGAAACTCCGCGGGTTATCGAACCCCCCGGAGTGTTGCATTTGGGAAATGGTCCCCCGGGCGGGACGTTACAATGGAGTACATACTTTTTTCGTGGCCCAACCATCGCCTTCTTCATCGTTGAGAAGGCTTTGGTTGTATAACGGATTATTGTTTCTTTTTTTTGTGTGTATCCCTCACCCCCACCCTCCACCAACTTTAGGTGTCCTGTTTTGTGTATGGGGATTGGGGGGAGGGTTAGAAAAGCAACAAAAAAAGCAACATATTTTCTTTCTCATCAAAAATGTGTAAGTGGCAAACACATCGTCAGATCAATGCGCCTAATCCATTACCCCACAGCGCGCCACGACCTGGGGGGATGACGATGGTTCCGGTGTGGGTGTGTTTGTGTGCACGATGAGGATGTGCGCGCTCACCAAAGCAAGAGGCTGGGGGGAGACGACGGGAGCTGGCTCGTCTCGCTGGGGGGACTGCCGTGGCTACGATGCTGCGTGACACTGCGTCTCCCCCACCCCCACCCCCACTCCCATTCCCAAACGCAAACCCCCCTAAAGACACCACCGCACGCCGCCCAGTAAGCTCGTAGAAACGGCTTCTGGGTGGCATACGAGATGCTGAAGCGCATAGTGTGTTATGCGGTGCCAATGACGCTGTGGATGAGCACGAATCCAGCACACTAGCTGTCACTGTCTGTGGCGCAAGGCGTGCGATCCGTGCCGCTTCCTGGAGGGGGCGGAGTTTTGCTTGCGCCTCTGCTTTGTCTTCTGCGGCAGCAGCGTGGCAGCCTTGGAGATACTGTTGGATGAGCTCCTGCACGTCCACCATGGGGTCGACGAGAGGTGCATCTGAGCCTGCGGTGTTGCTGCTGTCACGGCGGCTGGCTTTGCTGTAACGTCTGCGCCCTAGAATGGACTTCACGCGAGTGGAGAGCCGTCGTGACGCCTTTGTGTGAAGGACCAAAGGCGAAGTGGGCTCTGGGGTGGTGTGTGTCTGGCTGGTGATTTGGTTTGCTTGGTGCTGGTTGGGTTGGTTGTGTCCTGCCCAGGTAACGTTGGGGAGGTTCCCGATTTGCCGTGGAGAGAACGAAAAGCCGTCGCTTAGACGGCGTTTCAGGGTGTCCTCGACAGTCTCCGGTGGTGTGCGGGTGGGGAGGTGTGTAGCGGGCTTCTCTGTTCGATCTGTAGAGCTGTCGTCGGTGTGTACAGGAGGGGGCAATGCGGTGGGGCCGGAGGAGGCAAGACCGTTCGGTGAGGTGGGGGTGCCAGGGGTGCCAGGGCAGGCAGGGGAGGCAGGGCAGGCAGGTGTGGCAGAGTGTGGTTGGAAGACCGCACCCCCTAGTGTGCCGTCGTGGCCGATGTGGATTGCGAGGGCTTCTTGGTTGCGTGCCTCACGTTGCGACGCATAGTAGGATGCTGACGGCATGTGTTGTGTTAGGGCATTACTGGGTGGGTGGTGGTGGTGGTGGTGGATAAAAGAGAAAGTGAAGTATGCAATGCAAGCACCGCTGGAGTACCCTGCGGCTGACAACAGAAGGCGTAAAAAAGACACCCAATGGCTTGTCCGTACCGTAAGAGAATGAGGGCGGTGCACAACCGCTCGTCAGCCGGCGGCCCACCTTCCGTTGAAGTCGTGAACTGCACCCAACGCTTGATGCACGACAGTCTTGAGAAAAGCCTCCGGGGCACAAGCTAACTGCAGGGGCCCAGCCTGCCCCCTTTTTTTTTCACTCTGGCTTGTTGCACTCTGGTTGGCCACCAAAGGGCTCCAAAGCATTGGTACAAGGTGTTCGTCGTATGGAGATGCCCCCTGGGCCGCTCTGGAAAGTCTGCTTCAGAGCTGAGGGATAGACCGCGGCATGGTACAGCATCAGGGCAACACAACACATCCCACAACTGTGTGAACACTCAAAAAAGTCGCAACGCAATCCGAACGCTGATGGCACTACAGCCATCCACGCAGAGCGAGGAGGCAGTGCCAACACGTCGGGTGCGGAGCCCTGCTGCATCAGTAGCAATGCTTCCTACTGCATTCTTGTCTACTACCCGAACCCACGAGACGTCACACAGACCAAACACCGCACCTCGATGTGAGTATGAGCCACATCGTGCAGGGGGGGCAGCGCTGTGCAGCTGTGGAAAGGTCTGTCCTTCTGCTTCCCCAGCCCAACCCCACCCAAGAGAACCATGAAGACGAAACGCGAACAGCAGCAGTCTCACAGCCCTTTGCACACAGAGTGTCACGCAAAGCATACATCACAACCCTCCCCCCCTGCACCCTTGCAGCTGAGCAACCCACTGCACAGCTCAGCATGAAGCCGTTTGCGGGAAGCAAGGCCAACCTCCACCCCTCCTGCAGCAGGGGCCCACACATGATAGGGCCAGACACAGTGAGCAAAGCCACAACAACGAGAAATTGAAAGTGCAAACTCACTGTGCATCGGCGG
Organism: Rhynchopus sp. YZ270_cl-10; assembly: GCA_964035575.1. Classification (NCBI taxonomy): domain Eukaryota; phylum Euglenozoa; class Diplonemea; order Diplonemida; family Diplonemidae; genus Rhynchopus; species Rhynchopus sp. YZ270_cl-10. Next base: position 1,399,611 of record OZ037844.1, on the reverse strand, counting down.
ACGCAACAAATGCATCCCTGCATGCGAACCGACGATAAGCCCACTAGCCAACGAAGTGCATCCATCCCACCACACCCACACCCCCTCTCCCCAGCAGGTCCTGTGTGGGCATTGTGCTAGCCACCTGCCCATACTGCACAGGGGCCGGCAACGTTCCTTTCCTCCATCTCAACTCAAAAAGCAGATACGCACACATCGTTCTGGACAAAGATCACCACCTCTTTCGTTGCTCATCATGCAATGCTGCCCAGTAGAGAAGGGACAGAGAGAGAGAGAGAGAGGGAGGGAAGGAAGGATTGTTTGGTTGAGCAAAAGACCCAGAAAATGAATGTGAATGTGAACCTGCTTGCAGATGGTTAGATAGTTCTCGTCACAGGCAGATGGATAAAGAAACCCAAATGGTTCAGCTCAAGAGCCGACAACACTCACGACACCCACCTGCTGCTGCATTATCAAGTGCCGTCTCTCCTGCCTCATTGCACAACGACTTATCCGCACCGTGCTCCAACAGAAGCTTCACCACATCCGGAAGCTTTTGATGTGCAGCTAAGTGTAACGCAGTGTCTCCTTCAGCGTCTCTGTCATGCACATCCGACAAGCACAAAAGATAGCGCACAATATCGGTGTATCCAAAATATGCCGCAAGGATAAGACACGTGTTTCCTTCGTCGTCTGTGGCACGCACTTCCGCACCTGCTTCGACCAACACCTTCACAGATTTTTCTTCACCTGTGCTGCTCGCTACGAGTAGCGCCGACCTCCCCTCCGCGTCCTTTGCCTCGATGTCTGCCCCTGCATCAAGCAGTGCCTGCAGCACATCTGTAGGCGTCACGTGTACTGCGTAGTGCAACGCAGTGGAGCCGCCATCTCGAGCGTGATCTAGATCCACTTCCGGCATGCACAGAAGAGTGCGCACAGTCTCGATGTGTCCATTAGCTCCAGCAAGCATAAGACATGTGTTACCTGTGTTGTCTGTGGCACGTACGTCTGCGCCTGCTCTCAGCAACACCTTCACAGTATCGACTCCCCCTGAAATGCTCGGCAAGAATAGAGGTGAATATCCGTCGTTGTCCTGTGCCTCGATGTCTGCACCTGCATCAATGAGCACCTCCACCACATCGGGATGCCTCTGACGTGCTGCGTAGTGCAACGCACTTTGGTCATTCATTCCTTGGTGATTCACATCCACCTCTGGCAAGTCCACAAGATACCGCACAATCTCGGTGTGTCCATGATGTGCCGCAAAGTGAAGACAGGTGCTGCCACCATTGCTCAAGACACACACCCCCGCACCTGCTTTGAGCAACATTTTCACAACTGCGAGGGATCCGGAGAGGCAAGCCACGTGCAGAGGTGAACGTCCCTTCTCTTCCATTGCCTCGATGTCTGCCCCTGCATCAATGAGCACCTGCATCACATCGGGATGATTTTGCTGCACTGCGTAGTGAAGCGCAGCGAATCCGCTGGTATCTGCGTGATTCACATCCACATCTTTCAAGCCAACAAGATAGCGCACAGTCTCGGTGTGTCCAAAACGTGACGCAATGATAAGACATGTGATTCCATTGTTGTCTGTGAAACGCACTCCCGCACCTGCTTTGACCAACATCTTCACAACTGCGATCTTACCTGAAAAACAAGACCAATGCAGAGGCGAACGTCCCTTCTCGTCCTTTGCCTCGATGTCTGACCCTGCATCAATGAGCACCTGCATCACATCGCAGTGTCCTTCCTGTATTGCCCAGTGCAACGCAGTGTGGCCGATGTTCTGTTCATGATTCACATCCACATCCTTCAAACCCACAAGATAGCGCACAGTCTCGGTGTGTCCAAAGTTTGCCGCAAGGATAAGACACGTGGCTTCTTTGTTGTCTGCGACACACACTCCCGCACCTGCTTCGACCAACATTTTCACAACTGCGAGTGTTCCTGAATAGCAAGACCAGTGCAGAGGCGAACGTCCCATGTCGTCTTCTGTCTCGATGTCTGCCCCTGCATCAATGAGCACCTGAAACACTGCAGGGTCCGCCCACATGGCTGGACAGGCACGGTCTTTGTTGTCCTCCTGACCGTGTGGGACAAACGCAACGTTGCTGCAGACTGACTTCCAATGCTGCAAGAGGACCTCCGTGCACGCAGTGTGGTCTGCGTGGATGCACTCACTCAGCAGCATCCCGAAGCCCATCTGCGTTGTCTCAACATACGGAAGAAGCAGTGCGAGGCATTCATCGTGGTTCCCTCTGCATGCCTCGTGCACAGCATCGAAGGCAACCGTTTTGCTGTCTGTGTCCGGGCTGAGCTTCTCAAGTCCCACCCGCACGGCAGTCGTGTCGCCGTTCCTGGCAGCCTCCACCAAGACCGAGTCTGAAATATTATTTATCTTTGGTGCCTTCTCGTCAGGTGTGTTGTCTGTGTGTCGCTTCGACATGGTTTTGAACTTCTCGTTAATGTGTGTTGTGGTTTTCCTTTTATGCGGGGGTTGTGAGGTGTGTGGGGACGAGGGACAAAGAAGGCTGCTGCTATCAGCACGTGTACCAAAGTGCACATCAATGACACGAATCTACATGATGTAATGCTGAACGTACATGATATGATGTGCATTTCACGTGCCTTATTAAAGTGGGTTGCTGTCACAAACAATAAAGGTGTGAGGTAGCTGCCACATGCACAGCGAGGTTGACAATGCAAAACGACACAGCCACAACGATACAATGACTATGTTGGGGTTTGTGAAAATATCTGTGGTGCTTGGAGTTCTGTTCCGCAATAAGGGCCCAGTTGCAATCACTGTTCCCAGACAGAAGCGAGTAGTAAGTACTATGTACCAGAGAAAGACGACAGCGACGCAGGAACTCATTACACCTGCCAAAGAGAAGGGCGTAGACGAGGATTGCGAAGGAGAGGATTCTGGAGAGGCTGGCCATACACGAGGGTTGAGAACACCTCTGCACAACAAATGTGTGTGGGTGCGAAAGAAGTGCCGCGACCCATACATTGGCGCGAGTGCATACGTGGTGATGGTGGTGGTGAGAGTGGTGAGGATGGAGGTGAAAGAAGGTTATGGGAAATGAGGTGATTTGGATGTAACACAAATGAACAGCTTTTCCCCTCTTTCTTCCTATGGCTGATGTGCATTGTATTGACCATCAAAAAAGAGAAGTTGAAAGTGCAAACGCCTCACCGTTCGTCGGCGGACGCAGGCACTGGTTCTCCCAATAAATACTTTGGGTGCTTTGCTTGAGAGGCATCATGAACAGTGCGGAACTCTGTGGTCTGGCACGGAGCCACCTGCATTCACCAGATCCAAGCTTTGTGTCTTTGCTCAAGAGCCACAGACAATCAGGACGGCTGTCTTGCCACTGCGGTCACCTCAGACGCGTTCGTATAGTGCTCGAGAAGAATCTGCGCCACACGATGTCCATGTCTGCGTGATGCGACGTGCAACGCAGTCTCGCCCCCATTAGCTGCGTGATGCACATCCACATCCTTCAAGCCCGCAAGAGAAGGAGGCACAGTGAGCAAAGACATAACAAAGAGAAGTTGAAAGTGCAAACTCAGAGTGCATCGGCGCTGCTTGTAGATGGTTAGATAGTTCTCGTCACAGGCAGATGGATAAAGAAACCCAAATGGTTCAGCTCAAGAGCCGACAACACTCACGACACCCACCTGCTGCTGCATTATCAAGTGCCGTCTCCCCTGCCTCATTGCACAACGACTTATCCGCACCGTGCTCCAACAGAAGCTTCACCATATCCGGAAGCTTGTGATGTGCAGCTAAGTGTAACGCAGTGTCTCCTTCAGCGTCTCTGTCATGCACATCCACATCTGGCAAGCTCAAAAGATAGCGCACAATATCGATCTGTCCAAACACTGCCGCAATGATAAGACACGTGTTTCCTTCGTCGTCTGTGGCACACACTTCTGCACCTGCTTCGACCAACACCTTCGCAGATTTAACTTCACCTACGCTGCTCGCCACGAGTAGCGCCGACCTCCCCTCCGCGTCCTTTGCCTCGATGTCTGCCCCTGCATCAAGCAGTGCCTGCAGCACATCGGGATGTCCCTGACATGCTGCGTCGTGCAACGCAGTGGAGCCGTGTTCTCCTGGGTTATCTAAACCCACCTCAGGCATGCACAGAAGAGTGCGCACGGTCTCGATGTGGCCATGATGTGCTGCAAACATAAGACATGTGTTACCTGTGTCGTCTGTGACACGTACGTCTGCGCCTGCTCTCAGCAACACCTTCACAGTATCGACTCCCCCTGAAATGCTCGGCAAGAATAGAGGTGAATATCCGTCGTCGTCCTGTGCCTCGATGTCTGCCCCTGCATCAATCAGCACCTTCACCACATCGGGATGCTTCTGACGTGCTGCGCAGTGCAACGCAGTTGATGTGACGTCATCTGCGTGATTCACATCCACCTCTGGCAAGTCCACAAGATAGCGCACAATCTCGGTGTGTCCAAAACGTGCTGCAAAGTGAAGACACGTGTTTCCCTTGTTGTCTGTGACACGCACGTCCGCACCTGCTTCGACCAACATCTTCACAACAGCGCACTTGCCTGAAATGCTCGCCCTGAACACAGCAGAACGTCCCTCCTCGTCCTTTGCCTCGATGTCTGCCCCTGCATCAATGAGCACCTGCACCACATGGCAATGTCCGTTCTGCACTTCGAAGTGCAACGCAGTGTAGCCGTTGATGTGTTCATGATTCACGTCCACCTCCTTCAAGCCCACAAGATAGCGCACAGTCTCGGTGTGTCCAAAACGTGAAGCAATGAGAGCAAGCATAAGACACGTGAGTCCTTTGCTGTCTGTAACACACACGTCCGCACCTGCTTCCACCAACATCTTCACAATGGCGGACTTGCCTGAAATGCTTGCCCTGAGCAGAGGTGAACATCCCCTCTCGTCCTTTGTCTCGATGTCTGCCCCTGCATCAATGAGCACCTGACACACTGCAGGGTCCTCCCACATGGCTGGACAGGGACGAGGTTTCTTTCCTTTCGTGTTGCTCCCGTGTGGGACAAACGCAACGTTGCTGCAGACTGACTTCCAATGCTGCAAGAGGACCTCCGTGCACGCAGTGTGGTCTGCGTGGATGCACTCACTCAGCAGCATCCCGAAGCCCATCTGCGTTGTCTCAACATACGGAAGAAGCAGTGCGAGGCATTCATCGTGGTTCCCTCTGCATGCCTCGTGCACAGCATCGAAGGCAACCGTTTTGCTGTCTGTGTCCGGGCTGAGCTTCTCAAGTCCCACCCGCACGGCAGTCGTGTCGCCGTTCCTGGCAGCCTCCACCAAGACCGAGTCTGAAAGCTTTCTTCTCTTTGGTGCCTTCTCGTCAGGTGTGCTGTCTGTGTGTCGCTTCGACATGGTTTTGAACTTCTCGTTGATGTGTGTTGTGGTTTTCCTTTTTATGCGTGGGTTGTGAGGTGGGGAGGAGGGACAAAGAAGGCTGCTGCTGTCTTCACGTGACAAAAAACTGTGTTTTGGGTCACCCGTTTTTGGGGTCCCTGAGGCGATTTTATATAAAAAACCCACAGGATCACCCTGTTCCCACAACTTTTTTGTCAACTTTTTTTCAGGAAAAATTTTTTTTTTTGCGCGCGCGCGGAATTTTTTTTCAGGGTCAGCGAGCGGGAAACGAAAAAAAAGTCGAGCTACCCTAAGTACATGCACGACCCCCAAACCACTCCCAAACCTCCAAAAATCCTCCCATACCACTCCCATACCGTCCCATACCCTCCCAAACCCGAATGTCCGTGACGTCAACTAGCCTAGTAACACAAATGAACAGCTTTTCCCCTCTTTCTTCCTATGGCTGATGTGCATTGTATTGACCATCAATAAAGAGAAGTTGAAAGTGCAAACGCCTCACCGTTCGTCGGCGGACGCAGGCACTGGTTCTCCCAATAAATACTTTGGGTGCTTTGCTTGAGAGGCATCATGAACAGTGCGGAACTCTGTGGTCTGGCACGGAGCCACCTGCACTCACCAGATCCAAGCTTTGTGTCTTTGCTTGTGCTCAACAGTGCAAAGTTTTGCTTTGCGATCTGGGTCACACCTCGTGAGGGGGGAAAGGGGAAAACGGGTCACCTATGCTTGGCACATCTTGGTGGCAAAACGTGGCGAACACAGAAACAGACACGAACAAAAAAAAATAACTATTTATTCAACGCCTTTTAGCGGGATCTTCAGTACGTTGGGTTTTCAGACCTGAAAATAACCCTTGTTTACGAATATGGGCTCATGTTTTGTCAAATTTTAAGTCGCTGCATTTTTGTCCATTTTTCCGTACATCCCAATCCGGGATTGGTTCGGAAATGCAACAAAACGACCTCTTGGCGGGAAAAAGCCACACGAAATTTACGCACTTTTTGCAAACAGGGGTTTCCTTACTAAAACCAGAGGAATCTCATAGTTCAGAGTAAGAGTACTTTAGAGTGTTTTTGCGCACACATGTGACCCCACCGTGGAGAGCATTCGGCTCGTGCAATCAAAAGAAAGCAGAGAAGAGGAAAAAATAAAAAGACAAAAGTTGGGTACCGTGCGCCTGCGGCGCTACCTGTTCCCAGTCAAAACACCACAATTTCATCTGAATTTGGGTTTTCAGACCTGAAAATGCCCCTTGTTAAGAGTATGGGTTCATATTTTGTGAAAATTTAAGTCACTAAAATTTTGTCCATTTTTCCGAATATGCCCCACCACAACGCGGGATTGGCTCGGAAATGCCACAAAACACTGTTTTCCACCCCCTGACGCACAACTATTTGAGGTGCGTTTTTTTGGTCCCGAAACACGATTTTTCAGATTTTTTTCCAAAAGTTAGCGCGAAGCCTGGGAGGGAAGTCTCACCACAAATGAAAGAATTACCTTGTGATCTAGATTAGACGTACAGAGGTTGGCGAAGAAGCAAACAGTGAACTCTGTTGACATTGGAAAAAAAGAGAGGCGTTAGGAGGTACCCTAAATTGGTCAAAAATGGTAAAAATGGTAGGAATTTTGGGGGCTTTTTTAGGGGAAAAAAAGGGTGAGGGGAGTTGGGTCCAGTCATAGGGGGTATAGCATATTTTTTGGAAAATTCTTCAAAAAATCAAGGATTTTTGCTGGGCACAATGAAAATTTTCAGAAAAATCCCAATTTTCGGCCAAATTTGGAGCAAATTATGGCCCACCCACCCCGATTTTGGGTCAAAAACCGACTTCATTTTTGCACAGGAGTGCCTACGATTTCGTAAACCAGAGGTCCTCTGGATGCATGCATTGATAAACACAACACTGGAAATTGCAAGGAACGGGTCTGCATGTGCGTGTTCTCTAGCCACCACAGTCACAGGGTATGCACAAAATGACCGAAGTGCAATGGCGTGAACGAAGTGCAATGGCGATAATGGAAAGATAGATGCCGGCATTAGTGAATTGCTGGAGTTCTGCACAGGAAGCTAGCATGACGTAGAATCACTGTGTGAACAAAATGACCGTATTTTGGTTGAAAATTTGACTTGAAATTTTTTCATAATTTGCCCAATCGAAGGTTTTCCTTGGATTTTTTGGGCCATTTTATGACGTACCACGCCCGATTTTGGGCGAAAAAAAAATTTTTTTTTTGGTCAAAAATCGCCTTGTATTACCACTGTATTGGTGTAGGCTTGTACACAGAAGTGTGTTTTGTGTAACCACAGATGGTCAAAACACCCGATTTTTGCATTTTTTTTGCATTTTTTGGTGCCCAAAGACCCACCTCAGTGGTCGAAATTTTCCCGAAAAAAAATTTTTTTTTTTTTTGAGATTTTTCGATTTTTCGACAAGGCGCTGGCCCATACAAAATGCACTGGTGGTACAGAAAATGGCTGGGGAATAAACTCTAGATGCTCAAAACAGCCCAATTCATGCTTTTTTTGACTTTTTGGTCTCAGAAGGGTGCCTAGGGTGTAGTGAGCAGGCCTCAAAAACACTTGTGAAAAAAAAAAAAAAATTTTTTTTTCATAGTGTGAGAACGATCGTGACGGTTTTTTTCAAGATCTTGAACTTTTTTTCAAGATCTTGACATTTTTTTTTTTTATATCACATGTGAAAATGACTTTTTGCTGGGATCCTTCACAAACGGGGCGTGAAATAAAGTGAGCTTTTTTTCACGCTTGCTCTTAGTAATTTCGCTGGAGGCGTGAAAAAAAGTTTCACTGGCGTGAAAAAAAGTTTCACTGTTTTCTGTCAGTCACAAAACCACACACTCCACCCTACAAATCATGCCAAGGACCAAGAAGAAGGAGGCTATGGAGGATCTGTATGAGACCGAGCTTCTGGCAGGGTTGAAGTCAAGCACTGCATACAAAACGGAGTGGAATAAGTTTTTACAACACAATAAAATCACGGGGCGGAAGCAGCCAAGAGAAGAACATGTGGTCTCTTACTTGACACACCTGCGCGAAGAACGCAGCTACAAAGCCAGCTCATTATGGTCGTGCTACTCTAAGCTCAACTTTATGTTCAAGACGGAGTTCGACTTTTCACTAAAGGAGTACCACCGCATCGGGCTGTTGCTGAAGACCTGGGGAAGTGACGAATCGACGAAGAAGAGCAAGACGTTTTCGAAGGGAGAAGTGGAGATGTTTCTCAAGATGAGCGAGTTGAGCGACTGCTACTGGTGTGTCCGCAAGGCTTACGTCGCGGTGTGTTTTCTGTCGGGAATGAGATGCACAGAAGCACTGATGCTTGAGATGACAAATTATCAGGAATCACCAGTGGGATACCTCTTCACGTACCAGCACTGTGCTAAGGTGAAAAAGGCCGACATGGAGCGTGGGAGGTTTGTGGTACCAAGAGACAGCATCTACTTTTGTGTGGTGGAGGAGTACCTGAACCGGCGCTCACCAGTTTCACAGGAGGGTCGCTTCTTCATCACTGGAACTAAGACGACAGCTGACAGAACTACTACTGGGACCTTTCGTGTGCAACCTCTTGGCATCAACAAAATGTACGGCATACCTGCAGAAGTCGCGAGGGTGCTTGCGCTGGACGGTTCGTACACTGGGCACAGCTTCCGCAGGTCTTCTGCGACTCAAGCCGCTGAGGCAGGAGCATCTATTGTACAGATGCAACGCCACTATGGGTGGGTCAGTCAGGCAATGCCACAAAGGTACACCGAAGTCACACAGGCCGGTCAAGTTGCGATGTCACAGCTGTTGACACAGAACAACAGTCCCCCAACTCAGACGCCACAAGAAGTCAAGATTAACATCAATGTGCAACAGAACAAACCATGATCATGAGTGCAAAAAAAAAAACCCCCCTTCTGTGATGCTCTATACACCTGCCCCCCCCCTACAGGCGAGATGAGTGGTGACATCTTGTAATTAGTACCAGTCATAGGAGGCATATATCAAAAAAAGTAACCCCTTCCCTGCTTTTGATTGATGTTCACATGTTCCCCTACTCTCATTCACACTCTCACTTACAGGTACCCACATTTTGTTCATAAAATCACTCTATTTTACGTCTCGTTTGTGAAGGATCCCAGCAAAAATATCATTTTCACTTGTAAAACAAAACTACGTATTAGTTTGAAATAAAGTGCGTTTTTTCACTTCCACGTATTTTGTCTCACTCGTGCTCTATTATTGCCCTCGCCTGCGGCTCGGGCAATAAACTCTCACTCGTGAGCCAAAATTACGTGGGCGTGAAAAAAAGTGCACTTTATTTCACGCTAATAATTAGTTATTTTTTCACGATCGTTTTTTTTTTTCACGATCGTTTTTTTTTTTTCCCCTAGTAGTACAAGGGGCATGGGCGTGAAATGGGTGGCAAGGGAGAGTTTCTGGGTTCTACTTGGAATTTTTGACCGACTCTTTTCCTTGAAACGATTTTGTGGCGAATCTTTCAAATAAAGCAAAAATCGAGAACATTCTCACACCAGAATCCCCCCCAACGGATGTCGCCAGCGAGGCACTAAAACCAGAAAACCGTTTTTACCCATGGCAAGTGCCACTATAGTGGCGCACGAATGCCACACGTTGGTAGGGGTAATGGGGTTCTACTCATTTTCGTAAAAACATTTTTTTTCTGTGTGACAATAATAAGGCAAGAATCGACAACTTTCGTGAAAATGTCATATCGTTGGATGCTGGAGGGAGGTGGGTCAACCCTAGGAAAAGGACTTTTTTTGGCGCTCACCCCCAAAATCACCCCCTGCCTCGTGACTTCGCCCTGCAAACAGAATTCTACTCAAAATCGTAAAATAAATTATATTTCGTAAGAATTGATGTCGATCTTTTAGATAAAGCCAAAATCGAGCAGTTTTGATGATTAGGTTAGTGCAGCCAGTAACAAGGAGAACACAGGGTAAAATCCCTTGGTTTTCCCTTGCTGTACTGTATGTGTTAAAAAGTGTATATTGGTGTACGGGAGAGACGCGCGTTTAAAGTTGCAACATTTTTAGGCTGATTGACGTGGGCCTGGCATGCCCCATTTTTCACTTTTTACCACCGATTTAATTCGATCACCATCGAACACTGGGAAAATTTCTTGGTCAGTTTGGGGTATAACACGTGTATGACCTAATTTTAAGTGGTCAGAAGTGGAGTCTGACCCCCGTGCCCATCATTTTTGAGCATGTTTTTTGGTTTTCCTTAGCACAACGTAGGAGAAGGCGAACTGTTTACAAGGAGGGACAGGGTCGAGCGTGAGTGGGTCACTGCAGTGGCTCACGATACACTGAACGGGTTTGCGGCTGGGAGGGAAACGTTTCCACTGTTACAGGCAAGTCACAAGGGGGTGGTGACTTGTGTGGGAGAAATGGGTACGGACAAGACTGTATGCGTTTAGTCCCAAGAGCCTTCACTGATGTCAGAGTCGTGATGCTCAGCATCATCATCAACCTTGGGGTCCTCAGCTGTCGCGTCGCAGTCAATATAGCTCCCGCACGCTCCTTCTCCTCCTGCACCAGCTTCTCCTCATCCCACCAACCATTCTCTTGTGGCGGCTTGCTCTCGCGCAAACTGCGTGCTACGACCACAAGCTTGTGCAGCTTTGGTGCAACTAGCCAGTTGCGCCTCTTCTCGCTCATCCACCCATCGTACTGAAGATGCGCTCAGCATGTTGAGGCACAAATGGAACTCAGGGGAAGAGCTGTGTGCTGTGGACAGAGAGGCCAGGGTTTGGGGTGCTGTGTGAGCTACAAACGCTCCCCTTCCCTCCTTAGAGCTAACAAACATTACCCGTTGTCTTGCAAGAACTTGCCCAATTCTGCAAATTGACCCCACCACTGCACGGGCGGCTTCCAAAAATGCAAATAAGGACCCTTTTCCACAACCTTCCTTCACAGAAGGGTCAATTTTACAAACCCGGATTTTGAGGAAAATTTTAGCCGAAAATGGGCCCACGTATAAGTGACCGGGCTCATATTTCTCAAAATTTAAGTGGTCAAAAAATCCAATTTTCGAGATTGACCCCACCACTGCACGGGCGAATCCCAAAAATGTAAATAAAGACGTTTTTGGCCCAAAATAAATCTGCCAAAATTGTGTCCCGGATTGGATTTTGGACTCCGGACCCCATATTTAGAAATAGCCCTGTGTTCTAAACAATGAGCATCACAGCGGTTGACCCTGGTATTTTTGGTATTTTTTGAAAATCTCAGCTCAAAAAATACCAAAAAAAAAAAAATACAGGGTTTTGGATTGAGGCTGGGGTGGAGGAGTGGGGGCTCCGCCCACCTCTCACCTACCCCCCACAGAATTCTATTTTTAGAAGACAATTTTCTTCTATTTTACCGGAAAAGGAAGATGCACTGCGGCGCGAGCTTTCAACCCACCCTTCCCGCGACATAGTAGGCAATTTTAAGCGCAATTTTTAGAAATGTTGCGTACCGTGGCTTCGCCACGAGTTTAACACTGAAAAGATGGGGAATATGCTTGAACGCGCTGTTGCCCTGTTTCTCAGCAACAAGCGTCCCAGATTCAAGAGAAAACGGAGGTGTTCCTGCTGATGGCGGAGGAGTTGGAAAACGTCGCTCCCCCCGTATTTGTTTCCGGAATTGAGCTTCTGAGGACCTTTTTCGCGCGAAGCGCGAAAAATTTTTTTTTGCCAAAAAGAAAGAAATTGGGCGTGGAATTCTAAAATTTTTCGGGGAAAACGGCATATTTAGCGATAAGTATGGGGAGCTGCGTAATCCCTGTTGCGTGACCCCCCCAAATTCTAAAATCTGTGGGACAGCGTGCTCTGACATAGGTTGTACTCATTAAAAAACCGGTAAAAATACAAGTAATGTGTGATGGTCAAAAGTGCAAAATTCCTTCGCCAATGCATTATTTGGGCATTTGTTATACCTGGAGAATATGGTCAGATCACTCTTCAGACCACCAGCCAACGAAATATACCGTAATTGTACAGAGGTTGGACAGTACAAAAGTTGGGCTTTTGGCCAACTTGGCCTGGTGTTGAACGCCGCATCCCCCGCCACAATGGGCATAAATGTCCTCTTGGTCCGTAAAGGGTTAAAAAGAGTGTCTCACGATACACATACAACCACTCGCGATTGGATAGATATTGTAACAAAGGGAATTCAGAACAAAACAACACCCTGCCCCATACACACTAAATTGCCATGCTTCAAGAGCATGCCTGCCGGGCCAAAAATTACTGTGGCAAAAAGGCAGCAAGACCACCCACAAAGAGTGTGAATTGTATTGGATGGACAGGGGTTTGCACAGTGATGATGTTACTACGACTAGGTTTTTGGCGATATTACATGTGCATGTTACATGCCATGCCGTGACGTGCTGCTTCATGGTATACGCATGTCATAGAATGTCGCGATTTTTTACGATTCGTATTTCGGGTTTTGCGAATTTTGTTCCAGAAAAGTACACCCCAAAAATGGCAAAAAAGGTGACATTTTACGTCAAAACACCGCTAAAAGTTACTCTCGGCCGATTTCAGGGGGGTTGTGGGCACCTGTGGGGGCTCCCTCCCTGGTGTGGGCCAGCGATCAACGACATAATATGGGAAAAAAAAAACGATCGTTTTTTTTTTCCTTCACGATCGTGAAGAAAAAGGTGCTTTTTTTTCACGATCGTGAAGAAAAAAAAAAAAAAAAAACGATCGTTTTTTTTTCTTCACGATCGTGAAAAAAAAAAAAAAAAAAAAGACCGATCACTTTTTCCCAGATTCGTAAAAAAAAAAAAAAAAAAAAAACGATCGTTTTCACCCTATGTTTTTTTTGAGATTTTTGAAAAATCGGCCGATTTTGCGACCAATTTTGGCTGGGGAATTTCGGCGACCAAAGGGTCCCTCCCCCCTTTGGAAAAAAAACGAAATCGACCAAAAAAGGTACCCTAACATTTCGGTTTTTTTCGGTTTTCATTTCGTTTTTTTCGGTTTTTCTGGTACAAGGGGAAATTTCCCTTTGCGAAAAAAAAAAAAAAACGAAATGGACCGAATTACACCGAATTGGACCGAACAGTTAGGGTACCTCCTTACTAGTCATAGAAAAAGTAGTGAAACGAAAAATAGTTGGTTCTCTCTGTATTGCTTTGGCTTTTGTTGTTTTGCCGAAAAAAGCATTTTAGTTTGGTGTTAACTGCAAAAGATAAGGACAAGCAATATTGCTTTAAACTGTGCTGAGTATCTCGACTTACTACCTTCTGTCTCTTTTGGCTAACGCTCCTTCGGAAACAAGAAAAAAAGGGAGGGTGGTGCTCCGGAGGGGGCCTATATTGACAGGCCCCTGACAGGTCCTTGACACACTTTATAATTTGTGGTAGGTTTTTTAGCCGGAAAATATGCATCGTCCAAAAACACCGGCATTTTAGCGGAGAGCCGCCCGCTCGACAGCAGCAACTGTCTGCAAGTGGAAGAAACATTGCTCAGCTTAACAAGTCAACAGGAGACAGCACTCAGCACAGCCAAGGCTAAACGCACAGTCCAGTGCTGTCTCCCCTCCCCCATTGCACAAAGACTTGTCCGCACCGTGCTCGAGAAGAAGCTGCACCACATCTGCATGATGTTGCTTCACTGCGAAGTGCAACGCAGTACTGCCGTTACAGTCTGCGTTATTCAGGTCCACCTCCTTCAAACCCACAAGATAGCGCGCAGTCTCGGTGTGTCCACCATTCGCAGCAAGTAGAAGACACGTGTTTCCATTGTTGTCTGTGACACACACTCCCGCACCTGCTTCGACCAACATTTTCACCATGCCGAGTTTCCCAGTACCGCTAGCCGCGAGCAGAGGTGTACGTCCCAAGTCGTTCTTTGTGTCGATGTCTGCTCCTGCATCAATAAGCACCTGCACTACCCCCACATGTTTTTGCTGTGTAGCCAAATGCAACGCAGTTTTCCCGTGTCCTACGTGATTCACGTCCACCTCCTTCAAACCCACGAGATACCGCACAGTTGCAGTATGTCCAGCACCCGTCGCAAGTATAAGACATGTAAATCCTTGCTCATCTGTGACACATACTCCCGCACCTGCTTCGACCAACGTCTTCACAACACCGAGATATCCTGAACGGCTGGCCAAGAGCAGAGGCGTACTACCAAAGTCATCCTTTGCTTCCAGGTCTGCTCCTGCATCGCATAGTACCTTCACCACATCGGGATGATTTTGCAGCACTGCACGGTCCAACGCAGTGAAGCCATTGGTGTCTCGGTGATTCACGTCCACCTCTTTCAAGCCCACAAGATAGCGCACAGTCTCGGTGTGTCCTGCGCCTGACGCAAGAATAAGACACGTGAACCCTCCGGCTGTATCACCCGTTCTACCAGCTTTGACAAGACTCTTCACAACAGCAAGTTCTCCTGACAAGCTCGCCAAGAGCAGAGGCGAACGCCCCTTTTTATCCGTTCTCTCGATATCTGCTCCAGCATCGATGAGCACCTGCACTACTTCACGGTGTTTATGTAGCACTGCGTGGTGCAACGCAGTGAAACCGCCGCCGTCTGCCTGATCCAGATCCACGTCCTTCAAGCCCACGAAATAGCGCACAGTCTCGGTGTGTCCAGCACCCGACACAGTGATCAGACATGTTATACCTTGAGCTGTGATGCGCACGTCCGCACCTGCTTTGACCAACATCTTCACAACAGCAAGTTCTCCTAACCAGCTCGCCAAGAGCAGAGGCGAACGCCCCTTTTTATCCGTTCTCTCGATATCTGCTCCAGCATCGATGAGCACCTGCACTACTTCACGGTGTTTATGTAGCACTGCGTGGTGCAACGCAGTACTGCCGTCGCCGTCTGCATGATTCACATCCACATCCTTCAAACCAACAAGATAGCGCACAGTCTCGGTGTGTCCACCATATGCCGCAAAGATAAGACACGTGTTTCCTTTGTTGTCTGTGGTACACACTCCCGCACCTCCTTCGACCAACATCTTCACAATAGCGGACGTGCCCGAAAGACTTGCCAAAAGCAGAGGTGAACGACCATCTTTGTTATACGCCTCCATGTCTGCCCCTGCATCAATGAGCACCTCCACCACATCGTGATGTCCTTCCTGCACTGCGAAGTGCAACGCAGTGCAGCCGTTGCTCTTTTCATGATTCACACCCACCTTCAAGCCAACAAGATAGCGCACAGTCTCGGTGTGTCCAAAATGTGACGCAAGCATAAGACATGTGTTACCTTCGTTGTCTGTGACACACACGTGTGCACCTGCTTCGACTAACATCTTCACAAGTGCGAACTTACCCGAAATGCTCGCCCTGAGCAGAGGTGAACGTCCATCCTCGTCCTTCGCTTCTCTGTCTGCACCTGCATCAATGAGCACCTGCACCACATCGCAATGTCCTTCGTGCACTGCGAAGTGCAACGCAGTGCAGCCCTTGTTCTGTTCACGATGCACGTCCACCTCCTTCAAGCCCACAAGATAGCGCACAGTATCGGTGTGTCCACAATATGCCGCAAAGATAAGACATGTGAGTCCGTTGTTGTCTGTGGCACACACTCCCGCACCTGCTTCCACCAACATCTTCACAATAGCGAAATGCTCTGAAGTGCTTGCCAAGAGCAGAGGTGAACAACCATCCTCATCCTTTGTCTCGATGTCTGCCCCTGCATCAATGAGCACCTGCACCACATCGGGATGTCCATTCAGTATTGCGCAGTGCAGCGCAGTGCAGCCTTCGTTGTCTGAGTGATTTACTTCCACATCCTTCAAACCCACAAGCTGGCGCACAATCTCGGTGTGTCCAAAACGTGAAGCAAGGATAAGACACGTCGTTCCATAGTTGTCAGTCGCACACACTCCCGCACCTGCTTCGACCAACATCTTCACAACTGCGGGCTTGCCTGAAATGCTTGCCCTGAGCAGAGGTGAACGTCCATCCTCATCTTTCACCTCGATGTCTGCCCCTGCATCAATGAGCACCTGACACACTGCAGGGTCCGCCCACATGGCTGGACAGGGACGAGGTGTCTTATCGTCGATGCCTACCTTGTGCCCGTGTGGGACAAACGCAACGTTGCTGCAGACTGACTTCCAATGCTGCAAGAGGACCTCCGTGCACGCAGTGTGGTCTGCGTGGATGCACTCACTCAGCAGCATCCCGAAGCCCATCTGCGTTGTCTCAACATACGGAAGAAGCAGTGCGAGGCATTCATCGTGGTTCCCTCTGCATGCCTCGTGCACAGCATCGAAGGCAACCCTTTTGCTGTCTGTGTCTGGGATGAGCTTCTCAAGTCCCACCCGCACGGCAGTCGTGTCGCCGTTCCTGGCAGCCTCCACCAAGACCGAGTCTGAAATATTCTTTATTTTTGGTGCCTTCTCGTCAGGTGTGCTGTCTGTGTGTCGCTTCGACATGGTTTTGAACTTCTCGTTAATGTGTGTTGTAGTTTTCCTTTTTTATGCATGGGTTGTGAGGTGGGGAAGACAAAGAAGGATGCTACTCTCAGCACGTGACAAAGTGCACATCAATGACACGAATCTACATGATATGATGTGCATTTCACGTGACTTCTTACTGTGGGTTGCTGTCACAAACAATAAAGGTGTGAGGTAGCTGCCACATGCACAGCGAGGTTGACAATGCATAACGACAGTTCCGTAAGCATCGAGCACTTGAGGGTGTGTTACATAAGCAAATTTCTGGCAAACTCTCAATCCTGACAAAGCAGATTCGTTCAGGGTAGATCCTTATTTTCGCTAAAAACGCTAAAAATCCCAGATTTATTTTCGTTTTTTTCCTTTTTTTTCTCTCCCGTTTTTGAAATTTTTCGGCGCAGGCCTGACGCTAACTTTCAGGTTTTTGGGAAATCATGGGGTGTTGATGGTTTGTCCGCGAGCGAAGCGAGCGAAAAAAAATATATAAGGTGTACCTCCGCGAGCGCAGCGAGCGGGAAAATTGAGTGACGATCTAAAAAAAATCCAACAAGCAGGTTGGTACTGTACTGAGGCAGAATTGTGGTGTTTTTTTACACATCTCATCTGTCGTAGAACTAAACCCCAGGGGATAATATAGGTTTTGGGGGTTTTCGCTGAAACTCGGTCGAGCCCAACCCAGCTCGTTAGGGCCTCCAGCGGAATGTGAGAATTCCTCGGTTATCCTACTGCGGAGTTCGGCACTGCATTGATATTTGCACCAGGCACACGCAGTGACCTCAGTATATTTACAAAAAGAAACGGCGGTCGTGGCACCCAAGCGAAGCCACGGTACGCAACATTTCTAAAAATTGCGCTCAAAATTGCACATTTTTACTGCCAAAACTAGTCATGGGAAGGGTGGGTTGCAATCTTGCGCCGCAGGCACGGTACGCTACTTTTTTTCTTTCGCATGCTTCCTTTTCCTTCGGCGTTTGACCAATTAAATCGCATTCCGGCAGTGACCCTTGTCGGACACTGCGCCCTCTGACAAGGGGAATACTTTCTAGAAATATTCTGAAAAAAAGTGGTAGTACCCGGCATTAGCAAGAAAATTTTCAAAATTAAATAGGTAGTGCCGATGCACCAGCAGTTTGGGTAGGCGAGACCGCATTGGGTGAACCTCCGCGAGCGCAGCGAGCGGAAATTTTTTTTTCGCAGTTTTTGGGCAAAGTTCAAAATCCCATCAAAAATTAAGTGGGGATTTTCGACAACAATACTGGGGCCCTATGGGTTTTTGGATTTTGGCCGAACAGTGTTGTGTTTCTGCCTTGGTCCGGTTGAAGTCTTTATTATTGGATCTCATACTCCGTACAGGTGACCCATACCCGACCTTTAACACACCCGCACTTCTTCGAAACCTCCACCCTCAGCACCACCCCTTTTACAATGGTCCGCTTTGCGGGTTTGCGGACATAGTAATTGTGTTCTTCAAGGTTATGCTTCAAAATTGTCTTATGCAAGGTGACACTGAGAATTGACACTCATTGGTCCTTGTCTTATGAAGTGAAGACAAATATTAAAGGGGCATTGGCGGGCCGAAGGCCAGCCAAAAAAACGGTAGCGAACTTTTATTTTTTTTCCTTTTGGTTTCCCCCAGGGGTGTCGCTAATTCGGGTCCAGGGTCCCGACTTTTTCAAAACCAAAAAAAAAATTTGCACCCCTAGTAAAATCTGTGTAGGAAAAAAAAAATTTGCACCTAATACAGGGTGGGTTTAATGTGTTAACAACTTGTTCTTTTTTTAAGTGAGAGGCCACCGTGAACTCGGTTGTGTCAGAACGTTCCAAAAACGAGGTTTTTGGGGGTCAGGGAAAATCACCAGGTGCCGCCCTCACCCCGCGAAGATTTATTTTTTTGGGTGGGATTTCCTTACCCTGCCTTACCCTTTTTTTTTGCAGACCAGGGTTTCCTTAGTAAAGGTACCATAGCGTGGTTTTGCGCACACATGTGACCCCACCGTGGAGAGCAATCGGCTCGCGCAATCAAAAGAACGCAGAGAAAAAGGAAAAGACAAAAAGACAAAAGCTGGGTACCGTGCGCCTGCGGCGCTACCGTTCTCAGTCAAGAACACCACAATTTCATCTGAAGCTGTGTTTTCAGACTTGAACATGACCCTTGTTTACGAGAATTGGCAGTCTCGAAAAGTGCACAGGAATAAAAAAATGGTCAAAACTTAAATACCGAAAACTCGTCCATTTTTCCAAAATGACCCCATCACTTTCTGCAATTGCACCGCATCGGACGATGCAATCAACAAAAACGCCTCCCCTTTTTTCGTGATCTGGGAACATGCTTGCAAGGGTTTCCTTGCTAAAACCAGAGAATCTCATACTTCATAGTAAGGGTACTTTGGCGTATTTTAGCGCACACATGTGACCCCACCGTGGAGAGCAATCGGCTCGCACAATCAAAAGAACGCAGAGAAAAGGGAAAAAGAAAAAGACAAAAGTTGGGTACCGTGCGCCTGCGGCGCTACCTACTGTTCTCAGTAATGTCAAAAACACCACAATTTCATCTGAATTTGGGTTTTCAGACCTGAAAATGACCCATGTTTAAGAGTATGGGTTCATATTTTGTGAAAATTTAAGTCACTAAAAGTTTGTCCATTTTTCCGTATATCCCCCACCACAGCCTGGGATTGGCTCGGAAATGCCACAAAACACTGTTTTTTCGCCCCCTGGTAATGGAAAAAAAATCCCCACGTAAAAAAAAAAAATTGCACCCCGATTTCAGATTTTTCAAAATTTTCCCCAAAATTAGCGACACCCCTGGTTTCCCCCTTATTTTGACTTTCCGGATCGATTGCGGACCGTGGTGGTGCCACTCTGTGGCTGGAAATTAGTAGGTAACCAAAAAAATGGGCCAGAGAAAAAAGGAAAAAAAAAAAGGAAAAAAAAATAAAAAATCTCGAATCCTTATTTTCACTTTCGCTAAGGATCTACCCTGGATTCGTTCCCCCCCCTTTTTTTTTTTTTTTTGAAAACTTGGTTGTATTAGTGTAGACACCCGAGGATGAACTCCACTATAATTTTTTTTGAAAACTTGGAAAAATCACGCGTAGCAACAAAATATATCCACTCCACGTCCACCCTCCGCCAGCTTACCTCCATTCGCGGTCTACGTTGGTTGTTGTTTTTTTTTTTTTTTTTTTTTTTTTGAAAACTTTTTTCCCATTCCTTTTAGGGAACGGAGCATGTACGGTCCTGGAAGCTCCAAGAAAATGGAGTCGGCAATGCCTTCCTAAACGTGCACACAATTGGCAAAAAAAAGGGGAGGTGTCGTCACTCACCTGTTCATCATTGAAATGACATTGCTTACTAATGGTGCACTCCAATGCTGTTGCCCTATTTGCTATTTTTGCTTTTTGCTTTGCAGAAAGCAGGAGGGGAGGGACGGTGAAAAGACACCTTTGGGGACCAAGGTGGGCCGACTTTAAGGTAAAAAATCGTGGTCCTCACAGAGGAAGGTAGGTAATGTGGCCCCACATGAACAAAAACCAAAGTCGAGGGGCGGAATTGAAAGATTTTTTATCATCTGAATCTACATGGAAAACAAAAGATCTTAGTAAGAGGAAATTTTTTTTGAGCGGGGTTTTGATATCTTCTTAGTTTTTTTTTTTCCACTAAGATCTTAGTGGAAAAAAACACCAAAAAACTAAGATCTTAGTTTTTTTTCTAAGATCTTAGTTTTTTTTTCTAAGATCGTAGCCACTTTATTTTTAAGATCTTAGTTTTGTTTTTAAGATCTTAGTTTTTTTTGGTGGAAACTAAGATCTTAACAAAAAAAAACTAAGATATTCAACACAAAACACTAAGATCTTACTTAATTTTAAGAAAACACTAAGATCTTAAAAAAACGGTGTTTTTCGCTCATATCTTAATTAAGATCTTTTGTAATCCATGAATCTAAAGAAGCAAGATTTTTTTACCTTTGAAATTTTTGAGGGAGACTGGGGCCCCACTCTGAAAAAAAATGTTTTTCAGAGTGGGTGCACGAAGCTGTGGAAGTTGATCATAATTTTTTCCCGGACCCGTAAACCGACGCAATTGATAGATTTGCACAAAAAGGAATCCAATAAAAAAAAAATCGAGGAGTTTAGACTAGGTGGTGTTAACCGTGGGAGGGAAGAGGTGGGTTTTTTGTTGTATCGACAATCACCTACCGAGGTAGGATCTGTACACAATGTCGCCCTAAGGCTTTGTACTTAATCGGTATGGACGGAGGCCATCCTCAACCCTAGAAAGTAGCTTTTATTTGTTGATTTGCATTCAAAGTGCTGTTTTATACACAAAAGTTGCATCTTCAAAGTTTTAGAGTAAGGGGGTGGGTTAAAAGGGGTCACGTGAAGAAAATAAAGTAGTTGGCAAAAATTTCAGTACATCATGTTTCAGTCCTAACTGCATACATTGGTCGTAACAGAGGGGGACATCGTCAGTGCAAGACCCTCCGTGATGTAAAGAGATTAAGCCACTGTTGCTATTATCAAACAGTTTTCCATGGTCTACTTGTCTTTTCTTAGAACTCAAAACCACAAAACCAAACGTATAAAAACATTTGCGACTTGGCTTCTGTCAGCTGGCAAGGGAGGTGTCGCTACTCACCTGTCCGAAGACTGCTGCACTTTTTTTTTTGGGTCGTTTTTCAGTTTTTGGGTTATCAAAAGTGCATTTTTTTGGGTCAATTTTTCATATTTTCCAAAATTTCGGCGGGCAACATGTCTAAAAATGGCACTTTTACTAGGGAATAGTAGAAAAAAGTAGGGTATGTTAGGGGGTCAAGTGAGTAAATTGACTTCACAGTGTCCGTTTTCGAAAACTTTGGGCGTCGTTAAATGCGCGAAACTGCCGGAATGCAACGCAATGCGAAATCAGTTCCAGAAATATTTTTTTCTAAAATTATTGGCCGGTGGTGACTTTCCTACTTTGGCAGACCACCCCCAAAACAACCTTATCTCGTTTTCTGCACAACTCATCTCATTTTTTCACTCGAAAATGGCGTTATTTGATAGATTTGCAAAAAAATCTTTTAACGGCGCCCAAACTTTTTTGAAAAATACCACTTGGAAGATATCTAACTCACTTGCGAGGTGAAAAAGCAAAACCCGTAAAAAAACCTACTTTTTCCCGATTTCCTGAAAATCGGCTTGGGGGCGCCACCATCTGACACGTAGCAATTATTTCTAAAACCTTCGATTCTTGCTTCTTTGGAAAGATGGGCCAAAAAATCTTTCCACCATGCCAAGAGTTGGTCAAAAAATACTGAGCAGATCATGGATTAACCAGAACAGCGAACATACTTTTTTCGGGAAAACACCAAAAAATAAGCACTTTAAATACGTCCCTAATTTTTTCCCGCAAATTTTTTCCCTGGCCAATTTTTTCCAAATCCCCGGAAGCGGAAGCAAATTAGGAAACACCCTGAAAATGGGGGGGGGAAAAAAAAAAAAAAAAAGTTCTGCTGAGTGGTTCAGACCCGTTCTACCTGTCAAAAAAGCTCAGGAGAAGAAGATATGGAGAGGTGAGTGCTCAAACGTCCCAAAAAAGTCAAAATCGGGCGTTGAAAAAAAAAAAAAGTTGCGTACCGTGCGCCTGCGGCGCAAGCATGTACCCCACCACGTGGACCATCAACAGAACATTTTCAAAATCGGAAATCCTAGCGGAGAGCCTGATGAACAGGGTCCTCAAGGCAGGGCTATTTCTAAATATGGGGTCCGGGGGGTCCAAAATCCAATCCGGGACACAAATTTTTTGGCAGATTTATTTTGTGCCAAAAACGTCCTTATTTGCATTTTTGGGCTCCACCCGTGCAGTGGTGGGGTCAATCTCGAAAATTGGACAATTTTTTGACCACTTAAATTTTTGAAAATATGAGCCCGGTTGCTTATACGTGGGGCCCATTTTCGGCCAAAAAATGCTGCTCAAAAAAATTTTACCCTGAAAATTTTTCAGCCCCAAAACATACTGCGATTGGCATTTCCGGAATCTGTCCGCACTGTGGTGGGGTCAATTTGCAGAAATGGCCAAGTTCTTGGTTTTGGTCAAAATGAGTGTAAGGTAAAGGGGCCAAGGTAAATCCCACAACCCAGATTTTCTCTCCCAGATGCTGAAACATGAAAATGCGCGAAAACACCGGCATTTGCATTTCCGGAATCCGTCCGTTCTGTGGTGGGGTCAATTTGCAGAATTGGGCAAGTTCTTGGTTTTTGTTAAAATGAGTACGGTGCCAGTGTGATGTTAGTGTAGAGAACAAGTTTTCTAAGAAACTCCCTCATAGCACCTCCGGCATGCGGCCTGGTGCGCCCTCTCTGTTTTTTCAGAAAATATCAAAAACCCCGTGTCTTGCACAATCTGGAAGAAAACTTTCCGACACAAAAAAAATCGGCAACTTTCTTCAAGCAGAAAGCCCATCCCCCCCCTCTCTGTAAGTACTGTAGTACGTGCAAATGTTTTGGCAGCCCTGTATATAAGCCCCGTGCAAATTTTTTGACAACTTTCATTTTCCAAAAATCAGGGACAGGGACAGGTTTTTAGAAATAGCCCTGCCTCAAGGGGGTGCAAAAAAATTTTTTTGCACCCAAAAAAAAAAAAAAAAACGAAAAGTCGGGGGGTGCAAAAAATATTTTTGCACCCCCCCCCCCCAAAAAAAAAAAAAAATGGATTTTCACCCTAATACCCTGGATGAACACCAACAAAAAAAAAAAAAAAAAATGTCTACGACTCTATGGATGTAGGCACTCAATCAAAAAAGGGCAAGGAACAACTTACGGACAGTGTAAAACTCTGACACGTCTCGTCAAGACTGCAAACAAAACTGCAAACTGTAAACCTCATACCTCCCTTTATAACAGAGTGGTATGGTGGTGGGGAGAGTATTGAGATTGGTGGCAATTGGGGGTACGGCAAGAAGGAAAGAAAAATCGTTTAGAAACGCAAAGAAAAAAGAAATAGAAACTTAACACTCATCACACGATAAAACCTATGGGAGAGGTTGTGGTGAAACGCACACATTGTTCCGAACGCATGTCAGCCAGGGACATTTTATTGGTAAAGGAAAATTTTGGGGGAGTTATGGAGCTTGGGGTAAATACCACCAAACTCCATCAAATTTCAGGAAAAATCAGGTGGCAAGGTGAACCTAGGTACTCTCGTGCTTAGCCACTTTCAAAAAAGGGCGAGGTTCCTGATTTGTTTTGTACTACAACCAAAACCTACACAATGAAAACGATACAAAAACAAAGCATGCATACATGCACTCCTATAGGGGGAAAAAAAAAAGATACTAATTTTGGGTCATCTGGAAGGTCAGCACTATTTTGAAGGAATAAAACAAGGTGAATAAGATGAACCTACGCCTCTCGTGCTTAGGTCCATCTTATAAACTAAGGAATATTAGCATCACTTTTAAAAGGGGGATTTTAAGCTAGCAACTTATGGACAGTGAGAGAGAAAAAAAAAGGGGGGTGTGAGAGAAAAAAAAAGGGGGGTGAGAGAGAAAAAAAGAGAAGCTGGCTTTTGTTTTACACATGGCGCAGTCCATAAAAACCCCCTCCTAAAAGGTGGCATCTTTTGAATATTTTGCACACGAGATAACTTCCACTCGGACTTTTTGCTCGATTTTTGCTCCTTTGAACTCAGAATGACGTTTCCGAGGTCACAGGAGGAAAAATCGAGCAAAAAGTCCGAGTAGAAGATAGATGAAATAATGTCGAGGTAAAAAAAAACCCCCACTTGGAATTGGGTTTTGGGTGGGTTTCGTGGGTAAATCTGTTTTTTGACCTAAGTTTACCAAAACCCCGCCAGCCCCTTGGAGTCTATTTTTTAAATAACTACCAACCCCGATTGGATCGAGGAGATATTCACGAAGCTGTCGCCATCAGAGTCTTCATCACCACCACCACTGCTCCCTCCACTTCCTTCTGGACTTGCGTCGCTCTCACCCTCACCGCGGCGGTCCACATTGACCAGCTCATAGCCCTCGCAGGTGTCGTCCTCTTCGTCTGCAGCTTCATCCTCTTCCTCGGTATCTTCGTTGTCTTCATCCTCCTCTCCCCCCTCACGCAGTCGTGCCGTACTCTCACCTGCCCCCACTGCCGATGCAGAAGCAGACTCGCGCTCAGCTCTTCCCATTTCGCAGGTGTGTGGCGACGTGCTGTCCTGTCCTGAACCTGACGTAAAAGGGGGGGATGTGTCACCTTCGCTGTCTGTGGCGACCGCAACTGCTTCGATCCACGTCTTCACCTTTGCTGTATTATTCCCTTTCTCGCTAGTGACAAGAGCCGAACTACTCGGGTTGTTTGGTCTTGCCGTAATGACTGCTCCAGCAGTGGCGAGTACCCGCAGCACATCGACACTGGTTGCGTAGTGAACCGCAGTGCAGCCGTTGTTCACTGCGTGATTCACGTCCACATCCTTCAAGCCCGCAAGGTAGCGCACAGTCTCGATGTGTCCAGAGTTTTCCGCAAGGATAAGACACGTGTTTCCTTCGTTGTCTGTGACACGCACGTCCGCACCTGCTTCGACCAACATCTTCACAATTGCGAACTTTCCTAAAATGCTTGCCCTGAGCAGAGGTGAAAATCCCAGCCCATCCTTTGCCTCGATGTCTGCCCCGGCATCAATGAGCACCTGCGTCACATCGCGATGTCCTTCGTGTGCTACGTGGTGCAACGCAGTGAGTCCATTGTTTTGTGAGTGACTCACGTCCACATCCTTCAAACCTACAAGATAGCGCACAGTCTCGGTGTGGCCAAAGAATGCAGCAAGGGTAAAACATGTGGCTCCTTTGGTGTCTGTGAAACGCACTCCCGCACCTGCTTCGACCAACATCTTCACAGCTGCGATCTTGCCTGAAATGCTAGCCCTGAGAAGAGCAGAACGTCCTCTATCATCCTTCGCCTCCATGTCTGCACCTGCATCAATGAGCACCTGCACCACATCGGGAGGTCCTTCGTGCACTGCCCAGTGCAACGCAGTGTGGCCGTTGTTCAGTGCGTGATTCACATCCACATCCTTCAAGCCCGCAAGGTAGCGCACAGTCTCGGTATGTCCAGAGATTGCCGCAAGGATAAGACACGTGTCTCCTCTGTTGTTTGTGACACGCACGTCCGCACCTGCTTCGACCAACATCTTCACAATTGCGAACTTTCCTAAAATGCTTGCCCTGAGCAGAGGTGAAAATCCCTTCTTATCCTTAGCCTCGATGTCTGCCCCTGCATCAATGAGCACCTGCATCACATCGCGATGTCCTTCGTGGATTACGTGGTGCAACGCAGTGCGTCCATTGTTCTGTGAGTGATTCACGTCCACA
This sequence comes from Rhynchopus sp. YZ270_cl-10, assembly GCA_964035575.1. Taxonomy (NCBI): domain Eukaryota; phylum Euglenozoa; class Diplonemea; order Diplonemida; family Diplonemidae; genus Rhynchopus; species Rhynchopus sp. YZ270_cl-10. The sequence continues at coordinate 1,373,446 of OZ037844.1, read as the reverse complement.
TCCTTCAAACCCACAAGATAGCGCACAGTCTCGGTGTGGCCAAAGTTTGCCGCAAGGGTAAAACATGTGGCTCCTTTGGTGTCTGTGAAACGCACTCCCGCACCTGCTTCGACCAACATCTTCACAGCTGCGATCTTGCCTGCAATGCTAGCCCTGAGAAGAGCAGAGCGTCCTCTATTATCCTTCGCTTCCATGTCTGCCCCTGCATCAATGAGCACCTGCACCACATCGGGAGGTCCCTCCTGCACTGCCCAGTGCAACGCAGTGCAGCCGTTGTTATCTGCGTGATGCACATCCATCTCCTTCAAACCCACAAGATAGCGCACAATCTCGGTGTGTCCATAAACAGACGCAAGGGTGAGACACGTGTAGCTTTCGTTGTCTGTGACACACACTCCCGCACCTGCATCAATGAGCACCTGCATCACATCGCGATATCCTTCCTGTATTGCCCAGTGCAAAGCAGTGCGGCCGTAGCTATCAGTGTGATTCACATCCACAACCTTCAAACCCACAAGATAGCGCACGGTCTCAGTGTGTCCACAACATGCCGCAAGGGTAAGACATGTCCGTCTTTCGTTGTCTGTGACACACACTCCCGCACCTGCTTCAACCAACATCTTCACAACTGCAATCTTGCCTGAAAGGCTTGTCAACAGAATAGGTAAAAATCCCTTCTCATCCTTTGTCTCGATGTCTGCCCCTGCATCAATGAGCACCTGAAACACTGCAGGGTCCGCCCACATGGCTGGACAGGGACGAGGTTTCTTACTTTGGATGTCTGCCTCCTGTCCGTGTGGGACAAACGCAACGTTGCTGCAGACTGACTTCCAATGCTGCAAGAGGACCTCCGTGCACGCAGTGTGGTCTGCGTGGATGCACTCACTCAGCAGCATCCCAAAGCCCATCTGCGTTGTCTCAACATACGGAAGAAGCAGTGCGAGGCATTCATCGTGGTTCCCTCTGCATGCCTCGTGCACAGCATCGAAGGCAACCGTTTTGCTGTCTGTGTCTGGGCTGAGCTTCTCAAGTCCCACCCGCACGGCAGTCGTGTCGCCGTTCCTGGCAGCCTCCACCAAGACCGAGTCTGAAAGCTTTCTTCTCTTTGGTTCCTTCTCGTCAGGTGTGCTGTCTGTGTGTCGCTTCGACATGGTTTTGAACTTCTCGTTAATGTGTGTTGTGGTTTTCCTTTTTTTGCATGGGTTGTGAGGTGGGGAGGAGGGACAAAGAAGGATGCTACTCTCAGCACGTGACAAAGTGCACATCAATGACACGAACGTACATGACATAATGTGCATTTCACGTGCCTTCTTGGGGAAGTCGAAGGACTTTGACATTGGTGCTGCGGGTGTTGTGCACAGCCGGGTGCCGCCTATAGGATGTGCAAAGGTCTGCTCCTTCTGGTCTAGACCTCGCTGCAGTTGATGCATACGGTTGCGGTGGGGGCCGCCGCCGGCAAGAAGGTGTTCATCGTGAGACCCTTCGAGGCGCCAACCTCTAAGACGAAGGACACGAGGCTCACGGGAGACATCACAATGGAGGTTGCGACGACAAGCCAGAGACAATGCAAAACGACACAGCCGCAACGATGCAATGACTATGTTGGCGTTTCTGAAAATATCTGTGGTGCTTGGAGTTCTGTTCCGCAATAAGGGCCCAGTTGCAATCACTGTTCCCAGACAGAAGCGAGTAGTAAGTACTTTCAGAGTGTTCAGGAGTGCATACGTGGTGGTGGTGAGGATGGAGGTGAAAGAAGGTTATGGGAAATGAGGTGATTTGGATGTAACACAAATGAACAGCTTTTTCCCTCTTTCTTTCTATGGCTGATGTGCATTGTATTGACCATCAAAAAAGAGAAGTTGAAAGTGCAAACGCCTCACCGTTCGTCGGCGGACGCAGGCACTGGTTCTCCCAATAAATACTTTGGGTGCTTTGCTTGAGAGGCATCATGAACAGTGCGGAACTCTGTGGTCTGGCACGGAGCCACCTGCACTCACCAGATCCAAGCTTTGTGTCTTTGCTTGTGCTCAACAGTGCAAAGCTTTGCTTTTGCGATCTGGGTCACACCTCGTGAGGGGGAAATGGCGAGCACGTAATAACACAACCAAAAAAATATAAACAAAAACCACAAATAAAAGGAGGGTGATTTCAAAGAGGACAATGTTTCAACTCAAGAGCCACAATCAGGACGGCTGTATTCTTATTACTGCGGTCACCTCAGACGCGTTCGTATAGTGCTCGAGAAGAATCTGCACCACACGATGTCCATGTCTACGTGATGTGACGTGCAACGCAGTCTCGCCCCCATTAGCTGCGTGATGCACATCCACCTCCTTCAAGCCCGCAAGATAAGGAGGCACAGTGAGCAAAGACATAACAAAGAGAAGTTGAAAGTGCAAACTCAGAGTGCATCGGCGCTGCTTGCAGATGGTTAGATAGTTCTCGTCGCAGGCAGATGGATAAAGAAACCCAAATGGTTCAGCTCAAGAGCCGACAACACTCACGACACCCACCTGCTGCTGCATTATCAAGTGCCGTCTCTCCTGCCTCATTGCACAACGACTTATCCGCACCGTGCTCCAACAGAAGCTTCACCACATCCGGAAGCTTTTGATGTGCAGCTAAGTGTAACGCAGTGTCTCCTTCAGCGTCTCTGTCATGCACATCCGACAAGCACAAAAGATAGCGCACAATCTCGGTGTATCCAAAATATGCCGCAATGATAAGACACGTGTTTCCTTCGTCGTCTGTGGCACGCACTTCCGCACCTGCTTCGACCAACACCTTCACAGATTTAACTTCATGTGTGCTGCTTGCCACGAGTAGCACCGACCTCCCCTCCGCGTCCTTTGCCTCGGTGTCTGCCCCTGCATCAAGCAGTGCCTGCAGCACATCGGGATGTCCCTGACATGCTGCGTCGTGCAACGCAGTGGAGCCGTGTTCTCCTGGGTTATCTAAACCCACCTCAGGCATGCACAGAAGAGTGCGCACGGTCTCGATGTGGCCATGATGTGCTGCAAACATAAGACATGTGTTACCTGTGGTGTCTGTGGCACGTACGTCTGCACCTGCTCTCAGCAACACCTTCACAGTATCGACTCCCCCTGAAATGCTTGGCAAGAATAGAGGTGAATATCCGTCGTTGTCCTGTGCCTCGATGTCTGCCCCTGCATCAATGAGCACCTTCACCACATCGGGATGCTTCTGACGTGCTGCGCAGTGCAACGCAGTTGCTGCGAAGCCATATGCGTGATTCACGTCCCCCTCTGGCAAGTCCACAAGATAGCGCACAATCTCGGTGTGCCCATTCCATGCCGCAAGCGTAAGACATGTGGGTCTTTCGTCGTCTGAGACACACACTCCCGCACCTTCTCCAACCAACACCTTCACAACTGCGAGGGATCCGGAGAGGCAAGCCACGTGCAGAGGTGAACGTCCCTTCTCGTCCTTCGCCTCGATGTCTGCACCTGCATCAATAAGCACCTGCACCACATCTGGATATCCTTCTAGCACTGCGCAGTGCAACGCAGTGAAGCCTTCATCATCTGCGTGATTCACGTCCACATCCTTCAAGCCCACAAGATAGCGCACAGTCTCGGTGTGTCCAAAACGTGACGAAGCATCTGGGACAGCAAGGATAAGACATGTGTCGCCTTTGTTGTCTGTGACACACACTCCCGCACCTGCTTCAACCAACATCTTCACAACTGCGGACTTGCCTGAAATGCTCGCCCTGAGAAGAGGTGAAAGTCCATCCTCATCCTTTGTCTCGATGTCTGCCCCTGCATCAATGAGCACCTGACACACTGCAGGGTCCGCCCACATGGCTGGACAGGGACGAGGTGTCTGACTTTCGTTGTCTGCCTCCTGCCCGTGAGGGACAAACGCAACGTTGCTGCAGACTGACTTCCAATGCTGCAAGAGGACCTCCGTGCACGCAGTGTGGTCTGCGTGGACGCACTCACTCAGCAGCATCCCGAAGCCCATCTGCGTTGTCTCAACATATGGAAGAAGCAGTGCGAGGCATTCATCGTGGTTCCCTCTGCATGCCTCGTGCACAGCATCGAAGGCAACCCTTTTGCTGACTGTGTCTGGGCTGAAATTGTCAAGTTCCACCCGCACGGCAGTCGTGTCGCCGTTCCTGGCAGCTTCCACCAAGACCGAGTCTGAAAGCTTTCTTCTCTTTGGTGCCTTCTCGTCAGGTGTGCTGTCTGCGTGTCGCTTCGACATGGTTTTGAACTTCTCGTTAATGTGTGTTGTGGTTTTCCTTTTTATGCGTGGGTTTTCAGGTGGGGAGGAGGGACAAAGAAGGATGCTACTCTCAACACGTGACAAAGTGACATGGCATGAGCATGTGCCCCTCTCGCTAGGTAAATCCATATTCTTTTTTTTTTTTACAACGTATCGAAACGCCTTGCAACGCCACAGCGCCGTATCTAAACAAAACAAAACGACAAATAAATAGGGGCATCTTTGCTTCGAGAGAAGTGCTGGAAAACACTTTGCAAAATCATCCCTTGCTACGGACACACAACACACCCTCGCCCCACCCTACCCTCCACTATCGCTTACAGTAATACAAGCAACGAAATAAACATAAGGCGACCTCCCTTGCCACCTGATTTTGCCTGAAATTTGGGGTTTGGTGGTATTTTTTTAACCCCCAAACTCCACCAAAAAATTGCAGGCAAAATGAGGCAGCCTTAGTCACAAATCATCGTACAGAGTTGCCCATGATGGTGCTGATATGCCCCCCCATGCACACAAGATCGGTTCGTTTGTTCCCCAATATTTCTCTTTCGTCCCTTTTCCTCTTTTTGCTTTTTCGCCACATTCCGTACAGTGTGTCATAGTGTACAGACTCTGTTGTTCTATGCTATCAAGCCACGAATAAGAAGCCTACTGTAGTACTCATTCTGCAGATTTTTTTTTAAAGGGGTCCATGTTGACCAGCCTTTTTTGCGACTTCGGTATCTCTTTGCTTAATGCTTTACTCCAAAGGAAGCGTATGTTTCACATTCAAGAAGCCGGTCGAGGTGTTTGCTGAGGGTCACAGCACTGCCTTGCGAGGCGGCATGGGGGACGAAACTTTGGAAAAAGAGTGAGGGGCGGACGGGGTCTTTGTCGGTGCTGTTGTCGGTAAAGAGGGCAGCAACATCGTCGATGGTGAGACCACCTGCTGAGGCACAGACCACTTCCTCAAGGTCTGTGTGCGACAGCACGCCGTTCGGTGGCAACACCCGCGCGACACTCTCAGCTGTGACCCGCCCCCCAGCAGTCCCCCCCAAAAAGGCAAACAAACGCTCCACCTCTGCTGCATGCTCAGCACTGCACGTCCCCCGCCACCCACCCCAGTGGTGGTTGCCGTTCCCGTTGTGCCGCCGCCCCTCGTCGTGGACCCGCCATGCGGCGCGCACATCACTAAACAGCAGGTGGTCATACGCGACGCGAAGCAACATCAGCACGTCAGACGCAGAGCGGCTCCGCTCGCGTTCGATCAACATCGCTACATCGATCTTGCTTTGCGGGAGGTGAAGGCGTGTCTGAGAGAAGGTGGTATTGGAGAGAGTGTACAGTGCAAATAGTATACACTTTTTCAAAATAAAAAGAGTAATCGTGAAACGCATAGTCAGACATAGCCATGCAAAGGGTGAAGACGTGAGTGGTCCGTACCGTAGAAGAATGGAGAACAAAATAGGGTAAGTAAAGTTGTTTTCGTTGATTTGCACCATCCTCCTGTTTGAGGGATGATTTGGCGACCGTATCGGTAAAATACTATTTTCTCCTTTAAAGCAAGCTTCGTAGGAATAAAAAAGATCCCAAAAAACAACAGCACTCACCGTGATGCTAAGCAAATAAGACATAACCTCTTCTGACCCCCCAAAAAAAAAATTCTGCGGGAAACTCAAAGCCATTAACCTATTTGGCCCATCCTGATTCACTAGAACACAACCCCAGTCCTTCTTGCAAACATACCTGCACCTGATGGCACGCTGCCTTCATCTGCTCCGCTGTCAGCTGCTCAGCACCGTACTTACTGAACACCCCCTGTATTGTACAGTAGTCTTCGAAGCTGAGACAGGGCACCTTCTCCCCACGACCACATTCCGTCTTCTTCACTAAGGCGTACTCCCAGAGACCGAAGTCCGTTGTATCGATAGGTGGACCACCCCCTGGGTTCCCTATACCCCCACCCAACCCAACACTGGACGGCCGAGCGATTGATGCGTGCGTACTGTCATCTTCATCGGGGATGGTATCAATGCCAAGCCTAGCTGCGAAAGTGTACCGGGTGGCACCGTGCACAACAAATATTCTACCATGTAGCACCGCAAGGGCTTGACTGTATAGCATCGACCCTTCTGCTAGGGTACGCGCTTTGATACAGGTTGCAACCTGAGGTTGGTCTTCGGATGTATCAGGGGTTACCGCGTTGATGTCAATTTCATATACTATCGCGGCATCTGAATCTATTGCAAGCAGCCTGTTAGCGGAGAGAGGTGTCAACAACACCGCACCACGCAAAGCATTTGACACAATCACCCTCCGCACCCCCGACACCACCGTATACTCCACCAACCTCCCCTCCCCCGATAGCCCCAGCGCATTTCCAAACACAATATAAAGCCTCGTATGATAGCTATGCCCCACCGCCACCATTGCCTGCGCACTATCCAAATTATACACATCCAATGGTAAAGGCCTGGTCTGCCCCTTCTGCTCTAATGATATGCTAAAGACAGTACCACATCCACATGGTGTAGTGGGAGAATGGTTACCTTTCACCCCATAGGACCCACAGAGGGTAAAGAGTGTGGTAGGGTTCGCGGCGATGAGAACCCCGTAGGGGAGTTTTGGGGTGGAGGGGAGAATTCGTGCTGTTTTTGTGTTGACATTGTATTCCCAAACAGCGCCATCTCCAGAGAGGCCAAAGGCGGATCCGGTAATGAGATACAGTCGTTCGTTCGCACCGCATATGCTTTGCGCCTGATTAAACTGTGCAGGGCAAGGTAATAGAAGAGATGGTTTGTCTTTTGCCGGATCGACCTCCCACAACATTGGAGTCTTGTGTTGGTCAGCCGCAGACCTCCCTCTTCGGGATGACAGTAAATACAATGCCTTCCCTGCAGCGGCCATTAAAGAGCACTGTTCGAATCCGTACTTAATTTTCGTTGCTTTATACCGTCCGGAAGGTGCAGGAGCGATGGGGGGTACTGTGTTGGATGGGGGAGCTGTTTTTTCGGGGGTATTCCTGGTGGGTCGCGCTCCTGGAGTGGGGAGGGTGGTGAAGATGTGGGCGCAGCCGAGAGGGGCTCGTTTGGAGGCAAGCAAAGCGGTGACTTGAGGATCGCATTGCGGTTGGTGTTGGATCTGCAAGGTATCGTACGGTGTGTCCGATGGGAACGTATTCTGCGCCATAGGTGACAGGCTCTGTGTAATATCCCGCAGCGCCTCACTAGAGTTGGCATAGCGTGGGGTATGCTTGGCTATAGGTTTGGCGGTGGGTTGTTTCTTTGTGGGCGTAAAGAGGCTTTCGAGGTAACGGTGTTTGGTGTGCTTACGGTTTCGTTCCTTTAAGGACATCGCAGTCTTGAAGTCGTCCAGGCTCCATGCTGAGAGCGCTTTGGCGTGCCCCCCTGGGCCGACTTTCTTGACCTCGAGGAAGACGTCCATGACACTACGAGGTGCGCCCTCTGCCCCGTCCAGGGTAGTGTTGTTCGCAGGGTCGCCCCGAGCGCTGTGGCCCTGCCGTACGGCACGCAGCTTCTCCTTCATGTACAGCTTGCGTTGCTGCAGGTAGAGATCGTAGGGGCCCATCATCTCTAGTGCGTCGCGTGGTAGCCCTAGGCTCTCTTCAAAGACATCAAGGAAGTGCTCTAGTGTGCTGTTGTGAGCTTTGACGCGTGCTAGTTCTTCATAGTAGCGTGCTTCCGCGTCTTGTGTGTCGCTGCCGCCGCTGACGCTGCGTGCGCGTTGCAAGAGAAGGGGGCGTGCGGAAGGGCTTGTGTCAAAGCGTGCCTTAAGGGTTTGTTGTGCGCGCTGGCGGAGGGGGCGGGTCTGTGGTGTTGTCTGTGCTGTCTGGGTCTTCTGCAACCCAGGACTCAGGGTAAAACGTCGTCGGATGTCCTGCCGCACTGTGGGTTCGGTACGGTCGATATGGTTGTGAGCATGGTTGTGGTTGTCGACCATGCTAACGTGAAAGGCATCATCCTCCGGCCCGTCAATGTCCTCTACCTGTGTGCGTGCATCTGAGTCACTCACGAGGTACGCCTTGTGGCGTGCGTGATTTGCATTGGTACTCATACGGGCCCGCATAGTCGTACACCGTATTGTTGCTTACTGTGTAGGCACTGTGGCACGCAGATGAATGAGAAATAGTAACTCTGATAGGTAAGTAAAAGGGAAAAAAAGGTTTTTTCGTTGATTGCACAATTACCCTGTCGGAGGGGTGATTGGCGACCGTATCTGAGGAACTATTTCTCCTTTACTGGGGGGGGCCGAATAGTAGACCCCGGGTCCACTATTAGGCGAACCGACGGGTATAAATCGGGGGTCTCAGAAAAAAAAATTTTTTTTCCCAAGTTGAATAGTAGACCCCCCCTAAATAGTAGACCCCCCCAAAATTTTTTTCCTGTATTTCTACTAAACCCCTCCTGTCGATGAGGCTGATAGGGTGTGTCAAAATATACTGATTTTTGCTTCTTTGGAAAGATTTGTCACAAAATCTATCCAAAGAAAGAAAAATCAATTTGAAATTTGTAGTTGATCCCCTCTAAAATTTTTCCGTGACTTCCGCAAAAAGTCAAAAAAAACGAAAACCTGGGGGGGGGGGTCCACTATTCAACGGAAAAAAAAAATTTCCCCGGAATTTCTCAGGGGGGGTCCACTATTCAAAGGAAAAAAAATTTAAAAAAACCCAGAATTCCCAGGGGGGGTCTACTATTCAAGGGGGGTCTACTATTCAGGGGGGGTCCACTATTCGGCCCCCCCCAGTAAGCTACGCTTTAGGTATAAAAAAAAAAAAGTTGGTACACCTCAGTTGAGAGGCGCAGCTTTTTTTGTACAACCCCAACCTACCCTATTCTATGTGATGTCCTGTTGTGTGGATGATTGAGTACTTCAAAGTGTGAAGCTACGAGAAGTTTTAGAATGAGGGAGTAGGGGGGGATCAAAAGACAGAGCGAGAGAAGGCAAGAAGGGGTGTAGTGGCTTTTTTGTTTATCTGACTTTATTATTGGCTGTTGGAGCACTTTAAAAAAAACTGATGCACTACTCCCGCTCCAGAGACATATAATGCATGTGAATCGTATTATCTTTACCACCTGATCTTGACCCTAGCTTGGTGGTGTTGGGCGGAAGTTGCTACCGGGCCAAAATCAGGTGGCATTATGGGAATATGGGGCTGACGCCAAAACATTGGTATTTTTTTTTTTTTTTTTTGCAGTTTCGACCAGGCTCTCCGCTAGGATTTCCGATTTTGAAAATATTCTGTTGATGGTCCACGTTGGTGGGGTGCATGCTTGCGCCGCAGGCGCACGGTACGCAACTTTTTTTTTTTACCAACGCCCGATTTTGACTTTTTTGGGACGTTTGAGCACTCACCTCTCCATATCTTCTTCTCCTGAGCTTTTTTGACAGGTAGAACGGGTCTGAACCACTTAGCAGAACTTTTTTTCTTTTTCTTTTTTTCCCCATTTTCAAAAAGTTCTGTTGACAATCAACAGAACTTTAGTACCTAGCGGAGTGCCTGGTTTCGACGATCATCTGTCCGAGGACAGGGTTCTGTACACAAAGTCGCCTGAAGGCTACTGATTTTTTTTTTTTTTGTTCAACAATAATGTTAGGCCTGTGCCCAGTCAGCTTCCCGCATCCCGTTGTTGTGGTTCTGTGCTCAAATATCACCCTTTTTTCATTATTTTTTTTGTACTCAGGTAGCTACGTGCCGTGAAGGCATGAGATACCTGATTTGTACTATTCAGGGCTAGGAGCAGTGGATATATTGTTCATCTCTTGAAAACTTGGTTGTATTAGTGTAGTAACACCCAATGATGAGCTCCACTAAACTACATCGTTGTTTTTTTTTTGTTTTTTTTTGAATCACCCCCTCCACCCCTTTTTTTTGCGCGCAAACCTCCAACCCCACTTTTCTTTTTAGTTCTGTACATGGCTCCAATTTTTTTTTTTTGAAGGAAAAAAAGTTGACTTGAAATACAACCCGCTCGTGACAGTGTACCTTGGGGGGGAAAAAAACGGGAAACAAAGCACGTAACCCACATACGCAGATCTTCGTGTTTGATTTTTTTATATGGCACGGTCCATAAACCCCCCCACCTAAAAGGTAACCTGAGCAACTATTTGGATATAATCTAAGTAGTTGCTCAGGTTACCTTTTAGGTGGGGGGTTATGGACCGTGTCATATAGACTGTTAGCTAAATTAGTTTCGGGTACGAAAAGAAGAAAAAACGCCCCCTCCACATCCCTCTTGTTAAAAAAAAAAAAAATAGAAACACTATTAGTTTCAGTTGCTTCAAAAATAGTAACTCTGATAGGTAAAACATACTTGGACCGCCCGAAATATATTTCGGGCGAATTCGGGCGAATTTTTCGGGCGCGGATCCCGAGCGCCCGAAATGTGCCCGAAATATATTTCGGGCGTTTTAAAGGGAATTTATACGTAATTCGGGCGAATTCGGGCGCATTTCGGGCGAATTTGGGCACATTTCGGGCGATTTCGGGCAGATTCGGGCGAATTCGGGCGCACAACCAGTATCTTATGTGTGCTGGGAAGCATGCCACCAGTGTAAAAATCTAACGCTTTATTTGAAAGATTGGCACAAAATTTGTTCAAAGAAAAAAAAAATGAGCAAAAACTCCTAGTAGAACCCAACTTATATGAGTGCAGCTCTGTTAGCAGCCACGTATAAAACCGATTTCCCTAACAATTTACACTAAAATACTACTAAAAACGTAAAAAGGCGATTTTTCACGTTTTTGGGCATCTCCTGAGCAACTACAGGCCCGAAACACCCCCCAAAATGGGTCAGAACCACCCTGTGACCCAAAAATTCACAAAAATTCACCCTGAAATACGAAAAAATAGTGAAAACCCGGTTCATAGTGTGTTTTGGGTGGGAATAAGCAAATGATAGTCAGAAAACCCGTGATTTGGTGGTGATTCTCACGGGCCTCCAAAGTGCACTCAGGTGTACAAAAGTTTTCGATTATTGCTTATTTTGACAGATTTGACATCAAATATTTCCAAATATAAAAAGTTCATACTGGGGTGTTATAACGTTATGTATAACGTTATTTTTGTTATAACGTTATCTTTGTTATAACGTTATCCAATAACGTTATAACAAAAAATAAAAGTGTTTTTACGTTATCGATAACGTTATTACACCGTTATAACTGTTATTTTTGTTATTGCGTTATGGTACCCAGGCACCCGGGCACCCAGGTACCCAGGTACCCAGGTACCCAGGTACCCAGGTACCCAGGTACCCAGGTACCCAGGTACCCAGGTACCCAGGTACCCAGGTACCCAGGTACCCAGGTACCCAGGTACCCAGGTACCCAGGTACCCAGGTACCCAGGTACCCAGGTACCCAGGTACCCAGGTACCCAGGTACCCAGGTACCCAGGTACCCAGGTACCCAGGTACCCAGGTACCCAGGTACCCAGGTACCCAGGTACCCAGGTACCCAGTACACAGTGCCGGTGTACCTGGGTACCTGGGTACCTGTGTACGTGGGTACCTGGACCTGGGTGCCTGTGCCTGGGCACCTGGGTACCATAACGCAATAACAAAAATAACCCCCAATGACATAACGAAGTATCGCTTGAAAGTACCGTTCAATATACCTTTCTTGGTGTGCATGAAGTAGCACACAAGCATTGCCAAGGTATATCAACCGATAAATCAATCAGATAAACGTTACATCATTGGAAAATTGTTGGCACCGCCCCCCTGTCTTCGTATTTATTACGTCGACAGGCCAAACAGCGTTGGGCTCAGAAGAAGCAGTGCAAGACACTGGGGATCAACATGAGAACCAACTCCCAACAACACAGGCTACCGAAGTAGCAGGTGGGGTGTTGCGGGTGTTTGGGGTGAAAGAAAATCGATTTTGGTAAGTTCCAGCAGAAAATTCTTAAGTTTGCACTAGTCGAGAAGGGTTACCACTTGCCTACTAAATCTTCGTGCATGTGCACCCATTTAAGGGTGGAGAAGCGTGACACGCACATACAAGTATGCACGTTACTTCAACAAAGGCTGAATTCTGGTAATTCTAAGGGATGTGAATTACAGCCACCACATGGTTGTCATTAGGCTACTACCTTCGTCAAACTTAAGAAAATTCTGAAGTAACTACAACCTGGCGTGCGGGTACAGATGCATTGCTTTGTTCTTTCCTCAAAGTCATGTGTGATCTCTCGGGTCTGTACTAAAGTCAGTGTTTAGATAAGCATCCACTTGACTCGTTCTAACAACCGTTGAAATCGAACAAAACAACACACTGCCCCTTCTCACACCAAGCCGCCATGCTTCAAGAGCATGCCCTGGGCCAAAATTACTGTGACAAAAACTGGTTTCTGGGGGAACGCAATATTTTCTTGCCTAGTCCTCCGCGAGCAGAGGACAGACTTTCCAGAAGGTTTCCAAAGTCGAATTTCTTGCACACGCTATGCTCCCTGGGTTAAATGGCTATAGCAGTGACTGACTAAGAGTTTCATAATAATTAGGGTGGTCTATGGGGGTGGTGTAAAACAAAACTAAAATCAATTATGAGTGATTTATTAGAGTATTATTAGAGTTTTGTAGATTATTACAAGCTCTTGGCAAGCTCTTGTGATGGGTCTAGGTCTGGGATTTTTCTGTGGAAAATGAGTGGAAACTGTGTAACTAAGTATTTGTAATTACACGCTTCCACTCCAGACCTGCACAACATATGGCAGGCAGCAAAAATAAAAAATTCTCAATTTTTTGTGGGTAAAAATTGCTGGGGAAAATATTTGGTCTCAAAATCAGCGAGCCGGGGTGACCAAAACAACGGAGGTCGTTGGTTCAATGAAGAAGTGCAAGCGATGACCCATCTGGGACGGAGGAACGCGTCTTTATGTATCCTGCATTACGCGGGTACGTCGACCAAGCTCTCCCGGGGTCCTCCAGACCCCCCTTGCACTTTTCACCTCCTCCCTCCCCTTCACCTACCACCATCGCTTTAGGGAGGCGTCTTTAGCGGTTACACATTGCACGCCTGTAACAGAATTTTGTGCTCGTCAATAATTGCGCGTCAATGAAAACTACTAATTGTAAGTTATGTTTTGGAAGAATTTTTAAATAGGAACTTTTTTGAGAGTGGCTATTTTTGGGACTCATTTTTTCTCGGGACACATTTTTGGTGGATTTTTGGTGTGTAGGAGGTAAAAATATGTAACTTTTGGCCATTTTTGGTATTTTTGTTGGCAAAATCTGGCATTTTTGGCATTTTTGTGGGGAAAAATGTTGAAAATAACACTCAAATAACACTCCAATAACACTTTTTTTGTTGGATTTTTTTTAAAATATGAAAAAAACATGTTTTTGGGGCATTTTTTTTGTTGTAACCCCCCCAAAAAATTTTTTTGGGGGGTTTTGGGCACGTTCCGAACCACTCCTGGCCCTTAGAAGTAGATAGGAAAAAAAATAACAAAAATAACACTTTTAACCCCTGGAACGCCAGCACATATATATATGTTTTGGAAAAATTCATTTTGCATTCTACTTGTCAAAACTGAAATCTGATGCTTCCATTGGAATCCGCGCGAGAATTTGACCGGAATTATAAAAAAAGAAGATTTGATTTGAGTAGTAGAAGTCCCATGACTCCCCTGCGTCCCTAGACGGAACAACTCGGAATCGAAGGGTAAAAAGCGGCAAAAAACGATTTTTCTACCCTCTTGCAAGAGGGTTTGAAAAAAAGTGTCTGCTTTGATAACGTTTAGGATAATGAGCTCGTAACCGGTCGCAATGGAAAGATTTTTGAATTTTCGGTATATATGAGTATGAGATTAGGAGTTTGGTCTCAAGGGAAATACCCTATTCCCTAGAGGGGTCCCTCGGGCGAGACGCTTTTTTTCATACAACCGGACACATCACCCGGAATCACCGACTAATGCCGCACACCGCGCGGGCTGCAAAATCATTTCAGAAAAGGAAAACTCTTGTTGCATTGTACGCAGATTCACTAAAATCTTTCAAATAAAAAAAAAATCGAGCAAAAAGACCTACCTGGCTTCTGCGAGTGGTCTGCCTCAGATACACACCCCCAAATAGGGGGTAAAAATAGGGTAAAAATAGGGTCAACATTACAACACGCTCCCCTGACAAACTACCCAAGACCCCCACCTACACGCGTCTTTGCTTTTTTGCGGACGTAGCAGCAGGCTTTGAAGCTGACCACTTTCCAGCTTGTTTTTGTGTGCTCTTGGGGTCTTCGTAAACCCCAAAGAAGTTTTTTTGTGTGTAGAAAAATTTACCGACACCACAACGTACGAAGACACAGCGAGTAATGACCCATGCACAAGTGCCGTTCCTTGATGGAATTGCTCGAGGCGAAGTGGGTCGAGATCTTCAGACCACCTTCGGCAGGTCTCAGTGTTGACGAGACAATGGTGAAACACAGAGGGCGTCTGCAGTTCCGCACCTACAGACCCTTGAAGCGGTCGGTGCGGGTAGGTGCGCGTTTTGGGTGTTTTGTCCGGGGAGCGTTTTGTGATTTTACCCCTATTTTTACCCCCTATTTGGGGGTGTGTATCTGAGGCAGACCACTCGCAGAAGCCAGTTAGGTCTTTTTGCTCGATTTTTTTTTTTATTTGAAAGATTTTAGTGAATCTGCGTACAATGCAACAAGAGTTTTCCTTTTTTGAAATGATTTTGCAGCCCGCACTGTGTGTGGCATTCCGGGTGCTGCGTCACAATGCATGCAAAAAAGCGTCTCGCCCGAGGGACCCCTCTAGGGAATAGGGTATTTCCCTTTAGACCAAACTCCTAGTCTCATACTCATATATACCGAAAATTCAAAAATCTTTCCATTGCGACCGGTTACGAGCTCATTATCCTAAACGTTATCAAAATAGACGCTTTTTTTCAAATTGGTGTTCCAGGGGTTAATAACGTTATTAACGTTATAGATAACGTTATAACACCCACAGTATGAAAGTTTTTTGCGAAAATGAGTAGAACCCTACCTAGTCGGTTTTCACTACGGAAAAAGCGCCCGAATTCGCCCGAAATCTGCATTTCGGGCGACTTCGGGCGTTTTCGGGCGAATTCGGGCGCACAAAATCGCCCGAAATCCGCCCCTAATTCGCCCGAAATCGCCCGAAATGCCCGAAATATATTTCGGGCGGTCCAAGTATGGTAAAAGGGGAAAAGATTTCCCCCCCCCCCCCTAGGTGGGGGCAAAACCTTCAGGACGGGTGAGGCATTTTGACTTTTTTGGACTTCCGCGCAAAGTACCCACAAACCACCCCTCATACACCCCCAGAAATGGGTCAGAAACACCCTGTGACCCGAAAATCCATGATAAGGGCACCTCAGAATATGAAAAAATGCAAAAAAATAGTGAAAAAGTGGCCTTTTGACGGTTTTGGCCATGTTGGGTAAAATGACCATTTTTGGACAAAAAAATCAAAAAAACAGCAAAATTTCGACATCATGACAGCTGCTTGGGCACAAAACTACCCCAGGGAGGTCCTGTGAGTCCATTCCGACCTGTTTTGGACACTTTAGGTACTTTTTTTGGCCGTTTTTTGGCGTTTTTAGGTGAAAAAAGATCCCCTGACTATCCCCTGGCAGCCCTGGGCCGCGACTTGCGCCCTGCTTTTGGACCCCCTCTGGGCCAAAAAATGGGTGAAAACCCCCGAAAAAGCACTCCGGGAACCCAGATAGTTCCAAATATCCACTAGAAACCCACCCAAACACCTCAAAAACATGCCAGAAAAACATTTTCAAAAACACACTTTTTCAAATAAGTCATTATGGAACCTGCCCAGATGAACTTTTTGAAAAAAGTGTGTTTTTGAAAATATTTTTCTGGCATGTTTTTGAGGTGTTTGGGTGGGTTTCTAGTGGATATTTGGAACTATCTGGGTTCCCGGAGTGCTTTTTCGGGGGTTTTCACCCATTTTTTTGGCCCAGAGGGGGTCCAAAAGCAGGGCGCAAGTCGCGGCCCAGGGCTGCCAGGGGATAGTCAGGGGATATTTTTTGACCTCAAAACACCAAAAAAAACACCAAAAAGGGCGATAAATGTGTTCAAAACAGGTCGGAATGGACTCGCGGGACATTTTTGGGGCATATTTGTGCCCAGACAGGCCTAATGATGACAAAATTTTGCTTTTTTTTTGAAATATTGGTCAAAAATGGCCATTTTGACCAATATGGCCCAAACGGCCAAAATGGTCTATTTTTGCTATTTTTTTCCATTTTTTTGTATCTCTGGGGTGTCTCACCTATAGAACACCCCCAAACCACACCCCAAAACCATCTCTGACCCGAAATTTTCGGTGGTTTGCGGGTACTTTGCGCGTAAATCCAAAAAAATCGAAATGCCTCAAAAAAATAGGGGTTTTGCCCCCACCTACCCCCCCCCCCCCCCCCCCTAGGCATACTGTGCAGGCGAGCCGTTTTTAGGCGAGTTTTTCGTTTTCCTGATTTTCAGGAAAAACTCGCCAAAAACTCGCCCTACTCGCCCATTACTCGCCTATTACTCGCCAAAACTCGCCAAAAACTCGCCAAAACTCGCCTAAACTCGCCAAAAACTCGCCTAAACTCGCCTAAACTCGCCCACATTTGGGTGCAAATCCTGGTGCACATACGCACCTTGGGGGTGAAAATGTGCACCAGGATGTGAAAATGGAGGGCGGGGGTGACTGATGACAACATGCCACTCGAAAACACACAAAAAAATTGAAATTGTGTCACTTGTACGTCTAAAGGCAACCATGTCACGGCAGTGGCTGACAGGCATGTATGTAAACATTTGCTCCAGGGGAAGATCCAAGCGTGCCATAGATCCCGGGGGACAAGACGTGCTACAATCCGGAGGATGACGAAGACATGAGCCGGGGCTACACTCGCTATACAACAATGTCCTCGCCATGCCGGTAAATGGCAACCCTGCAGGCCACCCCTTGGCGGTATTCCACCACGACTACATCGCACCCATCTGTGCAAACTTCATGGATCCGCAGAAGCTACAGCTGGACTGGTGGTACTGGTTGTGGAAGCCTACAAAGCAAACTGTAGAGGTCTTGTTCAAGTGGAACGAAAAAATTTTTCTCTTCAAAACTCAAATTTCCCTCATATTTTCGTGTGTACACTTTTCCCAAGGTAAAATCCCTACCAAAAAAAAAACTCGCCAAAACTCGCCCCCCAAAAATGGGCGAGTTTTAGGCGAGTTTTTGGCGAGTAGGCGAGTTTTTTTTACTCGCCCGCACAGTATGCCTAGGTGGGGGCAAAACCCCTATTTTTTTGAGGCATTTTGACTTTTTTGGACTTCCGCGCAAAGTACGTACAAACCACCCCTCATACCCACCCAGAAATGGGTCAGAAACACCCTGTGACCCGAAAATCCATGCTAAGGGCGACTCAGAATATGAAAAAATGCAAAAAAATAGTGAAAAAGTGGCCTTTTGACGGTTTTGGCCATGTTGGGTAAAATGGCCATTTTTGGACAAAAAAATCAAAAAAACAGCAAAATTTCGACGTCATGACAGCTGCTTGGGCACAAACCTACCCCAGGGAGGTCCTGTGAGTCCATTCCGACCTGTTTTGGACACTTTAGGTACTTTTTTTGGCCGTTTTTTGGTGTTTTTAGGTCAAAAAATACCCTGGACTTTACCCTGGACGTCCTGGGCCGCGACTTGCGCCCTGCTTTTGGACCCACTCTGGGCCAAAAAATGGGTGAAAACCCCCGAAAAAGCACTCCGGGAACCCAGATAGTTCCAAATATCCACCAGAAACCCACCCAAACACCTCAAAAACATGCCAGAAAAATATTTTTAAAAACACACTTTTTCAAATAAGTCATTATGGAACCTGCCCAGATGAACTTTTTGAAAAAAGTGTGTTTTTGAAAATATTTTTCTGGCATGTTTTTGAGGTGTTTGGGTGGGTTTCTGGTGGATATTTGGAACTATCTGGGTTCCCGGAGTGCTTTTTCGGGGGTTTTCACCCATTTTTTGGCCCAGAGTGGGTCCAAAAGCAGGGCGCAAGTCGCGGCCCAGGGACGTCCAGGGTAAAGTCCAGGGTATTTTTTGACCTAAAAACACCAAAAAACGGCCAAAAAAAGTACCTAAAGTGTCCAAAACAGGTCGGAATGGACTCACAGGACCTCCCTGGGGTAGGTTTGTGCCCAAGCAGCTGTCATGACGTCGAAATTTTGCTGTTTTTTTGATTTTTTTGTCCAAAAATGGCCATTTTACCCAACATGGCCAAAACCGTCAAAAGGCCACTTTTTCACTATTTTTTTGCATTTTTTCATATTCTGAGTCGCCCTTAGCATGGATTTTCGGGTCACAGGGTGTTTCTGACCCATTTCTGGGTGGGTATGAGGGGTGGTTTGTGGGTACTTTGCGCGGAAGTCCAAAAAAGTCAAAATGCCTCACCCGTCCTGAAGGTTTTGCCCCCACCTACCCCCCCCCCCCCCCCCCCCCCTAGGCATAGGTGCCCGGCGAGTTAAAAACAACTCGGCAACTCGCCCAAATTCGCCCAACAACTCGCCCATTTTTTTTGGGCGAGTTGTTTTTTTTTGGCATTTTTTAAACACAGGTACACAGGTACACAGGTACACAGGTACACAGGTACACAGGTACACAGGTACACAGGTACACAGGTACACAGGTACACAGGTACACAGGTGCACAGGTGCACAGGTGCACCACATCACATTTTATCTTGTGCATCTCAGCTTGAACGACTCTTTGCCGCTTCACAGCTGGTCTGTGAATGTGCGCTTTGGGTGGTTTTGTATGCTTTGTATCCCAAGGGAAGTCGTCGCCCAAAGCATTTTGACTGAACGTGCGAACGTTGTGAACCTGGAATCGATAGCAGACAGGAAAAGAGGATGAGCAGGCGGCGCCTGCCCGACCTGTGTGAAGTGAATCAGTGATTGCCTGACAGATGTCTGGGGAACCGTGTGTTCTGTGTGGGTAGCCATGTACGGAGAAAATCCCATTCCCCCCAGCAATTACCAAAAACCGTGAGTGTGCACGGTGACCCATGGACCACCACGACCTAGTTACCACCTATGACTAGTCATATGACAAGGTGCATGTAATGAGTGGCGTTTGGCCTTAGCCCTGGTTGTTTTTCTTGAGATCATGTGTTGTACCAACGTTACATGTGTGTAACCTTACAACGTCCCCTCCCATCCCTGTATGTTTTTGCCTGTAAAAATGGGCGAGTTGTGGCCGAGTTGTGGGCGAGTTGTGCCGAGTATAGGGCGAGTTGTGGCCGAGTTGTGCGAGTTTTGGGCGAGTTGTTTGGTAAAATCGTGGAGTTCGGACAACTCGCCCAAAAACGACTCGGCCGGCACCTATGCCTAGGGGGGGTCACAAGGGGAGGACAATGCATTTTTTCAGGGTTTTTGAATTCTACGCGCAGCGCAGTGTCCGACCCCACAAGTCACTACCCAAGACCCCCCGGAAAACGTCCTGGAGGCCCGAAAATACCAAAAATAGTGACCGGAAGTGACCAGAAAATCAAAATTCCGAAAAAAAAAGGGGTCTTGGGACAGGGTCTGTACCTTGCATATTCCTATTTTTTAGCACATAAACGAGATATGGCCATGGCAACAGCCCATGACTCATATTTTAGGAAGTAAAGGATACATCTTGCCTAATGTCATCTAATTGCGTTTGAATACAGCCAAAAGAAGACAAGACGGTCACCTGGCATCTGTATTTTGTGGGTCGTAGTGACCAATGTATACACGCGCTTAGGTACCCACACCATTAATAGGCCAGGGAGTGATCAATTTAGGGAGGAAAATTAGTCAGGTGTAAATTATCGAGCAGATCTGCCGTCACTGCCTCACCCGGTCCCTCAGGGTACCTTCCTTTTAAAAGAAACACCTCGTATGACTTTCCAGATATTGAAATGCCCAATTCCTCCCCTTGGTTTTGCAGTTCAGTCTGCAATAGCCCTGTACTAGCCACGTATATGGATATCTAGTCATAGACTCGACTAAAGCACCGACCCGCATCTGCCTCGTCTTCTTTATCTTCTTCAGACCCCACACTCAGATTATTGTGGGAGGAAAGAGACATCCCTCCTGAAGACGGACAGGCACGCCACAAAATATAGCGGCAAGAGCGGGGCGTACTCAAAGCTCACAGGGACAAGGAACGCCGTATTGGGAACTTAGGCACACTGCTCCAATGTGGCAAGGCCAGACTGCTTGACGACAAGCAATACGCAATGACCCGCGAGGAGGACGCGTGGGAGGCCCAATGCCACACACGTCACTTTCCTCCCCTTTTCGCGTGTTTTCTTAAACCCAATCTCCCCAGGGCTTGCAGAATCGCCTCTGAGGACACCTTCAGCAGGCCTACTCCACAGTGGATACGGCGCTTTGCCTTTACTGCCATTCCACTGCGCCTACACAAGGATTTTAGAGCGGACTTGGCGTAGAACTGCCGATCCAGTGCCCCCGGTACTTTTCCCGCCCTCTCAATGCGTTCCAACGGTGTTTTTAATGGGTTTTGTTTGTACCCCGATTTGAAAGGTGCCAAAGTACAAACCCTGTCCCAGGCCGTTATTTTTTTTTTGAAAAATTCGAATTAGACCCCCACAAGTGCTCAGAAGTGTCCAAAACCAGGCGGAATTGAATTGTAGGTCACCTGGGGACCATATTTTCTGGTTTTTCAGGGTGATGTCCATTTTTTTCTCAAAAAAAATTTTTTTTGGTCGGTGTCCTCACTTTTAACATGGGATGTGACCCCCCCTACCCCCCCCCCCCTAGGGGATACGACTCCAGCCATTTTGGCTGGGACCAAACGCACGGAAAATTCATTTGGCATTATCTGGCCATCTCCAAGGCAACTGCGGGTGAAAAACACCCTCAGAGTGGGTCACAGGGGGCCTGTGGGTCGAAAAACGACCCAGAAGCCACCCCAGAATACAAAAAAATGGAAAAAAATAGTGAAAAAACGGCTTTTTTCACGTTTTGGCCACTTTGGGCAAAATAGCGATTTTTCGAGAAAAAAATCAAAAACCGGGATATTTTTTGACATCACAAAGCCTCCTTTGGCACAAATATACCCCAAAAGTGGCCTGTGAGTCCATTCCAACCTGTTTTGGACATATTTGACACTTTTGGAAGTGTTTTTTTGGTGTTTTTAGGTCAAAAAAATGCCCAAGACGTCCCCAAGACATCCCCAAGACACTTTGCACACCCCCTGTTACGGTCATATTTTTTTCGTTTTTTTGCCTGAAACCCCCAAAATACCCCTCCCGGACCCCACATAGTCCCGAATATCCATCACACACCCACTCAGAGTGAGTAGAAGCACCCCAAAAAAAATATTTTTTAACCCTATAAGAGCCAAGAGCCACTTTAATGGCTTTCGAAATGACGCCATGATTTTAGACAGGTTCAACTCATTTTCGTAAAAACATTTTTTTTGTGTGGAAAGAATTTGCACCGATCTTTCAAAAGAAGCAAGAGTCGAAAACTTTTATGCATCGGATATTACTTTCGGTGCTGGGGGCTGGGGTGCTACTTTCACCAAAAGTGACGTTTTTTCACCCACACCCCAAATATGTACCTTTCACGATACCCAATGCCTACAAGCCCTCAGTCGGGTTCTACCCATTTTTGTGAACACATATTTTTATATATTTCGAAAGATTTTTCGCCGATCTTTCAAAAGAAGCAAGAATCGAAAACTTTTATGCATCGGATATTACTTTCGATGCTGGGGGGAGGCGGGGTAGGGGTGTGGGCACCCCTGTGACCCCCCCACATTCTAAAATCTGTAGGACAACGTGCTCTGACATAGGGTCTACTCATTTTCGTAAAAACATTTTTTTTATGTGGAAAGAATTTGCACCGATCTTTCAAAAGAAGCAATAATCGAAAACTTTTATGCATCAGATAATACTTTCGATGCTGGGGGGAGTCGTGCCACTTTTCAAAGCCCTTTGGACGAGCACCCCCTATTCTGGTTCCTCAATGACACCCCATGCTCTGTATGAGGTTCTACTCGTTTTCGTTAAAATATTTTTATATATTTCAAAGATTTTGACACGAATCTTTCAAAAGAAACAAAAATCGAAAACTTTTACGCATCTGATTGCACTTGGGATCTGTGGACTGCTACCCACCCAAGAGGCACCCTTTCGACCCGAAGGACATGGTTATGGCTAAGGGTCATCATGATCTGATAATGGTTCTGCTTGTTTTCGTGAAAATCCTTTGGTTCATGGGGAAACTATTTGACTCAAATCTTTTAAAATAAGCAAAAATCGAAAACCTTTGTGCATCTGTTTGCCATTTGGATGCTGGGGCGAGTTGCCACCAAAACCACAAAAACACCCCACACACACGACCTATGCAGAGCACACAGTAAGCCGAATTTTCACTGTTTTTTCGTATTTCGGGGTGCTTTTTTCATGGATTTTCGGGTCACAGGGTCGTTCCGACCCATTCTGGGGGCTTTCGACCTCAGGAGATGCCCAAATTGTGAAAAATCGCCCCTTTTTTACGTTTTTAGCCATGTTTCAGTGTAAATCGTTAAGGAAATCAGTTTTAGACATGGCTGCTAACAGAGCTGCACTCATATAAGTTGGGTTCTACTAGGACTTTTTGCTCGATTTTTTTTTCTTTGAAAAGATTTTGTGATCAATCTTTCAAATAACGCCATTTTCGGACAGAAATAATTTACGTGTTTTTCCTCGGCCGGCCGAATTAGTAAAAAACCAAAAAGTGGATTTTATGCTCACCTCATTTTGGGGATAACATTTTTTTTCGAAAAAAAACTTAAAAATATGGAATTGAAAGCCGTGTTCAAAATCTTTCAATTGCGGCCAGGTACGATCAAAAATTTGCATCTGGGGTCCCTTTACCGGTTGGAGAGCCCCAAAAACAAAAACTCAAAAGTGGCTTGAAAATATGGCTTGGCTCTTATAGGGTTAAAGCCCTAAAATTGTGCTTCAGTTTCGGCAGCATCCATGTTGAAGTTGAAGGGCTTTAAAAAATATTTTTTTTGGGGTGCTTCTACTCACTCTGAGTGGGTGTGTGATGGATATTCGGGACTATGTGGGGTCCGGGAGGGGTATTTTGGGGGTTTCAGGCAAAAAAACGAAAAAAATATGACCGTAACAGGGGGTGTGCAAAGTGTCTTGGGGATGTCTTGGGGACGTCTTGGGCATTTTTTTGACCTAAAAACACCAAAAAAACACTTCCAAAAGTGTCAAATATGTCCAAAACAGGTTGGAATGGACTCACAGGCCACTTTTGGGGTATATTTGTGCCAAAGGAGGCTTTGTGATGTCAAAAAATATCCCGGTTTTTGATTTTTTTCTCGAAAAATCGCTATTTTGCCCAAAGTGGCCAAAACGTGAAAAAAGCCGTTTTTTCACTATTTTTTTCCATTTTTTTGTATTTTGGGGTGGCTTCTGGGTCGTTTTTCGACCCACAGGCCCCCTGTGACCCACTCTGAGGGTGTTTTTCACCCGCAGTTGCCTTGGAGATGACCAGATAATGCCAAATGAATTTTCCGTGCGCAAAAAATGGCTGGAGTCGTACCCCCTACCCCCCCCCCCCCCCCCTAGGCATAGGTGCCCGGCGAGTTAAAACAACTCGGCAACTCGCCCAAATTCGGCCAACAACTCGCCCATTTTTTTTGGGCGAGTTGTTTTTTTTTTGGGATTTTTTATGGCTACAAAAACACAGGTACACAGGTACACAGGTACACAGGTACACAGGTACACAGGTACACAGGTACACCACATCACGTTTTATCTTGTGCATCCCACGCTTCACAGCTGGTCTGTGAATGTGCGCTTTGTGTGGTTTTGTGTATCCCAAAGGAAGTCGTCGCCCAAAGCATTTTGACTAAACGTGTGAACGTTGTGAACCTGGAATCGATAGCAGACAGGAAAAGAGGATGGGCAGGCAGCGCCTGCCCGACCTGTGTGAAGTGAATCAGTGATTGCCTGACAGATGTCTGGGGAACCGTGTGTTCTGTGTGGGTATCCATGTACGGAGTATATCCCATTCCCCCCAGCAATTACCAAAAACCGTGAGTGTGCACGGTGGCCCATGGACCACCACGACCTAGTTACCACCTATGACTAGTCATATGACAAGGTGCATGTAATGAGTGGCGTTTGGCCTTAGCCCTGGTTGTTTTTCTTGAGATTATGTGTTGTACCAACGTTACATGTGTGTAACCTTACAACGTCACCTCCCATCCCTGTATGTTTTTGCCTGTAAAAATGGGCGAGTTGTGGCCGAGTTGTGCCGAGTATAGGGCGAGTTGTGCCGAGTATAGGGCGAGTTGTGGCCGAGTTGTCCGAGTTTTTGGGCGAGTTGTTAGGTGAAATCGTAAAGTTCCGACAACTCGCCCAAAAACGACTCGGCGGGCACCTATGCCTAGGGGGGGTCAAATGCACTTAAAAAAACGATACAAACGTCATTTTTTCGAGTTTTTGATAAAAACGCATTATTTTGGATGATTGAGTAGAAATTTTGACCAAGAACCTCTCAAAAACATCGTGGGGGGTGGTTTTCACGCCAGAGGGGGATCACATGCACCCCAAATGGTGAAATTCCAAAAAAAAAAAAAAATTGCCCATGACTGGTACCGGCCCCACCAATTCCTTAAGGAATTAAATTCCGATTTTTTTCATTTTTTTTGCGATTTTTTTGCTCAAAAATTGACGATACCCTGTTTTCGGGGCAAAACTCTCTAATTTTGGGCAGTTCCGTGTGAAAATATGCAAAAATAGTCAAAAATTGGAAAATCGTTAAGGAAATCGTTAAGGAAATCCTTAACGACTTAACGTGGGGTACCAATCATGGGCAATTTTTCAATTTTCACGTTTTAGCACCTCCTGGGCCCGAAAAATGGGTCAAAACCGACCGACAAACAGTTTTCCACACGATATGTGTCACATTTTCGGGTCAGATTCACTTAGAAATGCGTTTTTATCAAAAACTGAAAAAAGTGGGTTTGTATCACCCATTTGACCCCCCCTACCCCCCCCCCCCCCCCCCCGTTGATTGCTCAATTACCCTTGGAGGGGGTAATTGGCGACCGCATCTGAGGAACTATTTTCTCCTTTAAGCTCCGCTTTGCAGGTATAAAAAAAAACAAAACAAACAAACAAACGAAAAAACACTTCATTACATAACCCCTCCCGCTCCTCTCTTTCTCTTTCTCTCTCTCTCCTCTCTCTCTGGTCTCCTACGTTTTAGCGAGACATAAACAGTCTTCCCCATCCTCACATGAGAGGCACCTCTGCCGGAGAGTCCACCAATACAAGATCATTGAAAAGAATGAATGTACCCTTTACGCGAGTCCATTTACATCTTCAACACAGGGTAAATTTAAAGAAAACACCCCCACCACCATCGCCTGTTTGTAACGCCCCCTCCCCACTCCCTCTCCCATTCATTACAATAAATCTTCGTAGCATGAGATGCGCACTTCGGGTGCGATGCGCCATATTTTGTTGTCATCGGAGCCGTCTGTGAGGTGCCACGCACATGCACCCGCAGCATCGGCAAAGTCCCCTGCAGTGTTCTCCTCACACAGCGCGTACCCTGGGCAGTGCGGATGCGACGGCGGTGCTTCAGACTTGCTGACGGGAGGCTTGCCGAGAGACTCCGTCTCTTCTGCAGACACAATGACCCAGGCAGGCCTGCCGGCAAGGAGGTAGAGCGAGGGGCACCAATACACCACAGTATCAGCATCCTGCGAGAGGTACGCCCTGCGGCCGTGGAAGTGGCGTGAGGTAGGCGAGAAGGGGCCTTCCGTAGGGGTGTTGGCGTTTTCAAGCCAGAACTTCGAGCAGCCTTCGTCTTCGTCGGACCAGGTTGGGGAGACCACGCGGACGGTGTGGTCGGCGACCCAGCCGCCAGCTCCGTCTTGACGACGCCAATCGGTGACCTGGTGAGGCATCCGCCCTCCAGTTGCTGAGGCCATCGCCCATCCGGTGTCAGCAAGGTAGTCAGGACCGAGCACCCAGTTGCCGTGGGTGTCGAGGAAGATCCAACGGTGTTCGTTGTTGTTGTTATTGTTGTTGTTGTTGCACTCCCAGATGTGTCCTCGCGTTGCTCGCAGGCCTGCACGAAGGGAGCAGACCGCCGCCAAATGAGTTAGCTGAGGCGACACCACAGTCATCGTCGTTAAAACATAAGGCGCAACTGCGGTGACCCGAATCGTAGCGTCTGGCACCCAATCCTGCCGATGCACCCTCCCCCACTCAGGAACCTGGTCCGGTGCACGACCATCATGAGACTGAAGCGTAACAAGCCACCCCATGTTCTCCTCGACTGCTGCAGTGGAGCCTATCAGCCACACATCCCCCGAACACCGTGATCCCAATGCAATCCGCCGTTCCGTCCGTTTGTTTGAAATGAAGGCAGGGTACGCCCAGGTAAGATGGCCGCGGACGGGAGGAAATTCATCGTCAACTTCGTAGCGTCCAGAAGCCTCCGGAACATTCGGGGACGACACATACAGCACGCCGGCAGCGATCTGCGACATCTGTTCGTTCTTTCCGTGGTGCTCATTGTCCTCGTTGATATGCGTCGTGACAGACCCTACGAAACTCAGCAACACAGCAATACCCACCCACCAAAGCCCTGAGGACGCAGTCGTGGCGTGAAGAGATCGAGTCGCATGCTTGCTGAACATCATGCCATCAAGTGCAGAAAGTGGGGAAAAAAGGGAGGGAGGGGGGGTCTTAGCCTAGGTGAAGGGGAGGGGGTCAAAATGTAGGGGGGAGGGAGGGAGGGAGGGGATGGGGAAAGGGAGGGTTTAGTTTATGAGATGAACCTAAGCCTCTCGTGCTTAGCTGGGGAAAAAAAAGGGGGGGTTGGTATGATCGTAAGAGTAAGTTGTAGAGGAATCCAAAGTGTGATGCAGAGATTAAGTAGATAAATTAAACTTATGTGGAAAGGGGGGAGTTCTGTTCAGGTCTACTACAAAAAAAATGTACTATTTCCTAAATCCCGGAAACCCCCAAATTTTTCCAGAAACGTGTTCTATCTTCTTTTTCTTGGAAAAAAGTGCAAAAAACGGCCAAAAAAAAATGTTTTAAGACCCATGTTAGGAAATAGTCTGTACAAAAAGAGGCAAAAGAAAGAAGAAGAAAAAAGGGGATATTTTTTGAAAAAAATGAAGAAAAAGCACCCCAGCTCAACTGCCACATATGTGGGAGATGTGTGCTGCCTGTGTAATCCCCTCGAAACACAACAAGTGGCAAATGGGGAGGTACTTCCGTTCAACGGCAACCCACAGGAGAACAACACCTCAATTCTTGAGAAACAGACGCCAATTGAGACCCGGCATCTCCTCCTTCTTGTATGCTACAGACTAACATGACAACGCCAGCCACGACTGCCAGGGGTTCCAAATGGTTCACGGAGGCAGATCCTCATAGATAAAGAAAAAAACAAAATAAAAAGACAGCAAGGAAGGATATCAGAACAGAGAAGAGACGAGAAGAAAACAATAGTCCTTTTGTTGCGGCTAGGTTGTCTTGTGAGAGGCAAGATATTCTTGAACGCAAAACCAAAAACAATAGCAACCCCTAACCTTGATCTCTCCTTGCAATACAAATCAGCATGCTTTTTTTTGTTGTGTCGACAATCACCTACTAGTGCAGGATCTGCACTTAATGTCGCCCGAAGGCTATTGTACTTAAAAGATATAGACGGAGGTCTTCCTCTCAACCCTGGATTTTTTTTTTTTTTACTTTTCCTCCCCCGTTGAACGCAAATAGGTGGTCGAATTCTTTTTGGCGTAGAAGGTGGGGGGATTCAAGGGAAAAATTCTTTGTCCGAGATCAATCCTGTTACTTGCTTTGTTGGTTTCTAAATCACATTGCACTTAAGGGCGGGGAACTCTGCGCAGGAAAGTCTACCCTCTCCATTCACTCATTTAATCCAAACATATCAACAGAACCTTCATCTAGGCTGGCATAGGCTGTACACCCGATAGTGTCAATACTTCAGAAATAGGACACATCACCTCCACCCCCAACTGGCAGTGCAAGCACAACGTACAGCACCTCCCATATTTGCGCAACGCACCTACCCACTGTCCACTGCCTGAAGTGTCACCTCTTCATGTCCAGGCATGCACAAAGCTCTGGAAGGGCAATTTGCGTACTAAACAGGAGTCATTTAGTGTGGTGATGTGCCTTCGTTGTGCAGGAGCGTTGTGGAAGGGAATGTATGCAGGGGTTGGTGTGAGCTTCGTGCAGGAGGGGGGGGGTGGGCCATTTTGATCGTGGGTCCCATAGCTGCGCTCAGGAGAAGACCCACAGGAGAAAGACGCAGACCCCAATGACAGCGCCCAGGATGAGGCCCTCCTTGTTGTGGCGGCGGCCGATCTGGTTCAGTAGGTTGTGCAGGGCGGGGACACGGGTTGCGATCTCGCGGGCTCGGTCGCTTGCGCGTGTCTGGTAGAATGAAATGGTTGTTTTGTCAAGAAGACATAAAGGCACCTTATTTTCTTTGGCAAAAAAAGAAAACAAATTCATATACTTTCAAATAAAATTTGAAAGTATATGAATTTGTAAAAAAACGGGGAAAACGGTAAAATCCCGATTTTTACGGTCGCCACCTGATATTGATAACTTGACGCCGTAACAGTTCCTGGGGCACATACTCCTTCTACGAGAGTTAAAAAAAAAGGCAACTACACCGCTTTTTCGACGCTTCTGTGACGTCCCAAACCCAAGACGCACCTACCCCTACCCTGCAAGAACCATACCAGCACGTTCTGCGACCTCTGCAACGCAATGTGGCTGTCCCCTGCCATCTGCTGTAGGATCTCGACCTCACGCTGTGTCTTGTCGATGTGCCCTGCCTCTGTCTCAAGCGCCGAGTTGCCTGCGTATGTGTGCAATGTGTTGTGCACATCTCCGAGGAGCGAGTCACGTCCACGTTGTGCACGTAGCGCGCGTGCCGCACGCGCCAGCTCAGCGGTGCCTTCGTACACAACCTGCCGGAAGCGCTCGACCTGCATGCAGTTGCTCTGCGTCAGTGCAGTCGTGTCCACTGTGTCGTTCAACGTGCGCAACGCTTGCAACGTCTCTTCAGCCTCTCTGCGAACGGGTTCGATGTCCTGAAAGGAGTGGAATGGAGTGGAGTGTTTGACCTTGATTGGTGTATATTGATGTGGATGGGACACTTTATGTCTTCCGTTTGTTGTGTTTTGTGTAAAGCCGAAAAAAGTTCAGAACCAACTGATGAGCACCTTGCCCATCGGTGGTCTCCCATCAGTGTCTGGGTAACCCTACGTAGAACCCTATGTGGTGCGTGCGTTGCATACCACGTTCCCTTCAGCCTTCGTCGTCTGTAAGGACAGAAGACGCTGTTCTGCGATTGTCGCAAGGCGTTGAGCCTCTTGCCTGTAGAGCCCCCATTGCATTGGATGTGTTTGGGTCCTGGTGGTTGTGAAGTGTTTGGTGTTTTGGTGCTGCAATGGAAATAAGGAACAAATGCCAAAAATCCCCCACTTTTATTGTTACGAACCTTCTATTGTAAGCAGGGAGGAGGGGAGGCGGGGTGTTTTATTTCAAACATTTTTTTAGAAAAGAGCATCGTCACGATGGTCACGCCACGTCTTCTGTCCAGGACACATTGCAATATCACGTAGCAAAGGGTTGCACAGACAGTGTGTTTTATTTATTTTATTTTGTAAATACCGTAACTAAAAAATAGATATGAGCACTAATGCTGACCGGACATTTAGGTAACATTACCATTTAGCAGGGGCAGGGACGTTTACCCCGAGGACAAAACAGAATCCCATACCCTTCCGGCAAATGGAAGGAAAACAGACGGCACACTTCATCCCCTATGAAGAGTGGCAAGACATAGGGACCCCCTTGGTCTGACCACAAAGAAAAGAAAAGAAAAGACGGTTGTATGAAAGCATGCATGTCTCGTGGACACACATTGGTACAAAAAAAAAGTCAAAAGAAAGCCGTTTGACTGCAGCATCGTGCTTTTGTGTGTAGCAAAGCATGTCACGCACTGATGAAACGCCCGCATCAGAACCATTTTCAGTAACCTACCAGGTAAGTGTGCCTTTCCTCTTGCCGCTCGTTCTCTGAACGAATTTAGAAGAGAAAAAAAAATAATGTAAACCGTGAGTAGGGTTAGAACAATATCATATACGCATTCAGTAGAATAGAAAACATATAAAATAATTCCACACACAACGCGTGAAGAGAAACAAAAAAAAAGGCGTTGAAAACGCGAACACCATCACCACACATTGGCGGACGCAGTGTACTGGTTCTCCGCCCCCGTAATCGAAAAAAAAAAGAAAGTCAACGTCGTCTTGGGCCATGCGTTTTTTGGGTGTTTTTTTTTTTAAAACTGTTTGGGGGGTAAAGTCAGGTTTCCCGCTTGGGTGTGTGTCGTATGTGACAACCCCGTGATGAATGTACCTCTCGTGAGCACACGCAGCAAAGAGAGCAAGGGGACCATCTTCACAAAACAAAACGCCCCCCTTTGTACTCACTTTTAAAGGGCTTGACCCCCGAGACAAATATAGGGGAGGTATTCAGAACAGAACCTAACCTGAATGTAAAAACAGACGTGGAAACGTTGTCTAACGGAGAAGCAGATGCAGAAGAGCGAGAGGGTGGGGGAAGAGGAGGGGAATAGACTCCCTGACACACTGATCAAACACAAGATGAAATGCTGTGTGTTTTTTTTTTTTTTTGTCAAAACCCCCCGACGCTACCTCTTGTAGTTCTGGTCTGTGTTGTTGCGTTTTTTTTTGTTGTTGTTGTTGTATTTTTGCTTTTTTTGTCGACAATCACCTAAGAGAATTAGAACCGAGGGGTTTTTTTTTTCCTTTTTTGAAAACTTGGTTGTATTAGTGTAGACACCCGAGGATGAACTCCACCTTTTGTGCATTCCGCTGTATCCCTAAAAAGTAGATTTATAGCAATATTTTCTTTCGCTTTCTTTTTTTTTCAGAGTGGGTGCAGACGGAGGACGTTCCCCGCTGAATCACCTAGGTAGGGCACACACTCGTCACCTGGTGTGGATATGCAGTAGATAGGGTACCGGTGATAGAAGTGAAGCAGTTGGGTGCCGTCGATGTCGAAGATCGAGACCGCAAGATCATAGGAGGAGGCAATGATGTGTCGGTCAAAGGGTGACTGCAGAAACTGCGCGGCAAGCCAAGACTCCTTGGTGCAGCGCCCCGCCAGACGCTCGCCCTTGGTCACGTCAATAGAACAGTGCAGCGCCGCCTGCGTCCCGTCCGGAACACTCAACCCCTTCCACACATTCAGCTTCCTCTCGCATACTGACAACAAATTGTCATGATTTCCCGGTCGAGAATGCAACATCCAAATCAACGTTTCGTGACCCTAATAGGAAGGGGGATATGGGGAAGGAGGAGGAGGAGGTTATAACGGAAGTTGTAAAGTGAAAAAAAAAAAAAAAAAAATAGAAAACGACACAAAACCTTTTTCGGCGCACCGCAAAAAGGTTTTGTGTTTATTCACTGATAAATGTGAGTGATGTGTATGTTAGTGGGGAAAAAAACCAATACGCTAAAGCGGGCACGCACCATCCGTCGCTTTCCATTTCTATTCGTCAATGCTTGATAACACAAGAAAAAAACCCCCCCTGGCCCAAACGTATCTCGCCCCCGGGTCGAGTGGGGGCGGGAGGGGGGCGTAGCAATATCGAAAACGAGAGGCAAGGAAACTGCGTGGAGATCACACAGAGAAAAGCGAGACATCAAATTTTCGATTTTTTTTCAAAACCCTTGGCAAATTGTTGTAAATCAAGAGAGTGGGTGAGAGGGGGATGTAGGGGTTCCTATACCGTTAAGCAGGTGAGTGGAAGCAGCGTGCGGTACGAGAGAAGCTCCACCTCCACCATACGCGTGCGCGTCAGTGCGATGATGTTGGGCGTTGAGATGATTGTCACGATGACACCCCGCGAGTCCTCGGGCTCAGGTGTCTCCTGCAAAAGGTGGGTGTTGAAGAATTAAAAAAAGTTTATTTAGATGAACATAAGCCTCTCACCTTACCCGTGTGCACCGTGGGGTGGACCCCCTAACCATGCAGTTCCACATTCATTTCGCGGTTTACACCTGGAAAAAAAAATGTTCTTCTGTGACTCATGGCACACCAACACAGAACCTCCACTTTGGTCGACCACAGGTATGTATGGAAGCCACACAGTCACCCTAGGAGAGAGAAAAAAAGGGCTTAATGTTGTAATCAGCGTTTCCGTTGTCTTTCTTTTATTCGCTTTTTTCCTTTTTTGACAATAGCATTTTCTGCAGGGAGGGGCTATGTGCGTGGTGTGCACATCTAGTCAACAGGGTACTGCTACTGCGGACATACCCCTATGAAGCCTTTGGAAACGTCAAACTTCCGTACAACAGAATCGTAGCATCCGGTGATGATCTGTAGGGTGTGTGTGGTGGGTGCTTTGAGTGCTACTGGTATTGTGTTGTGGTGGAACCAATCTGGATCGGATGTGAAATATGTCATTGGTGAAAAAAGAAAAGACTTGAAATACAACAGCCCTCTCGTGCCAGTGTACCTTGGTGCATGACTTGGTGTACCGGATGCACCCTAACGATGCGGTCCATTTCGAGGTATACATCAGAAAAAAAAAGTACATAAGATGGACCTAAGCCTCTCCTTGCTTTAGTCACCTTTTATTACAATTGGTTGTTGTATGGTATCAAAACTGTGCCTCTAGACACATCTTTACTGGTTTTGAAAACTTGGTTGTATTAGTGTAGACACCCGAGGATGAACTCCACTATAAATGGTTATTTGTTATCGTGCGGGAACATGCTGGATTTGAAACTTGATTGTTCCTTTTTGGTAAAGGAGGTTGAAATGGTAACTCTGATAAAAGAAAAAAGGGAAAGGTTTTTTCGTTGATTGTTCAAAGACCCTTAGAGGGGGTGATCGACGACCTTTAATAGTTCTGAGGAACTATTTCTCCTTTAAGCTACGCGCGTTGGGATAAGGGGGAAAAAAGGAGGGGGTGGATGAGTTGGTAACGCGCAGAGTGCAGGGAACGTTCGTGCACAGTTGGTTTTCTATCGCAAGACAAAGACACATGGACATACCTCTTGTTTGTCACAGAACGCACAGCACGTCACAGCGCCTGGGTGTGAAAACTGTTTCACCAGATAGCCGCACTGTGGTGGATGAGGTATGAATTGGTTGCAATAATACACGGGTTTGCAGCATCGAGCTCGTACAATAACAAAACCCCCCCACCACCACTGCACGAGCGGATCCCAAAAATTCGAATAAAAACCATTTTACACACCTGTGTACCCCCAAAGGCGAAAGTTGAGTTTTTTTTTTCCCATGTAAAAATGCCCTTCCTATTTTTGGGATGCCAGACCCAAAATTTGGCTAAAATGGTGGAATCCCATGCACACATGTCTGGTAGTGTTTTTTTTCTTTGCTTTGCTACTTCAAAGGGAGATCTAGGGATCTATCAGAATCTTGAAAGATCTTTAAAACCGAAGTTATTTTATTACTTTTTTGCCACTTACTCAAGGTTGGAAGGGGAAATGAGAACATCAACACAAACACCAAGCAGAATTTCCACATTTTTTTTTTTGGGTTTTGCACTTCCCCCCAGGGGACATTGGTAGTTTGAGATTTTGAAAAAAAAGCCGGTGTGAGCCAAAAAAGCCGGTGTGAGGCAATTTTTTTTTCCCCACGCATTTTTGGCAGAGACCTCCACAACTCTTTCCCCTCCGCGCCCTTGTCTAACCATATGACATCAAAACTTTTCTGGCGAAGCCACGGTACGCAACATTTCAAAAATTGTGACATAAAATCGCACGCTTTTATAGCCAAACTATGGTAAAGGTAGCTGTGACTATGGCCTAGGGTAGAGCTGTGGGCTACCGCTCGTCATTTTTAGCTGCGCCGCAGGCGCACGGTACGCTACTTTTTTATGAGAGTTGCGAACATCTATTTCTTTTGATTGAACGGACCGATTGGTCTTTATGGTGGGGTCACATGCACATAAGAAACCGCTACAGATGTGGTTGTAGCCTTGTATGAGGAGATAAAATTCAGAAAAAAATTCAAAAATCCGCCTTTTTCTTTTTTTTTTTTTTTTCCTCAAAATCCCACACCGGCTTAGCCGGTGTGGCCACACCGGCACACCGGCATACTAATGTCCCCTGCTTCCCCCGATCTCACTCCGATACGCGAGAGATGAGGACTTCGGGGCAGACGATGTGTATGAGTTCATGGAAGCCCTGACCAGGGCAGACTCAGGTACCTTCTCGCAGGCCTCGATGAGACGCCTCTGCGTCTTTGCAGCGATCTGCAGAGCGGTCGGAGATGACGTGTATGGGCAGGCCTTCGGAAGGGAAGCCCCCCACGTCCCCTGACGTGATGGCACTGATGGGGATGAGTTGCGTCGGGGGAGTGTGAAGGTGCGTATACGTGTAGGTGAAAGCCTCCGCAGACTCAGAAGACTCAGATTCGGAATCGAAGTCGACATCGCGTCAAAAAACAAAAGTGGGTATTTACGAAGAACTGCACTTTGTGTTGCACGGAGGGGATCCTTCCCCGGAGGGTTTTCACCCTGAAGAAGCGGAGCGAGACGAGGAGCGAGGACACACAGCAGGAACGCAAAAGGCAAAAGACGAGAACGACGCAACCTCTGAAAGCCCCAGGTGGATTTCGATTTCGAAAAAAGGGAGGAAGCTTACCGGGGTGACGGAAGTGACGCGACATCACATACGACCACCGGCAATGGGGAACGCAGGACCGACAGAACATCACCGCACTCCCTTTGGAACTCACAACCTTCATCCCGTAGAATTGAAGAACGCCAACACAAACACAAACTCCAAGCAGAATTCCACAGTTTTTTTCCCCCCCCCCGGTTTTGCATTTCCCCCGATCTCACTCCCCCCTCTACGTAACACAGCACCCCCACCCGACCCTCCCCCTTTTTTGCCTTCAACCTCACACAACTTCACTCCACAACCAGATACTCTGACCCCTTCGATAAAATCTCCCTCCCTCCCTCTCCCTCTTCCTCTTCTCTCTCCCCTAACCATCAACTTACCCATAAGGACATACCGTTAGATCCCAGATGATCAGAGTTGAGTCGCGGGACGCTGTTGCCAGGTATTTGCGGTCGTGGCTGATGGACATGTCGAAGATGCAGTCGCAGTGCCCTGTGTAGACCCGCTCTAAGCTTCCTGTGGTCGCGTTGAAGACCTGCGCCGTGATTGCGTCCTTCATGCAGACGGCAACGAGGGGGCAGTCCTCGCGGTTGCGGACACACTTTATCCGTTTTGAGTACGCACAGAAGGGTTCGATCCTGTAGCCCTTGAGCACAGCGGGGGAACGTCTCTGGCGTTGCAGACGCAGCTTCGAAGCAGGGCTGAGCTGGCTCTCTCCACGAGGCTCTGAGTTGCGGTGCACCACCGTCAACGCTTTGATCGAAAGAAACGCGTCGATGAACGCAGTTCGTGAGATGCTTGCCGAGCGCGGGGACGTGCTTGGACTTCCATTCCCACTCCGCCACTCACTGTGCTCATCAGGGATTGAGACCGCGAGGGCACGCTTGGCAGGAATGTCATTCAGCGCAGGAGTCTTTTTTTTGGCCGGGTTTGGTTTCGCTCCTGTCCGTTTCACAGCATCGTCGTGACAGCTTTGTGGAGATACAGGACACACCTCATCCACCCACGAGTCCGTCTTAGCGACCTGAGGGGTAATGAGCATCTTGAGCTCTTGACATCCTTGAAGCCACCCCATGCGTTGGAACTCATCGTTTAGCGAGCGGAGATCGATGACAGAGTTCCGCCCTGTGTCTATAACGTCGTAGACCGCGCCTACTAGAGAGCGTTTCTTGAAGTCAACACTGCGGTTGTCTTTGAGGGAGACGTTTGCGGATTTTGCGATTTTTGCTTCAGTTTCGAGGTATGCAGCAAGCAGCTCGGTGGCTTCTCTGAGACGCTGCGAACGGCGAAGCAAAAACGACTTCTTCGGGCTGAGCGGAAAATGCGGGTCCATCGGCGACTCCCGCCGTGGAGAGAGATCGTTATCCGTCTCCATGGCAAGGTTCTCCGCATGCTTCAACGACTCCCGCCCTGCCAACCCCGTATCCATCCTACGAAGTGAATGTGCACGCGACCGTCGCCTCACTGTGCTCGTACCATGCTGATCTACAGACCCCTTCCCGCATGCCGAACCCATGGAGATAAAGGAGGAGCGGAGCGGAGCGGAGGGAAGGGAAGGGAAGGGGGGGGTGTAAAGTCAATCGTTTTAGGATGCTAGTCCTCTAATTCGTGGCATGCAAACGACCGCCCAATAGTGTGCCAAAAAATAGGTCTTGTTTAATAAGAGACTAGATAGCAGGTTTTTTCTTCGCAGGAGCCGTAAAAGAAAGCAAATAGAGGGTGTGCCAAAAAAGGGGACCAATAGAGGGAAGTTTAAGCTGGGGGGGCGTCTTCGTGGATGCAGGCGTCAAGTGGGGCGGAGAGTGGTGCGGGGCTGCGAGAGTGAAGAAGAAGCTCTGTGTAAGAGAGGAGTCGTAGGAGGGGGGTGGCTCCTTTGTGTAATGGGAGTGGGGGAGGGGAGCGGAGGGGAGGGGAGGGGGGTCTGTTGTGGGTGGTGTGGGAGAGACTGTGTTGGGCGCCGATTTTTATGATGAAACAAACTATGTGAGGTGCTCTTTCATTTTGTTTGTTTTGGTTTTTTCACGGATTGATAACGAGGTGTGAACAGGGGGGAAAAGGGGGGAAGAGAAGGAACAGTGGGTTGACCTCAACAAAACGAAAGCAAACCAACAACCACAAAGACAGAAAAATGTTGAAAAGAACGTCGTCATCAATGTTGCCTGGCACCTCAACAAAGGATCCGGATGCAGAACCACGCGACAGGGGGGTTCGGTGCGTGGGATCGATGCAGGGTGCAGGGTGCAGGGTGGGGCAGTGGGAAAAGCGGGAAGAGGGAAGAGGGAAAGGGGTGGACGACCAGGGGGGGTGCTAGGGTCCTTTTGACAAGGGTCCAAACCACCTCCCAGTGAATGTGAAACAGGTGCAAATGCACCACGAAAGCAAACAGCAGGGTCGGGTGTCGCGCAGGAACACAGAAAAGAGAAATTGAAGAAATAACCAGACACAATCTCATCCACCAAACTCATCACTGCAACATTGTATCAGGAAAGACCATGTACTGGCGTTCGCCTGCATGTGTGCGACACGTGCAGGGTAGGCAGACAGGATTCCGAAATAGGGGGAAACGCATGTTGGCAGAGATCCGAATGTTGGCGTTGCCTTGGTTGGCATCAAAGTTCTGTGTGAACAACAAGAATTAACAAAGGGGTGTTGCAAGAGAAGCAAGGACACAACGAGCGCTCGTCCTACATCAGATCAGACCACAGCACAGCACACCGTCCCCTGTTCGTAGCACACTCGCGAAGTCAAAAGCATGACTCTATTGGAAAGATGAGTGACAAACAGGTCTGGCACGCTGCCTGCTGTCGTCTGTGCAGGCACAAGGGCTAGCACATCACGGGGCTTAGCTGCAGAAAATAGAAAATAGAAAATAGAAAATAGAAAATAGAAAACAGAAACAACAACAACAAAAGAGCAAAATAAATTGGAACAACAACAAAAGGTAAAGGACAGCAGCACTGCTCCTGTGCGCACAGCAGAAGAACCGAACATGTGTTGTTCAAGGACTTGGTGTGTGCACACACTCGCAGACAGTCACACTGACGAGCCAGTCAAAACAAAACCCAGGATAAAATAAAACGCCGCCCTACGAACAAGGGTGGTGTGGGTGGTATGGGTCATGTGAAGAACGAATGTACCCAAAGGGGGCGGTTCGGGAAGAAGACGCAAAGTCAAAAATAGAAACTAACTTTCGGTTCTGAATAAAAAGAAAACAATGAAAAACAACTTTTTCGTTTATCGCTCCGCAAGCTTGTTGTGTTTTTTCGCTGAAGTGTGTGTTGTATGAGAGAGAAAAAATAATGAGTGAGAAAACACAAGCTGGCGGGCACGCACCTTCCGTCGTTTCTATTTCCTATTGTCAAGTACCTTGATCATAGGTTTCGAACGCGCGTTCGAAAATCGAAAACGCGCAAATCCAAAATCGGAAAACGCGCACATGAAAAAAAAAAAAAAACGCGCAAAAAAAAAAAAAAAACGCGCGTTCGAAAAGCCGGACGCGCGTAAAAAAAAAAGGGCGTTTTTTTTTTTTTTTTTCAAACGCGCGTTCGAAAAAGTGGTTTTTTCGAACGCGCGTTTGAAAAACTGGACGCGCGTTTGAAAAAACCACTTTTTCGACGCGCGTTCGAAAAACCTCCCCACGTAAACATGAGGCTTCCACTTTTTCGAACGCGCGTTTTTTTTTTTCGTTTTTCAAACGCGCGTTTTTGTTCTCGTTTTTTCCGAACGCGCGTTTTTTTCCCGTTTTTCAAACGCGCGTTTTTTTTCGTTTTTTCTGAACGCGCGTTTTTTTTTCGTTTTTTCCGAACGCGCGTTTTTTTTCTCGTTTTTTCCGAACGCGCGTTTTTTTTTTCGTTTTTCAAACGCGCACTCGAAAACGCCCAAAAAACGCGAACGCGCGTTCGAAACCTATGCTTGACAGGGCTTCCCACAGGGGGGACCAGGGGGGACCACTGGTCCCCCTGGGGAAAAAAGAAAAAAATAAGGGGGGACCAGGGGGGACCAGCCTGCCGTTGAGTGTTCCGAGGCTGCCTATTAGGAATTTTCCACATTTTTTTTAAACTTTTCCTACCCTCCCGTCGCCGCGCATCCAAATACAGGCAACTAACAGGGGGAAAAGATGGCACCAAAAAAGTCCTCCGGACCAAGACAGATTTCCATAATGGAATTTGCAAAGCGACCGGCGGAGTCCCAAGTTATCTGCTCAGGCCTTATTTCGCCACGCTGCATGCTTCCTTTTCCTTCGGCGTTTGACCAATTGAGTCGCGTTCTGGCTGTGACGGGGTCACTTTGTTCATGAGGCATACTCGTGGTTCTTTGCAACCGCTATTTTCTGCCTCTTCGGGGCCAAGGAAAAAAGTAGCGTACCGTGCGCCTGCGGCGCAAGATTGCAAGCCACCCATGACATAGTTTGGCTGTAAAATAGTGCAATTTTAAGCACAATATTTTGAAATGCTGCGTACCGTGGCTTCGCCAACAACTTTCGTCCCCTACTAGGAAATGTCTGCAAAGGTGGGGAACGTGAGATGATATGCAATATGCGAGTGAATGCAGCAGTTTTAACGGTTTACCGGGACATTTTCGCCGGAGGCGAAAAAAAAGATTTTTGACCGCTTAAAGTGCGTAGAGGCGCGTAACGTAATGTAGCGTCAGCGTTAGTACTACACACCACACACAACAAGGCGCGAAAAAAAAAATTTTTTCACCTTTTTTTGGCTGGTCCCCCTGGGAAGCCAAAACCCCAGATCCTGCGGGAAGCCCTGCTTGATTTACAAAAAAAAAAAAAAAAAAAAATGTATTCAGGTTCTGAGGAGCATCCCTCATGTTCAACAAAAGTAGAAAAATAAGCTAAGGAATACCATCCAAAAGCCAGACTTGTTCATCATCCACACATTGAAATCGAAAGACGAAAGACTCAAACTCACACAACAAACAAAACACCTTGTGTGCATGAAAGCACAAACAGGCGTTGTGGGTACTACGTTCTTCCAAAAAAAAGGTCAAAACGAACAAAAAGGCTCTCTACATAAAGAGTGAGAGGAAGGAGGCTGGTGTGCAGTAGAAGAAAGAAAAAAGAAAAAAAAGGTAAAGACAGAGAACATCCTTTTCCACAGCCAATCTCGATTGTCTGCCTGTCTTAGTTCTCCAGTGCACCACAGACTGTTCCCGTTGTACAGAAATCATAAAGCAAACAACACACAGGGGTGGCGTCAAACCAAAAAATAAAATTGAGAATAAACGAAAACAACAAAAGACAAAAAAAAAAATATTTAAAGCTGACCGTTGTAAGCGATGGCTGCAGGTGTGCGGCACATAACTTACAACAACAAGGGAGGGGGTGGGTGGGGTGCGAGAAATGAAATGGGTTTGCTGCGTTCAAGTTGAAGAGGTCAAAACAAAATGGAAGTTGGGGCTGGGGTGTCAATATAATAATTGAGAGGGTTGGAAAAAAGAAATGGGGAAAATAAAAACACTCATCCACATCAACACTGGTACTTCGGGGAACCTCCAGGGGTGATCAGGTCCCAGGACCCCACTTTTGGAACACTCAGAAGCCCTGCCATGTCGTCGTTCCCGTATGCGTAGCCGGCCCCACCAGGCATCGCAGTGGTCAGGAACACGCTCGAGGCCAAGACTGTATCCGTCCCGAAGTACGCCGTCAGCACAGACCCGTCCGCAGCATGCTGCATGTTCAGCGCCACGTCCGCCACACCAAGTGCCTCATACGTCCCCTCGTCAGCACCCTGGTAGTCCTGCCACAGCGCCAGCAGGCGGTCCATGTTCGCCAGGTGCATGAAGAAGAGCGGGTCCTCGGGCTGCGTGTTCGTGCCGTTCATCGTGCCCCCAACAATCTCCTGCACACGCAGGTCAAGCTTGGCCAGCCAGACTGTGAAGCTCACCACGTCAGTGTAGCCCAGGCGGTTTGTCAGCGTTGTGCGGGAATGGATGAACTTCGTGGTCGCAAACTCGCGTGTCACGCACACCCCGCTCCCGTCAGACAGCGCCCACCCAGCAGCCACACCCTCCGTCACGCAGTGCGTCTGCGGCAACCCCACTGCACGTCCCAAACGCGTCTGCCGTCAGCGCCTCGTTCTGCGCACACTCCAGCCGCGAGTCCTTGTGGTAGTCCCAGTACGGCACCGTCACACAGGCGAAGTCACCCCCGAGCGACCGCAGCGCAGACTCCCACCCGTGCAGGTACCAGCGGTTCCAGGCAAACATCGTGAACCCACCCGACCCGCGGTTCTCCGGGAACGTGTACATGTCCATGAAGGCCTTGTACTCGTCGGCACGCACCGTCCGGAACTCCGCAACCGCACGTGT
This sequence comes from Rhynchopus sp. YZ270_cl-10, assembly GCA_964035575.1. NCBI lineage: Eukaryota > Euglenozoa > Diplonemea > Diplonemida > Diplonemidae > Rhynchopus > Rhynchopus sp. YZ270_cl-10. The sequence goes on along the minus strand of OZ037844.1, from coordinate 1,332,168 downwards.
GTAGAGGTCGCGCGCACCGCACGACGTGTGCGAGTACGCCTGCCGTGTGCTTGTGGTGCTGCTGCACGAGGCGACACACACAGGCGACACGTCGCCCACAGACACCCCCTTCCAGTCTGCACCAGAGAAGGTGTGCGTCCCGAGCCTCGCAGCGAGCCCGTCGTTTCCGTACGAGTAGTCCACCCCGCCAACCATGCTGTGCACATACAGCACGTCCGACACGGACACAGCCTCCCGCCCGAAGTACGCCGTCAACACAGACCCGTCCGCAGCATGCTGCATGTTCAGCGCCACGTCCACCTCCCCGAAGATCGCAATGCGCTCCGCCGGCGTCGACGAGGTGGCGTGTCCCTGGTAGTCCTGCCACAGCGCCAGCAGGCGGTCCATGTTCGCCAGGTGGATGAAGAAGAGCGGGTCCTCGGGCTGCGTGTTCGTGCCGTTCATCGTGCCCCCAACAATCTCCTGCACACGCACATCGACCTTGGCCAGCCAGTCCGTGAAGGTTGCCCCCGTTGCATACTTCACCATGGAAACCACCCTCGACGGCGTCTGCACGCTCGCACCCGACCCAAACTCGCGTGTCACGCACACCCCGCTCCCGTCAGACAGCGTCCACCCAGCAGCCACACCCTCCGTCACGCAGTGCGTGTCTGCGGCAACCCCACTGCACTTCCCAAACGCGCCCGCCGTCAGCGCCTCGTTCTGCGCACACTCGACACCCGTGTCCTTGTGGTAGTCCCAGTACGGCACCGTCACACAGGCGAACTCACCCCCAAGCGACCGCAGCGCAGACTCCCACCCGTGCAGGTACCAGCGGTTCCAGGAAAACATCGCAAGCCCAGACCCGGCGCGGTTCTCCGGGAACGTGTACATGTCCATGAAGGCCTTGTACTCGTCGGCACGCACCGTCCGGAACTCCGCCACTGCGCGTGTGTAGAGGTCGCCCTCGGTGCACGCCAGCTGCGACCACGCCTTCCGCTTCCGCTCGCAGCCAGGCGTGCACACTGCAGACGTGTTCCCGATGCGCACAGAAGACCACAGCCCGGTCACCGGGTAGCCCAGCTGCGCCGCGTTCGCATCTGCCCCGTACACGTACGCGCCCCCCCAGCCAGATATGCCCTGCTGTGCAGGGGTGAACACATCCGAGATCTTGTCGGACACACCGAAGTACGCCACCAGCACAGACCCGTCCGCAGCGTACTGCATATTCAGCGTCTCGTCCGTTACCCCAAGGCCCGCCAGCACCCCAGCCGCAGACACCTGCACCTCGTCGTGTCCCTGGTAGTCCTGCCACAGCACCAGCAGGCGGTCCATGTTCGCCAGGTGGATGAAGAAGAGCGGGTCCTCGGGCTGCGTGTGGCCCACAGTGTCGTTCATGGTCCCACCAACAAAGGCAAGCGTGCGGGTGTGCATGTTCGCCATCCAGGACACGAAGGTCGCGAGGTCCGACGAGATCTTGTCCACAACCTTGGTCGAGGGGTGCACGTACGTCGTTGTTGCAAAGTCGCGTGTGATGCACGCACCGCTCGCGTCTGCCGAGTGCGTCCATCCCGCCGCCATCCCGCTGCTCACACACGTCCCAACGGACCCTGTGCACGATCCAAACGCGTCCGCCGTCAGCGCCTCGTTCCGCGCACACTCCAGCCGCGAGTCCTTGTGGTAGTCCCAGTACGGCACCGTCACACAGGCGAAGGCACCCCCAAGCGACCGCAGCGCAGACTCCCACCCGTGCAGGTAGCGGCGGTACCAGGAAAACTGCAGCATCACAAACTGCAGCAGGTCCGCCTCCGTTGCCGCACCCGCCGCACCTGCTGCCCCACCGCGGTTCTCCGGGAACTTGTGCATGTCCATGAAGGCGTTGTACTCACTCGTCCGTGTCGCACGGAAGGTTGCCACAGCCTGCATGTACAGGTCGCGCTTGTCGCACGTCAGCTGCGACAGCGCCGTCCGCACGCGGCTTGAGGTGCCCGTACACACAGGCTCTGCGGGCACGGGTGCAGACGGGAGTGTCGTCGCACCTGCCGCACCGCGACGCCACTTATACGCCAGCGACGCGTGCACACCGCCGGCCGTATCCACGCCCTCGCACACCCCGTGTGCCCACTCCCCGTCTGCAGGTGCGTCCGCCACCGCCACACGGCACGTCGTCTGGAAAAAGATTGTGTCGCAGTCGTCGCCCGTCCCCAGCGCCAGCCTCACACCGACTGTCGTCGCAGACCCCTGCCCAGACACATCCGTCGACGCAACCACAGACACCGGCGACACCTCCGCTGCCAGGTCCACCGTCGTCCACTTGTGCTCCCCAAGTCTGTAGCCGTATTCACCAGACGCGTTGGGCAGGCACACCTCCGCATCTGCGACCCCGTCCAGGAAGACCTTTGTCTGTGCCTGCACAAGGTCCGCCCCATATGCAGTGTAGCCAGTCACCACCACCTCCACCGGGTACGCTACTACGGTCGGTGTCGGCGCAGGCGCAGGCCCGGTCGGGCCGCGGGGGCACGTCACTGCCGTTGTGTCCCCGGGGACGATCACCGAGGACCAGTACCCTTGCATGGGGAAGGAGTCAAGGCGCGCCCCAATCGCATCGGCCCCGTACGCATACGCACCCGCAGCCATCTTGTACGGTGCAAACACATGCGCGACCGTCACCGCGTCTGTCCCGAAGTACGCCGTCAGCACAGACCCGTCCGCAGCATGCTGCATGTTCAGCACCTCGGCCGCCACTGCACCCGAGACAGTATGCTCCGGCTCCCACTCGTCCAGGCCGCGGTAGTCCTGCCACAGCGCCAGCAGGCGGTCCATGTTCGCCAGGTGGATGAAGAAGAGCGGGTCCTCGGGCTGCGTGTTCCCAAAGAAGTCGTTCATCGTGCCCCCAACAAGGCCGCGCACACGCACATCGACCTTCCCCAGCCACTCCGTGAAGCTTGCCTCCGTTCCATACCGCAGCATCCCCTCCACCCTGTCTTCTGTCTGCACGTACGAGTACGACGCAAACTCGCGGCGCACACACCCACCACCAGCCCCGCCCGACAGCGTCCACCCAGCAGCCATCCCGTCCGTCACGCAGTGCGTGTCTGCGGCAACCCCGCCACAGGTCCCAAACGCACTGGTGTCCATCCGGAGGGCCTCGTTCTGCGCACACTCGACACCTGTGTCCTTGTGGTAGTCCCAGTACGGCACCGTCACACAGGCGAAGTCACCCCCAAGCGACCGCAGCGCAGACTCCCACCCGTGCAGGTACCAGCGGTTCCAGGCGAACGTCGTGAACCCACCCGACCCGCGGTTCTCCGGGAACGTGTACATGTCCATGAAGGCCTTGTACTCGTCGGCACGCACCGTCCGGAACTCCGCCACTGCGCGTGTGTAGAGTGTACGCTCGTCGCACGACAGCTGCGACCACGCCGTCCGTGTCCGCATCGCAGGGCACAGCGCAGGGGCCGGCGGCAGCGTGTCCCCGCTTCCCCAACGCCAGCGGATCGAGAGAGGGATGCTGGTGGAGTAGTAGACGTAGTGGCACGTCGCACGCACCCAGTCCCCGTTGTCCGTCGCGTCCTTCACACTGAACTCGCACGTCTTCAACGACCACTTCCGGTAGACGTAATTGCACCTCGACAGTAAAGTGGTCAGGCGCACACGGAACACATCCGAGTAGACGTAGTCCGACACAACCACCTCCATCGCCCCGGACATGTATTTGTTGTAGCCGAGGCGGGTCGTCGCTTCGTGGCATCCGTCGTACGCATCGACACCGTCAAACTCCACCTGCACCTGGAGCCCGTATGATCGGGTCGACGTGAACGACTCCACAACCACCTCCAGCTTCTGGCGGATCGGTGCCGGTGTTGGCGGTGGCAATGTCGGCGGCGCAGGCGTCGGCGGTGCGGGTGTTGGCGGCGCCGCAGTGTCGGGCACGAAGGTCGTCCCCTTCCCGACGGTCGACCACGTCCACAGGTATCCCGCGTGCTCGCAGCTGCCAGGGATCGGCTTTCCCTCGTCCGCACCCGCCATCACATGCGTGCAGGTTTTTGTGCGCTCCCATTGCATAGCGCACTCGTCGGGTGTTTGCCACCATGCCGCGTAGCCACTCCGCACGTACACCTGGAACGACGGGTCCAGCGTGTAGGTCGACAGTGTGATGTCTACGTCCGTCCAGGATTTGAAGCACACCTCCTCCACAGACTCTGTCGACGTGCTGAAACGCGTCGTCCCAATGTCCCGCACGTTCGTCCATGTCGAGGCCACGCGCAGCCTGTACGCCCCGGTGGGCACAGCCGACACCCACGTCCCTGTCCGTGCGATCCCGGGGTAGTCCGCCAGCATCTTCCCTGGCGTCGCCAGGTTTGTCTCGTCCTCCAGAAACAGGTGTTCCAGGTCTGCGTCCACGTCCGCCGCATCCGCAATCGCCTCGAGCAGGTCCGCCACGGTGTCGCTCCACACCATTGTCAGCTCCAGGTCCACCCCGTGGGTCGGGACTGCCACCGAAAGCAGCACCGGGCGCTTCAGCGCCACCACCACCTGCACCCGCTCCCTGTTCAGCAGCACCTGCGCGCAGTCGCCGTCGACGCTGGAGCGGATGCGCCACGTGCGCTCAAAGGTGAAGCGGTCCACCTCCTCCACCACGCTGTCAACGTAATCCACCACAACCGGCGCCATCCCACACGGCACCTCCACACGTGCAGGCCCCAGCGGCAGCACCTCCGCACTGCACAGCGCAGCCGCAGAGGCAAAGTCGTCGTCTGCGACCATCTGCACCTCGTCGTCCTCGGGGAAGTATTCCCACAGGTCCGTCACCGCCGTCACCGTCGTCGTCACCACAAAGTCGCGGAAGGCCACCGCAGCCTCCTTCCCGCAGCTGTCCGAGTCGTGCCCCAGGTACTCAACCCTCCACACAACCTGCCCGCACGTGTCGTACGTGCGCTCCGCAGACACCACCGTCACCGAGCTCCCCTCCGCACAGTCCGAGTCTGTCGACAGGACAGGGGCGTATGCATCACCCGCCAGCATCCACACACCCCCAAAGTCCGCACACGCCACCGACGACAGCATCCCCGCACCCGCGGTATCGAAGCTTGGGCTGTTGTGGTACAGCGCCTCGTTCTCCGGCACAATCTTGTACTGTCCCACCTTGGCCAGGAAGCGGCAGTCCATCCCTTCCCGCACGCACTTGTCCTCCCACTCGTCGTACCGGTCTGAGTGTCTGTCCGAGAGCATCGGCTGCGTCGCGTCGTAGTGAATGTAGAGCCAGTCGTAGATGTACGAGGCGAGCTCCCCCTCGGGGAACTCCGTGCGCAGCGTAATCCCATTGTGCGTGAGCCGCATCACACGCTGGCTGCTCGACACCGTGTCGTCCGCCATCTTTCCGGCCCCGTCCAGAGAGAGCGCCCCCAGGGCCTTCGACGTCCAGAGCGTCCTCTCCGCCGTGCACACCGTCACCAGCGGGATTGTCGCAATGAGATCCGCACGACCCTCCTCCGTGTGCCGCTCGGGATCCCGCACCACCCAAGGGGCACGCGCCACATTCAGGTAGCACTCAAGGTCCCTGTGCTTGTAGTAGCGCTGCGTCGCAGACACCTTCACCTCCACCCAGTACTGGCGCTCCGGCCGGGTCACAATCGGCACGGGCACCCCAGAGTCGCGTGGCAGCTCCGCGCCCTCCCGTGCGCCGAGGAAGCGCCCGTTCAGGTCCGCCGCAAGTGCAACGAACTCCGGCGGCGGCGTCGTCACAGTGATGTGCTGCACACGCGTCTCCCCCATAATGTCGTAGTCGCACGACCCCTCCGCCAGGAAGAGCTGGGTCGTCCACGTGCGCTTCAGCAGCCACGACGACGCCGACAGCACCACCACCTCGTCCAGGCTGTCCTCGTACGTCACCAACACCTCCGGCCCGTACTGCGACCCCGCCTTCGGCACCCCGTACGGGCCCATGTCTGTGTGCGGGAGCGCTGTGGTGAAGTCTTCTGGGAAGGGGTGTGCGAACACCGGCGGCTCTGCCGGGAAGGTCACCCTGTCTGTCACCCGTGTCTCCTGCCCGCAGCCGTCGACCCCGAGCCACACAGAGTACAGGTACGACACCCCGCACCGCCCCTCCTGCACCTTTGACGACAGCAGCGTGCTGTACGCACCCGTCTTGCAGCGCTCGTCCAGACGCAGCCAGGCGGGCTTCTGCACCGACCCCGAGAACCCCTGCAGAGACGTCGTGACCGTGTTCAGGCGGCTCCTGTCCAGCAGCGGCAGCACGGGCACGTAGGCCTTGTACGTCGTGTCCGCCTCGTCTGCGTAGTCCTCCGAGAACGTTGGGTTCACGCCGTTCTGCACGTCGTGCGCAAGCGACGTCGACAGACTCGCCGCCGCCTGGTCCTCCAGGTCTGCCGCCCCCGCCCCGAAGTCCACCCCGAAGCTCGACGACACCATCGTCGGGTCCGCCACGCCGCCCTGGTTCAGCACCGGCGTCGACACGTCGACCGTCGACCCTGCGGCACCCGTGTGCCCAGATGCAACCGTGAACACAGGGTCCACGGCCACCTCGGGGTCCGCCGGCGCAAAGCCCGTGTCAAGCACAGCCACAAACCCGCCGTTCGTGTTCTTGTTGTCCTGCGTCGCAGCCTCCTTCGCAGCACCCGACGCCGCCAGGTTCTCAACCTTCTTTGCGTCCGCCGCAAGCCCGTCCATGCACTCCGTGTCGTTGTACTTCGACCCGCTCTTTGGCCAGCACACAATGGACACACAGTTCGTCCACTTCCTCTGCAGCACGTTGCAGCCAAACACATTCTCCTCCACAATCGCCACATGCTCGTCCTTCTTCTGCACAAACACGCTTGCAAGCCCCTTCACCAGGTCCTCCCCGAAGGAAACCAGCTCCCCAAGCAGCGGCATGTCCCTCAGCACACCGACCACAGATGACAGCACATCCCCAATCCCGTTCAGCACACCCATGATCGCGTCCGCCACCTTCTTCAGCGACCCCAAGAAAAAGTCCTTGATCGCCCCAGTGATCTTGCTGATCTTCTCCCCGACGTAGTCCCACGCCTGCGTCAGCACCGCCCCCACCTTCTTGATCCCGCCCCACACTGCCTTCCCGATCTTCGCCAGCGTCTCCCCGAGCGAGAAGGTCACCGTCAGCGTGAACGTCGGCGTCGCCAGGGAGAGCAGCGCCCGCCCGTCCACCGACACCGTCGCACCCAGCAACTTCCCGGAGATCCCGAACGCCAGCCAGTTCCCATCAATCTCGAGGTACGCGTCCACCTCCAGCGTCAAGAACACCGTGATGCTTGCGTCCACACGTGCCAGCGATTTCTCTGCCGAGTACACAAACGACATCGAGTTCAGCGACACAAGCGCGTCCCCGGCACCGATCGACCCCCCCTCACCCCCGCTCGCCATCGCGAAGTTGAAGTTCGTCATGTTCCAGTCCCACTGCACCTTCACCGACACCGACAGCAGCCCAAACAGGGACAGCTCCGCGTCAAACGCGAACTCGTCGTCGTTCACCGCCACAACCAGCGACCCGTACGTCTTCAGCATCGGGATCTCGAGGTAGCCGCTGATGTTCACCAGCGCACTCGTCTTGCTCACGTCCACAAGGAACTTCGGGCCCCCGACAACCCTCCCGTCTACCCGCGCCCGCCCCAAGGTGATGAGCTCCTTCCCCGCAACCGCCATCGTGAGCGGCCCGTAGGACCCGTCCGACTCGACCTTCCCCATCTCCGCGTCGATGTACAGCTGCGTCGCTGAGAAGGCTGCGTCAATCGAAAACTCAAAGTCCAGGATGCGCAGGCGCCCCGACAGTGTCACACCGCGCGGAATCACAATGTCGTTCCCGTCTGCGAACTCGAGTGTCTGTGTCTTTGTCCCGGGGTTCAGCGAGAAGAAGGCAAAGCAGTCCTTGTCCAGCGCCGTTGTGTTTGCCGCCTCCCCAAGCACGTCGCAGTCCTTGGACTTCAGCGGGTATATCCCACTCTGCCCAATTTTGCTCGGCATCCCCTTGAACACCGCCAGCTCCGGCAGCACATCCTCTGTCGAGAGGATGTGCACCACCTTCTCCAGCGTCAGCTCCGACACCATCACCACAAACCAGTTCTCCTGCGGGTCCACCGCACTCCACGACAGGTACGCCTTCGCCTCCACGTAGTTCGCGTCTGCACGCGGCGTCTCAAGACAGCTCTCGGGCAGACCCAGGCACACGCTTGCACCAACCGTCATGCTAGTTGGAAACGCCAGTGTCGGGCTGATGCTCGCACCCACCCCGAGGCGTGCGTTCGAGATGTGCAGAAACGGCAGCCCCAGCGCCCGGTCCCACGTCCCCTCCATCTCCAGCAGCCCCTGCGCCTCAACCGTGCCCATAACCGTCTTCGCCTGCACCGTCCCGGTGAAGTAGATGAAGCGGCTGTCCACCGTCACAGGGTCGCAGTCCTCCACACACACCTTCAACGGCAGCGACACGCCCACCGTCGACACCGGCCCAAGCAGCGTTGTCCCCGCCTCGTAGAAGACATTCAGCCCCAGTGTCCCCTCCTCGTTCACCACAGCCACGTCCTTCAGGTCCGTGTCCGGTGCCACCAGCGACACCTCAAACCGCACCGACGCCGACCCGTCAAACCCAACATCCACAGTCACCACCACCTGGATGTCCTCCAGCACACCCGCAAGGGCACCAATCACCGTCCCAAGCAGCCCCTCCCCAACGTCGGCCACCAGCACCCTCCCGGCCCCGGTCAGCGAGAACCCATCCCCCCCGACAAGGAGCTCCACATCCACGTCCTGCAGCCCGAACCCGGCCACAGCTGCCACAAGCAGCTCCACCGTGTCGTCCCCAAAGCCCGGCACCCCGTTTGTTGCCACAAAGATCACGTTGCTCAGCAGCAGCTCGTCGACGTACACGTGGGCCTCAAGTGCATCGCACGTCTCCGTCAGCTGCGCCAGCGCCGTCCCCTGCACGGTCTTCTTTGTGTCCGGTGTCTCGTCGTCGCATGTCGCCCCCAGGCAGAACGGCGCCACCACCTTCCCCTCCTCAAGAATCGGGCGCAGGTGTGAAAACAGTGTCATCACCTCCTCCAGGGCAGCTGTCGCAATGGAGCTGTCCGACAGGGCTGCTGCCATGCGCCCTGCCCGGTGTGCGCTCTTCTTCTGTGTCGCCGCAGCGTGTGCCGCGTGCGCAGATGCAGATGCAGACACCGCCGTGCACGTGTAGTCCGCAAGGGCAGGCGCAGTCGGGTTTGTGTCCAGGCAGGTGTCGGGCTCACACGGGTTCGACCCCATACACTCGTTGAGCACGCACACCGCAGCACGCTGCTGCTGCCCCTGCCCCACCCCTGTGTCGCAGAGACAGTACCACGTGCCTGCAGCCGCCTCGTCGTCGTCGTAGCACGTCTGCCCCTCCCCACAGAAGGCCACACCGCCGGCAGCACACTCGTTGTGCGCCACCCCCGCAGCCACCTCCGCAGACGGCTCCACACACGACCACGTCCCGCCCGTGCTCCCGTCCGTCTCGTCCGTGTCAAAGCACCGCTTCCCTGCGTCCGCACACGTGTCCACACGCCCCGCAAGGGTGCACTCCGAGCACCTCGCCACAGCCCCCTGCGCAAACCCGGACAGCGGCAACGCACACACGCAGACCCAGTCCCCGGTTGACCCCGGCGTCGGCGTCGGGTCGCGGCACGTCTGCCCAACTGCCGTGCACACAGCCGCCACAGCGGCGACCGCACACTCGTCCTGCGTGCACACAAGCGACACCCCTGTCACATCCACAGTCGCTGCCACAGTCGGCGCGTTGCACTCGCACACCCAGCTGTTCAGGTGCTCCTCGTCCGTGTCGGTGCAGGTCTGGTACGCCCCACACGGCGACAGCATGTCACACTCGTTCACCACACACACAAGCGCCGTCTGCGTCGGCGTCTCAGCCTCCACGCCCCCCTCGGGCTCAGCCGCAACCGCGCCCCCCACGCACTCGCACCGCCAGTCCCCAACTGTGTTGTGGCTTGGGTCCAGACACGTCTGCCCCTCGTCGGCACACACAGCCAGGTTCACGTCCGTCTCGCACTCGTTGATGGCACACTCACTCACAATGGTGGTGCTGTGCAGCCCGTTCCAGCAGTACGTCTTGTCCTTCGGCAGGTCGGTCCAGTCGGGGAGGTCCGAAGCAGGCCCCTGCATGCGCGCCGCCGTCCAGTACGCACACCCCGCCAGACACTCGTTCTTCGCACACACTGCAGCAGCCCCCACCGCAAACCCCTCCTGCGGCGACACACACACACACCGCCAGTCCCCGGGCGCCGTAGAAGGGTCAACGCAGATCTGCCCCACGTCCGCACACACACTATTCCCTTCGCACTCTGTGTCTGCCGTCGCACACGTGCGCACCGCAGCCGCCGTCTGCATTGCCGCTGCGTCGCCCGAGGCCACATCCGCGCCCGCGCACACACACATCCAGTTCCCGTACACATGCGGGTCGTCCTCCGACGCCCGCACAGGGTCGTGGCACGTCTGCCGCGCGTCCGTGCAGATCTTCAGCACCTCCGGAATCGCACACTCGTCCACCACACGGCACTGCCAGTCGTTCCTGTCGTACGGCGCAGGGTCGTAGCACGCAAACCCATGCTCCTCCGAGCACTGGTTCGCGTTCACCCCAATCGCACACTCGTCGTAGCACTTCAGGCTCGACCACGCGCCGTCAAGTGTCGACCCGTGCCCGTTTGAGAACCCAATCTCCACACTCACACTCACCTCGAAGTTCTCCTTCAGCCACGTCCCCCACGTCTTCCCCTTCTTCTCCCCCGTCAACGGGTCCGTCTTCACCGGGTCGCTCTTGAAGGCCTGGCTGATCTTCTTGAGAATGAACATCTGCTCCTTCAGGTTCTCCCCGTAGCCCCCAAAGATGTCGGCGTCCTTCAGGTCCACAATCGACGACGACAGAATGTTCACAGAGAACCCTGTGAAGTAGAGCCACTTGAAGAACTCCTTCGGGAACGCCCCGTCCCGGTCGTGCATCTCAAGCGACAGGCAGTGCAGGTGCGTCGGGATCGTGAACATTGCCGTCAGCTCAAGCCCAAACAGCGAAAACGACAGGGACAGCCCAAGCCCACCCATCCAGGTCCTGTCTGTGAAGGCCACCCCGAGCGAGACCCCCAGGTTGTCGCGCAGGTAGTCCATCGCCTTCTTCGGCCCCGCTGCCAGCCGGATCGCCTCCGCCTCCTCCAGCGCCTTCGTGTAGGCCTTGTTTGCCGTCCCGTACGCCCGGTCCGCCGCGTTCGCCGTCGCAATAGTCGCGTCGTACGGCTTCCTCTCCGACGCAATCCCGGCAGCCTCAGTCTTCGCCTCCAACAGCTCCGTCCGCACAGCCGCCTCCGCCGACACCCGTTCCGCCTCCACCGCACGCTTTGCAGGCAGCGACTCGTCGCGCAGCACATCCCTGTACGCCGTCTTCATCGGCAGCCGCTCCGTCATGCGTGCCACCTCGCGTCCGGCATCAAGGATCTCCCGGTTCAGCACCCCCAGCTCCGCCTGGGCCGCGGTCTTCCGTGTCCCGACCACCTTCGCAACGTTCCCTGCCACCGTCATCTTTTTGAACGCCACAGCCGTCTCTGTCTTGGCCTGTGCAATCGCCGCCACGTCGCCCCCGCCCTCCGCCAGCACCTCGAGCGTCTTTGCCCCCAGGTACGTGCTGTAGTGTGCCTCGTACTCCGCCGTCTTCGTCGAGTACAGCGCTGCCAGGTCTGCCAGCCTCGTCGTCACAGACGGCTTCAGCCCCTCCGCCACACTCTTCCGTGCCGTCTGCGTGTTCAGCGTCGTCGTGCACTCAAGCACCGTCTTCTCTGCAGCCGCCAGGTCCCGCACCGCAGCAGCAGTCCGCCTCTGCGCAGCCCCAGTGTCCACCTCCGCAGCAGCAAGGGCCTTCTTCTTCGCCGCCACCTTCCTGTCCGACACCGTCTCCCGCGCAACAAGCGCGTCCACGGCCGCCTGCTGTCCCGCCATCGCAGCACGCGCATTCAAACGTGTCGTCACCGCATCGGTGCGCACCGTCCTCGCAGCCACCACCGCCGCATCCGCCTCCGCCTGCGTCTTCGGCCTGTCCGCAGTCACACTCACAGACGCCGACACCCCCACGTCAAACCCGGCAGTATACGTCCCGTCCCACACATTCCACGCGTTGCTCAGCCCCAACCCAAGCCCAAGCCCCACCTGCACGTGTCCGTCCTCCTTCAACGGGAAGTCCATCCCAATCCCCGCCGTCACAGCAATCACAGGGTTGTACTCCGGCGTCCCCGGCCCGTCCGCAAACTGCGTGTCAATCGTCAGCTTCGCAACCCAGCACGGCAGGTCCAGCGGGTGGCACGACGTCTTCGACGACGACAGCGCCGACGCACGGCGCTGCAGGCGCTCCTGCAGGTGCGCCGTCGCACCGTCCGCCTTGCACACGTCGCTCCCGACAGTCCCCACAAGGTCCTGGCTGATCGCGTCGAACAGCGACGCAGTGTCCCCAAGCGCCTCCTCGCTCGCCGCCTCCACAATGTCCGTGATCCCCTCAAGCATCGCACCAACCTTGTCCTGCAGCGGGCCCAGCACCGCGTCCGACTTCACGTAGTCCACCAGCTCCGACGCCCCGACCTTGTTCATCAGCGCCTCCCCCTCCTCCATCGCAGCCGACACAACCGTCCCCTGCAGCGCAACCAGCGGCTCCCGGAACGCCCCCGTCAGCGTTGTCAGCGAGAACGGCGTCTGCGTCTCCTTCTCCGGCGCCGCGTACGTCGCGTGGTTCTGTGGCGCTGCTTCAGACCCCAGCGACGCGCACTCCTTCAGCCCACACGGACCCTCCTCCTCCTCCTCCTCCGCCACCTCCTCCCCAAATCCTGGCACAGCCCCCAGCAGCAGCATCCAGCACACCGCTACCAGCAGCAACGCGGGGCTCTTCATATCCCGCCGCATCCCTAGCCTCGACGACGCTGTGTGTCGCCTTGCGCCTTTGAGGAAAACTGTCCGAGCTCTTGCTCTTGCTCTTGCTCTTGCTCCTTCTCCTTCTCCTTCTTCTGAGGCAACAAAAATATATAAAAGTAACTAAACTCAACCTTGAAACCTGTGAGGGGTAGTGTGGTGCTTTGGGGGAGAGGCTGGGGTTGGATAGGGGGGGAGCAAGAAATGTATTGAAACGGGCTCTCTCTTTTTTGGGTTCGGTTGTCATTCGGGCTCAGTGCAAAACCAAGTAGTAATGAATCACTAGGATGAGGGGTGCTACGCCAACCTCTGTGGCGCTATTTCGTTACATCGTCGACAGTGCTTCTTGCATACAATACTGTTTCAAATGAGAGAAAGAATCTGCACCACATCTGCATGTTGTTTGTGGCGCGCATGCTGCAACGCAGTCAGGCCAGAAACATTTCTGTGGTTCACATCCACCTCTGGCAAGTCCACAAGATAGCGCACAGTCTCGGTGTGTCCTTTGTGTGCCGCAATGATAAGACATGTGTCACCTTTATTGTCTGTGACACTCACTCCCGCACCTGCTTCCACCAACATTTGTACAATGCCGAGTTCCCCAACCTCAGAAGCACAGCATAGAGGTGAAAATCTGTCTCGCTTCACCTCGATGTCTGCCCCTGCATCAATGAGCACCTGCACCACAGCAGAGCGCTTCTTTAACACTGCGCAATGCAGTGTAGTGAAGCCGCTGTTTTGTGACTGATTCACGTCCACCTCAGGCATGCACAAAAGAGTACGCACAGTCTCGGTGCGTCCATAAATAGCCGCGAGGGAAAGGCACGTGAGTCCTTTGTTGTCTGTGACACACACGTCTGCACCTGCTTTGACCAACACCTTCACAACTCGAAGATTCCCATGCTGGCTCGCCACAAGGAGTAGCGTACGCTCGTGGTTGTCTCTTGTCTCAATGTCTGCCCCTGCATCAATGAGCACCTCCACCACGTCCGGGTGGTTTCGCGCAACTGCATGGCTCAATGCAGGCCAGCCTGTGGTATCAACGTGCTTCAAGTCCACCCCCTTCAAGCGCACAAGATAGCGCACAGTCTCGGTATGTCCTTTACGTGCCGCAAGGGCAAGACACGTGGCTCCTTTGTTGTCTGTGGCACGCACGTCCGCACCTGCTGCAACTAACGTCTTCAGCACATCGAGTGCTCCTGAACTGCTAGCCTTGTGAAGGGAGGAACGTCCCTTCTGGTCCTTTGCCTCAATATCAGCCCCTGCATCAATGAGCACCTGCACCACGTCCGAGTGGTTTCCCACGGCTGCATGTCTCAACGCAGTGCGGCCTTCATCATCTGAGTGGTTCAAGTCCACATCCTTCAAGCCCACAAGATAGCGCACAGTCTCGGTGCGCCCATTGACAGCCGCAAGCATAAGACATGTATCTCCTTCGTCGTCTGTGACACACACATCCGCACCTGCTTTGACCAACACCTCCACAACACGAAGGGTCCCACACTGGCTCGCCACCAGGAGCGGGGTACGGTCGTATTTGCCTCTTGTCTCGATATCTGCCCCTGCATCAACGAGCACCTCCACCACATCTAGGTGGTTTCGCACAACTGCACGTCTCAACGCAGTACAGCCTTCATCACCTGAGTGATTCACATACATATCCTTCAAACCCACAAGATAGCGCACAGTCTCGGTGTGTCCTTTATGTGCCGCACAGATAAGACATGTGCGTCCTTTGTTGTTAGTGGCGCGCACGTCCGCACCTGCATCGACCAACATCTTCACGACATCGAGTGCTCCTGAACTGCTTACCCTGAGCAGAGGCGAATGTCCATCCTCATCCTTCATCTCCATGTCTGCCCCCGCATCAATGAGCACCTGAACGACTTCAGGATAATTTTTTTGACCTGCCCAGTGCAACGCAGTGTAGCTTTAGCATCTGAGTGATTCACGCCCACCTCCTTCAAGCCAACAAGGTAACGCACAGTCTCGTTGTGTCCAAAACAAGACGCAAGGACAATACACGTGAGTCCTTGCTTGTCTGTGAAACGCACTACCGCACCTGCTTCAACCAACATCTTCACAACTGCGGACTTGCCTGAAATGCTTGCCCTGAGCAGAGGCGAACGTCCATCCTCATCCTTTGTCTCAATGTCTGCCCCTGCATCAATGAGCACCTGACACACTGCAGGGTCCGCCCACATGGCTGGACAGGGACGAGGTTTCTTTCCTTTCGTGTTGCTCCCGTGTGGGACAAACGCAACGTTGCTGCAGACTGACTTCCAATGCTGCAAGAGGACCTCCGTGCACGCAGTGTGGTCTGCGTGGATGCACTCACTCAGCAGCATCCCGAAGCCCATCTGCGTTGTCTCAACATACGGAAGAAGCAGTGCGAGGCATTCATCGTGGTTCCCTCTGCATGCCTCGTGCACAGCATCGAAGGCAACAACAACCGTTTTGCTGTCTGTGTCTGTGCTGAGCTTCTCAAGTCCCACCCGCACGGCAGTCGTGTCGCCGTTCCTGGCAGCCTCCACCAAGACCGAGTCTGCAGAAGGCTCTCTTCTCTTTGGTGCCTTCTCGTCAGGTGTGCTGTCTGCGTGTTGCTCCTTCGACATGGTTTCCTCTTCGTGCATCTCATCCCCCACGTGTACGTAGACGTGATGTTATTGCTATGTGTGTCGCCTTGCGCCTTGAGGAAAGCTCTCCGAGCTCTTGCTCCTTCTCCTTCTCCTTTTCCTTTTCCTTCTTCTGAGGCAACAAAAATATATAAACGTAACTGAACTCAACCTTGAAACCTGTGAGGAGTGATGTGGTGCTAGTGTGGGGGACTGTGTTGTCTACACTCTTTATGACACAAACAAGAAACTATGTGAGGTGCCCCTTCATTTTATTTTTGGATTTTTCGGATTGATAACGAGGTGTAAACAGGGGGAAAGGGGGAAAAAGGGGGGAAGAGAAGGAACAGTGGGTTGACCTCAACAAAACGAAAGCAAACCAACAACCACAAAGACAGAAAAATGTTGAAAAGAACGTCGTCATCAATGTTGCCTGGCACCTCAACAAAGGATCCGGATGCAGAACCACGCGACAGGGGGGTTCGGTGCGTGGGATCGATGCAGGGTGCAGGGTGCAGGGTGGGGCAGTGGGAAAAGCGGGAAGAGGGAAGAGGGAAAGGGGTGGACGACCAGGGGGGGTGCTAGGGTCCTTTTGACAAGGGTCCAAACCACCTCCCAGTGAATGTGAAACAGGTGCAAATGCACCACGAAAGCAAACAGCAGGGTCGGGTGTCGCGCAGGAACACAGAAAAGAGAAATTGAAGAAATAACCAGACACAATCTCATCCACCAAACTCATCACTGCAACATTGTATCAGGAAAGACCATGTACTGGCGTTCGCCTGCATGTGTGCGACACGTGCAGGGTAGGCAGACAGGATTCCGAAATAGGGGGAAACGCATGTTGGCAGAGATCCGAATGTTGGCGTTGCCTTGGTTGGCATCAAAGTTCTGTGTGAACAACAAGAATTAACAAAGGGGTGTTGCAAGAGAAGCAAGGACACAACGAGCGCTCGTCCTACATCAGATCAGACCACAGCACAGCACACCGTCCCCTGTTCGTAGCACACTCGCGAAGTCAAAAGCATGACTCTATTGGAAAGATGAGTGACAAACAGGTCTGGCACGCTGCCTGCTGTCGTCTGTGCAGGCACAAGGGCTAGCACATCACGGGGCTTAGCTGCAGAAAATAGAAAATAGAAAATAGAAAATAGAAAATAGAAAACAGAAACAACAACAACAAAAGAGCAAAATAAATTGGAACAACAACAAAAGGTAAAGGACAGCAGCACTGCTCCTGTGCGCACAGCAGAAGAACCGAACATGTGTTGTTCAAGGACTTGGTGTGTGCACACACTCGCAGACAGTCACACTGACGAGCCAGTCAAAACAAAACCCAGGATAAAATAAAACGCCGCCCTACGAACAAGGGTGGTGTGGGTGGTATGGGTCATGTGAAGAACGAATGTACCCAAAGGGGGCGGTTCGGGAAGAAGACGCAAAGTCAAAAATAGAAACTAACTTTCGGTTCTGAATAAAAAGAAAACAATGAAAAACAACTTTTTCGTTTATCGCTCCGCAAGCTTGTTGTGTTTTTTCGCTGAAGTGTGTGTTGTATGAGAGAGAAAAAATAATGAGTGAGAAAACACAAGCTGGCGGGCACGCACCTTCCGTCGTTTCTATTTCCTATTGTCAAGTACCTTGATCATAGGTTTCGAACGCGCGTTCGAAAATCGAAAACGCGCAAATCCAAAATCGGAAAACGCGCACATGAAAAAAAAAAAAAAACGCGCAAAAAAAAAAAAAAAACGCGCGTTCGAAAAGCCGGACGCGCGTAAAAAAAAAAGGGCGTTTTTTTTTTTTTTTTTCAAACGCGCGTTCGAAAAAGTGGTTTTTTCGAACGCGCGTTTGAAAAACTGGACGCGCGTTTGAAAAAACCACTTTTTCGACGCGCGTTCGAAAAACCTCCCCACGTAAACATGAGGCTTCCACTTTTTCGAACGCGCGTTTTTTTTTTTCGTTTTTCAAACGCGCGTTTTTGTTCTCGTTTTTTCCGAACGCGCGTTTTTTTCCCGTTTTTCAAACGCGCGTTTTTTTTCGTTTTTTCTGAACGCGCGTTTTTTTTTCGTTTTTTCCGAACGCGCGTTTTTTTTCTCGTTTTTTCCGAACGCGCGTTTTTTTTTTCGTTTTTCAAACGCGCACTCGAAAACGCCCAAAAAACGCGAACGCGCGTTCGAAACCTATGCTTGACAGGGCTTCCCACAGGGGGGACCAGGGGGGACCACTGGTCCCCCTGGGGAAAAAAGAAAAAAATAAGGGGGGACCAGGGGGGACCAGCCTGCCGTTGAGTGTTCCGAGGCTGCCTATTAGGAATTTTCCACATTTTTTTTAAACTTTTCCTACCCTCCCGTCGCCGCGCATCCAAATACAGGCAACTAACAGGGGGAAAAGATGGCACCAAAAAAGTCCTCCGGACCAAGACAGATTTCCATAATGGAATTTGCAAAGCGACCGGCGGAGTCCCAAGTTATCTGCTCAGGCCTTATTTCGCCACGCTGCATGCTTCCTTTTCCTTCGGCGTTTGACCAATTGAGTCGCGTTCTGGCTGTGACGGGGTCACTTTGTTCATGAGGCATACTCGTGGTTCTTTGCAACCGCTATTTTCTGCCTCTTCGGGGCCAAGGAAAAAAGTAGCGTACCGTGCGCCTGCGGCGCAAGATTGCAAGCCACCCATGACATAGTTTGGCTGTAAAATAGTGCAATTTTAAGCACAATATTTTGAAATGCTGCGTACCGTGGCTTCGCCAACAACTTTCGTCCCCTACTAGGAAATGTCTGCAAAGGTGGGGAACGTGAGATGATATGCAATATGCGAGTGAATGCAGCAGTTTTAACGGTTTACCGGGACATTTTCGCCGGAGGCGAAAAAAAAGATTTTTGACCGCTTAAAGTGCGTAGAGGCGCGTAACGTAATGTAGCGTCAGCGTTAGTACTACACACCACACACAACAAGGCGCGAAAAAAAAATTTTTTTCACCTTTTTTTGGCTGGTCCCCCTGGGAAGCCAAAACCCCAGATCCTGCGGGAAGCCCTGCTTGATTTACAAAAAAAAAAAAAAAAAAAAAATGTATTCAGGTTCTGAGGAGCATCCCTCATGTTCAACAAAAGTAGAAAAATAAGCTAAGGAATACCATCCAAAAGCCAGACTTGTTCATCATCCACACATTGAAATCGAAAGACGAAAGACTCAAACTCACACAACAAACAAAACACCTTGTGTGCATGAAAGCACAAACAGGCGTTGTGGGTACTACGTTCTTCCAAAAAAAAGGTCAAAACGAACAAAAAGGCTCTCTACATAAAGAGTGAGAGGAAGGAGGCTGGTGTGCAGTAGAAGAAAGAAAAAAGAAAAAAAAGGTAAAGACAGAGAACATCCTTTTCCACAGCCAATCTCGATTGTCTGCCTGTCTTAGTTCTCCAGTGCACCACAGACTGTTCCCGTTGTACAGAAATCATAAAGCAAACAACACACAGGGGTGGCGTCAAACCAAAAAATAAAATTGAGAATAAACGAAAACAACAAAAGACAAAAAAAAAATATTTAAAGCTGACCGTTGTAAGCGATGGCTGCAGGTGTGCGGCACATAACTTACAACAACAAGGGAGGGGGTGGGTGGGGTGCGAGAAATGAAATGGGTTTGCTGCGTTCAAGTTGAAGAGGTCAAAACAAAATGGAAGTTGGGGCTGGGGTGTCAATATAATAATTGAGAGGGTTGGAAAAAAGAAATGGGGAAAATAAAAACACTCATCCACATCAACACTGGTACTTCGGGGAACCTCCAGGGGTGATCAGGTCCCAGGACCCCACTTTTGGAACACTCAGAAGCCCTGCCATGTCGTCGTTCCCGTATGCGTAGCCGGCCCCACCAGGCATCGCAGTGGTCAGGAACACGCTCGAGGCCAAGACTGTATCCGTCCCGAAGTACGCCGTCAGCACAGACCCGTCCGCAGCATGCTGCATGTTCAGCGCCACGTCCGCCACACCAAGTGCCTCATACGTCCCCTCGTCAGCACCCTGGTAGTCCTGCCACAGCGCCAGCAGGCGGTCCATGTTCGCCAGGTGCATGAAGAAGAGCGGGTCCTCGGGCTGCGTGTTCGTGCCGTTCATCGTGCCCCCAACAATCTCCTGCACACGCAGGTCAAGCTTGGCCAGCCAGACTGTGAAGCTCACCACGTCAGTGTAGCCCAGGCGGTTTGTCAGCGTTGTGCGGGAATGGATGAACTTCGTGGTCGCAAACTCGCGTGTCACGCACACCCCGCTCCCGTCAGACAGCGCCCACCCAGCAGCCACACCCTCCGTCACGCAGTGCGTGTCTGCGGCAACCCCACTGCACGTCCCAAACGCGTCTGCCGTCAGCGCCTCGTTCTGCGCACACTCCAGCCGCGAGTCCTTGTGGTAGTCCCAGTACGGCACCGTCACACAGGCGAAGTCACCCCCGAGCGACCGCAGCGCAGACTCCCACCCGTGCAGGTACCAGCGGTTCCAGGCAAACATCGTGAACCCACCCGACCCGCGGTTCTCCGGGAACGTGTACATGTCCATGAAGGCCTTGTACTCGTCGGCACGCACCGTCCGGAACTCCGCAACCGCACGTGTGTAGAGGTCGCGCGCACCGCACGACGTGTGCGAGTACGCCTGCCGTGTGCTTGTGGTGCTGCTGCACGAGGCGACACACACAGGCGACACGTCGCCCACAGACACCCCCTTCCAGTCTGCACCAGAGAAGGTGTGCGTCCCGAGCCTCGCAGCGAGCCCGTCGTTTCCGTACGAGTAGTCCACCCCGCCAACCATGCTGTGCACATACAGCACGTCCGACACGGACACAGCCTCCCGCCCGAAGTACGCCGTCAACACAGACCCGTCCGCAGCATGCTGCATGTTCAGCGCCACGTCCACCTCCCCGAAGATCGCAATGCGCTCCGCCGGCGTCGACGAGGTGGCGTGTCCCTGGTAGTCCTGCCACAGCGCCAGCAGGCGGTCCATGTTCGCCAGGTGGATGAAGAAGAGCGGGTCCTCGGGCTGCGTGTTCGTGCCGTTCATCGTGCCCCCAACAATCTCCTGCACACGCACATCGACCTTGGCCAGCCAGTCCGTGAAGGTTGCCCCCGTTGCATACTTCACCATGGAAACCACCCTCGACGGCGTCTGCACGCTCGCACCCGACCCAAACTCGCGTGTCACGCACACCCCGCTCCCGTCAGACAGCGTCCACCCAGCAGCCACACCCTCCGTCACGCAGTGCGTGTCTGCGGCAACCCCACTGCACTTCCCAAACGCGCCCGCCGTCAGCGCCTCGTTCTGCGCACACTCGACACCCGTGTCCTTGTGGTAGTCCCAGTACGGCACCGTCACACAGGCGAACTCACCCCCAAGCGACCGCAGCGCAGACTCCCACCCGTGCAGGTACCAGCGGTTCCAGGAAAACATCGCAAGCCCAGACCCGGCGCGGTTCTCCGGGAACGTGTACATGTCCATGAAGGCCTTGTACTCGTCGGCACGCACCGTCCGGAACTCCGCCACTGCGCGTGTGTAGAGGTCGCCCTCGGTGCACGCCAGCTGCGACCACGCCTTCCGCTTCCGCTCGCAGCCAGGCGTGCACACTGCAGACGTGTTCCCGATGCGCACAGAAGACCACAGCCCGGTCACCGGGTAGCCCAGCTGCGCCGCGTTCGCATCTGCCCCGTACACGTACGCGCCCCCCCAGCCAGATATGCCCTGCTGTGCAGGGGTGAACACATCCGAGATCTTGTCGGACACACCGAAGTACGCCACCAGCACAGACCCGTCCGCAGCGTACTGCATATTCAGCGTCTCGTCCGTTACCCCAAGGCCCGCCAGCACCCCAGCCGCAGACACCTGCACCTCGTCGTGTCCCTGGTAGTCCTGCCACAGCACCAGCAGGCGGTCCATGTTCGCCAGGTGGATGAAGAAGAGCGGGTCCTCGGGCTGCGTGTGGCCCACAGTGTCGTTCATGGTCCCACCAACAAAGGCAAGCGTGCGGGTGTGCATGTTCGCCATCCAGGACACGAAGGTCGCGAGGTCCGACGAGATCTTGTCCACAACCTTGGTCGAGGGGTGCACGTACGTCGTTGTTGCAAAGTCGCGTGTGATGCACGCACCGCTCGCGTCTGCCGAGTGCGTCCATCCCGCCGCCATCCCGCTGCTCACACACGTCCCAACGGACCCTGTGCACGATCCAAACGCGTCCGCCGTCAGCGCCTCGTTCCGCGCACACTCCAGCCGCGAGTCCTTGTGGTAGTCCCAGTACGGCACCGTCACACAGGCGAAGGCACCCCCAAGCGACCGCAGCGCAGACTCCCACCCGTGCAGGTAGCGGCGGTACCAGGAAAACTGCAGCATCACAAACTGCAGCAGGTCCGCCTCCGTTGCCGCACCCGCCGCACCTGCTGCCCCACCGCGGTTCTCCGGGAACTTGTGCATGTCCATGAAGGCGTTGTACTCACTCGTCCGTGTCGCACGGAAGGTTGCCACAGCCTGCATGTACAGGTCGCGCTTGTCGCACGTCAGCTGCGACAGCGCCGTCCGCACGCGGCTTGAGGTGCCCGTACACACAGGCTCTGCGGGCACGGGTGCAGACGGGAGTGTCGTCGCACCTGCCGCACCGCGACGCCACTTATACGCCAGCGACGCGTGCACACCGCCGGCCGTATCCACGCCCTCGCACACCCCGTGTGCCCACTCCCCGTCTGCAGGTGCGTCCGCCACCGCCACACGGCACGTCGTCTGGAAAAAGATTGTGTCGCAGTCGTCGCCCGTCCCCAGCGCCAGCCTCACACCGACTGTCGTCGCAGACCCCTGCCCAGACACATCCGTCGACGCAACCACAGACACCGGCGACACCTCCGCTGCCAGGTCCACCGTCGTCCACTTGTGCTCCCCAAGTCTGTAGCCGTATTCACCAGACGCGTTGGGCAGGCACACCTCCGCATCTGCGACCCCGTCCAGGAAGACCTTTGTCTGTGCCTGCACAAGGTCCGCCCCATATGCAGTGTAGCCAGTCACCACCACCTCCACCGGGTACGCTACTACGGTCGGTGTCGGCGCAGGCGCAGGCCCGGTCGGGCCGCGGGGGCACGTCACTGCCGTTGTGTCCCCGGGGACGATCACCGAGGACCAGTACCCTTGCATGGGGAAGGAGTCAAGGCGCGCCCCAATCGCATCGGCCCCGTACGCATACGCACCCGCAGCCATCTTGTACGGTGCAAACACATGCGCGACCGTCACCGCGTCTGTCCCGAAGTACGCCGTCAGCACAGACCCGTCCGCAGCATGCTGCATGTTCAGCACCTCGGCCGCCACTGCACCCGAGACAGTATGCTCCGGCTCCCACTCGTCCAGGCCGCGGTAGTCCTGCCACAGCGCCAGCAGGCGGTCCATGTTCGCCAGGTGGATGAAGAAGAGCGGGTCCTCGGGCTGCGTGTTCCCAAAGAAGTCGTTCATCGTGCCCCCAACAAGGCCGCGCACACGCACATCGACCTTCCCCAGCCACTCCGTGAAGCTTGCCTCCGTTCCATACCGCAGCATCCCCTCCACCCTGTCTTCTGTCTGCACGTACGAGTACGACGCAAACTCGCGGCGCACACACCCACCACCAGCCCCGCCCGACAGCGTCCACCCAGCAGCCATCCCGTCCGTCACGCAGTGCGTGTCTGCGGCAACCCCGCCACAGGTCCCAAACGCACTGGTGTCCATCCGGAGGGCCTCGTTCTGCGCACACTCGACACCTGTGTCCTTGTGGTAGTCCCAGTACGGCACCGTCACACAGGCGAAGTCACCCCCAAGCGACCGCAGCGCAGACTCCCACCCGTGCAGGTACCAGCGGTTCCAGGCGAACGTCGTGAACCCACCCGACCCGCGGTTCTCCGGGAACGTGTACATGTCCATGAAGGCCTTGTACTCGTCGGCACGCACCGTCCGGAACTCCGCCACTGCGCGTGTGTAGAGTGTACGCTCGTCGCACGACAGCTGCGACCACGCCGTCCGTGTCCGCATCGCAGGGCACAGCGCAGGGGCCGGCGGCAGCGTGTCCCCGCTTCCCCAACGCCAGCGGATCGAGAGAGGGATGCTGGTGGAGTAGTAGACGTAGTGGCACGTCGCACGCACCCAGTCCCCGTTGTCCGTCGCGTCCTTCACACTGAACTCGCACGTCTTCAACGACCACTTCCGGTAGACGTAATTGCACCTCGACAGTAAAGTGGTCAGGCGCACACGGAACACATCCGAGTAGACGTAGTCCGACACAACCACCTCCATCGCCCCGGACATGTATTTGTTGTAGCCGAGGCGGGTC
This sequence comes from Rhynchopus sp. YZ270_cl-10, assembly GCA_964035575.1. Classification (NCBI taxonomy): domain Eukaryota; phylum Euglenozoa; class Diplonemea; order Diplonemida; family Diplonemidae; genus Rhynchopus; species Rhynchopus sp. YZ270_cl-10. The sequence goes on along the minus strand of OZ037844.1, from coordinate 1,308,317 downwards.
GTCGCTTCGTGGCATCCGTCGTACGCATCGACACCGTCAAACTCCACCTGCACCTGGAGCCCGTATGATCGGGTCGACGTGAACGACTCCACAACCACCTCCAGCTTCTGGCGGATCGGTGCCGGTGTTGGCGGTGGCAATGTCGGCGGCGCAGGCGTCGGCGGTGCGGGTGTTGGCGGCGCCGCAGTGTCGGGCACGAAGGTCGTCCCCTTCCCGACGGTCGACCACGTCCACAGGTATCCCGCGTGCTCGCAGCTGCCAGGGATCGGCTTTCCCTCGTCCGCACCCGCCATCACATGCGTGCAGGTTTTTGTGCGCTCCCATTGCATAGCGCACTCGTCGGGTGTTTGCCACCATGCCGCGTAGCCACTCCGCACGTACACCTGGAACGACGGGTCCAGCGTGTAGGTCGACAGTGTGATGTCTACGTCCGTCCAGGATTTGAAGCACACCTCCTCCACAGACTCTGTCGACGTGCTGAAACGCGTCGTCCCAATGTCCCGCACGTTCGTCCATGTCGAGGCCACGCGCAGCCTGTACGCCCCGGTGGGCACAGCCGACACCCACGTCCCTGTCCGTGCGATCCCGGGGTAGTCCGCCAGCATCTTCCCTGGCGTCGCCAGGTTTGTCTCGTCCTCCAGAAACAGGTGTTCCAGGTCTGCGTCCACGTCCGCCGCATCCGCAATCGCCTCGAGCAGGTCCGCCACGGTGTCGCTCCACACCATTGTCAGCTCCAGGTCCACCCCGTGGGTCGGGACTGCCACCGAAAGCAGCACCGGGCGCTTCAGCGCCACCACCACCTGCACCCGCTCCCTGTTCAGCAGCACCTGCGCGCAGTCGCCGTCGACGCTGGAGCGGATGCGCCACGTGCGCTCAAAGGTGAAGCGGTCCACCTCCTCCACCACGCTGTCAACGTAATCCACCACAACCGGCGCCATCCCACACGGCACCTCCACACGTGCAGGCCCCAGCGGCAGCACCTCCGCACTGCACAGCGCAGCCGCAGAGGCAAAGTCGTCGTCTGCGACCATCTGCACCTCGTCGTCCTCGGGGAAGTATTCCCACAGGTCCGTCACCGCCGTCACCGTCGTCGTCACCACAAAGTCGCGGAAGGCCACCGCAGCCTCCTTCCCGCAGCTGTCCGAGTCGTGCCCCAGGTACTCAACCCTCCACACAACCTGCCCGCACGTGTCGTACGTGCGCTCCGCAGACACCACCGTCACCGAGCTCCCCTCCGCACAGTCCGAGTCTGTCGACAGGACAGGGGCGTATGCATCACCCGCCAGCATCCACACACCCCCAAAGTCCGCACACGCCACCGACGACAGCATCCCCGCACCCGCGGTATCGAAGCTTGGGCTGTTGTGGTACAGCGCCTCGTTCTCCGGCACAATCTTGTACTGTCCCACCTTGGCCAGGAAGCGGCAGTCCATCCCTTCCCGCACGCACTTGTCCTCCCACTCGTCGTACCGGTCTGAGTGTCTGTCCGAGAGCATCGGCTGCGTCGCGTCGTAGTGAATGTAGAGCCAGTCGTAGATGTACGAGGCGAGCTCCCCCTCGGGGAACTCCGTGCGCAGCGTAATCCCATTGTGCGTGAGCCGCATCACACGCTGGCTGCTCGACACCGTGTCGTCCGCCATCTTTCCGGCCCCGTCCAGAGAGAGCGCCCCCAGGGCCTTCGACGTCCAGAGCGTCCTCTCCGCCGTGCACACCGTCACCAGCGGGATTGTCGCAATGAGATCCGCACGACCCTCCTCCGTGTGCCGCTCGGGATCCCGCACCACCCAAGGGGCACGCGCCACATTCAGGTAGCACTCAAGGTCCCTGTGCTTGTAGTAGCGCTGCGTCGCAGACACCTTCACCTCCACCCAGTACTGGCGCTCCGGCCGGGTCACAATCGGCACGGGCACCCCAGAGTCGCGTGGCAGCTCCGCGCCCTCCCGTGCGCCGAGGAAGCGCCCGTTCAGGTCCGCCGCAAGTGCAACGAACTCCGGCGGCGGCGTCGTCACAGTGATGTGCTGCACACGCGTCTCCCCCATAATGTCGTAGTCGCACGACCCCTCCGCCAGGAAGAGCTGGGTCGTCCACGTGCGCTTCAGCAGCCACGACGACGCCGACAGCACCACCACCTCGTCCAGGCTGTCCTCGTACGTCACCAACACCTCCGGCCCGTACTGCGACCCCGCCTTCGGCACCCCGTACGGGCCCATGTCTGTGTGCGGGAGCGCTGTGGTGAAGTCTTCTGGGAAGGGGTGTGCGAACACCGGCGGCTCTGCCGGGAAGGTCACCCTGTCTGTCACCCGTGTCTCCTGCCCGCAGCCGTCGACCCCGAGCCACACAGAGTACAGGTACGACACCCCGCACCGCCCCTCCTGCACCTTTGACGACAGCAGCGTGCTGTACGCACCCGTCTTGCAGCGCTCGTCCAGACGCAGCCAGGCGGGCTTCTGCACCGACCCCGAGAACCCCTGCAGAGACGTCGTGACCGTGTTCAGGCGGCTCCTGTCCAGCAGCGGCAGCACGGGCACGTAGGCCTTGTACGTCGTGTCCGCCTCGTCTGCGTAGTCCTCCGAGAACGTTGGGTTCACGCCGTTCTGCACGTCGTGCGCAAGCGACGTCGACAGACTCGCCGCCGCCTGGTCCTCCAGGTCTGCCGCCCCCGCCCCGAAGTCCACCCCGAAGCTCGACGACACCATCGTCGGGTCCGCCACGCCGCCCTGGTTCAGCACCGGCGTCGACACGTCGACCGTCGACCCTGCGGCACCCGTGTGCCCAGATGCAACCGTGAACACAGGGTCCACGGCCACCTCGGGGTCCGCCGGCGCAAAGCCCGTGTCAAGCACAGCCACAAACCCGCCGTTCGTGTTCTTGTTGTCCTGCGTCGCAGCCTCCTTCGCAGCACCCGACGCCGCCAGGTTCTCAACCTTCTTTGCGTCCGCCGCAAGCCCGTCCATGCACTCCGTGTCGTTGTACTTCGACCCGCTCTTTGGCCAGCACACAATGGACACACAGTTCGTCCACTTCCTCTGCAGCACGTTGCAGCCAAACACATTCTCCTCCACAATCGCCACATGCTCGTCCTTCTTCTGCACAAACACGCTTGCAAGCCCCTTCACCAGGTCCTCCCCGAAGGAAACCAGCTCCCCAAGCAGCGGCATGTCCCTCAGCACACCGACCACAGATGACAGCACATCCCCAATCCCGTTCAGCACACCCATGATCGCGTCCGCCACCTTCTTCAGCGACCCCAAGAAAAAGTCCTTGATCGCCCCAGTGATCTTGCTGATCTTCTCCCCGACGTAGTCCCACGCCTGCGTCAGCACCGCCCCCACCTTCTTGATCCCGCCCCACACTGCCTTCCCGATCTTCGCCAGCGTCTCCCCGAGCGAGAAGGTCACCGTCAGCGTGAACGTCGGCGTCGCCAGGGAGAGCAGCGCCCGCCCGTCCACCGACACCGTCGCACCCAGCAACTTCCCGGAGATCCCGAACGCCAGCCAGTTCCCATCAATCTCGAGGTACGCGTCCACCTCCAGCGTCAAGAACACCGTGATGCTTGCGTCCACACGTGCCAGCGATTTCTCTGCCGAGTACACAAACGACATCGAGTTCAGCGACACAAGCGCGTCCCCGGCACCGATCGACCCCCCCTCACCCCCGCTCGCCATCGCGAAGTTGAAGTTCGTCATGTTCCAGTCCCACTGCACCTTCACCGACACCGACAGCAGCCCAAACAGGGACAGCTCCGCGTCAAACGCGAACTCGTCGTCGTTCACCGCCACAACCAGCGACCCGTACGTCTTCAGCATCGGGATCTCGAGGTAGCCGCTGATGTTCACCAGCGCACTCGTCTTGCTCACGTCCACAAGGAACTTCGGGCCCCCGACAACCCTCCCGTCTACCCGCGCCCGCCCCAAGGTGATGAGCTCCTTCCCCGCAACCGCCATCGTGAGCGGCCCGTAGGACCCGTCCGACTCGACCTTCCCCATCTCCGCGTCGATGTACAGCTGCGTCGCTGAGAAGGCTGCGTCAATCGAAAACTCAAAGTCCAGGATGCGCAGGCGCCCCGACAGTGTCACACCGCGCGGAATCACAATGTCGTTCCCGTCTGCGAACTCGAGTGTCTGTGTCTTTGTCCCGGGGTTCAGCGAGAAGAAGGCAAAGCAGTCCTTGTCCAGCGCCGTTGTGTTTGCCGCCTCCCCAAGCACGTCGCAGTCCTTGGACTTCAGCGGGTATATCCCACTCTGCCCAATTTTGCTCGGCATCCCCTTGAACACCGCCAGCTCCGGCAGCACATCCTCTGTCGAGAGGATGTGCACCACCTTCTCCAGCGTCAGCTCCGACACCATCACCACAAACCAGTTCTCCTGCGGGTCCACCGCACTCCACGACAGGTACGCCTTCGCCTCCACGTAGTTCGCGTCTGCACGCGGCGTCTCAAGACAGCTCTCGGGCAGACCCAGGCACACGCTTGCACCAACCGTCATGCTAGTTGGAAACGCCAGTGTCGGGCTGATGCTCGCACCCACCCCGAGGCGTGCGTTCGAGATGTGCAGAAACGGCAGCCCCAGCGCCCGGTCCCACGTCCCCTCCATCTCCAGCAGCCCCTGCGCCTCAACCGTGCCCATAACCGTCTTCGCCTGCACCGTCCCGGTGAAGTAGATGAAGCGGCTGTCCACCGTCACAGGGTCGCAGTCCTCCACACACACCTTCAACGGCAGCGACACGCCCACCGTCGACACCGGCCCAAGCAGCGTTGTCCCCGCCTCGTAGAAGACATTCAGCCCCAGTGTCCCCTCCTCGTTCACCACAGCCACGTCCTTCAGGTCCGTGTCCGGTGCCACCAGCGACACCTCAAACCGCACCGACGCCGACCCGTCAAACCCAACATCCACAGTCACCACCACCTGGATGTCCTCCAGCACACCCGCAAGGGCACCAATCACCGTCCCAAGCAGCCCCTCCCCAACGTCGGCCACCAGCACCCTCCCGGCCCCGGTCAGCGAGAACCCATCCCCCCCGACAAGGAGCTCCACATCCACGTCCTGCAGCCCGAACCCGGCCACAGCTGCCACAAGCAGCTCCACCGTGTCGTCCCCAAAGCCCGGCACCCCGTTTGTTGCCACAAAGATCACGTTGCTCAGCAGCAGCTCGTCGACGTACACGTGGGCCTCAAGTGCATCGCACGTCTCCGTCAGCTGCGCCAGCGCCGTCCCCTGCACGGTCTTCTTTGTGTCCGGTGTCTCGTCGTCGCATGTCGCCCCCAGGCAGAACGGCGCCACCACCTTCCCCTCCTCAAGAATCGGGCGCAGGTGTGAAAACAGTGTCATCACCTCCTCCAGGGCAGCTGTCACAATGGAGCTGTCCGACAGGGCTGCTGCCATGCGCCCTGCCCGGTGTGCGCTCTTCTTCTGTGTCGCCGCAGCGTGTGCCGCGTGCGCAGATGCAGATGCAGACACCGCCGTGCACGTGTAGTCCGCAAGGGCAGGCGCAGTCGGGTTTGTGTCCAGGCAGGTGTCGGGCTCACACGGGTTCGACCCCATACACTCGTTGAGCACGCACACCGCAGCACGCTGCTGCTGCCCCTGCCCCACCCCTGTGTCGCAGAGACAGTACCACGTGCCTGCAGCCGCCTCGTCGTCGTCGTAGCACGTCTGCCCCTCCCCACAGAAGGCCACACCGCCGGCAGCACACTCGTTGTGCGCCACCCCCGCAGCCACCTCCGCAGACGGCTCCACACACGACCACGTCCCGCCCGTGCTCCCGTCCGTCTCGTCCGTGTCAAAGCACCGCTTCCCTGCGTCCGCACACGTGTCCACACGCCCCGCAAGGGTGCACTCCGAGCACCTCGCCACAGCCCCCTGCGCAAACCCGGACAGCGGCAACGCACACACGCAGACCCAGTCCCCGGTTGACCCCGGCGTCGGCGTCGGGTCGCGGCACGTCTGCCCAACTGCCGTGCACACAGCCGCCACAGCGGCGACCGCACACTCGTCCTGCGTGCACACAAGCGACACCCCTGTCACATCCACAGTCGCTGCCACAGTCGGCGCGTTGCACTCGCACACCCAGCTGTTCAGGTGCTCCTCGTCCGTGTCGGTGCAGGTCTGGTACGCCCCACACGGCGACAGCATGTCACACTCGTTCACCACACACACAAGCGCCGTCTGCGTCGGCGTCTCAGCCTCCACGCCCCCCTCGGGCTCAGCCGCAACCGCGCCCCCCACGCACTCGCACCGCCAGTCCCCAACTGTGTTGTGGCTTGGGTCCAGACACGTCTGCCCCTCGTCGGCACACACAGCCAGGTTCACGTCCGTCTCGCACTCGTTGATGGCACACTCACTCACAATGGTGGTGCTGTGCAGCCCGTTCCAGCAGTACGTCTTGTCCTTCGGCAGGTCGGTCCAGTCGGGGAGGTCCGAAGCAGGCCCCTGCATGCGCGCCGCCGTCCAGTACGCACACCCCGCCAGACACTCGTTCTTCGCACACACTGCAGCAGCCCCCACCGCAAACCCCTCCTGCGGCGACACACACACACACCGCCAGTCCCCGGGCGCCGTAGAAGGGTCAACGCAGATCTGCCCCACGTCCGCACACACACTATTCCCTTCGCACTCTGTGTCTGCCGTCGCACACGTGCGCACCGCAGCCGCCGTCTGCATTGCCGCTGCGTCGCCCGAGGCCACATCCGCGCCCGCGCACACACACATCCAGTTCCCGTACACATGCGGGTCGTCCTCCGACGCCCGCACAGGGTCGTGGCACGTCTGCCGCGCGTCCGTGCAGATCTTCAGCACCTCCGGAATCGCACACTCGTCCACCACACGGCACTGCCAGTCGTTCCTGTCGTACGGCGCAGGGTCGTAGCACGCAAACCCATGCTCCTCCGAGCACTGGTTCGCGTTCACCCCAATCGCACACTCGTCGTAGCACTTCAGGCTCGACCACGCGCCGTCAAGTGTCGACCCGTGCCCGTTTGAGAACCCAATCTCCACACTCACACTCACCTCGAAGTTCTCCTTCAGCCACGTCCCCCACGTCTTCCCCTTCTTCTCCCCCGTCAACGGGTCCGTCTTCACCGGGTCGCTCTTGAAGGCCTGGCTGATCTTCTTGAGAATGAACATCTGCTCCTTCAGGTTCTCCCCGTAGCCCCCAAAGATGTCGGCGTCCTTCAGGTCCACAATCGACGACGACAGAATGTTCACAGAGAACCCTGTGAAGTAGAGCCACTTGAAGAACTCCTTCGGGAACGCCCCGTCCCGGTCGTGCATCTCAAGCGACAGGCAGTGCAGGTGCGTCGGGATCGTGAACATTGCCGTCAGCTCAAGCCCAAACAGCGAAAACGACAGGGACAGCCCAAGCCCACCCATCCAGGTCCTGTCTGTGAAGGCCACCCCGAGCGAGACCCCCAGGTTGTCGCGCAGGTAGTCCATCGCCTTCTTCGGCCCCGCTGCCAGCCGGATCGCCTCCGCCTCCTCCAGCGCCTTCGTGTAGGCCTTGTTTGCCGTCCCGTACGCCCGGTCCGCCGCGTTCGCCGTCGCAATAGTCGCGTCGTACGGCTTCCTCTCCGACGCAATCCCGGCAGCCTCAGTCTTCGCCTCCAACAGCTCCGTCCGCACAGCCGCCTCCGCCGACACCCGTTCCGCCTCCACCGCACGCTTTGCAGGCAGCGACTCGTCGCGCAGCACATCCCTGTACGCCGTCTTCATCGGCAGCCGCTCCGTCATGCGTGCCACCTCGCGTCCGGCATCAAGGATCTCCCGGTTCAGCACCCCCAGCTCCGCCTGGGCCGCGGTCTTCCGTGTCCCGACCACCTTCGCAACGTTCCCTGCCACCGTCATCTTTTTGAACGCCACAGCCGTCTCTGTCTTGGCCTGTGCAATCGCCGCCACGTCGCCCCCGCCCTCCGCCAGCACCTCGAGCGTCTTTGCCCCCAGGTACGTGCTGTAGTGTGCCTCGTACTCCGCCGTCTTCGTCGAGTACAGCGCTGCCAGGTCTGCCAGCCTCGTCGTCACAGACGGCTTCAGCCCCTCCGCCACACTCTTCCGTGCCGTCTGCGTGTTCAGCGTCGTCGTGCACTCAAGCACCGTCTTCTCTGCAGCCGCCAGGTCCCGCACCGCAGCAGCAGTCCGCCTCTGCGCAGCCCCAGTGTCCACCTCCGCAGCAGCAAGGGCCTTCTTCTTCGCCGCCACCTTCCTGTCCGACACCGTCTCCCGCGCAACAAGCGCGTCCACGGCCGCCTGCTGTCCCGCCATCGCAGCACGCGCATTCAAACGTGTCGTCACCGCATCGGTGCGCACCGTCCTCGCAGCCACCACCGCCGCATCCGCCTCCGCCTGCGTCTTCGGCCTGTCCGCAGTCACACTCACAGACGCCGACACCCCCACGTCAAACCCGGCAGTATACGTCCCGTCCCACACATTCCACGCGTTGCTCAGCCCCAACCCAAGCCCAAGCCCCACCTGCACGTGTCCGTCCTCCTTCAACGGGAAGTCCATCCCAATCCCCGCCGTCACAGCAATCACAGGGTTGTACTCCGGCGTCCCCGGCCCGTCCGCAAACTGCGTGTCAATCGTCAGCTTCGCAACCCAGCACGGCAGGTCCAGCGGGTGGCACGACGTCTTCGACGACGACAGCGCCGACGCACGGCGCTGCAGGCGCTCCTGCAGGTGCGCCGTCGCACCGTCCGCCTTGCACACGTCGCTCCCGACAGTCCCCACAAGGTCCTGGCTGATCGCGTCGAACAGCGACGCAGTGTCCCCAAGCGCCTCCTCGCTCGCCGCCTCCACAATGTCCGTGATCCCCTCAAGCATCGCACCAACCTTGTCCTGCAGCGGGCCCAGCACCGCGTCCGACTTCACGTAGTCCACCAGCTCCGACGCCCCGACCTTGTTCATCAGCGCCTCCCCCTCCTCCATCGCAGCCGACACAACCGTCCCCTGCAGCGCAACCAGCGGCTCCCGGAACGCCCCCGTCAGCGTTGTCAGCGAGAACGGCGTCTGCGTCTCCTTCTCCGGCGCCGCGTACGTCGCGTGGTTCTGTGGCGCTGCTTCAGACCCCAGCGACGCGCACTCCTTCAGCCCACACGGACCCTCCTCCTCCTCCTCCTCCGCCACCTCCTCCCCAAATCCTGGCACAGCCCCCAGCAGCAGCATCCAGCACAACGCTACCAGCAGCAACGCGGGGCTCTTCATATCCCGCCGCATCCCTAGCCTCGACGACGCTGTGTGTCGCCTTGCGCCTTTGAGGAAAACTGTCCGAGCTCTTGCTCTTGCTCTTGCTCTTGCTCCTTCTCCTTCTCCTTCTTCTGAGGCAACAAAAATATATAAAAGTAACTAAACTCAACCTTGAAACCTGTGAGGGGTAGTGTGGTGCTTTGGGGGAGAGGCTGGGGTTGGATAGGGGGGGAGCAAGAAATGTATTGAAACGGGCTCTCTCTTTTTTGGGTTCGGTTGTCATTCGGGCTCAGTGCAAAACCAAGTAGCAATGAATCACTAGGATGAGGGGTGCTACGCCAACCTCTGTGACGCTATTTCGTTACATCCTGGACCATGCTTCTTGCATACGGAAGTGCATCTGGGGCACGTGGTGTATACTTGGCCCAGCACCCACAGACCATGCACAGGCTCTGTACTAAAATACGTAATTCTATTGGGCGTGTGTTGGATACGTGTCTCAGTGTTTCTGAAAAACCAGATGCTTGGAGGCAACTCGTTCTCAAGCTCTCATACACCATGACTGTGGCCCTAGACATGGATCCAACTAAAGGGGGGTCCCAGAGAATATTTACTTCCAGGCCTATTTACTTTCCAGCTATTATTTACGTTTTGAAAAATAAAATAAATGGTTTCCAGCTATTATTTACGTTCCGCCTATTATTTACGTTGCAAAAACGTAAATATTCGCTGGACACCCCCTTTACGCGCTTTAAAAAAAAAAGAAAAAATGGATAAAAACAAGAACGCATTTATGCGAAAGCGTTGTCCACTCCCCCCTGGGTAAGCCTTCACCCATACCGGGTATCACCGGGGTTTCTTTTTACGAGGTAATGCCATAACGTATACCCAAAAACGGAAATGACTCTGTAATTTGCAAAACACGTCAATACACAATACCGGTAACGGGTGCTGTCCATGAAATAAAGACAACAGAGTTGTGGTGAAGCGAACACACTTCTACCAATACTGTTTCAAATGAGAGAAAGAATCTGCACCACATCTGCATGTTGTTTGTGGCTCGCATGCTGCAACGCAGTCAGGCCAGAAACATTTCTGTGGTTCACATCCACCTCCGGTAATCCCACAAGATAGCGCACAGTCTCGGTGTGTCCTTTTTGTGCCGCAAGGATAAGACATGTGTTTCCTTCGTTGTCTGTGGCACGCACTCCCGCACCTGCTTCCACCAACATTTGCACAATGTCGAGTTCCCCGACGTCACAAGCACAACGAAGAGGTGAAATTCTGTCTCGGTTCACCTCGATGTCTGCCCCTGCATCAATGAGCAGCTGCACCACATCTGAGTGCTTCTTTAACACTGCGCAGTGGAGTGAAGTGAAGCCCCTGTTATGTGACTGATTCACATCCACCTCAGGCAAGCACAGAAGAGTACGCACAGTCTCGGAGTGTCCTAAACCAGCCGCAAGGGTAAGACACGTGAGTCCTTTGTTATCTGTGACACACACATCCGCACCTGCTTTGACCAACACCTTCACAACTCGGAGATTCCCACACTGGCTCGCCACCAGGAGTGGGGTACGGTCGTGGTTGTCTCTTGTCTCAATATCTGCCCCTGCATCAATGAGCACCTGCACCACGTCCGGGTGGTTTCGCACAGCTGCATGTCTCAATGCAGGCCAGCCCGTGGTATCAACGTGATTCACGTCCACATCCTTCAAGCCAACAAGATAGCGCACAGTCTCGGTATGTCCTCTATGTGCCGCAAAGATAAGACATGTGCGTCCTGTGCTGTCTGTGACGCAGACGTCCGCACCTGCTTTGACTAACGTCTTCAGCACATCGAGTGCTCCTGAACTGCCAGCATTGTGAAGAGGCGAACGTCCCTTCTGGTCCTTTGTCTCAATATCGGCCCCTGCATCAATGAGCACCTGCACCACGTCTGCGTGGTTTCCCACAACTGCACGTCTCAACGCACTGCAGACTTCATCACCTGACTGATTGACGTCCACATCCTTCAAACCCACAAGATAGCGCACAGTCTCGGTGTGTCCTTTATGTGCCGCAAAGATAAGACACGTGCGTCCTTTGTTGTCTGTGACACACACGTCCGCACCTGCTTCGACCAACATCTTCACAACATTGAGTGCTCCTGACTTGCTTACCCTGAGCAGAGGCGAATATCCCTCCTCATCCTTCACCTCGATGTCTGCACCTGCATCAATAAGCACCTGAACTACTTCAGGATGGTTTTTTTGACCTGCCCAGTGCAACGCAGTGAAGCCTTCATCACCTAGGTAGTTCACGTCCACCTCCTTCAAACCCGCAAGATAACGCACAGTCTCGGTGCGTCCAAAACAAGACGCAAGAGCAAGACACGTGAGTCCTTGGTTGTCTGTGACACGCACTCCCGCACCTGCTTCAACCAACATCTTCACAACTGCGGGCTTGCCTGAAATGCTCGCCCTGAGCAGAGGTGAACGTCCATCCTCATCCTTCACCTCGATGTCTGCCCCTGCATCAATGAGCACCTGACACACTGCAGGGTCCGCCCACATGGCTGGACAGGGACGAAGTTTATTTCCTTTCGTGTTGCACCCGTGTGGGACAAACGCAACGTTGCTGCAGACTGACTTCCAATGCTGCAAGAGGACCTCCGTGCACGCAGTGTGGTCTGCGTGGATGCACTTACTCAGCAGCATCCCGAAGCCCATCTGCGTTGTCTCAACATACGGAAGAAGCAGTGCGAGGCATTCATCGTGGTTCCCTCTGCATGCCTCGTGCACAGCATCGAAGGCAACCGTTTTGCTGTCTGTGTCTGTGTCTGGGTTGAGCTTCTCAAGTCCCACCCGCACGGCAGTCGTGTCGCCGTTCCTGGCAGCCTCCACCAAGACCGAGTCTGCAGAAAGCTTTCTTCTCTTTGATGCCTTCTCGTCAGGTGTGCTGTCTGCGTGTTGCTCCTTCGACATGGTTTGTGAAGATGTTGATATTCAATGTTGTGTCTTTTATGCTATTTCTTTTTCTGGAGGTTGTGAGGTGAGTGGTGGGTGTCCCTGAACTGCCTTCCCACCCCTGACAAGCACAGCCACAGTCGAAACGGGTGGTGTGGAAGTCTCCCTCCTGAGGGTGGTGGTGGGAATCTGCTGACCTGAGTCGAATCTCCCTGGTGTGTTGGGATGCTCGCGGCTGTATCGTCACACATAAGGAATGTCGAACGGAGTGCACGTCATCACAGCATATCGAGAAGGAGAGAGTTGCAATACTCAAACGCAGCTCGGTCGTGCTCATGCTAAGGGTGGGACGTTCGTGTTCCGTACCGTGAGAGAACGGAGTTACCATGGGAGCATAGCAGGGGACCCTAAGGGCAATCATTTGCGCAGTTCGTATGTATGTGAAAAAGAAACCCAGCCAAGAACTACACCCCTGTTCATCTTTTGTGGTACGCTAACTATGTCGTACGCACTGAAAGGTCAAGGGTTGTAATAGGTTACGTTTGTTTTTTTTTGTTTCCTTTCGCCCACGTGTACGTAGACGTGATGCTATTCGAGGCATCCTGGAGCGTGCTTCTTGCAAACAGAAGTGCATCCGGTGTGCCGTAGAACACATCACGTTGTCTGACTGTTGAGACACAGTACTGAATATCCCTCGTACACAGAACAAAGTTAGCTAACAGACTGGGATAAGGGATCGAGTAGTCCAGTGACGTGCGTAACATTGAAACCGCACTCCACTACTTTTCCTTTTTGTGAATTGAAAGAGAAAAAAAGATGAAGAAGAAAAAAACGGGGTGTGCTGTGCATATGGGGAACAAGGGTAGCTGTAAATATTCGGGGTAAAATCCCCGATCCCCAGATCACGTTTAGGGGTTTTTAAAGAGGGGTGCAAGGGCTGTAACACGGGTCTGATAAACCCATATTTTTACAAATAAAACTTAGAACACACTCCCCAAACAGCCCAGATCAAATGGACATCAAAAAGGGAAAATATCTTTGCCTGAAGCACAGAAGAGAATCTGCACCACATCTGCATGTTGTTTGTGGCTCGCATGCTGCAACGCAGTCAGGCCAGAAACATTTCTGTGGTTCACATCCACCTCCGGTAATCCCACAAGATAGCGCACAGTCTCGGTGTGTCCAAAATGGGCCGCAATGATAAGACACGTGTTTCCTTTGTTGTCTACCTCACACACGTCCACACCTGCTTCGACCAACATCTGTACAATGTCGAGTTCCCCAACGTCACAAGCACAGCGAAGAGGTGTAAGTCTGTTTCGGTTCACCTCAATGTCTGCCCCTGCATCAATGAGCAGCTGCACCACAGCAGAGTGCTTCTTTAACACTGCGAGGTGCAGTGAAGTCAAGCCGTTGTACTTTGCATGATTCACATCCACCTCAGGCAAGCACAGAAGAGTACGCACAGTCTCGGTGTGTCCACTGGCAGCCGCAAGGGTAAGACATGTGTCTCCTTCGTTGTCGGTGACACACACGTCTGCACCTGCTTTGACCAACATCTTCACAACTCGGAGATTCCCACACTGGCTCGCCACCAGGAGCGGGGTACGGTCGTGGTTGTCTCTTGTCTCAATATCTGCCCCTGCATCAATGAGCACCTCTAACACATCTGCGTGGTTTCCCGCAGCTGCATGTCTCAATGCAGTGCAGCCTGTGCTATCAACGTGATTCACGTCCACCTCCTTCAAACCCGCAAGATGGCGCACAGTCTCGGTGCGTCCACTGGCAGCCGCAAGGGTAAGACACATGCGTCCCTGGTTGTCAGTGACACACACACCCGCACCTGCTTTGACCAACATCTTCACAACTCGGAGATTCCCACACTGGCTCGCCACCACGAGCGGCGTACGGTCGTGGTTGCCTCTTGTCTCAATATCAGCCCCTGCATCAATGAGCACCTGCACCACGTCCGGGTGGTTTCGCACAACTGCATGGCTCAATGCAGTACAGCCTATGCTATCAACGTGCTTCATGTCCACCCCCTTCAAGCCCACAAGGTAACGCACAGTCTCGGTGTGTCCCAAATATGACGCAAGTATCAGACATGTGTCACCTTTGTTGTCTGTGACACACACGTCCGCACCTGCTTCGACCAACACCTTCACAACATAGAGTGCTCCTGACAGGCCAGCATTGTGAAGAGGTGAACGTCCCTTCTCTTCCTTTGCCTCAATATCTGCCCCTGCATCAATGAGCACCTGACACACTACAGGGTGGTTTTTTTGACCTGCACAGTGCAATGCAGTGTAGCCTTCATCGCATGCGTGATTCACGTCCACATCCTTCAAACCCACAAGATAGCGCACAGTCTCGGTGTGTCCAAAACAAGACGCAAGGGCAAGACATGTGTCTCCTTGCTTGTCTGTGACACACACGTCTGCACCTGCTTCAACCAACATCTTCACAACTGCGATCTTGCCTGAAACGCTCGCCCTGAGAAGAGGTGAACGTCCATCCTCATCCTTTGTCTCGATGTCTGCCCCTGCATCAATGAGCACCTGACACACTGCAGGGTCCGCCCACATGGCTGGACAGGCACGAGGTTTCATGTTGCACCCGTGTGGGACAAACGCAACGTTGCTGCAGACTGACTTCCAATGCTGCAAGAGGACCTCCGTGCACGCAGTGTGGTCTGCGTGGATGCACTCACTCAGCAGCATCCCGAAGCCCATCTGCGTTGTCTCAACATACGGAAGAAGCAGTGCGAGGCATTCATCGTGGTTCCCTCTGCATGCCTCGTGCACAGCATCGAAGGCAACCGTTTTGCTGTCTGTGTCTGGGCTGAGCTTCTCAAGTCCTGCTCGCACGGCAGTCGTGTCGCCGTTCCTGGCAGCCTCCACCAAGACCGAGTCTGCAGAAAGCTTTCTTCTCTTTGCCTTCTCGCCAGGTGTGCTGTCTGCGTGTTGCTCCTTCGACATGGTTTGTGAAGATGTTGATATTCAATGTTGTGTCTTTTATGCTGTTTCTTTTTGTGGAGGTTGTGAGGTGAGTGGTGGGTGTCCCTGAACTGCCTTCCCACCCCTGACAAGCACAGTCACAGTCGAAACGGGTGTGGAAGTCCCCCTCCTGAGGGTGGTGGTGGGAATCTGCTGACCTGAGTCGAATCTCCCTGGTGTGTTGGGATGCTCGCGGCTGTATCGTCACACATAAGGAATGTCGAACGGAGTGCACGTCATCACAGCATATCGAGAAGGAGAGAGTTGCAATACTCAAACGCAGCTCGGTCGTGCTCATGCTAAGGGTGGGACGTTCGTGTTCCGTACCGTGAGAGAACGGAGTTACCATGGGAGCATAGCAGGGGACCCTAAGGGCAATCATTTGCGCAGTTCGTATGTATGTGAAAAAGAAACCCACCCAAGAACTATACCCCTGTTCATCTTTGTTTAGGTGGTGCGCTAACTATGCCGTACGCACTGAAAGGTCAAGGGTTGTAATAGGTTACGTTTGTTTTTTTTGTTTCCTTTTCGTGCACGTGTACGTAGACGTGATGCTATTCGAGGCATCCTGGAGCGTGCTTCTTGCATACAGAAGTGCATCCGGTGTGCCGTAGAACACATCACGTTGTCTGACTGTTCGAGACACAGTACTGAATATCCCTCGTACACAGAACAAAGTTAGCTAACAGACTGGATAAGGGATCGAGTAGTCCAGTGACGTGCGTAACATTGAAACCGCACTCCACTACTTTTCCTTTTTGTGAATTGAAAGAGAAAAAAAGATGAAGAAGAAAAAAACGGGGTGTGCTGTGCATATGGGGAACAAGGGTAGCTGTAAATATTCGGGGTAAAATCCCCGATCCCCAGATCACGTTTAGGGATTTTTAAAGAGGGGTGCAAGGGCTGTAACACGGGTCTGATAAACCCATATTTTTACAAATAAAACTTAGAACACACTCCCCAAACAGCCCAGATCAAATGGACATCAAAAAGGGAAAATATCTTTGCCTGAAGCACAGAAGAGAATCTGCACCACATCTGCATGTTGTTTGTGGCTCGCATGCTGCAACGCAGTCAGGCCAGAAACATTTCTGTGGTTCACATCCACCTCCGGTAATCCCACAAGATAGCGCACAGTCTCGGTGTGTCCAAAATGGGCCGCAATGATAAGACACGTGTTTCCTTTGTTGTCTACCTCACACACGTCCACACCTGCTTCGACCAACATCTTCACAATGTCGAGTTCCCCAACGTCACAAGCACAACGAAGAGGTGAAATTCTGTCTCGCTTCACCTCAATGTCTGCCCCTGCATCAATGAGCAGCTGCACCACATCAGAGTGCTTCTTTAACACTGCGCGGTGCAGTGAAGTGAAGCCCCTGTTATTTGAATGATTCACATCCACCTCAGGCAAGCACAGAAGAGTACGCACAGTCTCGGAGTGTCCATTGGCAGCAGCAACGGCAAGACATGTGTCTCCATTGTCGTGTGTGACACACACATCCGCACCTGCTTTGACCAACACCTTCACAACTTGGAGATTCCCACACTGGCTCGCCACCAGGAGCGGCGTACGGTCGTGGTTGCCTCTTGTCTCAATATCTGCCCCTGCATCAATGAGCACCTCCACCACGTCTGCGTGGTTTGCAACAACTGCATGGCTCAACGCAGTGCGTCCCGTGCTATCAGCGTGCTCCAAGTCCACCTCCTTCAAACCCGCAAGGTAACGCACAGTCTCGGTATGTCCATAATAAGACGCAAGGGCAAAACACGTGCGTCCTTTGTTGTCTGTGACACACACGTCCGCACCTGCTTTGACTAACATTATCGCAATATCGAGGTGGCCCAAACAGTTCGATACGAGCAGAGGTGAACGTCCCTCCTCATCCTTCACCTCGATGTCTGCCCCTGCATCAATGAGCACCTCCACCGCATCTGCGTGGTTTCGCACAGCTGCATGTCTCAACGCAGTACAGCCTGTGCTATCAACGTGATTTATGTCCACCTCCTTCAAACCCACAAGGTAACGCACAGTCTCGGTGTGTCCCAAATATGACGCACCGATAAGACATGTGACTCCTTTGTTGTCTGTGGCACGCACTCCCGCACCTGATCTGACTAACAGCTTCACAATATCGAGATGCCCTGAATTGCAAGCCTTGTGAAGAGGCGAACGTCCCTCCTCTTCCTTAGCCTCGAAGTCTGCCCCTGCATCAATGAGCACCTGAACTACTTCAGGATGGTTTTTTTGACCTGCCCAGTGCAACGCAGTGAAGCCTTCATCACCTGAGTGATTCACGTCCACCTCCTTCAAACCCACAAGGTAGTGCACAGTCTCGGTGTGTCCATAATAAGACGCAAGGGTAAGACACGTGCGTCCTTTGTTGTCTGTGACACACACGTCCGCACCTGCTTTGACTAACATTATCGCAATATCGAGGTGGCCCAAACAGTTCGATACGAGCAGAGGTGAACGTCCCTCCTCATCCTTCACCTCGATGTCTGCCCCTGCATCAATGAGCACCTGCACCGCATCTGCGTGGTTTCGCACAGCTGCATGTCTCAACGCAGTACAGCCTGTGCTATCAACGTGATTTATGTCCACATCCTTCAAACCCACAAGGTAGCGCACAGTCTCGGTGTGTCCCAAATATGACGCACCGATAAGGCACGTGACTCCTTTGTTGTCTGTGGCACGCACTCCCGCACCTGATCTGACTAACAGCTTCACAATATCGAGATGCCCCGACATGCAAGCCTTGTGAAGAGGCGAACGTCCCTTCTCTTCCTTAGCCTCAATATCGGCCCCTGCATCAATGAGCACCTGAACTACTTCAGGATAGCTTTTTTTACTTGCCCAGTGCAACGCAGTGCAGCCTTCATCACCTGAGTGATTTACGCCCACATCCTCCAAGCCCGTAAGATAGCGCACAGTCTCGGTGTGTCCACTGGCAGCCGCAAGGGTAAGACACGTGCGTCTTTTGTTATCTGTGACACACACGTCTGCACCTGCTTTGGCGAACACCTCCACAACTCGGAGATTCCCACACTGGCTCGCCACCAGGAGCGGCGTACGGTCGTGATTGTCTCTTGTCTCAATATCTGCCCCTGCAGCAATGAGCACCTCCACCACGTCTGCGTGGTTTGCAACAACTGCATGGCTCAACGCAGTGCGTCCCGTGCTATCAGCGTGCTCCAAGTCCACCTCCTTCAAACCCGCAAGGTAACGCACAGTCTCGGTGTGTCCCAAATGAGACGCAAGGGCAACACATGTTCGTCCCAGGTTATCTGTGACACACACGTCTGCACCTGCTTCGACCAACACCTTCACAACATTGAGTGCTCCTGAACTGCTAGCCTTGTGAAGAGGCGAACGTCCCTTCTTTTCCTGTGTCTCAATGTCGGCACCTGCATCAATGAGCACCTGCACCACGTCTGCGTGGTTTCCCACAACTGCATGGCTCAAAGCACTGCAGCATTCATAACCTGAGTAATTCACGTCCACATCCTTCAAACCCACAAGATAGCGCACAGTCTCGGTGTGTCCAAACATTGCCGCAAAGATAAGACACGTGCGTCCGGTGTTATCTGTGACACACACGTCTGCACCTGCTTCGACCAACACCTTCACAACATTGAGTGCTCCTGAACTGCTAGCCTTGTGAAGAGGTGGACGTCCCTTGTTTTCCTTTGTCTCGATGTCTGCCCCTGCATCAATGAGCACCTGACACACTACAGGGTAGTTGTTTTCACCTGCACAGTGCAACACAGTGTAGCCGTCCTCGCTTGTGTGATTCACATCCACCTCCTTCAAACCCACAAGATAGCGCACATTTTCAGTTTGTCCAAAACAAGACGCAAGGGTAAGACACGTATCTCCTTGCTTGTCTGTGACACACACGTCTGCACCTGCTTCGACCAACATCTTCACAGCTGCGGACTTGCCTGAAATGCTCGCCCTGAGAAGAGGTGAACGTCCATCCTCATCCTTTGTCTCGATGTCTGCCCCTGCATCAATGAGCACCTGACACACTGCAGGGTCCGCCCACATGGCTGGACAGGGACGAGGTGTCTTATCTTCGTTGTCTGCCTCCTGCCCGTGTGGGACAAACGCAACGTTGCTGCAGACTGACTTCCAATGCTGCAAGAGGACCTCCGTGCACGCAGTGTGGTCTGCGTGGACGCACTCACTCAGCAGGATCCCAAAGCCCATCTGCGTTGTCTCAACATACGGAAGAAGCAGTGCGAGGCATTCATCGTGGTTCCCTCTGCATGCCTCGTGCACAGCATCGAAGGCAACCGTTTTGCTGTCTGTGTCTGTGTCTGGGTTGAGCTTCTCAAGTCCCACCCGCACGGCAGTCGTGTCGCCGTTCCTCACAGCCTCCACCAAGACCGAGTCTGAAAGCTGCCTTCTCTTCGGTGGGTTCTCTTCGCTGTCTGCGTGTTGCTCCTTCGACATGGTTTTGAACTTCTCGTTAATGTGTGTTGTGGTTTTCCTTTTTACGGGGGTTGTGAGGTGGGGAAGGACACTACGCGTATACAGATAGCAGAGCTCATCCTTAGAGAGTGGCAGATGTGATAACTAGGAAACTCTGGTCTGTCTTTTTTTTTTCTCTTCTTTTTTGAAAACTTGGAAAAATCACGTGTCGCAACAGAATATATCCACGCCACGCCCACCCTCCGCCCAGCTTACTTCCATTTCGCGGTCTACGTTGAGATGTCCTACTCCCGCTACCGCTCGTCAGTCAACGAAACGGGTATAATTGGAACACAAGGGAGCAAATCCTTGTGCGAAGTAAGTGACTCGGGCTTTTTTCTCTTGTTCGATAAATTTGTTGTAGTGTAGTTGCCTGCCACATCGACTGGCCTGCCCGAACTCAGTTTGTCTGAGATTGTTTCGTTCAGTTGCCGATAACCACCAGGCACAATGTGTCTCATTGCGGGAAGACTTCCCCACCGTGCTCGAGGAGAACCTGCTCCACATCTGTATGTTGTTTCTGTCTCGCATGGTGCAACGCAGTGTGGCCAGACAAACACCTGTGGTTCACATCCACATCCTTCAAGCCCAAAAGGTAACGCACAGTGTCGGTGTGTCCAAAATAAGCAGCAAGAGAAAGACAACTGTTTCCATCGTTGTCTGTGGAACACACATCCGCACCTGCTTCGACCAACATCTTCGCAATATCGCGTTCCCCAACCTCACAAGCACTGTGAAGAGGCGTACGTACCATCCTATCACTCTTTGCCCCAATGTCTGCCCCTGCATCAATAAGCACCTCCAGTACATCTGAGTGCTTCAGCATCACTGTACCGACCAGTGCAGTGCAGCCCCCGGTATTCGACTGATTCACGTCCACCTCAGGCATGCACAGAAGAGTACGCACAGTCTCGGTGTGTCCATTATGTGCCGCAAGCATGAGACACGTGTTTCCTTTGTTGTTTGTGACACACACGTCTGCACCTGCTTTGACCAACACCTTCACAACTGCGAGTGCTCCTGAACAGCAAGCCCAGTGCAGAGGCGAACGTCCCGTCTCATCCTTTGTCTCGATGTCTGCCCCTGCATCAATGAGCACCTTCACCACATCTGCATGACTTCCTGAAGCAGCAAGGGGCAGAGCAGTGAAGCCATCGTTATCCTTCTGATTCACTTCCACCTCCTTCAATCCAACAAGATAGCGCACAGTCTCGGTGTGTCCACGGAGTGACGCAAGGATAAGACACGTGTCACCTTCGTTGTCTGTTACACGCACCCCCGCACCTGCTTCGACCAACATCTTCACAATATCGAGATGCCCTTCGACGCTTGCCAAGAGCAGAGGTGAACGCCCCTGCTCGTCATCTTTGTTCTTTGCCTCTAGGTCTGCACCTGCATCAATTAGCACCTGCACCACATCGCCATGTCCTTCCTGCACTGCGAAGTGCAACGCAGTGTCGCCGTCGTTCTCTGCGTGATTCACGTCCACATCCTTCAAACCCACAAGATAACGCACAGTCTCGGTGTGTTCACTCCATGCCGCAAGGGTAAGACATGAGTCTCCTTCGTTGTCTGTGACACACACGTCCGCACCTGCTTCAACCAACATCTTCACAACTGCGATCTTGCCTGAAACGCTCGCCCTGAGCAGAGGTGAACGTCCATTCTCATTCTTTGTCTCGATGTCTGCCCCTGCATCAATGAGCACCTGACACACTGCAGGGTCCGCCCACATGGCTGGACAGGGACAAGGTGTCTTATCTTCGCTATCTACCTCTATCCCGTGTGGGACAAACGCAACGTTGCTGCAGACTGACTTCCAATGCTGCAAGAGGACCTCCGTGCACGCAGTGTGGTCTGCGTGGATGCACTCACTCAGCAGCATCCCGAAGCCCATCTGCGTTGTCTCAACATACGGAAGAAGCAGTGCGAGGCATTCATCGTGGTTCCCTCTGCATGCCTCGTGCACAGCATCGAAGGCAACCGTTTTGCTGTCTGTGTCTGGGCTGAGCTTCTCAAGTCCCACCCGCACGGCAGTCGTGTCGCCGTTCCTGGCAGCCTCCACCAAGACCGAGTCTGAAAGCTTTCTTCTCTTTGATGCCTTCTCGTCGGGTGTGCTGTCTGCGTGTTCCTCGTCCTTCGACATGGTTTTGAACTTCTCGTTAATGTGTGTTGTGATTTTCCTTTTTACGGGGGTTGTGTGGTGGGGAAGGACACCACTATCACCACACCCCACAAGACGCCTACATAACTGCAACGGAGTTCAAGCGCAGCTCCAGAGTGACGCCTTGCAAGCATACCACTAGCACCGCAGAAGAAGGGCCAGTCTACACCATGCAGACACCTGACCACAAGAACACGCGCTTCCGCCTGCACGAGGCGAGAGACCACCTGCTGTGTTACCTGCCCTCAAACAGAGACAAAATGTGCAAATGACGCAGCAATGCCCCCCCTCCAGCTTTGTTTTTCTAACAGAATATTCTAATGTGCTAATACAGGTTCGGGTGGGGGGGAATGTGGGCAAATGAGACAACAAACTACTTCAAAAGCTTGTACAGTGGAGTGCATCCTCAGGGTGTGCACCAATGAAGGTGACCTGCCACTGTATTTAAAAAAAAAAAAGAGGCTCGAAAAGTTACACGCCACTCACTATGTACCGCAACAAAAAAGGGGGGAAAATAGGGGAAAAGGGAACAGCTTATGAGAATGTGACAGTGTTTTGTTCACCTTACAATGAGGAAGCTGCGGGTTGCCCGCACCTCGGGTTATCCAGCATGCAGTACAGCACCGGGGGGGCAGTGTTTCGTGCAGGAAGTACCCGTAACTGATTTGAAGTACACGCATGGCGCCATCGTAGCATAAGGGGATAACCTATCAAAGATACCCCGCGCTGCAGAGATCGCTTGCGTCTGGCTGAGGTACCTTTTATTGCTTACTTTTCTTCTTCGTGGCCTTATCGCAACGAGGTCAGCCAATCCTGCATGCTATGACGGGTCTCTGGGACATGGCTTGCTGAGTGAGACGGGGCCAGACCACCACGAACACCACCACCACCACCCTGGTACTGCACCCTCGCCAGACTAGGGGATACTGACCGGCTGCCGTACGACCCGACTGCCGCTGGTGCTGTCGCCCAGATACTCGGTGCAGGCTGTACCGTCTGTGCAGGCTGGACGGACACACCCGGGCCTGCTGCATGCATCCGCGCTCTGTGTGTCTCGCGTGGCGGAGAGAGCTGCTTGCTCTGTGCCTCGGCCTGGGGCTGCTGCTGCTGCTGTTGCTGCTGTGCGTACACCGCCAGTTGTGCCTCAGCATCATGCAGCCGTGTCATGAGACGTGCCTTCTCTAGGCTGTGCTCCTCACGCTCCGCCTGCACCTGCTCTGCCGCCTGTGCTCGCATATCTGCCTCTATCACCCTCACCTGTTCAGCCAACCTCCGCACCACCCCTTCCTCCACACGCGCCACACGCAGCTCCTCCACAAGCTGGACATTGTCCTGCTCAAGACGAGCACTCTTCGCCTCTGCTGCTTCCTTTCCATGCCGCAGGGCAGTTGCTTCGGACTCCAATAGCTGCAAGAAGGGGAGAGGGGCGTTTGATGGAGAAAAAATCGGTTTGACAAAAATGAGTACTACGTCTCTGTATTGCTTTGGCTCTTTTTTTTGCTGAAATTTTCAAAAAAAAAGTAAAACCACACTGACTGGACAAAAAAAAAAAAAAAAAAAAAAAAAAAAAAAAAAAAAAAACTATTTATTCACCTCCTTTTAGCGGGGTTTTATTTTGCGATAACTTCACGCATTTTTTTCCCAGGCGAGGGCTACTTAATTTGCCGAGCGAAGCGAGGCAAATTGAGTGCACGAGCCTGGGAAAAAAATAAGTGAAGTATCGCAAAATAATCCGCTAAAAGGAGGTGAATACGTAATTTTATTTCACGGGAAATAAAGTATACGAAAGGATTTGGCACTTTTAGCGTGACTTATTTATTGTGCAATAACTAACGAGTATGTGTCCTCACAGGAAGCTCTCAGGGAAAAAAAAAAAAAAAGAGCGTGAAAAAAAAAAAAAAAAAGCTCTCATTACCCTCCCGCCAGCGCTACCGGGTCCCGCGGACCCCTAGATAGGCCCGCTGAGGGCTGGCGGGATTGAGGAGGCTGGCGGGAGGCTAAAAAAGGCTGGACGGTCCCTCCAGCCCTACTACCTACATGTACCAAAATTTAGCGTGAAATTATCATTAAATAAAATCCCGCTAAAAGTGCCAAATCCTTCGTATACTTTATTTCCCAGGGGAATAAAAAAGCATTTTAGTTTGGTATGCAAACGATAAGAAAGATTGTTTTAAACTTTGCTGAGTATCCGTATCCTAGACCACTATAGTTTTTAATCCTTCTAAAGCCTGAATAAGTTGGTGATGAAGTCTTTTTGCACAACCTTTTTATTTCGTCCAAAAAAAGAAAAAAGAAAAAGAAGACATTATATGCCAAGACTATACCTGGAGGCGGTTTCTCTGCTCTTCGTTCTCGGTTGAGAGGACGTTGCGCTCGCGTATTGTGACGTCGAGGTTCGTCTGAAGATCGTTGTTGTGCTCCTCAAGCTCGCTGACACGCGCGGCAAGCTGCTTGACGCAGATAGAGCTGTTCGCCAAGTCTTCCTCCATCTCATGCATGCGCTGTGCAAGACTTGTCGTGATGGCATCCAGTCGCGAAGCTAGCACTGCCGCATCCTGAACAAAATAGGATTGTTTTTTTTTGTGGAATGTGGAACGTCAATTACCCTTATTGTGTCAATACGTTAGTTTGGGGGAGAAAATAATAGAGCCGTATTGTGTTGAATCTGTGGTCACAATAAATAAGGGGAAAAGTGGTTTTAAAAAAAAACCCCAAAAAAAAAATGGTTGGTTCTCTCTGTATTGATTTGGCTTTTGTTTTTTTTGTCGAAAGCATTTTTAGTTTGGTATCATAATATAGGGGGGTGATGCAAAAACACAGCAAAGAGCTTTGGTCCTCATGGGTTAGGGGCAATTGGCTGGGGGAAAGTGTCTTCTGGTGATGGGGTTTGTGGGGTGACATACAGGGGTGAGGTCTTTGTCGGTGAGTGGTAGCTTCGCTGTGACGACTAGCAGGTCTAGGCGAGAGGATATATCTGTGGGGGGGTGGTTTCGATGTCAATGTGTATTTTTGTGGCATCACCAACTCGCCCACCCGAGGGTAGGTTATGTACAACAGTGTCGCCTGAATGCTTTTGTACTTAAATTATATACCGTATTCGTACAAATTATCGAAAAAAGGTCGACAACTTCCAGGAAAATCCTGAAAAGGTCGAACATTATTGTCGATAATCTATACGAATACGATGCAGATCGTCCACTCAAGAAAGTAGCGTTTTGTTGTTTATGCATTCAAACACCCTCTTACACCCACCCCACTGCCACAAAAGTATGTATCTGTTGGTTTTTGTGTACCCGATATCCGGACATCCAGGGGGGAAAGTTAGCTTCGAAGCCATTTAGGGGGTCGGAAACACACACCCACAACCAACAACCAATAAAAATACCCTTTAAAAAAAAAACGCAACATACTTTCCCGGAACAGCTGGTTTGCTTGTTGCGCCTCTCGTCGTGACTCGGTGAGCTCGTTTAGCAGCTCTTCACGCACCTGCGTCTCCCTTGCGGCAGCTTGGCGCATTTCAAGGAGCTGGCTGCGGAGCTCTGATATTACGCCTTGTCTCTCTTGCTCGAGTTGGTCCGCTCTTAGTCGTGATGCATCAAGCTGCGAGACAAGCTGCTGTACTTGCCCTTCCGCGAGGTCTGCGTGCCGCCGTGCCTCGTCTCTGGCAAGGTTAGCTTCGTGCAGCTTGGCCTGCGTCTGCATCTCCTCCTCCTGAAGGGTGTCCTTGACATCGTTCCGCCAGGTCTCCATCTCACGTGCAAGATGCTCTGCACCTAGCGCAGTTTTGTGCTGCGCATCACGCTCTGCGTCTATCTGCTGCACCCACGCAGCACGCTCCGCCAGGAGGCTTTGGTTTGTCTGCAGATGCTGTGCCAGCTCTGCTGCAGTACCTTCATGCGCGGCACGTTCAGACCGTGCTGCCATCAATGCTGCTTCCGTGAAGCGGTGTAGCGGCACCCCCAGCCAGAACAGCGCTGATGACAGATCCTCAGCCTCTTCGAAAAGGATCGCAGCTCGCGCCTCACCTTGCGCAGCTTCTAAAAGCTGTCGTGCTAATGCGTCCCTCTCCCGTTCCCCTGCGGCAACCCGCCCAACCGCTTCCTCGACACTCCCTTGTGCCCCCTCCAACTCCCGTCTGCTCTCCTCCAGTTGCCGTTCCAGCCGTGCTCTCGCCTCTTCCATATGCCGTTCGGTGCGTTTCCGCTCTTCTTGTTCAAAGTCTGTCTCTGGAGGATGGTGCGACGCAAAGTGGGGTTCATGCGGCCGGCTGTCCTTCTCCATATCGCGGGTCCGCGTTGCGACAATGAAGGGATACGCAATGGGGCGGGTCTGGTCGTGAGCGTCGTGCTGCCATTGACCAAGCAGACCACTACTGCTGCAGGTGTGCTGCTCTTGCCCTGCACCGAGCCGCCATCTGCCAGCTTTATGCGACAGCACCCCGATACCATCTATCTGCACAAAACGCCCAGTCTCTTCAATCACATAATCTCCATTTAAATGCGAATCGGAAGAGATCAGACCCGACACACCAAGCGCCGTGGCAGGACCATGTCTGGTACGGGTCGGGGAGAGATCGCGATACGTTAAGGTCGGTCCAGACTCCCTCCGTCCAGGACCCCCTGCTGGAGGTGCTGAAGTGCCTTGTGAAGGCAGCCCAAACCGCCTCCGTGGCTGTGATTTGTACCACCTACTCGGGGAGGAGAGAGTTTCCGTCAGATCGTTCGAAATACCAGAAGCAGACTCAGAAATGCGATGGCTGCCTAGCTTCCCCCTAAGGGGAGATGGCTGCGGGACAGGCATGGTTTATGCAATTAAAAAAAAGAATATTTTAATAAAGATCAAAAGAAGAAAAAGAAATTGAAGCAGGCACCTCCACAACCCTGTCGATGCCAGCCCCGGATGACAAGAATAAGAAAAGAGACACAGAGAAAGGGGGAGAAAGGGTTCTAAGAACACCGTATAAAGTCCCCCCCCTCCCTCCCTCTAGTGGCTTGACGGAAACACTTCTAAAGAAGGGGGGATTGTCTAATAGGGGAAGAGCGAGGAAGGGGGAGATGGGGGGGAGAGGAGGAGGAGCGAGAGGAGGCCCCTAGGTCTGTTGAATGCTGTGTGTTTGTGGTGAGGGATGGGGGATCGAAAGATCGTTTGTATATTGAAAAATTGGCTGGTTATCTCTGTATTGCTTTGGCTTTTGTTTTTTTTGCCGAAAAAAAGCATTTTAGTTTGATGTTTGTGAGGGATGGGGGGGGTGTGTGTGATAGTGACGGTTTGTTGCTCTGGGATGAGGGGGCGTGTTCCGTAAAACAAATGAAAAAAAAAAAAAAAAAAAAAAATTGGAGGGAGAAATGGCTGTTTAGTGAGAAAGGGGGTGGAAATTGTGGGTGCTTTTTTTTTTCATGTGTTGTTTCGACACTCGCCTGTCCGAAGATGGGTTCGGTACACAAAAAAATATAAACTTTTTTTTGAAACTGTTCTCCACACTACAGTGGGTCGCAATATTCCCGGGTGTGTTTTATTATGGGTGACTTAATTATGTGTGGATATTGGGCCCACCTAAATTAGACAGAACACCCGTAATATTGCGACTCGCTGTGTTCACTATCCATTTTTATTTTTTAATTTTTTATTTTTTATTTTGATAATCCGTTGGTTTGTTTTTGATGATTATATCGATATCTCGCCAAAGAAAAATTTTGCTTGATTATAGACTACTATCACTGGATAGTAGCCACAATGTTTTTTCTTCACAGGATCCTTCAACATCTCATCAAAAATCTTTAAGTGGGTATAGACAACACAAGGTGTTGCCAGTTTTCAATGAGAGTTGCTATTTTTTTTTGCAGGGAAGGGAGCGAGAAAAAAAAAATTTTCCATTGGAGTATAGCAAGAACGTCCCCACTACTATCGTCTCCAATTCATCAAAAAGAAAAAAAAACTTTATAAGATAAACCTAAGCCGCGCTTAGTTACCTTGCTAAAAAAAAGAGAGGGTTCTGTTCTCAAAAAATGCCACCCCAAAGAAGGGGCTAGAAACTACCTACACGACAGCACACCTCATCCTTAGAAAGAGTGTGGCAGAGATGAGATAATTGGGGGAACTCTGGTCTGACACTTTTTTTTTTTTTTTGAAAACTTGGTTGTATTAGTGTCACCCTGGACATAGGTCAATATTCGTCTTGGGTCTGGGGGTATGGTTCGTCGTGTGGGATGGCACTTAAGAAAGTGACACTTTTTGTTTCTCAACGAACATCGACGATTTTTTTCGTTCGTCTGCACAGTATGCCTAGAGTGTGCTCCACTATACTAACTTTTTTTTTTGATTTTAGATAATGCTAAGAAGAGGGGGGCGGTAGTGCAGCTGCATGAGTCTGCACAATCTAAAATAAAATGAAAACAAAACAAAAAAAAACTACTTTTTTTTAATGAAAATATGTTTTGAACGAAACAAAACAACAAAAAACAAAATCGTTTACTCAAAGCGTTGCGTCCTTGTTCGCAGTACAGAAATCATTTCGTATACTAAATTTTCAAACTCATCAGGGGACTACCTCATATGGTCCTCTGTCACTACTGCACTAGTGTAAAATACGACTAGTGATCCTAAATGGTATTCCCACATCCCACTAGTAATACGACCAGTAGTTACACCAGCACCCACTAGTCGTGCTACTAGTGGGCACTAGCCCTAGGGGGAATCCTCTTCGGGTGAGGGAAGCCAAATTTTATTGACTGGGGGTAAGGTAGCAGACGGGGAACTAGGCAGGGGGGTGCTACTAGGGGTGCTACCCAAATTCTCCAAATAACCAGTGTTTTACGACTAGTTCAGCACTACTCTTACGATTAGTAGTTCCACTAGTAGCCCCCCCCGACCAGTCCACTGTAAAATCATCTGAGGGAATGCGGCTGTAAAAAAGGTGAGCTACCAAAAAAGACATTCAGACTAAGACCATTCAAACAACAGACTATTCGAAGAAAGATTAAGATATAATTTTCAATCGAAAGATGGAGTTTTATCCACCAGCTTCGTTTCCTCTTTTTTTTTGTAAATTTAAAAAGAATCTTTTGGTTTGTTTTTGTTATTTTGCAAGTAAGGGTAAGTTGATTTTATTTTTTGTTGCGTGCTTACGTACGTACGATATTTTGATTTCAGGAAAAAAAAAAAAATAGGGGGGGAAAAAAAAATAGTTGGTCATTTTGTTGCAAATCTTGTGGGTATTTTTTCGGAAGTGGCACCACCACGGTGAGCACGGTTGAGAAGGTGTCTATTGCGCCACCAGTTACTTACTCGTAAAAAAAAAGGCGGGGCATGGGAACCAGGGGTAGCGCTACGCGCCTACACACTACCGTAGGTTTTTGGTGATTTTGCTCGGTACGTTTTCTTTTACAGACTGGGGCTTCCTTACTAAAACCAGAGAACTTGTATTTCATAGTTCGGGTACTTTATAGTGTTTTTGCACACACATGTGACCCCACCGTGGAGAGCAATCGGCTCGTGCAATCAAAAGAAAGCAGAGAAAAAGGGGAAAAAGACCCCAAGTTAGGTACCGTGCGCCTGCGGCGCTACCTGTTCCCAGTCAAAAACACCACAATTTCATCTGAAGTTGGGTTTTCAGACTGAAAATGACCCCTTGTTTACGAGTATGGGTGCACATTTTTGTGAAAATTTAAGTCACTAAAAATTTGTTCATTTTTCCGTATATATCCATATATCCCCCACCACAGCCCGGGATTGGTTCGGAAATGCCGCATGCCGCAAAACACTGTTTTTTCACCCCCTGACGCACAACTGTTTCAGATACGGGTGGTTTTTCATTACTTTTTTTTTTGCTATTTATTTTTTTTTGACGTACGTACGTACGATTTTTTTTGGAGCACCGAGCACGCAACAAAAAAAAAAAAATCAACTAACCCTAAAATAAAAAAAGTAGGGCACAGCCAGTACACCTTTCCCTAATTGTGTAGCATAGACCCTCGCTACAGTAGCTATTCGAAGAAAAAAAAAATGCAAAACGCTAGTAAGATGAACCCAAAGCCCCCCTCGCAGTTCTTAGCCACACCCTCATTTTTTTAAGCAAGACACAAATTCACATACCTACTATTTTGACACACAGTAAGCATGAAAGGATGTAACATGTACTTCCCCTCCTTTTTTTAGGAACAAAAAAAGAAATTCCAACAAAAAAAAAAAAAACACACACACACACACAAAAACGAGATTGAAGACCATCTCGCTCCCTTTTCCCCAACCCTTCCAATACCTTCCCCCCAACGAAGCACTTCTCTTGTTGCACAATGATAGTTTCTCTCGCTCGCTTCCTTTCTCGCTCTCTTGACTAAACCCCTGAGGGGATGGGGGAGGGGGGGATTCAACACGTATACACATCACACATGCTAGTGCAAAAAAGAAGAATACTTGATATATGAATGTGCACGTATCGTGCACGTATCTTTAAAAAAGAAAAAGTTGCTATTGATAATGGACCATCACAGAATAGGGGGGTATTTTTCAAGAAAAAAAAAGAAAGAAAAGTTGAAAAAGTTGAAAATAAAAGTTTGTAAGATGAACCTAAGCCTCTGTGCTCACCTTCAACAGATTGAGAATAAGGGGGGGACTTAAAGGGGGGGTGGGGTGACCAAAACGAGCAAAGCTTCGCAAGCAGGAGGGTGCGGGGGTGGAGGAGGGGTGGGAGGGAACTGCACACATTTGCATTAAAAAAAAGAGAAGTTGAAAGGTGCAAACGCCTCACCGTGCATCGGCGGACGTAGGCACCGATTCTCCGCGGGGTATCGAACCCCCAGAGAGCACTTCATCGGGTATGCACAAGGTTACCACGAGGGAGGCTGTAAGCAGGAACATAATCAACACCGAAACAGGGCAATAATTCTTACAGGAGTTACCCACACCTGATTTGCACACACACACACGCGTCTTTTTAAAATTTTTCGAAGTTTTTCCGTGCTTAGCCTACTGGTATTGCTTTGTTTGAAATCTTTTGAAATGGTGCAGAAAACTGAAAAAAAAAATGTGTTTCCATTCCATCCTTTGTAGTCCGCCTGAGTCCGCCTGAGTTGAGACGGACTTTCAAAGTCCTCCATAGTCCGTCTCAAATCCGCCAAAACTCGGACAGACTTGATACGGACTATGGCGGACTCAGTCAAAAGTCCGTCTCAACTCGGGCGGGCCTTAGTGGGATTTTTTTTTTTTGGCAGACTCGGGCGGACGAAGTATGTGCTTCCCCCCCCCTCCTTTTTGTTTGTATCGACAATCACTTTAAAATGGTATAAAGGTCTGTACTCAATGTCGGCCGAAGCCCTTTTTTTTTTTGCCAAGGCAAGAGAGAAAGAAAAAAGACTACATAAATTAATGAAAGAGATACCCCATCACGGGGCGCACGTACACATACACATACATATGGGGCTATGTTCCTCTCTTGGGAACGCCCCACAACTGTCAACACACACAATTTGGTTTTCTTTATAAAAATGAAGAGGGGGGTAGTGAGGGGGAGGAGACACACAAAAACCAGCTCGGGGCTGGACACACGCGGAAGTATCATACGGTGGGACGTTTTCTTCTTTTTTCG
The DNA here is from genome assembly GCA_964035575.1 of Rhynchopus sp. YZ270_cl-10. Taxonomy (NCBI): domain Eukaryota; phylum Euglenozoa; class Diplonemea; order Diplonemida; family Diplonemidae; genus Rhynchopus; species Rhynchopus sp. YZ270_cl-10. The sequence continues at coordinate 1,276,976 of OZ037844.1, read as the reverse complement.
TTTTAGATTTTTTGATCCTTTTTTTTTTTTTTTTGGATTTTTTTTTTCCTTTTTTGTTGATGAGTTTTGTATAGTGTCGGCAAATCACCCCCACCAATAGGCAGTGCTGTAAGAATACGTATCCGTAAGCGTATTCTTACGTATTCTGGGGCGTATTCCGTAAGAATACGCTCCAGAATACGTATTCTTACGTATCCGTAAGCGTATTCTTACAGCACTGCCAATAGGTGGGTTCTGTGCTCGAAATTCACCCAAAAAAAAAAAAAACAAACAAACAAACAAACTAAAAAAAAAGAGCTCGGAACGTACAGATAGCAGAGCTCATCCTTAGAGAGTGGCAGATATGATAACTAGGAAACTCTGGTCTGTCCGTTTTTCTTTTTTTTTTTTTCTCTTTTTCGATAAATTTGTTGTAGTGTAGTTGCCTCGTTTGTGTTGCCACAGTTGTTTTGTGCAATATCCACTATTCTAATTTTTTTTCATGTATGGCACCCAGATATTACCGGGGAGCTTTTTTTTTCAACCCCATAATGCCACGGAAAATACCCAGCAATGACAACCGAAAACCCGGTGGTACCTGGTGGGACCTGGTAATTACCCCGGTCATGAAAAAATTTAACCCTGGTAATTCCCGTAACGGGCAGCATCCATTTGGTTTTATATTTTCCCCCCCAGTATCATATTATTTTCATACACAACGAGGAACGGAGGATGGGGAAGGGTACGAAGACAAACAGGGAAAAAAAAAAGAAGAAAAAAATTACAAGATGAATTTAAGCCTCTCTGCTTAGCCACCTTTGAAAAAATGAAACGATAAATGCACTACATACACACGGGGCAGGGGTAGGGTAGGGGGGGTAGGGAGCGACCCCTGAGGGCCCGGGAGGGAACAGACAAACACTACGCATCTTAAGAAAACACAACACCAACCATCACCACCCCCCCACCCCCCTCATAACCGGATTGACAATTCTAATATGACCAGGCCACCTGGTCAGACCGTGATGCACCTTCAGACTTTTATATAGGGGGTCAGAACTGAGGGCAATCCTCAGTTATTGAAAAAAAAAAAAAAAATTCCCCTTTTCGGACCTAAAAAAAAAAAAAAATGTTTTTTGGCGTTTTACTGGCTTAGAACACGACTCGTGACCAGCGGTGAAAATCTTGGGTAGTAAGCCCGGGAAAACCCGGGCTTAATTAATTTTGCGCAGAGCAAGCCCGGGTTCGAAGCCCGGGTTTAAGCCTGGGTTTTCCTCGGGTTTTAACTTTTCTGGGGTGGGCTGCCCCACCCCACTCCGGGGGGTGTAGCCTCAGGGTGCAGCCCGGGGTAGTCAGTCGCCGAAACGAAGCTCTGTTGACAGAAAACAACGAAGTCAGTAAAGAAAACACACACGTCTATCTCAAGGGTTGCCCACACCCCCGTCACAGCCAGAACGCGACTCAATTGGTCAAACGCCGAAGGAAAAGGAAGCATGCATCATGGCGAAATTATAAAAGTAGCGTACCGTGCGCCTGCGGCGCAAGATTGCAACCCACCCTTCCCTGACATAGTTTGGCTGTAAAAATGTGCGATTATAAGCGCAATTTTTTGAAATGTTGCGTACCGTGGCTTCGCTAGGAACCTTTGGGTGCCATGACCGCCCTTTCTTTGTTATAAATGTACTGGCTACTTACAATTCGTGTACCACGTGCGCCTGGTGCACGAATTGCTATCAATTGGGTTTACAGCCAAGGGGGTTCAAGGCACACCACAACTGGCCCCAGCCGAAAAAACAACTTTGATTTTGGGTGGGTGGGTGAGAAAAAATGAATCCTCAGTTTTTGCCCCTGTTTGTTCAGGAAAAAATTCCTATATAAAACCCTGTGCACCTTACTTCAAAAAAAAAAAGCGCAACACAATCCAATCCACAAGAGACAACTCATTTGCAGCAGCCTCCCTTTTTGGGGGCAGGTTTGCTCTCAGCTTTGATGCCGGCGCGGGGGTTTGTGTCGGCAATGTTTTGGCAGAGATATTCGAGGGCTGAGGAAACGTTCTGCCCTGTGACTGCACTTGTGTCGAAGTAGTGCACAAAGGCATGTTCCGCGAGCAGTTCGGAGACCTCCTTGGGGCTGAGCAGGCGGGCAGATGGCATGTCTACTTTGTTGGCCATGACGACGCAAGGGGGCAGCTTCCCGCCCACATGCTCCATGAAGGTGGCGCGCAGCTGGGTGAACTCCTGCAGGGTCGCGAAGTTCGATGAATCGTAGATGAAGAACGCCCCGCAGGCGCCCTGGAAGTACGTCTTCGTCAGCGTAGGCTTCAGCTTCGCAGGGATGACCCACAGCTCCACCTTGACCAACCCCTGCCTTGTCTGGATCTCTTTCGTCGCAATCCCCAACGCCCCCGTCGCAGCCGCAGGCTTCTGCGCAGCCGAGAACGAATCCTTCGACAACCTCGTCGCAAGACTCCGCTTCCCACACCCGGCTGCACTCATCAGCAATATTTTGTACGTTTTTTGCACATTTTTTTGCGAGCCTCCATTTTCCAGGGTAAGCGTCTTGGTCGGCGCTTCGTCTCTTGGCGCGATTTGGGCGGTCTTTTTGAGGGCCTCCTTGTTCGCATTGTAGACGTGCGCGACAAGCCAATCCATCGACTCTTTGATGTTGAGTCCAGACTTGGCGGAGGTAAAGAAGTGGTGCACAAAGCCGTGCTTCTCTGCGAACGTCGCAAGCTGCTTCTCAGACACACACGACGCCTCGAGGTCAGCCTTGTTGCCAAGAAGGATGCACGGAATCGGACGCCCATCCGGCAGGGTCACCTTCTCGTCGATGTCCCGCTTCCACTCCTCCACACCCTCCAACGTCGCGTACTGTGTAGTGTCAAACACCACAATAGCCGCCGCAGCCTCCTTGTAGTAAACCCGGGTCAAAGATTTGTACCGTTCCTGCCCGGCCACATCCCAAAGCTGCAGGCGGATCAGCGCCCCGGGGATCACGTCCTTCACCTCCTTCAGCACAAAGTCGACCCCAATAGTCGGCTTAGTGTTTGCAAACACGTCTCGCACATTACGCTTCACAATCGTCGTCTTCCCCACCCCAACATCCCCCACAACGAGGAATTTGTACAGCACGCTTTGAACCATGATCAGATTTTGTTTTGTTGGCTTTTCTATTAAAAAAAAAAAATATGAAGAAGGGGGCGGGAAGGGGTCTGGGGTATGGGGTGTGACCTTCCACTGCTCAGGCAAAGATGCAGATGGACAGCAGGCGCATGGCGCATGGCGGAGGGTGTGTATGCTGCCAACATAACCTCATACAATCTCATTCGCTTGGTAGGCGACGTTACCCCCCCCCCACCCCCACCCCAGTTAGATCGTAGTGATCGACCATCGTGTGAACGCATTTTCCCCTAGTCTGCGCTCCCGGCAGAGAGCTCCAAATCACAGCACTATTGTGAGGACAGTACTTTCTCTTGGGGTGTGCACACCCCATGTGTTGACCCCTCCATCACTTTCTCTGCACCCAGGAGATGCGATGTGCATTACACGAAACCAGTGGTCGCGCTAATTATGGGGAAAAATGGGGAAAAAATGGATTTCGGGTACGGAAAAACGTTCCTTGAAAAGGTTAGCTGGGGAGGCCCGGAAACCCCGTTTTGTGGCATTTCCGGGCCAATCCCGGCTTGTGGTGGGGTATATACGGAAAAATGGACAAAATTTTAGTGACTTAAATTTTCGCAAAATATGAACCCATACTCGTAAACAAGGGTCATTTTCAGGAAAATTCGGAAAATTCCGAGATTTGGAAGCAATTTTTCTCCTGAAAATCAGTGGGTTTTCAGCCCCAAAACATACCGCGATTGGAATTTCCGGAATCCGTCCGCGCTGTGGTGGGGTCACTTTGCCGAAATGGCCATTTTTTTGGTTTTGGTCAAAATCCATGTGGGTAAAGAGGGCCAATGTAAATCCCACAACCAGATTTTCTCTCCCTGATCCTGACGTCTTGCAACATGAAAATGCGCGAAAACACCGGCATTTGCATTTCCGGAATTCGTCCGTTCTGTGGTGGGGTCAATTTGCCGAAATGGACAAGTTCTTGGTTTTGGTCAAAACCCGTCAGTGTAAGGTAAAGGGGGCAAGTGTTTGCCTGTAGAAACTGGAAGGGAACAGGCAGCGCCGCAGGCGCACGGTAACCAACTTTTTTTTTTTTTTTTCCTTTTCTTTTTTCTCCTCTTTCTTTTGACTTTCCGAGCCAATTGCGTTCCACGGCGGGGTCACATGTATATGCAAGTCCACTATGTGGTGGTCTTACTCAACAATATTAGAACTTCTGGTTTCTTAATGAAATCCCCGTACTGCAAAAAAAAAACGTTCCTACCAAAACCCCCAAAAATCCCGGGATGAGGGATGGACTTTAGCGCGAGCTCTGCACGAAACGTCGTTTTTTTTTATTTTTCCTTCAAAACTTCACAACGCTTTTTTGGTTTTTGGGAGACACACAAGGTAGGTTCTATGATAAGCACGGAACCACCCTGCACCTGTTTGTCATGTTGTGAATGAACGCACACTGCCAAAGAGGGAGCGGGACATCCGGAACCAATAGCCAACAACACACAGCAACAGACGACTGCGTGTGAGAACGCAACATCTCCGTGCTCTTTCGTACTCTGTGCCACGCCCTAGAGACCCCACAACAACCTTTGTGGGGGCCATTTTTTCCATCGGTCCACGCCATCCATAAGCCCCTCCCACCTCTTACATTCAGCCCTTAATTTAATGCACTCAAAAATTAAGGGCTTAATTTCTTACAAAGAGCTTACCAAGAGTGTACTAAGATCATTAGGGGTAGTTTTGGACCTCACCAAAATTGAAATGCGATAATTGTGAAAAATCACCCAAAATTCCGATACCCGATCCTCAGAGTGTGGGGCCAAAAATGCAACACTTACCAAAAATTTTCTCCAATCAGACAAAATTCCTTCTAAACACCCGAAAAACACCTCGGTCCACATCAGCTGGGGTACCGAGGTGAAATAAACAGTTTTTACAGCTTTTAGGGGTCTAGCGTGGGTTCCAGATGCATTTTGCAGCGGGTGTGTGTGCCCCAAACGCTTCAAAGTACCCTTTTTTTTTTTTTTTTTTTTTGTACTCAGGTAGCTACGTAGCCTTCAGGGAGGCAATCGTGTGCTAATACAGAAAGTATCAGTCAAGGCTGTCCTTACAGACGCATGCCAAAGCGGCCGCCACGTGGGTGTGGACTTTAGATTGAAGTTTCATCATTGTACTAGCCCAGGGAGGGTTCCCGGCTACCGGCGAGGTCTCTTCCAATCCGTTCCCTAGTTTCCTAGGGGGGCCTCCTTGGCTTCACTGGCTAGGGCTCTGCAGGTCCCTCCACACATGTTGTGTGCCTGCCTTCAGCACCCAGGGTAGCATACCCAGCACCTTTTACCCTCAGGTCAGACCTTCATAGAGTTTCAGGAGGAGTGCCACAAAAGGGCCCCCGGATGCAATTTAACGTCCAGCCCAGGACTTTTTTCGTGGAATCGGATGTAAATAACAAAGTGTTTTTATGTGGGTGGTGTCAATCATGACGTCAATTCGCGTACACAAAAGTGTGCAGTGGCCAGAAGACAAGCTTGAATATATTATTTTCATCATGTTCTTAGGTGGCGGCTCTCCGATTCAGGCACCCCTACCGTAATAGGCACACCTTCACCGTGCCCGTCCCCAGGCCAAAGCCGAACGGGGTCCGCCATAGGGTCTTGAGAGCGCCGACTTTGGGTACGTTAATCCCTTACCATACCTACTCATCGACGGAGCTGTGCGTTATGGGTAAGGAGTGCTCTTAGAGCCCACCTCGGGGTCGCTCATGTATCCCCCCCAAAGGTATTGTCCCACGGGCGGTCGCAGGGCTCTAGTTCATCCCCCCATACGTCCCCGGCACAAGGCCTTCGCGCGGTCAAAGGAATCCCATCATAGAGCCCCCCCCTACCTACTAGGAACATACCTCCACGACTGGATGCAGTTTTAGGTCATACCCAGGACCTGGTAGCAGAGATAGGTTACCCTTTTTTGTACCTGAAAATGACAACGTATCCTGTGCATAAGTGCAGTAAAGCCTTGCTTGAGTCCTCCTTCGTGGTTTTGGGTGGTTTTGGGTGATTTTGGGGGATTTGGCGGGTTTTGGGATGTTTTTCGGGGTTTTCGCGGTTTTTTTTACAAAAAAAGGTGGCTTTGGACAGCAAAAACGGCCGGATGTCCCCCCTTAGCCCTATGCTGCGTGCGCACGGCCGTACGTACGCGTCCGCCGTGCGCACTTTCTGATATGTTAGTGCGCACGCGTGCGCACGTATTTGCGCACGTCCCTTGTTCAACGTAGGAAGCCTAGCTCCTATACGTTGCCCTTTGTTGTACTGTACCAGCCCCTATGCGCAGGGGTGGATCCCGGATTACAGCGCACTTCGAGAAAGGCGGAGAAACGCGTCTCACCTTCCTCTCCACAAAACGGAAGAGGAACACACACAGTGGCTCGAGGGGTTGGGGAGCAGCAGCAGAAGGCGAAGACCTCTGCAAAGGGGGCAAAAGAGGTTGTCACCGGATGTGTGGAACACTGGCGGGTGCCCCACGAAGCTGATCGCGCGATTGCCTCATGGTTGTTCTACAACCCTGAACACCCCCTCTTCTGAGAGGTTTCAGGAGATGATCGATGTCGTGCGTCGGCTGCCGCCGCAGGCGGAGTACAACAGGTGCCCCAACGGGCCAAAGTCTCGGGGGTTCTGCCGGATATTTTCTCTTCCTTCATAACAAGCACTGCCGTACACACTGCCGTGTGCGTGCGCCGTGCGCACGCAGCATAGCCCAAGCCACACTCGATGCGAGTCGTATGCGAGAATCATTTTCGTATTCTCGCATCACGGAGAGAGGGTTTTGGCGTTACATGACCACGGAGAATTATGAGAATGAGCGAGAATTGTGCGAGAATTTTTCTCCAGACCAAAATAGCCCGAGAATGCGACTCACATCGAGTGTATGCTTAGGCATACCTTCTGGCCAAAAATTCGTCCAAACTCGGGTGCAAATGATCCCAGGCGTGCCATGGATCCCGGGGACAAGATGCGCTACAATATGGAGGACCACAAAGGCATGGGTCGGGGCAGATTCGCTGTACAACAATGTCCTCGCCATGCCGGTAAATGGCAGACCCTGCAGGCCACCCCATGTGGGCGGTATTCCCCCACGACTACATCGCACCATCTGTGCATCTGTGAAAGTTCCTGGGAGGGCTCTAGAACGTCACATCCGACATCCCGGAAGAAGATTTGAACTCCCAGCACCATCTCAACGCGTTGAAGGCGGGTTTGCGAGTTTGTGGAAGCGAATGCAAACTATCGAGGTCTTGGTCAAGAGGAACGGAAAAAATTTATTTACAAAGCTCGAAATTTCCCTCACATTTTCGTAGGTGCATTTTTCCCACGACCAAAAAGAAACGCCCCAAACTCGCTCCCCAAAAATGGGAGAGTTTTGGGCGAGTATTTTCTATTTGTCGCCTAGGGGTAAGTACACTCTTGGTAAGCTCTTTGTAAGCCCTCAGTAAGGGCTTAGTAAGCTCTTAGTAATAAATTACGGGGGAAGCTCATATCCCTTAGTAAGGGCTTATAGATGCCGTGATCGGGAGAGAGAAAAAAAAAGTTGACTTGAAACACAAAGCCCTCTCGTGACAGTGTACCTTTGGTACAGGGCCGGCTGTACCACCCAACCATGCGGCCCTACATCCACTTCGTGGTTTACATCTGATATGTGCTACTCCCGCTTCCACTACATCAGCCAGATGAACGGGGATCATTGCAAATACAGGGACATGGATCCTCTGTGATGTAGGGTCCGGTTGGGGTCCTCTGCCCGTTTCGCAGTATGGGAGAGGATATAAAGTGAAGTTATTAATGCAGGCACCTCCGACTGACCCACGTACGATGCCAGCCATCCGGATGAAAGCACAAATACCCTGCGGCCAACAACAGAAGATGTATAAAAAAGGAAGATGACCCCTTCTCCACACCCTAGAGAGAACAAAAAAACCCCCAGCCATTGACAGCACCATCACCACCACAGCCACCACCCCAAACAGAATCCATCACAACGACGCACCTCAAGGGCACACTACTGTCTGACAGAGATGGCCACCACCACACCACAGCCAGAGGTGACGCACCTCAGACCCCTAAGCACCCCTCCCCCTTCCCACACAACCCACAACACCACACCTTGCAGGACGCCGGCAGACGACCCCGGGAGAACACAACATACACCTTGACCTGGCGTCAAGGCGATATGTGTAGGTGTGGTGTTGTGGCAGGACTGGCCTGGTGTGCATGAGCATGCCTGCGCCCGCTCCTCCATGACAGAAGGTTCGCAATATATGACAGCCAAACCGTGCAGATCTAGAGACTAGCAAGGCCCCGTTCTCAATGCCGATGTGTTCCTGTCATGGATGATGCACAACGTGCTCAACCCGACGAATACAACGGCAGAGAACACCCCATCCCCATAGGCACCTGCCATACCCCCCTCGCATGCCACATGCAGTTCTGGACGCAAACGAAGCCCTATATCCAGCCATACAACACCACGTGGTATGCAACAGAAGCATGCACACTCCGCATCCCCTCTGCAATGAACCCCACCCCCATCCCCCACACCCCACTGATAACTGCACACAACACTGCAAAGCACCGCACATCAATCACCATTGCGGAGCCCCCCACGGTCGTGATCTCAAGCCCTTCAGCGTGCGAACAGGAACCACACCACCCCCCCCTAGTAGTCCCCCCCCCTACCCTACAACGATGCCGGGAACGTGCCCTGCACACCCTTACACCCACCAGGGTATGTCACATAGCAACACAAAGAGGCTCATAAGATGCTCCCAAACCAGTCACCCACATATCACCCCCGGCAGCAAGGAGCATCGCAATGAAGCAGTGTGGTCTGCGTGGACGCACTCACTCAGCAGCATCCCGAAGCCCATCTGCGTTGTCTCAACATACGGAAGAAGCAGTGCGAGGCATTCATCGTGGTTCCCTCTGCATGCCTCGTGCACAGCATCGAAGGAAACCGTTTTGCTGTCTGTGTCTGGGATGAGCTTCTCAAGTCCCACCTCCACGGCAGTCGTGTCGCCGTTCCTGGCAGCCTCCACCAAGACCGAGCCTGAAAGCTTTCTTCTCTTTGGTGCCTTCTCGTCAGGTGTGCTGTCTGTGTGTCGCTTCGACATGGTTTTGAACTTCTCGTTAATGTGTGTTGTGGTCTTGCTTTTTATGCGGGGGTTGTGAGGTGGGGAGGAGGGACACAAAGGAGGCAAAGAACCAAGACCATCCAAACAAGGCGAACAGGAACCACACCACCCCCCCCTAGTAGTCCCCCCCCCTACCCTACAACGATGCCGAGAACGTGCCCTGCACACCCTTACACCCACCAGGGTATGTCACATAGCAACACAAAGAGGCTCATAAGATCCCAAACCACAGTCACCCACATACCATCCCCGCATCAAACGACCTATTTGACCTCAAGAGGCAAGGGGACAACGTATCCTCCTTCACCCTAGCCTACCCGGCAGGGTTGCTTTTGCACTCTTCTGTCCGATCGAGGTGGCACACACGATACACAACGTCCCATATCATGCCGATACGTGGCCCAAGAGTCACATACGAGATGCCATCCCCAAACCCATCCCATATGGGTGGGTTGCCCACAACTGAAAGCATACAATTGAAAAGTTGGGAAGGTGAACCTAAGCCACTCATGCCTACAGCTTCCGTCATCCCCACAGCTGGGTTGAGTGGACGCAGAAAGCGGCAAGTAAAGGCATATCCCCAAGGGCAAAGAGATAATCTATTTCTTGCCTTGTCTGTTCCCCAACCATCCCCAGCCAACCCCAGGGGCAAGTACACACACCACACACAACGCAACATCGTGAGTGAAGACCCGCGGAATCTGGAAAAAAAAACCCCCCCAAAAAAACCCTCCTGAACCACAACTACCCATAGTCAGCGTAGCCTAGGTGCCGGAGGTAACCTCCCCCTTCCCCCTTCTCCCTTCTCCCAGCCTTCAAGAACACCCCCACGAAACACCAAGATGCCACGCTTTCGGCACCAATGAAGGAACCTACTCACACAGGGCACGATGACGCAGACACGCAAGACTCTCTTTATGTAAAGACGGCTCTTGACCCAGTTTCTCTCGCCATGCCAATCTGATATACAGAGCACGTCGCCGCACCCTCAGAACGCATGCACCCCACCTTTTCGCCATGTTCCGAACGTCGGAAATACTCAAGAAACTAATGAACAAATACACCGGGCAATCTTCCACCCATATTAACCACACCTGGTAGGCCCTAGAGCAGACACATCCTATCACCTAAGACAGTACCATCTCCCATGACGATGAGCACCCTGGTGTGGCTCAGTGGGGAGTCGCTGAACATCCCAACAGCGGTGTACAGGGCTTCTTCCTCCAGGTACGTTTGCCCACCCATGTAGTTGTTCCCTCGATTTGTACCCATGCAATGAGTCATAGTTCGACCACGGGTCAGCTGGCATAATCGCTGTCGATACCAAGTGTACAGATACGTCACATCATGGCCACACATGACCACATAGCACCTTCGTGTGTGCACGTATGGTAGGTGCGTGCTGCCACATCGACTGGCCTGCCCGAGCCCAGTTTGTCTGAGATTGTTTCGTTCAGTTGCCGATAACCACCAGGCACAATGTGCCTCATTGCGGAAAGACTTCCCCACCGTGCTCGAGGAGAACCTGCTCCACATCTGTATGTTGTTTCTGTCTCGCATGGTGCAACGCAGTGTGGCCAGACAAATCCCTGTGGTTCACATCCACATCCTTCAAGCCCAAAAGATAACGCACAGTCTCGGTGTGTCCAAAATAAGCAGCAAGAACAAAGCATGTGTCTCCATCGTCCTCTGTAAGGGAACACACGTCCGCACCTGCTTCCAGTAACATCCTCACAATTTCGCGTTCCCCAACCTCACAAGCACAGTGAAGAGGCGTATAGCCCATCCCATCACTCTTTGCCTCAACGTCTTCCCCTGCATCAATAAGCACCTCCACCACATCTAAGTGCTTCTGTGACACAGCGTGGTGCAGTGCAGTGAAGCCCCCGGAATTCGACTGATTCACGTCCACCTCAGGCATGCACAGAAGAGTACGCACAGTCTCGGTGCGTCCATTACGTGTCGCAAGTATGAGACATCCGCTTCCATCGTCATCTGTGACACACACGTCTGCACCTGCTCCGACCAACATCTTCACAACTGCGACTTCTCCTGAATAGCAAGCCACGTGCAGAGACGAACGTCCATCCTCGTCCCTTGCCTCGATGTCTGCCCCTGCATCAATGAGCACCTGCACCACGTCTGCATGACTTCCTTCAGCAACAAGGAGCATCGCAGTGTTGCCATCGGTAGCCTTCTTGTTCACGTCCACCTCTGGCAAGTCCACAAGATAACGCACAGTCTCGGTGTGTCCACAGGCTGCAGCCAGCATAACACATGTGTCTCCTTCCTCATCTGTGACACACACTCTTGCACCTGCTTCAACCAACATCTTCACAACTGCAATCTTGCCTGAAACGCTCGCCCTGAGAAGAGGTGAACGTCCATCCTCATCCTTTGTCTCGATGTCTGCCCCTGCATCAATGAGCACCTGACACACTGCAGGGTCCGCCCACATGGCTGGACAGGGACGAGGTTTCGTCTTGCTCCCGTGTGGGACAAACGCAACGTTGCTGCAGACTGACTTCCAATGCTGCAAGAGGACCTCCGTGCACGCAGTGTGGTCTGCGTGGATGCACTCACTCAGCAGCATCCCGAAGCCCATCTGCGTTGTCTCAACATACGGAAGAAGCAGTGCGAGGCATTCATCGTGGTTCCCTCTGCATGCCTCATGCACAGCATCGAAGGCAACCGTTTTGCTGTCTGTGTCTGGGATGAGCTTCTCAAGTCCCACCCGCACGGCAGTCGTGTCGCCGTTCCTGGCAGCCTCCACCAAGACCGAGTCTGAAAGCTTTCTTCTCTTTGGTGCCTTCTCGTCAGGTGTGCTGTCTGCGTGTCGCTTCGACATGGTTTTGAACTTCTCGTTAATGTGTGTTGTGGTTTTCCTTTTTATGCGTGGGTTGTGAGGTGGGGAGGAGGGACACAAAGGAGGCAAAGAACCAAGACCATCAACCAAACAAGGAGTTGTTGAAACGTGCTAAAACCTTCGGACTGACTGACCCACTGTCCAAATGCTGTTGACGCGGAAACCTTCTCCACTTCGGCCTTCAATGTTCTCCATTGAATATTCGCTACTACAACCAAGATCTGCACTCACCCACGCTCCAGAGAGGCTCACGCCAACTCCTTCGCGGCGTGGGTCACGCACTCCTACGCATGCCACGGCTTTTCAATACCGGAGCACGGCCGACTATGGGTGGGTCGCTTGAGCACCATCCATTTTCGGGACAGGTTCATTCGGCAGGTGAGTTGTTACACACTCAAAATCGGATGCCATCGAACCCTTTTTTTCGTCTCCCAAACAACTTCGAAACACAATACCTGGACACAGCCTACGGGATGCTTTGAGAGAATTTCAAATAAAAAAAATCTTCTTTTTGTGGGGGGATATTTTCCTCTCTGAGTTCCACTACACCTGGGGGGCTGGGGGGATAAGGTGAGACTGCTCACCTTTGTTGGGGGGATGGCTTTATTGCATACCCTGATGCATTCTGGGAAAATACAGAATGAACAGAACCATTAGCAAGGGGGGGACGAAAAAGATGGAAAAAAAAAAAAAAAAATGGAAAAAAAAAAAAGTGAAGTTGATAGTGCAAAACACCTCTGAGATGCAAGCACTGACCCCGCGGGGTTATCGAATCCCCGGGGTGTTGAAGAAGAAAAACAAAGAAGAAAAAAAAGGGTGTTGGGATGAAAGTCTACGCCATTCTGTGCTTAAGTCAGAGTTGTAAAATATTATAGGCATTTTTATGTGGGACCCAATCCCACAAAAAGCAGGGGTGCTCATAAAACAGGGGTTTGGCGGGGTCATAAGTCATATCTCGAATTCGAGATATGACGGTTTTCAGATATGAGATATCAGACTTTTATATAGGGGGTCAGAACTGAGGGCAATCCTCAGTTATTGAAAAAAAAAAAAAAATTCCCCTTTTCGGACCTAAAAAAAAATTTTTTTTTTTGGCGTTTTACTGGCTTAGAACACGACTCGTGACGTAGGAACCCGCCACAACAAGAAAAAAAACACAAAATGCCAAAGAAATACGTACCGAAGAAACTACAGCCCGGGCAAATGGAAGGACGGCCCGGTGGCAAAAGGAAGCATACAGCATGGCGAAAGAAAAAGTAGCGTACCGTGCGCCTGCGGCGCAAGATTGCAACCACCCTCCCATGACATAGTTTGGTTGTAAATATGTGCAATTTTAAGGGATTTTTTTTTGAAATGTTGCGTACCGTGGCTTCGCCAGAAACTTTCGTTTTAGCAAAATACCTAAGTAAAATTTACGGAAACTGACGATAATTACTAACGTCAGTGCCATTTTATGTCAACATTTTTTAAAAATGTTGCGTACCGTGGCTTCGCCAGGAACCTTTGGGTGACGCTATATAAGCCCTGCTCCTGAATAAAAAATCTTTATGGAGCTTTTCTAGTCGATCTAGATAGGCGACTGTCACAGATCATCGTCACCATAGGTGAGGTTCGAGTGCACGATTCTTTCGTGACACACATTCTTGGATGATCGATCTCCCCTAGGAGATTGTCCGGCAGTTCGTTGGGAATCGAATTATCCCTTTCCATTATGCGAAGGATGTCTTCGACTTTACGTTACGTGTGGGTAGCATCAATTTTTTAGGGCTGTTGGGGGTAGTAATTTTCCGCGCGCAGCGCGGAAATTTTTTTTCAAAACACATTTTCCGTTTCTGGGTGAGAAAAAATGAACCCTCAGTTTTTGCCCCTGTTTGTTCAGGAAAAAATTCCTATATAAAACCCTGTGAGATATGATCCAAAAAAAAAAAAAAACCTGGTCCAGATCACGAAAAAAAAAGGGGTATGGGGTGCATTTTTGGGCGTTTTTGTCGATCGCATCGTCCGATTCGGTGCGATTGCAGAAAGTGATGGGGTCATTTTGGAAAAATGGACAAAATTTTATTGACTTAAATTTTTTCAAAATATGAACCCATACTCGTAAACAAGGGTCATTTTCAGGTTTGAAAACCCAACTTCAGATGAAATTGTGGTGTTTTGAGTGGGAACACAGTAGCGCCGCAGGCGCACGGTACCCAACTTTTGTCTTTTTTCTTTTTCCCTTTTCTCTGCTTTCTTTTGATTGTGCGAGCCGATTGCTCTCCACGGTGGGGTCATATGTGTGTGCAAAAACACTCTGAAGTACCCTTACTGTGAAATATGAGATTCTCTGGTTTTAGTAAGGAAAAACGTACCGAGCAAAATCGTCAAAAATCTACGGTAGTCGGGGTGCGGGATTCGTGACCCAAAACATCGGTTTTTGGCATTTCTGAATCTTTTCCAGAAAGCGGTGGGGTCATTTCGAAAAAATGGACAAAATTTTAGTGACTTAAATTTTCACAAAATATGAACCCATACTCTTAAACAAGGGTAAAAAAAAAAAATAAAAATAAAAAAAATCAGGATCATATGTCATATCTCGTATGAGCACCCCTGCACAAAAAGGAAGAAAAAAAATTGTACATAATACACACGATGCTCTGTTTCCCCTTGAACTCAACCCCAAGACAATTTTGGTGGAACCCTCCACCTGACTGCCCCCCTTTCCTCTCCCCACAAGACCCTAGCTATGGAGTGGGCAAGACGACACAGTATGATGCAGAAAGCAGAAGGTATGCGTGTATGTACGTCAAGCCTCTCGGGTCCTGTGTCTACATTGGCCTTTTGTTTCTAGTGGACACCTTGTAAAAATAAAATAAAAAAACAGAAAAGTGGAGCTCATCCTTGGGTGTCTTACACTGACACCAAATTTTCTTGAAAAATGAAGCTTGAAAAAATACAACGACCTCTCATGACATTGTACAGCATAGGGTATTTATATCCATTTTCAATTTTTAAATATCGCCAGATGCAGGGGACTCAGACACCCGGTGCACCACGTCGTTTCTGGACCCCAGTCTACCGGAGTATCATATCAGATATGCTCGGAAGACCTTTGGTGTGGCCATAAACACCGGGGGGAGATCAAAAAAAATAAACACTCAAAGTAGCGTTTTGACGATGCCTTTATAAAATAAAAATGCCTCTGGAACAGGCACCCCTCCCCAAAAAAAAAACTCTCACATTCCATATGAAACACACCCCACCTTAAAAATCCTTTTTATCTCCCTTTGTGCTCTTTTTTTTGATAAATTGTTGGAGTAGTGTAGTTGCCTCGGTTGTGTTGCCACAGTTTGTGCAATCTCCACTGTGTTTTTATGCGTGCTTTGCCTGGAGGATCTTTGCGATGGTGGTGAGCTGGATGTTGCTGGTACCCTCGTAGATCGAGCCGATTTTGGAGTCACGGTAGAATTTCTCGGCAGGGTAGTCCTTGACGAAGCCGACTCCCCCCATCCAGTCGATGGCCTGGCTGGTTACCTGCTGTGCGACCTGGGAGGCGTAGAGCTTGGCCATGGCAGCGTCGGCGATGAAGTCTTCTCCGTTCATCTTCTTGCGAGCGGCGTTGTAGACCATGAGGCGGGCTCCCTCAAGGTGCACTGCGGCCTGCGCCTGTTGGTGCTGCATTGCCTGGAAGGAGCCAATGGGCTGTCCGAACTGCTTCCTCTCTAGGGTGTACTTCACTGCACCGTCGAAGGCCCCCTGAGCAAGCCCAATCATCTGTGCGCCGATCCCAATGCGTCCCTCATTGAGACTCTCAATAGCAATCTTGTACCCTTTCCCCAGGTCTCCCACGATGCGGTCGGCCTTCACCACGCAGTCTGTGAAGTCGATTTCGTGGGTGCTGCTGCTGCGGATGCCGAGTTTGTTTTCTTTGCGTCCGACCTTCACTCCGGGGTTGGATTTTTCGACAACAAAGCAGGTAATCCCTTTGTAGCCTTGACTAGGGTCGACGTTGGCCATGACAAGGAAGATGTCAGCCTCGCCGGAGTTTGTGATCCACATTTTGCGGCCGTTGAGAACGTATTCATCACCACGCTTCTCTGCTGTGGTCTTGAGCGCAAAGGCGTCGGAGCCGCTGCTTGCCTCGGAGAGACAGAAGCATCCCATCTCGGAGGAGGCAAGACGCGGCAGGAACTCCGCCTTCAGCGCATCGTTCGCGTAGTTCTTGAAGCTGTTGTTCACCAGGGTGTTCTGCACATCGACCATCACCGAGACAGAGGGGTCCACCTTCGCAAGCTCCTCGATCACAATGACCGATCCGAACAGTCCCAGATTCGCGCCACCGTAGTCGCTGTCCACATCTACCCCCATCAGCCCCTGGTCGAAGCATTTCTTAATAAGGTCGGGGCACATCTTCTGTGCCTCGTCCATCGCCATCACCTTCGGTGCAATCTCCTGCTGTGCGAAGGAAGAGACCATGTCAACCAAGGCACGCTCGTCCTCGGAGAAGGTGTGCAGCGAGGGGTGGCTGGAGGCACGGCGCAGTGCACCCTGTGTGGCACGTCTCATGTTTCCTGCGGTCAGCATCTTTGAACTCTTTGGGTATATTGTCTGGTTCTGGGTGTGGATGTGGTGAGGGGGGTGAGAGAAAAAGGGAGAGAGAGAGAGGGAGGGGGCACAGTTTGGTTGGGAAATATAGCAATGAGAATGAGAGAAAGCAATGAAATACAAAAAACCCAAAAATAAATATGAATGTGAATCTGAACCTGCTTGTAGATGGTTAGATAGTTCTCGTCACAGGCAGATGGATAAAGAAACCCAAATGGTTCAGCTCAAGAGCCGACAACACTCACGACACCCACCTGCTGCTGCATTATCAAGTGCCGTCTCCTCTCCCTCATTGCACAACGACTTGTCCGCACCGTGCTCCAACAGAAGCTTCACCACATCCGGAAGCCTTTGATATGCAGCTAAGTGTAACGCAGTGCAGCCGCTGTTCGCTGCGTGATTCACGTCCACCTCCTTCAAACCCACAAGATAACGCACAGTCTCGGTGTGTCCAAAATGTGACGCAATCGTAAGACATGTGAGTCCGTTGTTCTCAGTGACACACACTCCCGCACCTGCTTCGACTAACAGCTTCACAGATTTTGCTTCACCTGCGATGCTCGCCACGAGTAGCGCCGACCTCCCCTCCACATTCTTTGCCTCGATGTCTGCCCCTGCATCAAGCAGTGCCTGCAGCACATCTGCATGTCCTTGACGTGCTGCGTGGTGCAACGCAGTGAAGCCGCACGCTCCTGGGTTATCTATGCCCACCTCAGGCATGCACAGAAGAGTGCGCACAGTCTCGATGTGTCCATGATATGCTGCAAGGATAAGACATGGGTCCCCTGCATGGTCTGCCTCGCACATTTCCGCACCTGATCTGACCAACACCTTCACAACATCGAGTGCTCCTGAAGTGCTCGCCTTGAGCAGAGGCGAATATTCCAGGTAATCCTTTGTCTCGATGTCTGCACCTGCATCAATGAGCACCTGCGCCACATCGGGATACTTCTGACATGCGAAGTGCAACGCAGTAGCCCCGTCGCTCCTATCTGCTTGGTTCACTTCGACCTGCGGCAAGTCCACAAGATAGCGCACAGTCTCGGTGTGTCCAGCATCCGCAGCAAACATAAGACACGTCTTTCCATCGTTGTTCATTACACCCACCCCGGCACCTGCTTCGATCAACATCTTCACAACTCTGAGTTGTCCTGTGCTGCTCGCCTTCAACAGAGGAGAAGACCCCCTATCAGCCTTAGCCTCGATGTCTGCACCTGCATCAATGAGCACCTTCACCACATCGGGAAACTGTTGCTGCACTGCGAAGTGCAACGCAGTGTAGCCGTCAACACCTGAGTGATTGACGTCCACATCCTTCAAGCCCGCAAGATAGTGCACAGTCTCGGTGTGTCCTTGATGTGCAGCAAAGTGAAGAGTTGTGCTGCCACCCTTGCTTCTGACACTCACGTCCGCACCTGCTTTGCCCAACATCCTCACAATGCCAAGATTGCCGTAAGAGCTCGCCACGTGCAGAGGTGAACGTCCATCCTCATCCTTTGTCTCGATGTCTGCCCCTGCATCAATGAGCACCTGACACACTGCAGGGTCCGCCCACATGGCTGGACAGGGACGAGGTGTCTTACCGTCGATGTCTGCCTCCTGCCCGTGTGGGACAAACGCAACGTTGCTGCAGACTGACTTCCAATGCTGCAAGAGGACCTCCGTGCACGCAGTGTGGTCTGCGTGGACGCACTCACTCAGCAGCATCCCGAAGCCCATCTGCGTTGTCTCAACATACGGAAGAAGCAGTGCGAGGCATTCATCGTGGTTCCCTCTGCATGCCTCGTGCACAGCATCGAAGGCAACCGTTTTGCTGACTGTGTCTGGGCTGAGCTCCCAAATTCCCACCCGCACGGCAGTCCTGTCGCCGTTCCTGGCAGCCTCCACCAAGACCTGGTCTGAAAGCTTTCTTCTCTTCCGTGACTTCTTTTCGGTGCTGTCTGTGTGTTGCTTCGACATGGTTTGTTTAAAAACGAAAGCCCCTGAGTGTGCTCCTGGTATTGTATAGGATGTTCACGTACAGTACTCAAACCAAACAAAACAAAGTTCGCTGACACAAGTTTCTGAAACTTTATTGTTCCAGAAACTATCGGAAGCCGTACTCCACTCGAACCCCCTGGTACAGCAAAGAGCACCTCTTTCGTCTCATCATGCTGATGCTGCCAAGCAGGGATAGGGACAGAGAGAGAGGGGCACTGTTTGGTTGCGTTCAGACACATACTGAAGAGAATACTAAAAGTAAAAAACCCAAAAATAAATATGAATGTGAATCTGAACCTGCTTGCAGATGGTTAGATAGTTCTCGTCACAGGCAGATGGGTAAAGAAACCCAAATGGTTCAGCTCAAGAGCCGACAACACTCACGACACCCACCTGCTGCTGCATTATCAAGTGCCGTCTCCCCCGCCTCATTGCACAACGACTTGTCCGCACCGTGCTCCAACAGAAGCTTCACCACATCAGGAAGAACTTGTTGTGCAGCTAAGTGTAACGCAGTACAGCCTTCATAACCTAGGTAGTTCACGTTCACCTCCTTCAAACCCACAAGATAGCGCACAGTCTCGGTGTGTCCAAAAAATGACGCAAGGTCAAGACATGTGTCCAGCGCCTGACGCAAGAATAAGACATGTGCGTCCTTCGTTGTCTGTGACACACACTCCCGCACCTGCTTCGACTAACAGCTTCACAGATTTTGCTTCACCTGCGCTGCTCGCAACGAGTAGCGCCGACCACCCCTCCACATTCTTTGCCTCGGTGTCTGCCCCAGTATCAAGCAGTGCCTCCAGCACGTCTGTAGGCGTCACGTATGCTGTGCAAGTCGTGCGGTCGCGAAAAACCGATGGGAAATGAGTGTTGAGAAAGACAGAGATGTCGTACCGAAACAAAAGTGGGGCAGGCAGTCGTTTCTATTTCCTGTTGGAAACCTCCACTCGCTTCAGGTGCAGACAGGTCAGCAGGAGCTCGTCCACATCGACTTCCAAGCAGACACGGGTGTTGTCCGAGCATGACTTCCAATGCTGCAAGAGGACCTCCGTGCACGCAGTGTGGTCTGCGTGGATGCACTCACTCAGCAGGATCCCAAAGCCGTTCGTTCGGTCAACGTAGTGGGGAAGAAGTCGTGCGAGGCATTCATCGTGGTTCCCTCTGCATGCCTCGTGCACAGCATCGAAGGAAACCGTTTTGCTGTCTGTGTCTGGGCTGAGCTTCTCAAGTCCCGCCCGCACGGCAGTCGTGTCGCCGTTCCTGGCAGCCTCCACCAAGACCGAGTCTGCAGAAAGCTTTCTTCTCTTTGGTGCCTTCTCGTCAGGGGTGCTGTCTGCGTGTCGCTTCGACATGGTTTGTGTCTGTTATGCTGTTTCTTTTCTGGAGGTTGTGAGGTGAGTGGTGGTATACATTCGCCATAAAGACAACTGCAGGGATGTGGCCTGCAGCATCCACACTGCAGAGCACCCCGACCCTCTACCCTGCACGAACCCCACGACGCGAGCACACATCACATCGCACAGATGTGTTCCAAAAATAACCTATCCCCTGGTGTTCGTGACAGAGCCCTTGCCAACTAATTCGCTGTGTCGTAATCAAACAACCTAGAAGGCATGTTTGCCTTGTCCGTTGCCCGACTCTGGAAGCGGGATCCTGGATGAGGACTGCCCATGAGGAGGTGGGGGAGATGGAAAGAGCAACCGATGGGAAATGAGTGTTGAGAAAGACAGAGATGTCGTACCGAAAACAAAAGTGGGGCAGGCAGTCGTTTCTGTTTCCTATTGGAAAGCTGGGAATGACAATAAAATACTGTGTTCGTAAAAATGGTGACCGTGTGAAGTACCAAATGAAATGCAAAAGCGTAAAATACGGACCAAACTATGTCTGGTCCAAACAGTTTATGAAGACGGTAATAATAATGGATGCTATCACACGCCTGTGACGTTGGTGCAGTGTCACCTTCACTTCCCTCTTTTCATTCCAAATGTCATTCCATCCCCCCTTTGTGATCTGACGCGATCCTCACGAAATACCATACGAGGAAAAGTCACCAAGAAAGCTACTCACGCGGTGGGTTCGTCGCTGACACCGTGTTCCAGGAGAATCTGCACCACATCTGCATGTGGTTTCTTCCTCGCACGCTGCAACGCAGTGCGGCCCGCCCTCGTCCTGTGATTCACGTCCACCTCAGGCATGCACAGAAGAGTACGCACAGTCTCAGTGTGTCCATTGGCAGCCGCAAGGGTAAGACACGTGTCTCCACGGTTGTCTGTGACACACACTCCTGCACCTGCTTTGACCAATATCTTCACAATATTCGGTGCTCCTCTCTTACTGGCCCATAGCAGAGGCGACCTCCCCTTCTCGTCCTTGCCATCAATGTCTGCACCTGCATCAATGAGCACCTCCACCACGGCTGCATGACTGACTAAAGCAGCAAGAATCATCGCAGTGTTACCATCGGTAGACTTCTTGCTCGCGTCCACCTCTGGCAAGCCCACAAGATAACGCACAATCTCGGTGTGTCCAAAAAATGACGCAAGGTCAAGACATGTGTCTCCATTGTTGTCTGTGACACGGACTCCCGCACCTGCTTCGACCAACATCTTCACAATATCGAGATGCCCTTCGACACTTGCCAAGAGCAGAGGTGAACGCCCCTGTTCGTCATCTTTGTTCCTCGCTTCTATGTCTGCCCCTGCATCAATTAGCACCTGCACCACATCGACATGTCCTTTCAGCACTGTCCAGTGCAACACAGCGTTGCCGTTGTTCTCTGCGTGATTCACGTCCACATCCTTCAAACCCACAAGATAGCGCACAGTCTCGATGTGTCCAAAGACTGCAGCAAGCATAAGACACGTGTCTCCATTGTGGTCTGTGACACACACTCCCGCACCTGCTTCGACCAACATCTTCACAACTGCGGACTTGCTTGAAATGCTCGCCCTGAGCAGAGGTGAACGTTCATCCTCATCCTTTGTCTCGATGTCTGCACCTGCATCAATGAGCACCTGACACACTGCAGGGTCCTCCCACATGGCTGGACAGGGACGAGGTGTCGTACCTTGGGTCTCATCCTTGTGCCCGTGTGGGACAAACGCAACGTTGCTGCAGACTGACTTCCAATGCTGCAAGAGGACCTCCGTGCACGCAGTGTGGTCTGCGTGGATGCACTCACTCAGCAACATCCCGAAGCCCATCTGCGTTGTCTCAACATACGGAAGAAGCAGTGCGAGGCATTCATCGTGGTTCCCTCTGCATGCCTCGTGCACAGCATCGAAGGCAACCGTTTTGCTGTCTTCGTCTGGTCTGAGCTTCTCAAGTCCCACCCGCACGGCAGTCGTGTCGCCGTTCCTGGCAGCCTCCACCAAGGCGAAGTGGAGCACGTCCTCTGCCCCTGCAAGCACCGCACGCAGCACAAGAGCTGCCTCCTCATCAACAGGCTTGCCCACAGCACCGCCAGAAAGAAGTGCCTTCACACAGGCAAGGTGATGCCCAGCAACAGCAGCATCCAGCGCAGTCATCCCATCAACACAGTGTTCGCAGTCTGCACCCTTCGCAACAAGAAACTGCACCACATCCGCATCGCCACGGCACGCTGCAATGTACAGCGGACGTGCACAGCTCGCGTCATTCTCACTCTGCACCTCCACCCCTGCCCCAGACGCGACGAGCAGCTCTGCACTCGCAAGATCCCCAAGGTGTGCAGCCACACACAACGGCTTGATGCGCCTCCCATTCAGGTCCAGCTTGTGTTCCTTCAGCAGCATCGCAAGCACCTCCACTCGCTTCAGGTGCAGACAGGTCAGCAGGAGCTCGTCCACATCCACTTCCAAGCAGACACGGGTGTTGTCCGAGCATGACTTCCAATGCTGCAAAAGGACCTCCGTGCACGCAGTGTGGTCTGCGTGGATGCACTCACTCAGCAGTATCCCAAAGCCGTTCGTTCGGTCAACGTAGTGGGGAAGAAGTCGTGCGAGGCATTCATCGTGGTTCCCTCTGCATGCCTCGTGCACAGCATCGAAGGCAACCGTTTTGCTGTCTGTGTCTGGGCTGAGCTTCTCAAGTCCCACCCGCACGGCAGTCGTGTCGCCGTTCCTGGCAGCCTCCACCAAGACCGAGTCTGAAAGCTTTCTTCTCTTTGATGCCTTCTCGTCAGGTGTGCTGTCTGCGTGTCGCTTCGACATGGTTTGTGTCTTTTATACTGTTTCTTTTCTGGAGGTTGTGAGGTGAGTGGTGGGTGGTATACATTCGCCATAAAGACAACTCGAGGGATCTGGCCTGCAGCATCCACACTGCAGAGCACCCCGACCCTCTACCCTGCACAAACCCCACGACGCGAGCACACATCACATCGCACAGATGTGTTCCAAAAATAACCTATCCCCTGGTGTTCGTGACAGAGCCCTTGGCAACTAATTCGCTGTATCGTAATCAAACAACCTAGAAGGCATGTTTGCCTTGTCCGTTACCCGACTCTGGAAGCGGGATCCTGGATGAGGACTGCCCATGAGGAGGTGGGGGAGATGGAAAGAGCAACCGATGGGAAATGAGTGTTGAGAAAGACAGAGATGTCGTACCGAAACAAAAGTGGGGCAGGCAGTCGTTTCTATTTCCTGTTGGAAAGCTGGGAAAGACAATAAAATACTGTGTTCGTAAAAATGGTGACCGTGTGAAGTGCCAAATGAAATGCAAAACCGTAAAATACGGACCAAACTATGTCCGGTCCAAACAGTTTATGAAGACGGTAATAATAATGGATGCTATCACACGCCTGTGACGTTGGTGCAGTGTCACCTTCACTTCCCTCTTTTCATTCCAAATGTCATTCCATCCCCCCTTTGTGAGCTGACGCGATCCTCACGAAAGACCAGGAAAAGCCACCAAGAAAGCTACTCACGCGGTGGGTTCGTCGCTGGCACCGTGTTCCAGGAGAACCTGCACCACATCTGCATGTGGTTTCTTCCTCGCACGCTGCAACGCAGTGCAGCCCGCCCTCGTCCTGTGATTCACATCCACCTCAGGCAAGCCCACAAGATAGCGCACAATCTCGGTGTGTCCACAATAAGCCGCAAATAAAAGACATGTGTCTCCGACCTCGTTAGTGGCACAAACGTCCGCCCCTGCTTCAAGCAACTTCTTCACAGTATCGAGAGACCCTTCCTTGCTGGCCAAGAGCAGAGGCGATCCTCCGTTCTCGTCTTTTGCCTCGATGTCTGCACCTGCTTCCAGTAACATCCTCACAATTTCGCGTTCCCCAACCTCACAAGCATAGTGCAGAGGTGTATTGCAGATCCCATCACGCTTTCCCTCAACGTCTGCCCCTGCATCAATGAGCACCTCCACCACAGCAGAGTGCTTCATTGCCACTGCGCGATGCAGTGCAGTGTATCCCCTGTTATTTGACTGATGCACATCCACCTCAGGCAAGCACAAAAGATGGCGCACAGTCTCGGTGTGTCCACACCATGCCGCAAGGGTAAGACACGTGTGTTCTCTGTTGTCTGTCACACGCACTCCCGCACCTGCTTTGACCAACATCTTCACAGTATCGAGAGACGCATCCTTGCTCGCTCTGAGCAGAGGCGAATATCCCTCCTCGTCCTTCGCCTCGATGTCTGCACCTGCATCAATGAGGACCTCCACCATAGTGCGGTAGTCTTCTTGACATGCCCAGTGCAGCGCAGTGAAGCCTTCATCACCTGAGTGATTCACGTTCACCTCTGGCAAGCCCACAAGATAGCGCACAATTTCGGTGTGTCCAAAACATGCCGCAATGGTCAGACATGTATCTCCTTTGTTGTCTGTAGCGCTCAGGTCCGCACCTGCTTTGACCAACATCTTCACAGTCTCGGTGTGTCCACTCCATGCCGCAAGGGTAAGACATGTGTGCCCTTCTGTGTCTGTGACACGCACTCCCGCACCTGCTTTGACCAACATCTTCACGACTTCGATCTTGCCTGAAATGCTCGCCCATAGCAGAGGTGAAAGTCCCCTCTCATCCTTTGTCTCGATGTCTGCCCCTGCATCAATGAGCACCTGACACACTGCAGGGTCCGCCCACATGGCTGGACAGGGACGAGGTTTCGTCTTGCTCCCGTGTGGGACAAACGCAACGTTGCTGCAGACTGACTTCCAATGCTGCAAGAGGACCTCCGTGCACGCAGTGTGGTCTGCGTGGATGCACTCACTCAGCAGCATCCCGAAGCCCATCTGCGTCGTCTCAACATACGGAAGAAGCAGTGCGAGGCATTCATCGTGGTTCCCTCTGCATGCCTCGTGCACAGCATCGAAGGAAACCGTTTTGCTGTCTGTGTCTGGGATGAGCTTCTCAAGTCCCGCCCGCACGGCAGTCGTGTCGCCGTTCCTGGCAGCCTCCACCAAGACCGAGTCTGCAGAAAGCTTTCTTCTCTTTGGTGCCTTCTCGTCAGGGGTGCTGTCTGCGTGTCGCTTCGACATGGTTTGTGTCTTTTATGCTGTTTCTTTTCTGGAGGTTGTGAGGTGAGTGGTGGGTGGTATACATTCGCCTTATAAAGACAACTCGAGGGATGTGGCCTGCAGCATCCACACTGCAGAGCACCCCGACCCTCTACCCTGCACAAACCCCACGACGCGAGCACACATCACATCGCACAGATGTGTTCCAAAAATAACCTATCCCCTGGTGTTCGTGACAGAGCCCTTGGCAACTAATTCGCTGTGTCGTAATCAAACAACCTAGAAGGCATGTTTGCCTTGTCCGTTACCCGACTCTGGAAGCGGGATCCTGGATGAGGACTGCCCATGAGGAGGTGGGGGAGATGGAAAGAGCAACCGATGGGAAATGAGTGTTGAGAAAGACAGAGATGTCGTACCGAAACAAAAGTGGGGCAGGCAGTCGTTTCTATTTCCTGTTGGAAAGCTGGGAAAGACAATAAAATACTGTGTTCGTAAAAATGGTGACCGTGTGAAGTGCCAAATGAAATGCAAAACCGTAAAATACGGACCAAACTATGTCCGGTCCAAACAGTTTATGAAGACAGTAATAATAATGGATGCTATCACACGCCTGTGACGTTGGTGCAGTGTCACCTTCACTTCCCTCTTTTCATTCCAAATGTCATTCCATCCCCCCTTTGTGAGCTAACGCGATCCTCACGAAATACCAGGAAAAGCCACCAAGAAAGCTACTCACGCGGTGGGTTCGTTGCTCGCACCGTGTTCCAGGAGAACTTGCACCACATCTGCATGTGTTTCATTACTCGCGTTCTCGTCTATTGCCTCGATGTCTGCACCTGCTTCCAGTAACATCCTCACAATTTCGCGTTCCCCAACCTCACAAGCATAGTGCAGAGGTGTATTGCAGATCCCATCACGCTTTCCCTCAACGTCTGCCCCTGCATCAATGAGCACCTCCACCACATCTGCGTGCTTCATTGGCACTGCGCGATGCAGTGCAGTGTATCCCCTGTTATTTGACTGAGTCACATCCACCTCAGGCAAGCACAAAAGATAGCGCACAGTCTCGGTGTGTCCACACCATGCCGCAAGGGTAAGACATGTGTGTCCTTTGTTGTCTGTGGCGCACACTCCCGCACCTGCTTTGACCAACATCTTCACAGTATCGAGAGACGCATCCTTGCTCGCTCTGAGCAGAGGCGAATATCCCTCCTCGTCCTTCGCCTCGATGTCTGCACCTGCATCAATGAGGACCTGCACCATAGTGCGGTAGTCTTCTTGACATGCCCAGTGCAGCGCAGTGAAGCCTTCATCACCTGAGTGATTCACGTTCACCTCTG
This sequence comes from Rhynchopus sp. YZ270_cl-10, assembly GCA_964035575.1. Classification (NCBI taxonomy): domain Eukaryota; phylum Euglenozoa; class Diplonemea; order Diplonemida; family Diplonemidae; genus Rhynchopus; species Rhynchopus sp. YZ270_cl-10. Next base: position 1,250,495 of record OZ037844.1, on the reverse strand, counting down.
GCAAGCCCACAAGATAGCGCACAGTCTCGGTGTGTCCAAAGACTGCAGCCAGCATAAGACATGTGTCTCCTACGTTGTCGGTGACACACACTCCCGCACCTGCTTTGACCAACATCTTCACAACTGCAATCTTGCCTGAAATGCTAGCCCTGAGAAGAGGTGAAAGTCCCTTCTCATCCTTTGTCTCGATGTCTGCCCCTGCATCAATGAGCACCTGACCCACTGCAGGGTCCTCCCACATGGCTGGACAGGGACGAGGTGTATTATCTTCGTTGTCTGCCTCCTGCCCGTGTGGGACAAACGCAACGTTGCTGCAGACTGACTTCCAATGCTGCAAGAGGACCTCCGTGCACGCAGTGTGGTCTGCGTGGATGCACTCACTCAGCAACATCCCGAAGCCCATCTGCGTTGTCTCAACATACGGAAGAAGCAGTGCGAGGCATTCATCGTGGTTCCCTCTGCATGCCTCGTGCACAGCATCGAAGGCAACCGTTTTGCTGTCTTCGTCTGGTCTGAGCTTCTCAAGTCCCACCCGCACGGCAGTCGTGTCGCCGTTCCTGGCAGCCTCCACCAAGGCGAAGTGGAGCACGTCCTCTGCCCCTGCAAGCACCGCACGCAGCACAAGAGCTGCCTCCTCATCAACAGGCTTGCCCACAGCACCGCCAGAAAGAAGTGCCTTCACACAGGCAAGGTGATGCCCAGCAACAGCAGCATCCAGCGCAGTCATCCCATCAACACAGTGTTCGCAGTCTGCACCCTTCGCAACAAGAAACTGCACCACATCCGCATCGCCACGGCACGCTGCAATGTACAGCGGACGTGCACAGCTCGCGTCATTCTCACTCTGCACCTCCACCCCTGCCCCAGACGCGACGAGCAGCTCTGCACTCGCAAGATCCCCAAGGTGTGCAGCCACACACAACGGCTTGATGCGCCTCCCATTCAGGTCCAGCTTGTGTTCCTTCAGCAGCATCGCAAGCACCTCCACTCGCTTCAGGTGCAGACAGGTCAGCAGGAGCTCGTCCACATCCACTTCCAAGCAGACACGGGTGTTGTCCGAGCATGACTTCCAATGCTGCAAAAGGACCTCCGTGCACGCAGTGTGGTCTGCGTGGATGCACTCACTCAGCAGTATCCCAAAGCCGTTCGTTCGGTCAACGTAGTGGGGAAGAAGTCGTGCGAGGCATTCATCGTGGTTCCCTCTGCATGCCTCGTGCACAGCATCGAAGGCAACCGTTTTGCTGTCTGTGTCTGGGCTGAGCTTCTCAAGTCCCACCCGCACGGCAGTCGTGTCGCCGTTCCTGGCAGCCTCCACCAAGACCGAGTCTGAAAGCTTTCTTCTCTTTGATGCCTTCTCGTCAGGTGTGCTGTCTGCGTGTCGCTTCGACATGGTTTGTGTCTTTTATACTGTTTCTTTTCTGGAGGTTGTGAGGTGAGTGGTGGGTGGTATACATTCGCCATAAAGACAACTCGAGGGATCTGGCCTGCAGCATCCACACTGCAGAGCACCCCGACCCTCTACCCTGCACAAACCCCACGACGCGAGCACACATCACATCGCACAGATGTGTTCCAAAAATAACCTATCCCCTGGTGTTCGTGACAGAGCCCTTGGCAACTAATTCGCTGTATCGTAATCAAACAACCTAGAAGGCATGTTTGCCTTGTCCGTTACCCGACTCTGGAAGCGGGATCCTGGATGAGGACTGCCCATGAGGAGGTGGGGGAGATGGAAAGAGCAACCGATGGGAAATGAGTGTTGAGAAAGACAGAGATGTCGTACCGAAACAAAAGTGGGGCAGGCAGTCGTTTCTATTTCCTGTTGGAAAGCTGGGAATGACAATAAAATACTGTGTTCGTAAAAATGGTGACCGTGTGAAGTACCAAATGAAATGCAAAACTGCAAAATACGGACCAAACTATGTCTGGTCCAAACAGTTTATGAAGACGGTAATAATAATGGATGCTATCACACGCCTGTGACGTTGGTGCAGTGTCACCTTCACTTCCCTCTTTTCATTCCAAATGTCATTCCATCCCCCCTTTGTGAGCTGACGCGATCCTCACGAAATACCATACGAGGAAAAGCCACCAAGAAAGCTACTCACGTGGTGGGTTCGTCGCTGGCACCGTGTTCCAGGAGAACCTGCACCACATCTGCATGTGGTTTCTTCCTCGCAAGCTGCAACGCAGTGCAGCCCGCCCTCGTCCTGTGATTCACATCCACCTCAGGCAAGCCCACAAGATAGCGCACAGTCTCGGTGTGTCCATGATACGCCGCAAGGGTCAGACATGTGTCTCCTTGGTTGTCTGTGGCACACACATCCGCACCTGCTTCGACCAACATCTTCACATCTGTGAAGATGTTGGTAAAGTTGGATGAAAGGCAAGCACAGTGAAGAGTTCACTCGACTCCACTCGAACCCCCTGGTACAGCAAAGAGCACCTCTTTCGTCTCATCATGCTGATGCTGCCAAGCAGGGATAGGGACAGAGGAGGTGAGCAATATGCCATCCGCTCCCGTCAGCTCCACGACCAGGAGTAGCCGCCCTTCGACCACTCAGAAGGAGCAAGGGTGCCGCAAAAAGGGTTTGGGGTTTGGAGAGACATACAAAAGACAAGCAGAAAGAGCAAACGCCTTACGCCATTGTCAGCGGACGCAGAGCTTTTTTTTTTTGCACGCACGGTGGCCAGTTTGATGTGGGCGAGCGTCAAAAGTGGACGAAAATACTGGTTGAGAATTGCACCCCCGCAGGAGGGCGTCTGGGAGAGCGTCTGGGTACTTATCAGAGCGTCATGCTCTCCCGCGGGGAGAGCGTACGGTCTCCCAAAAAACGTCAAATTTTTGACGCTCTTCCACTCAAACTGGCCGTGCACGGTATCCACTCGGGTAGCTGTGTGCAACGAAACATCCCAAAAAAGCCTGCAAAATTAAAAGTTCTTTTTGGCATTTCAGTGTGGCATGCGCGGTACGTGACAGCGTTCCGTGGAAGTATTACGCTGGGTAGGTGAACCTTTACCGTGAGTACTTCCAATTCTTTAATTTCTCTAACACGGCCTTGCTGCATTTCTTCTTTCCGTGGAATGTAGAAGGGCAGCCAACAAGGAAATCATCCCCTACCTCCAAGACATTACTCAAGGGAGTGAGATCAAGTTCTGTCAGCGAAGAACAGCTGCACTGGAACTGACCCTTAATCACTGTCACATTGAGCAATCCAGCGAGACTAACTTCTTCCAAAGCTGTACAGTACGAAAGAAAGTGGGAATCGATCGCAGTTACTCTTACAAAGGCGGAGAGATCAAGTTGTTTCAGCGAAGTGCACCCGACAAGGAATGCCTCCTCAATTGCTGTGATGCTACTCAATGGAGAAAGATCGATTTCGTTCAAAGCTGTACACCCCTTAAGAAAGTAGCCCCAACTGAAGTGACGCCACTAGAGGGAGAAAGATCAAGTTGTGTCAGAGAAGTGCACTCATACAGGAAACCTTCCTGAATCACTGTGACCCTTCTCAACGGAGTGAGATCAAGTTCTGTCAAAGCTTTGCAGCCCAGAAGGAAGCACTTCCCATGAAGTGACACTGGTCAAACCAGAGATGTTGAGTCCTTCCAAGCTGGTGCAATCCTGCAGAAATTCATCCCCAATCGAAGCAATGCCAGACACAGCGCTGAGATCAAGACTCACGAAAGCTGCTCCTAAGCAGAACTCATTTGGAATCGCAGTCGCAACACCCGCCTGAAGAAGCAAACAAGCCACCTTTGCATCCGTCACTTCTGCCAACCTCGCTGCTGTCAGGTTTCTCTCACCCAATGCATCAAGTCCTGCAATGGCCACCTGCTCCTTCGTCTGCTTCAGCACAATCCTGTCAGCACTCAGCTGTGTCATGTCCTCTCCTTCTCCCACCACCTCACCCCCGAAACACATCCCAAAGCTGTTTCCAGGCAACTTTGTTGCAGACGCCACCTTCCAACGCAAGTCACACACCGTGTCATCCACACTCACCTCAATCAAGTGTTCCACTCCATCCACGCCCTCCACAAGCACAGGCACCACAAGCCCCAACCTCTGGCCAAGAGCGTCGTGCACGTCCGACACAGGCAGCGTCAGGGAAAACTCTGCGTGTGGGTATGCAGCACCCACAAGGCGGTGGCGGTCTCTGCACGCTGCCATGCTGTCGATGCTCCGCACAACGGCCTGCGACTCTGTTGCCGCACGCAGTGCCTGGTCGTCCCCAAGCAGGCACACCTGCTCCCACTCGTCAATCATGTGTTCTGCCTTCGCAACAAACGTCTTCACTGCACACACCTGCCCTGCAGCACTAAGTGCCTGTGTGAGGAAGCTCCGTGCCAACGCCTCCTCACACACGACGTTGCTGCGCCACACATCCTCACCCATCAACAGGTGTCCGACGTGTGTCAAGGTCTTTGTGGCCTCTGGGGGTTCGACTGCCTCAAGCACACGGCACTCCTCATCTGCAGCAGCCCGCTGCTTCGTCAAATCTGCCGCGTGTGAGTGCAGGATGCAGCGCTGGCGTGCAACGTACTCAGAGATTTCGATTGTGTTGTGCCCCGCATGTTCACGCTTGTCACAGCGGACACAGATCATTGCGTCTCCACACGCAGGGTCTTCACAGACAAGGTGCAGCTTGAACACTGGGTGCAGTGCACAGTTCGACGATGTTCCATACGAAGTGACAGAAGCAAGATGCATCTCACGGTCGCGTGCTCTGTGCAAAGCTTCGAAGCAGGCAGGCTTGTCGCAGAAGAACAGTTCCATACAGTGTCCACACTGCAGCCGTGCAGGGGCCGAACAGCTCTCACACAACGGCATCACAGCCCATGTTGTGTCCTCCAAAGCAAGGGGAGGGAAGGTCTCTGTGTGTTGTGGTGTCGTGAATGTTATGAACCCCCCCTCGCCACCATACACCATGCGCACACCTACCTGCACTTCTCTACCTCACAACTGAACTCCTCGACCACCTCAAAGCAACATGCCTCCTCACAGAGGCTGCAGCACTATCACCACTACCCGAAGGGGTGCAAGCTGAGACTCCAGAACCAAGAAGCGTCCAACGAGAACCCCACCAACCCAAGCAAGCGTACTCCTGCACTGCAGCCGCATGGAGAGAATAGGCGCCGCAAACCCTCACAGAAGAAACACTCTGCATGGGGAACACCCTGAAGCAGAACAACCGCCGCAAATCGCCCTTTCGAGCTCTGCTCGAAGCTGCAGAAAAGCATATCTCCGACTTTTACGATCGCCACCTGATCTTGATTACTCTAGTAGGAAAGAAGGAAGAATGTTTTCGTTGAACGCAACCAAAGTTTAAAGCTCTCTGTCAGGTGCCGGGAGAGAGAGAGAGAGAGTGAGGGGCACTGTTTGATTGTGCGAGGACATATGTCAATGAGAATGTCAAAAAGAAAGAAGCCCACACTTTTTTTTGCACACAATATGACCCTGTCCACCCCCAGGAAATGGCAAAGGAGAAAGTCATTTACTTTTGCTCCGGAAGGTCATAACACAACTCATTTTGCTTTTTTTTCCTTTGAAAACTTATTTGCATTAGTGTAGACACCTAGATGGCGTACACTGTAAAAGACGTTTTCCCCATTCCCTTCCCCCAAGAGTAAGTTGTAGATGTTAGAAGAAAAAAATAAAAGGTTTTATGAGATGAACCTGAGCCTCTAGTGCTTGGACACCTTATAAAATAGAAATGAATCATGGGAACCGTGAAACGCAGAATGCCCAACATGCATACACAAAGAAAGGTTGACTTGAAATACAACAGCCCGCTCGTGAACAGTGTACCTTTGGTACATTGACCACCGGCTGTACTGGGGAGGGGGGGTGGGCTCCTTCTCTCCCCCCCGCAAACCATAGCACTTCTACAATCCATTTCGTGGGTCACATTACTGAGAAAAAAATTAATTAAATATTGCCTTGTATGTCCCCACACCTCCTTTTAAACACATGCACACTGTTTCAACAATTTATAAGAAGAAAGAACACGTACCGCCAGGGATAATAACAAGGGAGAAAAAAAAGGGGAAACTAAAATAACCGGAGGGAATTGGCTACCTGCAAAAATGGAATCTGGCTTCAAAAAAGTTGCTGTGTACTATTTTGTTTTTTGTTTTTGTTGGTATCGACAATCAGGAAGGGGTTTTTGGTGAGGTTACAGCCAAGAGACTGTACTAGTTTTGAAAATATGGGGGGGGAAAAAGCAGAAGAGTTGTTTTGCCGCATTTACAATCGCCCACTGCCGCACTATGTAGGTCTGTTATACTTACTTCAGCAGACTGTCGATGACCGACACAAACTCGGCTGGCTGTTTTGCTCCACCTACAGACACCTTTTGCCCTGTGGGCCCGGTGATGTCAAAGTGCGGTACACCAGAGATGCCACGTGCCTGCATTTTGCGGTAGTAGTTGTTCACTTCCGGCAGCAACCCCTCTCCCTCAAGGAAGGTCTGCATCTCAGCCCTGTCGAGCCCCACCTCCTCGCACGCACCCAGCAGCATCGTCATGTCGCCAGGGTTCTGGCACTCCTGGAAGTAGCGTCTGAAGAGCACCTCTGAGAGTTTGTTCTGCTTCTCCGCACCGTGTGTGTCCTTCACAAGCCAGAGCAGGCGGTGTGCCTTGTGGGTGTCCCCGATTTTGCATCCTTTCACGTAGTTGAACTCAAGGCCAAGCTGCTTGCCGTACTGTTTGACTGGGCTTTCGTCAGAAAGAATGATGGCCTTTGCACGCTCGGCGCCAAACTTCTGTGTGTACGCCTCCATCTTGTCAATCCCGCCCTCCGGAACGTGGTCGCGAAGGAAGAACGGATGCCACACAACCTCGAACTCTGCCACACCCTCACGCTGCGCAAGGGCAGTCTCGAGGGAACGCTTCCCGATCCAGCAGAACGGGCAGAGCACATCAGAGGTCACGTCAACCTTGATTGTGGGGGCCATTTTTAAAAGAGTCTTTTTCATCTGTGGTGGAAAAATAATACAATTTTGGCGCGTGCAGTATAGTGAAATTCATCTTCGGGGGGTCTACACTACAACAACCAAGTTTTCAATAAATAGCAAACCCAACCCCCACAAGGTGAACAGAAGGTGTTCGCATACAGGTCGTGGAGACTGCAGCACTATCACCACTTTTGTATGGCATGCAGTTGTCGTGAGAGTGTGGGGAGGCGTATACACATTGCAGGCAACAACCAATGACAACCTGCAGGAACAGGGAAAAAGAGAGTGAGGGGCACTGTTTGATTGTGCGAGGACATACGTCAATGAGAATGTCAAAAAGAAAGAAGCCCACACTTTTTTTTGCACACAATATGACCCTGTCCACACCCCCAGGGAAATGGCGAAGGAGAAAGTCATGAACGGTCATACAGCAAACGTTGCTGGGGTAAAAACACACGAAGAGGGGGGGGAAAGGGGCTACCCCTACCCCCCCCTACCCCACCCCCACCCATTCTGCACAGAGCTAGCCACCACCCCCCCACGGGATATCCCTCCCTCCTTTCCACCCCCCTCTATCAGTTCCTTTTCCGCATGCTTCGTTTTGATGTGTAACCTTAGGTAGTGTTCATGCGATACATAGTGTTTCATTGTACGAGACCACACCAGCGTGAACAAAACAAAAAAAAAAAAAAAAAAAAAACTCTGCTGTCGCCGACGACCCCAAAATAGCACAAAATAGCACTTTATCACACTTTATCGCACCCTTCCTTCAGCCACACCCTCCATTCAAAGACTACTACGAGGCACGGGACATAGGATGCTTGCATGGATGTGTAGAGTGGCTGCCGAGCTGCATACTTACTTCAGCAGGTTGTCGATGTAGGAGAGGAAGTCCTCTGGTGCCTTTGCGCCTGCCGTGGAGATCTTCCTGCCTGTGGGCCCGGTGATGTCAAAGTGCGGTACACCAGTGATGCCACGTGTCTTGACCCTTCTGAAGTACTGCTCCACCTCAACCAGCAACCCCTCTCCCTCAAGGAAGGTCTGCATCTCCGTAGTGTCAAGTCCCACCTCCTCGCACGCACCCAGCAGCATCGTCATGTCGCCAGGGTTCTGACACTCCTGGAAGTAGCGTCTGAAGAGCACCTCTGAGAGTTTGTTCTGCTTCTCCGCACCGTGTGTGTCCTTCACAAGCCAGAGCAGGCGGTGTGCCTTGTGGGTGTCCCCGATTTTGCATCCCTTCACGTAGTTGAACTCAAGGCCAAGCTCTTTGCCGTACTGTTTGAATGGGCTCTCATCGGAGAGAAGCATCTGCTCGGCACGGTCTTTGCCAACTCGCTTGACCGACTCTTCCATCTTGTCAAGCCCCTCCTCAGGCAGGGTCGGCCGCAGGAAGAACGGATGCCACACAACCTCGAACTCTGCCACACCCTCACGCTGCGCAAGGGCAGTCTCGAGGGAACGCTTCCCGATCCAGCAGAACGGGCAGAGCACATCAGAGGTCACATCGATACGAACTAATGGTGCCATGTGTACCCCCCTTCTTGGCAGGAATTTAATTTACAAAAAATCAAAAGAGATTGACAAAAAACTGCCTCTTTTTTTCATTATTTCGAAACGGAGGGGCAGAAACGAGTCTAGATCGACCCATCCATTCCTCCGACCCCATATAAAAAAGCCGTTATGAATCACTCATAGCATTGACTCCATTGCAGCTTTTTTTTTGTCGACAAATTACCTCAGGACCCGCTTGGAGAACCTAGGGTCTGTACTCAATGTTGGCCGAAGCCTTTGCACTACTTTTTTTTGTGTTGTTGACTGTCTCGAAACACCAAAGAGATGCCTTCTGTCTTCAAAGGTCCATCCTCAGGGCTAGTAGGATATCTCAGTGTCGCTAAGCGCAGAGATGAAACTTTGGTTTGACATTTTATTTTCCTGATGGGAACCCTTTTTTCTTTTTACTCTGTCCGTATTGCAGAAGAATCGGGACACCCTCACCCCCAATTTCAGTACAGAGCTGACTACTCCTCAAAAAACGTCACATCAGAGAGTTGCTATTTTAACGCTGCTATTTTTAAAAAAAAATATATAGTGGAGTTCATCCTCGGGTGTCTACACTAATACAACCAAGTTTTCAAAAGAGAAAGTGCATACGCATCACCGTGCATCGGACGCAGGTACTGAAAAAAAAATAGTAGGATCGGTAGGTAAGTAAAAGGAAAAAAGGTTTTTTTTTCGTTGATTGCACAATCCTCCTGTTTGAGGGATGATTGGCGACCGTACCGGTAATACTATTTCCCCTTTAAAGCAAGCTTCGTAGGAATAAAAAAAAAATTCAGAAAAAAATGCTTGGTTGTTCATTGCAAAAGGGTGGGGTGGATTCGTACAGTAAACGTTAACCTACAAATCACAGAATACATCTATGACATCAAGCTGTAGTATGTCTACTGGTGAGTCGCATAGGGAGGCTACTGACGGTGTCGTGCGTCCTCTGTCTCCACAGACAAACTCTTTGATGTATGTCCCCGCTTGGGTGATGATGTCTAGCACGATCCAATGTTTGTTGATGACGCTGCTGACGGTCATGGAGTGGACTGTCTTGGTGCGAGAGAGAAGGGTGCGTCTGTGGAGTACACGGAGCGGCGTTTTCTGCTCGATATCCACTTCGTTGAGTGTGAGGCGCGCGACCATCTCGGGGGTGACGTCGCGGGCAACCCAGACCACACTGCGGTAGTGCTTCCGCTTGCTCTCGCTTGCCTCTGAGAGCGAGAGGAAGTGCTCCTTCTCAACAAGCTTCATGCTCCCTTCCACCACCTCTGCCGCCCCATTTGAGTTGTTGATGGCAGCCTCCATCGCCAGCAGCGCGTCACCACCAAAATGCGTCTTCTGTGGATTCGGCACCTCAAGCATAAAAGGACGCCCGCTGCCAAACATCCGTACATCCATATCCTCGCGGCCAGCAGCGTGGAACTGTTTAAAAAAAAAAAGGAATGGAGAATGAAAATTGAGGGAATGTAAACAAATTTGACTTGAAATACAAAGTGAAAAAGTTGTTGATGCAGGGCACCTCCCGCTGATTCACGTACGATGCCAGCTGGATGAAAGCATCCAGATACAAAAACTATGGGAAATGGGGGGAAAGCTTGAATTGTTGCAGAAGATATTTACATTGCGTTATTCTCATTCGCTTTTTTTGAATGCTTGGTAAGATAGGGTCAAGCGTAGCTTGGGGTAAATGAGGAATGGGGTTGTGGTCGTACCTTGGTTCCGCCTATGCTCTTGACAGCTGCGTCGGACTGGTTGACACGCTGCTTCTTCTGTGAGGGTTCGCCAATGGACTGCAGGCCATGAGGGAACAGATGCGTCAGAATAGGTTCTACAAGCTGTTCCTGCAGACTGCTGACACCCATTCTGTGAAAAGGGGAAAAAGATAAAACAAAAGTTTGAGAGAAAAAAATCGGTGCATTTATTCAACGCCCGAAGTAGGTTTTTTGAACACACAATGTGATCCTTAACGCAGAACCACCCCAATAACCATTTTCCGGCGGGTTTTTGGAGATTTTTTTGATATTTTGGGACATTTTGAGGTCAAAAAAAAAGCTTGAAAAAATAACCTTTTTAATCAGAGCAGTGCTGTCCTTTCTATACTCGCTAAGACAGGGTTGCCCCTTGTTCTCGGGAAAAACAACAAAATTCTGGATTTATGTTCCCGTTTTTTTCCTTTTTTTGGGTGGGGTTTTTTGCCCTTTTTCGGGCTTTCCGAGCTCTACCCTCACTGTAGTGGGGTCATTTCGAGAAAATGGACAAGTTCTTGATTGATACAAATTGTGGTCACGACCACTAGTGAGTTGCTCACAATGCTAAATGAGTGTCAGAACTGTGATTCTGGGCCCACTTTAACCGCCCCTCGAAATTCAAAAAGGGGTCCCAAACCCGGGCGCGCTACACGCGCGCGGAACTTTTTGCAGCTTTGGTCTAGTTGCATTTTGGCTGCAAAATGCAAGGGGATCCCCAAAGACGTTGGGAAGATTATTTGGATGGGGCAGTGATTTTGTACCTGCATACACGCTTCCTCGTGGTAACCGTGTGCATGCCAATGAAGTGCTCTCTGGGGTTCGATAACCCGTGGAACCAGTGCTTCCGCCGATGAACGGTGAGGCGTTTGCACTTCTCTTTTTGCGGAGCAAAAAAATAATATAAATGGCGCCGCAGGCAAAAATTTTTAGGTACGATGTAAAAATCTAGCTTCCAACGAACCCTTTTTTGCAGAGCAAAAAATAAAAAATGGCGCCGCAGACAAAAAAAATTGGGGATACAGCCCTGGATGGTGCAGGATTTTGGTGTCAATTTTTTTTTTTCTTGCCCCCTGAAAACTCTTGCTTTTGAGAGGTTCGACCATTTCACCACACTGGTGGTGTGTCACCTACAGTGAAACCCACCAGAAACCACAAGAAAGCCCCCCAAGGAAAAAAGGAAAAAAAAAAAGGAAAAAAAAACTAAAATCCAGAATTTCATGTTCTCGGTCCCACTTAGGAACTTCCCTGCGCTAAGAGGTTTTTTTTTTTTTTGAAAAATGTGTACATTACCTTGCACCGTTAATTAACCACGGAGTCTGCGGCATTTCCCTGTCGTACTTGAGGTATCGCCCTGCAAGGAGCAGAGCACTACGCTCTGTTGTGATGACTGTGGAAGGGCGCTGCTGCGGGGCGGGGAGGGGGTCGCCGAACTTTGGGATCATTTCTGGTGCGTGCGCACGGAGACCATCGTTGACGACAGACATGGAGGGCCAGTTGATGGGCACTTCATCGGTAGCACCACCTTTGTGCGACGGCCCTGTGTGCCACTTACTGTTTTTGTAGTTGTGCATGGATTTGTCCTTTCTCCGGGGCTTGTTTGGGTCGATCTTTGCCCAGCAATCATCAAACCCTATATCCGCCTCAGGGAGACTGCAAACAACATTTATCAACACATCTGGCGGGGTTGCGCTAATAGGCACCCCTTTCAAGGAGCAGACGTGCGCCACAGCGTCGCACAAAATGCTCCTCGGGTCGAAAAATTTTTCGAGAAATTCGCGAATCGTTCGGCTGATCCCCGCATACATCCCTTTCAGTGAATACACAAACACCGCAGACCGGACAGCAACAGAACGAGGCACTGTAATGCACGGTGAGGCTGCAGTGACATCAACATAATTCCATGTGTCCACAGACACCATTAAATCCGCCACAATCGTCGCCAATTGCGTAACACAACCGCAGCAAATAGGGCACGGCGACGCCTCCTCAGCAATACACTCTTCTGACACCGTGATAAGCTTTGTGATCTCCTTGCATCCAGCCACCGCCACAGCACACACTGTGCAGGCTCCTAACGCAAGCGCCTTCTGGAACACCTCCACATCTTCACATGAGGCTGCCCAACGTTCGTAGGTTTTTTCGTGATTTTCCATTTGTCTTTTAAGGGGGGGAAGGGAGGGGGGAGGGGAACCGTCTATTTTTAAGGAAACTGATAGTCCTTCCCATTAGGAAAGATGGTGTGTGTTTGTGTCGTGATGTATAGTGAGGGTAATTCTTGTGCAGGATATGGCTCGTTAGTGTTGTGGTGTGTTGTGTATGAATTAGATTCATATACTTTCAGTTCACAGAATTGAAAGTATTTGAGAGGGTCAACACAATGTCATGCACCCTGTATGAAGAATTTTGTCAAATGTATGACTATCACTAGAAAAAGAAGCCACGGTTTTGTGTGTAAAAAGAAAATGGTGCATCGTGAAAGTGTACAGAAAAACAAAATGAATGCATGAAGTGTGTGGCATTGTGCTGATTGATATCTTGGCCAAGCAATCAGATGATTTTTTTTTGTGAAAATGGGGGGAAATTAGGGGGATGAAAATATATTTTTAAAAAAAAATTGAAATTGTTCTGTTGTATCATCCCTGAGTAGAACTAAAGAAGATGTGGCTACTCGATGAAATCCGTATCTCTGTTTGTTTTGCTTTTTTTTTTTCTTTTTTTCTTTTTCTTTTTTTTTGCATCGACGATCACCGTATGTCAAATAAACAAGGTGCTTTTTTTTTCTTTTTTTGAAAACTTGGTTGTATTAGTGTAGACACCCGAGGATGAACTCCACTATTTTTTTTTTCCTGTTTCGTTTTGAAGGGAGCCAAAGAGAGAGAGAGAAAACAATATGGCTGCAGCATATTGGGCTACCCTGTTGTGCTCCCTGTTTTTTTTTTTGCTTTTTTGGTTTTTTTTTTTTTTTTGAAAACTTCGTTTGCATTTGGTAGACCCCCGAGGAGTATGAGCGTGGCACCTTTTTGCTGGTCCGCGGACCAGCCAAAAGTGCCAGCCTAACACCCTGGATATTCCTCGCTTTTTTTAGTGCTGTTGTAGCTTTTTTTTTTGTGTTGTTTGTTTGTTTGTTTGTTTTTTTTTTTTTTTTTTTCAGAGTCAAACATTTTTTTTTTTTCTGCTATTTTCTCTGACACTGAGAGAGAGAGAGGGAGGTATATAGCTCGCCACGCACTCAGCCCTTTGTTATTCTTATGAAGCAGGTGAACCCCAAGCGGTGACGCAGCTACAAGCCTTATTCCTTATTCCAATAAAAATAAAAATAATAAATAATAAAACAGATGTTGAATCACCCGCGACGTTTCGAATAACAGACGAGGGGATGACATGCATTCATCCCCATCCAGTGGTCGCGCTAATTATGGGAAAAAATGGGGAAAAAATGGATTTCGGGTACGGAAAAACGTTCCTTGAAAAGGTTAGCTGGGGAGGCCCGGAAACCCCGTTTTGTGGCATTTCCGGGCCAATCCCGGCTTGTGGTGGGGTATATACGGAAAAATGGACAAAATTTTAGTGACTTAAATTTTCGCAAAATATGAACCCATACTCGTAAACAAGGGTCATTTTCAGGAAAATTCGGAAAATTCCGAGATTTGGAAGCAATTTTTCTCCTGAAAATCAGTGGGTTTTCAGCCCCAAAACATACCGCGATTGGAATTTCCGGAATCCGTCCGCGCTGTGGTGGGGTCACTTTGCCGAAATGGCCAATTTTTTGGTTTTGGTCAAAATCCATGTGGGTAAAGAGGGCCAATGTAAATCCCACAACCAGATTTTCTCTCCCTGATCCTGACGTCTTGCAACATGAAAATGCGCGAAAACACCGGCATTTGCATTTCCGGAATTCGTCCGTTCTGTGGTGGGGTCAATTTGCCGAAATGGACAAGTTCTTGGTTTTGGTCAAAACCCGTCAGTGTAAGGTAAAGGGGGCAAGTGTTTGCCTGTAGAAACTGGAAGGGAACAGGCAGCGCCGCAGGCGCACGGTAACCAACTTTTTTTTTTTTTTTTCCTTTTCTTTTTTCTCCTCTTTCTTTTGACTTTCCGAGCCAATTGCGTTCCACGGCGGGGTCACATGTATATGCAAGTCCACTATGTGGTGGTCTGACTCAACAATATTAGAACTTCTGGTTTCTTAATGAAATCCCCGTACTGCAAAAAAAAAACGTTCCTACCAAAACCCCCAAAAATCCCGGGATGAGGGATGGACTTTAGCGCGAGCTCTGTCCCCATCACGTTTTTTTTTTTTTTTTTTGCTTTTTTCCCCTCTTTTTTCAGGGTTATTTTCAGCGTAAACCCTGCTTTTTTGTATTTGACGCAGTCACAAAAAAAAAACAAAAAACGGGGAGAGAGGGAGAAAAAGGGGAACCATTTTTTTTTTTCTTTGAATGGAGAATGGTCTGAGACACTTTCCTGAAAACTTTGGCAGTTGCAAACAGTGCCTTTTATGAATGCAGAACGGGGTATAGGGATAGAGCAATGTATGTGCTAATAAGACAACTCAAAAAAAAAAAAAAAAAAAAAAAAAAAAAAAAAATAGAAAACGACTTCAGGATATGACAGTTAAATGAAATAAAGAAAACACTTTTTCGTTTATCGCACCGCAAAAGGATTGTGTTTTTCACTGATGAATGTGAGTGATGTTAGTGGAAAAACAATACGCTAAAGCGGGCACGCACCATCCGTCGTTTTCCATTTCTATTCGTCAATGCTTGATAACACAAAAATAGAAAACGACTTCAGGATATGACAGTTAAATGAAATAAAGAAAACACTTTTTCGTTTATCGCACCCAAAACCCCCAGGTAACTGAACAACGTGACGGTTCGTCATGTGTTCAGTGCAAGACTATATGTTGCAAACATAGGGGAGAGTACAAAGGACAAGATAGTCGTCATCTGATCCGACCACCAGTGTCCAGAGCACCCGACAAAAAGACACCTTCTGTGTGAAAACCTTTGAAAAACCTGGCTTAAAGCCCAAAGCAAGGAAGGATCGTCAACTGGTCCCACTTCAAAGGCGGATCACCGAAAGGTGTCTAGTTCGATGCCAGACCAGCGGGTGAAGATAAAGAACCCCTGTCTGAGCAGCGGACGTTCTCGATAAGAGCAAGAACTAAATCCTCTCGCATCCGCCACCCCGAACAAAATACTCCAAAAGTTCGTTCGCGACATGGCTACTGCTGTGGCCCCTCTCGAAGCACGCTACTACCGCAGAGTTGTCGAAGTACCACAAGAACGCGCGTGCGTTGTATCTGTGTACGTGATCGCAAGGAGGACGAGACCGATAGCTGCGAGCAGCTCCCTCACAAAAAAGCGTACATCGCGGAGGCACACCATTTCCGGGGTCCCTCCAGGGTCCCTCGACGATGCATCAGACCATCCCGCAATGGTGTTAGTGGGCTCCTTGTGGATCAGACGTTCTTCTGAATGACCTGTTGTTGGTACGCCAGCTCAAGTCTCACCATTTGAGGAAACTCCACGAGGACGTCTCATTCGTAGGCCGAGTCGATGCCCCGCGCCACGTCGCTGATGAGGAGGAGGGTACGTCGGAGTGTGCACAGTCGTCCCCGACAGCAGAACGTCTGCGAAACCACACTCCCAAATAAGTGGTACAGCACCCTCTCTGTGCAGACGCCAGACAGTACAGCATTCTACCGTTAACGTCTCGCGGGATTTGTCCACCCACTTTGGAGCCATGCGGTATTGGGGGTCGGTACCTATCATAAATTCCCTGCCCAGAGCTCGGAAATGGTTGACTCCCCCCACGATGACGAGGAGTTGTGGGAAGTAGTGGAGGGCCTTGCGTCATGTGCTCTTGGTCTCGTGCCGGTTGACGACGCAAATCTCCCACTCGGTGGATCTGCGCGTTGCAGCTCCTTTCCAGCCGAGTTAGCATGCGAGCGCATGGGTGTTTCCTTCACCGTCCACGGAGGATCCGTGTTCAGAAGTACTTTACCTCCGTTTCCTGCACCTGCGAGGCAGGCAGTACTCCGGATGCCAAGCGCTTGGATGTGGCCTACCGCGAAGATGTTGTCGCAGGAGGGCAATTTTGGTTAAGCTATCCCGTGAGTTGACTTCCCCCACGATGATGAGGAGCTACGAGATGTAGTGGAGAAGGGCCTTGGTGCTGTCGTGCCGGCTGACGGCGCAAGACTGCTCCTAGGTCCCCTTCTTGCCAGCTCCTGCAGTGCCCCGCCTCACTGAATGATCCGTCAATCTTCGGACGATAAGCTTCAAGACCTTGAAGAAGCTGTAGCGGGAAAAGTTGAATACGAGGGACTCCGTAGCGATGCTTGTCAGTGTGTCTGCGTGCAGTCGTTGTGCCCAGTCCGGAAGTCGCTGTGCCTCGTACGAAAGATCGGACTTTGATCCGCTCTAAACCACGGCCCCGCTCCCGACGTGCACCCACTTGGACCGGCTCGCCGAAGGACCTTGAGATCCGCGAATCTCGCTGCTCCGAACCATGCCAGTATGAATCCCAACTTCAGTATCGCGGTACCGGCCTTCTCACTGCTCTGTGAAGTAGTTGTGGGAGGATAGGTGGAACCTGAGTGTTCGGACGAAAAGCTCCCTCCTTCAGCAATGAACGCTCGAAATTGTCCAGGATGTGGGTGAGCATGAGGGCAATCTCGTGACGGGTGGCCCATCCTCAGATTCGCAGTTCCCGTTAGAAGAGACATTGACGTGGACGCGCTCTCCGTTAGTGACAACGACTTTCTCAAGCTGTATGAAAACGTCGCGCTGAATGTGTTGCTCTGACTCAATGTATGTGACTGCGTCTGTGACCCTGTTGGCAAGCTCAACGATATTGACGCACTTTTACTCAACGACCCCGTCAGCGACTCACTATTGGATGCATTTTGCGACTCTGACAATGACGCACTCCTCGAAGTTGTTGCACTCGCAGTGCCTGTTGGAAAAGACATCGACATGGACGCGCTTCTTCGAAAGTGACTGGATCGTTGAAGGTGAAAGCGAAACCGACGCCGTACCAGTAGCGACAGTGAATCACTCGTAGAATGTGTCAACGACTTGCTCATGCTGTTCGAATGCATCACCCTCAGTGTCTTGGAAGCAACCAACGTATAGGGCAGGCTCTGGGTGACTGTTGCCGTACTCAGCAGGGCGGAAGATTCGGACAGGTCCTTCCACTCCAGCAGCTGCGTCAGCCACCGAACCACCGCTGTCGTACACAGGAGAAACCCCGACAGTTTTCCTATTAAAACCTGAGAACTCCACAAGGCGCGGGTGACAGACTCCACTGAATCGGTTGTGTCCTTCGCTAGAGCGCCCGCTAGTCTCGCCCTGGGCCCCAGCACAAGACCTTCCATCTCGTCCACGCTCAGTGCTATTCCCTGGTTTCGGTCGTCTCAGGGCCAGCGTGGTGACGGAATGTGCGTGGGGAGCAGGGAGGGTTGGGTTTAAAGTGTGGTGAGGTGTGAGGGTGGGGACAGCAAAGGGTAAGCGGGAGGAAGACGTATATGAGAGGGAGGACAATTTTTATTTGAATGTGGAAGATCTAAACGCCGCTGTGCGTCCGTCATTGCCGACGACCTGTCCAGCGGGTCTTCCTTCCTCCGTCCGACTTGGTGTCCGCGGCCTTCTTGGCGACTTTGTCTCCCTCCTTCTTGTGGTTGCCCCCTTCTTCTTCTCTGAGGCTTTTGCAGATGCATTCTCCGGTTCCTGCACCTGTGTAACAGGCAGTACTTGGGAAGCTAGACTCCCATCCAGCATGCGAGCGATGACATCCACTCTGGGGTGACCTCTGGCGGTGGTGATGTCACGGGAGTGACCTGATCATTGACGGGCCTTCGGATTTGTAGCCGTCCATCGCCTCGGGTGAGTTCCCCGCCTCTGCCTATTTCCCAGGCTACTACCCCCCCGGTGAGACTGCAGCGTGCGGTCTGCCCAACGGGTTAACATGCTTAGCGCGAGCCCTTCCTTCACCTTCAGCGGATGGACCGCGTCAGGAAGTACTGTTCTCTCCGGTTCCTGCACCTGTGCGACAGGCAGTACTTGGGACGCTATTCTCTCATCAAGCATGCGAGCGATGACATCCATCAACTCTGGGGTGAACTCTGGCAGTGGTGGTGTCACGGGAGTGACCTGATCATTGACCACGGGGACCTTCGGAGTCGTCGTCGGAACCCTTTCCCGCCCTGGCAGTTTGTCCCGGCGTCCCACTCAGTGGATCTGCGCGTTGCAGCTCCTTTCCAGCCGAGTTAGCATGCAAGGGCATGGGTGTTTCCTTCACCGTCCACGGAGGATCCGTGTTCAGAAGTACTTTACCTCCGTTTCCTGCACCTGCGAGGCAGGCAGTACTCCGGATGCCAGGCATGTGAGTAATCAGGTTGATCAACTCAAGGGAGGCCTCCTGCTTCGGTCAACGGGGCCAACGCTGACCACAGCGGCTTCTTTTGCGCGTTGTTCGAGTGTCTTTCCATAGTTTGTGTAATGATAAGAAAGGCCGGAAACACTCAAAGTGCAGAAAAACAAAAAGACAAGAAAACACTTTTTCGTTTATCGCACCGCAAAAGGATTGTGTTTTTCACTGATGAATGTGAGTGATGTTAGTGGAAAAACAATACGCTAAAGCGGGCACGCACCATCCGTCGTTTTCCATTTCTATTCGTCAATGCTTGATAACACAAAAAAAAAAAACACAAGATGACATGAAGACATACACACACGTCATCCTTGCGAACAGTAAAATGGTAACATTCATTTGATGCACGCACCCCACATGCAGGCACCCTACTGTACGATGCCACCCCCAGATAAAAGCACAACCAAAAAAAAATCAAAAAAAAAAAAAAAGCACCGTACTATCTAAAGCACTTTGCTGGGGAGAAAATATGGGGAGGGGGAAAAAAAAAGTGAAATTGTAAAAAAAAGATACCCCCCTCTTCACCCTCCCCTAACCGAAGATTTGATATTTCAAGAACCCCTTTTTGCCGTCTGCTTTTTTGAAAAGAAAAGAAGAAAAAAAAATTGTTATAATCTGAAGAACAAAAAATGAGTCACTACCACACAAGATAGGGGTCAGCATGGGAGCCGTTTTCATTCCTCTATCTCAATTTTTCACTACCGACATAGTGCTAAATAAATGGTATTTTTTTTTTTTCTTCAGGCTATTTTTTTAGTGTGTCGACAATCACCAAGAACAGTGATGGGCGACACACACCTTTTTGTTTTAATATTCCTTCTTTTGCATATCCAGAACCGACGATAAGGGGTATGTTCTGCCTTCTCTCTTCCCTCCCCCCCCCCCCCCCCCCCCAATCACAAAACGCTCCTACACGGCGGGGTCCGCACACCCCGAGGGTCCGTAAAACGGCATGTTAGGACACTCCCTCTTTACGGAGTGTCATTACGTACCCTAGGGTCCGTAATTACGGACCCTAGGGTACGTAATTACGGAGCCTCCCAGGGAAAGGGACTCTCGAAAATTTTTTTTTGCCCCCGTTTAGGGCTAATTTCGACGATTTGAGGCCATTAAAAGCAAAATTTGGCACTTTTGAGCATCTGTGGGGGTCTAAAACGCAGTTTAGAGTACCACAATTTTTAGTGGGTTTTACCGAAAACAAGTCAATTTTTGGGCCGAAAAAAAATTTTTTTTGACATCACAAAATTGCCCTTGGTGGGCCTATGTGTCCTCAATGCTGGGCGAAAAATGCAAATATAGCTATTTTTAACTTTCACACACAATTTTAACGGGTTTTACCTGTGTACCTGTGTACCTGTGTATCTGTGTACCTGTGTACAGGATATTTGTTGTGAAAGACATCTTCCACCATGCATTGAGGAGGGTAAGACAGTGGTCGCAGTTTGTACTTGATAGCATTACAACATTTAACTTCTCCACGGGGGTCTTGGGCCGTTCACTCGGTTATACCTTGACCAGCGGAAGATATTCTTGAGGCCTTTTTGGTCTCTAGAATATCCGGTATTCCCGAACGGAGGCGCACTTTGTGTGTTACTACGACCTGGCAATTTCCAGCAGTAGGTTAAGTAATCTTTCTTGTAAATTGTTGGATCATTATCTCCTCAGTGCATGAATGCCCCACGTGACTGGACACTTTTGTGTTTGTCATGTGGAGCTGTGGTTGCTTTTTCACGACTTTTTTCCTTGTACACCAGTGTACCGTGTACCGGGGTACCTGGGCCGAAAATACACCAGTACCCAGGTGCCTGGGTGCCCAGACACACCACTGTACCCAGAATCCAGTCTCCCACCCAGAAAACCTACTCATACACCAGAAAAGTGAAAATAGCTACTCGATCAGAAAAGTCGGCTACGACCAGAAAAGTAGCTGGGAAAAGTTCAGAAAAAGCCAGAAAATTTCAACAAAACGCATTTTTAGGTTCTCGAAGACACTGGGTACTGGGTACTGGGTACTGGGTACTGGGTACTGGGTACTGGGTACTGGGTACTGGGTACTGGGTACTGGGTACTGGGTACTGGGTACTGGGTACTGGGTACTGGGTACTGGGTACTGGGTACTGGGTACTGGGTACTGGGTACTGGGTACTGGGTACTGGGTACTGGGTACTGGGTACTGGGTACTGGGTACTGGGTACTGGGTACTGGGTACTGGGTACTGGGTACTGGGTACTGGGTACTGGGTACTGGGTACTGGGTACTGGGTACTGGGTACTGGGTACTGGGTACTGGGTACTGGGTACTGGGTACTGGGTACTGGGTACTGGGTACTGGGTACTGGGTACTGGGTACTGGGTACTGGGTACTGGGTACTGGGTACTGGGTACTGGGTACTGGGTACTGGGTACTGGGTACTGGGTACTGGGTACTGGGTACTGGGTACTGGGTACTGGGTACTGGGTACTGGGTACTGGGTACTGGGTACTGGGTACTGGGTACTGGGTACTGGGTACTGGGTACTGGGTACTGGGTACTGGGTACTGGGTACTGGGTACTGGGTACTGGGTACTGGGTACTGGGTACTGGGTACTGGGTACTGGGTACTGGGTACTGGGTACTGGGTACTGGGTACTGGGTACTGGGTACTGGGTACTGGGTACTGGGTACTGGGCACCCAGAGAAAGCACCTTAAAAGCAGCGAAGGCGCAGGTTACGGGGAAGACAAGGTATGTAATTATGTTTAACTTTCAGTTACTAGTGAAGATTGAACAAAAAAATGCCGCATATTTCAACTTGTTCGTGTTTTCAACTCGAAATAAACGCGTAATGTTCACACTATTAAATAGCTATTTTTTTACGCACCAATCATTTTGTGTCACCTCATGACATGAAGGAGGAAATAGAAACAAAGCATTTTGAACACACTTGCGGTTCTGGGGACGAACCGCGCTGCAGAGCCACTCCTCAGGTCGAGGTGTGTGCGTTTCACCACAACCTCTCCCATGGGTTTTATCGTGTGATGAGTGTTACGTTTCTATTTGGTTCCACAGGCGCTCGTTACCGCTTCACATAATTCACCTCGCTTCACTCGAACCATTTGTGCAGCAGGTCACTCTCTCGACCTGTAGCGTGGAAAAAATCTATCTTATTTCACGGCAATAAATAGCCTTTTTTATTAACCTCACCTTTCCCGACTACTACGTTTGTATACCATAACTTAATCACACCCCACATTTACACTTATACAGGATCGTGAAGTCTGAACTGCACCCGCGATTGCGATGAGAAGCTTCACCGCGGTCCGACATTCAACAACTCAAAATCTACCCGCATCAATCTATTCTGAGTTTGCGGACGAAGATCTGGGTGGAGGGGGGTGGGTACACTTAGTCAGTCACTGCTATAGCCATTGACCAAGGGAGCATAGCTAGTGCAAGAAATTCGACTTTGGAAACCTTCCGGAAAGTCTGTCCTCTGCTTGCGGAGGACTAGACACAAGAAAATATTGCGTTCCCCCAGAAAACCAGTGCACAATTCACACTCCTTGTGGGTGGTCTTGTTGCCTTTTTGGTCAACAGTAATTTTGGCCCAGGCATGCTCTTGAAGCATGACAATTTAGTGTGTATGGGGCAGGGTGTTGTTTTGTTCTGAATTCTCTTTGTTATAACATCTAAGTCAATCGCGGGTGGTGGTTTGTGTAGCGTGAGGCACTCTTTTTAACAAACTTCCTGCGGCTGCTAAAGTGTTATTTCTTCGGATTTAACAACGTACAGCGTAACATAGTGGATTAGCCTGGTCGACACAACCTTTGATAGCTATGGGATAACCAACCCCCTTCGACCCCTTGTGGGTTCACTGAACAAGCCCTAGTGGTCGTTAAACGCGATTGACATTTACATTCCTAAAGATGAAAGAACAAGACAACACTTCTGTACCCGCGCATCAAAATTGTGGAAAACTTTGCACCCCAAACACCCTCAACAACGCCCGCCAAAAGGCGCCCCTTGTTGCTGGGACTTGGTTCTCATTGATACACTGCACAGCAGGCATTCCTCTGAGTCCAACGCAGTTTGGCCTGTCTGCAGCGTTGCACCGAAGGTGCACGAAGACAGGGTCTGGTGGTAAATTTTGCGTCTCGCATTCCCTCAGGGAAGTTTAAAAACTCTTGAGCTCGGTTTGTTGTCAAAGAAATATTCCACCATGTATTGAGGAGGGTAAGACAGTGTTCGCAGTTTCTACTTGATAGCATTACAACATTTAACTTCTCCACGGGGGTCTTGGGCCGTTCATTCGGTTATACCTTGACTACCGGAAGATATTCTTGAGGCCTTTTTGGTCTCTAGAATATCCGGTCTTCCCGAACGGAGGCACACTTTGTGTGTTACTACGACCTGGCAATTTCCAGCAGTAGGTTAAGTAATCTTTCTTGTAAATTGTTGGATCATTATCTCCTCAGTGCATGGTGGAAGACGTCTTTGACAACTAACCGAGCTCACGACTTTTTTCGGTATGTAACTTGGGATAGGCCCACATGATCATGGTCTATCATGTGGTACCTGTGTACCACTCGGTTTGCTCCCAGGGCTTTTCGACCAGCAGTCACACATCCAAACAGTGATTTCCCACCTTAGACCACGTAATTACGTACCCTAGGGTCCGTAATTACGGACCCTAGGGTACGTAATTACGGACCCGGGTCCGCACTTGAGGGTCCGTAAAGAGGGTCCGTAAAATTTACGGACCCTCGGGTGTGTGGACCCCGCCGTGTAACTAAATACAGCTTGGCTGCCAATAAAAAATGTTGACATGAAATACAAAGCCCTCTCGTGACAATGTAAAAAAAAAGGGGGGATAAACGACTTTTACACACAGATGGGGGAACGTTTGTCTTTTTTTTTTCACTCTCGTATTATTCAGGACGCCTTTTTTTTTTCTTCTTTTTTTTTCATTTTCTTCGCGTTCTTTTTATAAAAAAAGACGGATTGGTAGGTAAATAAAATGAAAGACGTTCAATGTGGACAATACGATTTCGGTGATGTTCCTCATTTAATTCGCTCGAGAACACAGACAGTTTCAGCTGAATAAACAAGACACACCCATTTATTCTGTTCGGGTGGTGAGAGAGAGGGGTTTTTGATAAATAAATATTTTTTTTTGAATAGATAAAAGCAATAAATTACTTTTTATTTAAAACAAAAGGCACTCCGTATCCAAAACAGGGGGGCAGTCTGGGGACAAAAACAGATTTCTGTATTGGGGAGGGTGAGAGAGAGAGAGGGAGGCAAGCCAGAGAGAAAGAGCGATTTGCCTGCGCACTCCTCCTCCCTTTCCTCCATATTTTTTTTTCCCCCCCTGACTGGGTAATTTCTTCTTCTTTTTTTTTGTATCGACAATCGCCTACCGTTTTGTTTTTTAATGTTGCATCTATTCAAAGAGTATTTTTTTTGCTTTTTTTTGCTTTTTTTTCCTTTTCTTTTTGACATGGAATACGCATATTGAAAATAACACAGCACTTATTTCGAGAAATTTGAAAATCATAAAAGAAGAAGAAGAAGAAGAAGAAGAAGAAGAAGAAACAGAGGAAGGTTGCAAACGTTGACTACAGCCAACCCCCGTCAACGGACAGGGTTTATACTTTGTGCCTTCTTTGTTTCCTTGAAAGGCGGTGCATGACAAAACGACCTCTTTTCCCCCCCTAACTACGTTTCTCACAGCAAGCGGAGCCCGATTTCCTGTGTATAGGCAATGTATGAATGAGACGCACCCAAAAGACATAGGAGGTATAAGCCAGCGTGGGTTAAAAGGGGTTTGGGGGTTTTGACCCATACGTGTTGTAATAATAGCTGATTTTCTTGTATCGTAAATAGGGAAATAAAAGAAAATCCCAAAACAAAAAATAGCCTTTTAAAAGTGTTGTTAACAATAGGTCCCCTTATGTATGCCTCAATGTCATTATTCAAGGCTCCTGTTGCTAAGAAACTTGGCTTCAAAATATTCTGCAGTCCCAACCCTCCTTCCCGACTTGAAAATGGGGGGCTATTTTTTTGATAAAATAGAAGTTAAATTCTAGAATTTCAGGCACGATTGAAAAATGGGGGGGGGAGAAAATGCATAAACTTGTGATTCATTGATTGCTTGCCAGTAACACACACACTGACACCAACATTACATGTTTGCGTTTAAAAATAACAAAAATTACCACATACCACAGTCCCTGAGACGGGCCCTCTGTTCTCGTCTTCACCACTGACTGTGTAGGTCTTGACTACACTTGGGGAGCCCTTCTCCAGCTCCTCAGCCAGCTTCGGTGCGAGCAGGTCTACGCGGCCAAGGTAGTCTTTACCCATCATCTTCTTCCCGAAGATGCTGATCCGCACGCAGTCTTGCCCAGGCACGTGGAAGTTGAACTTCTCCCCCCAGTTCGGGCTGAGGCTCTTGTTCACCACTTTCGAAGACTGTGAATGGGTGTCATTTTATTTGTAGACACTTTTGCATAAATCTTTTCAACAAAAACACCATGGATACTCCAATGAAACCAAAGCAGCCACTCAACACACCATGACACTACCTGACTCTTCTTCCTTTTTCCCATACCTGTTTTTGCGGGTTAGGATGATCCGAACCAATAACACCATTCGACACAGTACGAAGTTTGAGTTCGCAGAACGGGTTTTGCGACCCTTTGCTTGTCAGGCCAGAGGCGCTGATCAGGTGCACCTCGATTGAGATGGCGGAGGGTGTTTTGACTGCAGGCTTGAGTGCTTTGGGGGAAGGGGCGGCGGCAGCAGCACCTGCGTCACCGTTGGAAGTGGCCTTGGGGACTGCAGAAGTCTTGGAGCGGAGAGCAGCCTTGCCTGCGCCTGCAGGGGGGCTTGAGAGGAGCGACTTCTCGGCAGCGGGGCCAGACCCGCTGCGGACCTTCGCCTTCTTCGCAGGTGGCGATGGGGCTGTGGAGGCGGCGGCAGGAGTAGGTGTGTCCGCAAGTGACGCAGCCTTCGCCTTCTTCTTGCTTACAACCTCTCTCGAAGCGCTCTCGCCTGCCCCAACCTGCTTCCCCTTAACCTCTTTAAATCCAGCCGCCTTGCCAAAGGTTTTTCCCTCAAGCTGTAAAATGGAGAAAAGTTTGCAAAAAAAAATGATTAGGATTTAACCTTAGTACATAAAGAGGTTTTCATGGATTTTAACAAAAAAAATCAGATTTTATTTTCGGAAATATTGTCCCTCTGCACAAATCCTACAGTTACGTTGTAAATATGGGTTCTATATTTTCGGCTACTTTACAGCCAATTTTGCATGTACCGGGTAATATTATAATATTTGGCACGCACGTTTTTGGGACGCACGAAGAAGGACAACCAGGTTGCACGCAGTGATGCGGAGGACATGAAATCGGTATACAACAGGATTCGGGGTGGAAAAAGCCGCGAGCTCTATGAGAAATCTTGGAAGGACTTCACCGAGTACAACAGGATTAGGAGCCGCAAACCGACAGAGCAGGATTTCGTTGCCTGGTTTGAAAACCTGAAGAAATCCGGTTACGCACCGAATACGATCTGGACTGTTTACTCACGCCTCAACACCATCTACTCTGACAAATTTGGCGAGAAGCTCCAGATTGCGCATCCCAAACTGTCCACGCTACTAAAGAACTACAAAAAGGGGAGTACAAAAAAAAGTCCGACTTTCACAAAAGAAGAGATCTTGGAGTTCATCAACCGCGACGAAGAGGAACTCCCCGGTGAGAGCGCGTACCTTCTTGTGAGAAAGGCCCTACACGAAGGGCTCTAACAAGACTCAAAAACAGGTGGCAGCATTCTTGACAGACCCAGGACCAGCCACCGGGCCAGCAGCCCCAACCCCGACGCAAGCAAACCAAGTTACAAAGACTTCTGACGGGAACGGGAACGTCTTCCACATAACGATCAACGCCCCAAAGTGACAAAGTGTTCTAGCTACCCTCCCCATCCCCCACGTCGGTAAATATCATCATATACAGTTCCCAAACCCCTTTTTTTCTCTTTTCTGGTTGAATCTGAATACCCCTCTCCTTCCAGCATACCACCACCAACATAACATACACATTTTGACACACAGAATACGAGCGGATTTGTGCGTCGGGACAATATTACCGAAAATGAAAATATGAATTTTCTGGAAATATAGCACCATATTTCCTTCGGTACCCCCCAATGCTGCTTCGGTCGACGATTTCCCTCAGCAGCATTGGGGGTACCTCAGGAAATATGAGTACTATATTTCCAGAAAAAATCATACTATTAAAATGTTAGCTCTCATAATACATCGACCCTTTAGGGTACTGACTTTCTGGGGTAAAGAAAGGGTCTAATGGAAGAACCTGAGTTTCTTTTTGAGTTGCGAAAAAAATGAAAAAGAGTTAAATATTTTGGGGGTGTTTGGGGAATTTCTAAATGTGCGGAATGCTAAAAAGGTATACCTGATGGACAAAGGGACTGACCTCCCAGTCAGCGAGCACAATGTCCTTCGCAGATTCGTAGTGCTTTGCGGTTGGGAGAGGCTTGTTGAAGAAGAGGTTCACTGCAGACACCGTCTCGACACAGAGCGAGAGCACGAAGTTCTTCTCAGTCGCAGCGTCCTTCGGGGAACCAACAAGGAAGAGCTTTGGGTTCACCTCGGGGTCCACGCTGATAAGACTGAATCTGTCACGCTTGCCCCTGTTTTGGAAAAGCGAGATGACTACATCGTCAATTTATCAAAAAAAAAAAAAAAAAAAATAGATAAAATATCAGGCTATTTCCTAAATCTGAGTTTCGATTTTAGGATTTGAGATTTTGGAAATGCCGCACTTTTTTTACCGACCAAATTTTCCCGGTTGCCGCACTTTTTTTTCGCCTAAGGGGGAAGGTAGGTAGGGCACTTCTGTCTGGGAAAAAGTGACCAGGGAAAAAAATGTTGGGGTCCCGTGCTCCCAAATGTGCGAAATAAGCAAGAAAAAAGTATTTTTGCGCACATGTGTATAAAAAAAATCTGCCTCCGGCGGGGTTCGTTTTCGAGGGTTTTCAGAGATATCACGATATGAGGATTCCTTAAGAAACCATTGAATCTTATTTCAGAATAATAGTACCTTAGAGTGTTTTTGGACACATATGACCCCACCGTGGAGAGCAATCAGCTCGTGCAATCAAAAGAAAGTGGAGAAAAGGTACAAAAAAAAAAGTTGGGTACCGTGCGCCTGCGGCGCTTCTTGTTCCCTACCAGTTTCTACAGGCAAACACTTGCCCCCTTTACCTTACACTGACGGATTTTGACCAAAACCAAGAACTTGTCCATTTCGGCAAATTGACCCCACCACAGAACGCACGGATTCCGAAAATGCAAATGCCGGTGTTTTCGGGCATTTTCATGTTTCAAGACGTCAGGATCAGGGAGAGAAAATTTGGTTGTGGGATTTACCTTGGCCCTCTTTACCCTACATGGATTTTGACCAAAACCAAGAATTTGGCCATTTCGGCAAAGTGACCCCACCACAGCGCGGGCGGATTCCGGAAATTCCAATCGCGGTATGTTTTGGAACTGAAAACCCACTGTTTTTTTCAGGGGGAAAATTGCTTCCAAATGTCGGAATTTTCCGAATTTTCCTGAAAATGACCCTTGTTTACGAGTATGGGTTCATATTTTGCGAAAATTTAAGTCACTAAATTTTTGTCCATTTTTCCGAATATGCCCCACCACAAGCCGGGATTGGCTCGGAAATGCAACAAAACGCCCTCTTGAGCGGAAAAAAACCTCACGAAAATGCCGCACTTTTTTTGCATTTCTTTTTCGAAATTTTGGAAAAAACGCCCCA
Source organism: Rhynchopus sp. YZ270_cl-10 (assembly GCA_964035575.1). Taxonomy (NCBI): domain Eukaryota; phylum Euglenozoa; class Diplonemea; order Diplonemida; family Diplonemidae; genus Rhynchopus; species Rhynchopus sp. YZ270_cl-10. The sequence continues at coordinate 1,221,990 of OZ037844.1, read as the reverse complement.
GAGTTAGGAAATAGCCTGTAAAATATGCAAAAAGCCCAAATCAAATAATGCATAAAGGGCTCTTAGAAAGAGATTGTTTCATATACATTCTTTTTCTAATGAAAAGAAGGTACAGAGGGTGCTAAAGAAGTACCCTTGCTTTTTTTTGTTTGTTGTGGTGGGAGTTCTATAGAAAGAGAACAATTATACAAAACCCCATCCCCACCTGCCGACTCAAGGAAAAAAAGGTACTGAAGAGGCAGCAGAAGGCCTCACAGTGAAAAGCATAACATACGTTCCGATAGACTCGACAACCTTTACGCCATCCTTCTTTGGTGCGACGAGGAAGAAGTTCATCGACGCATAGCTCGCATCCGCGCAGGACCCAGGCTTGAGCCCACGAATGTCCCTCTGGTGCAGGCCGACCCACATCATTGTCTTCTCTTTGACGTCGATTTCGACGCAGACAGAGGGGACACCCTTTTTCCATTCACCCTTGACACGCACGGTTTCCCAGGAGGGCAGAGTATAGGCTGTAGAGATAGAATCAAACCACTTCGCGCAGTCCTCCCAACACATCCAAAAGAGGCCGTCCCCATCGCGGTAGTTCACCTGAAAAGGGGCAAATAAAGGGGGGGTTTAGTGTTGGAGTAGACAAAAATCTGTAGCAAAAAGAGCTTTCAAAAAGAATCAAAAGAGAACAACACTAGGGTGTTCCGGATACATCTCATGGTTTTTTAATGTTTTGATTCACAACAAATTGAAAAATTGTTGCAAAAATGAGGGGGAGAAAAAATGAAAAAAATGAAAATGGTGTGGCTGAACGGGGGGGTGTGCACAAAGTACGCAAGAAGTGCGAATCACACCCCCCTTCAAGCCCAGAAAAGGTAAAAAGAATGATTATTAATCTGGTGATATAAAGTGCACTTTATATCACTAGGGGGTGGGGTGGTCAGAGTTGCACTTTTATCACACGAGCGCAGCGAGTGTGATAATAGGAAATATGACAACGAGCGATAGCGAGTTGTCATATGTGGTGCAACTCTGACCATCCCCACCCCCGAGTGATATGAAGTGCGCTTTATAGAGCCAGATACGTAATTTTATCTACCGGTGAAATAAGTGAACGTGCGTTTTTGGGATTTAACTGTAAAAAGGGGATATAACTTGTGGCAACCTACACAGTACACAGTACACAGTACACAGTACACAGTACACAGTACACAGTACACAGTACACAGTACACAGTACACAGTACACAGTACACAGTACACAGTACACAGTACACAGTACACAGTACACAGTACACAGTACACAGTACACAGTACACAGTACACAGTACACAGTACACAGTACACAGTACACAGTACACAGTACACAGTACACAGTACACAGTACACAGTACACAGTACACAGTACACAGTACACAGTACACAGTACACAGTACACAGTACACAGTACACAGTACACAGTACACAGTACACAGTACACAGTACACAGTACACAGTACACAGTACACAGTACACAGTACACAGTACACAGTACACAGTACACAGTACACAGTACACAGTACACAGTACACAGTACACAGTACACAGTACACAGTACACAGTACACAGTACACAGTACACAGTACACAGTACACAGTACACAGTACACAGTACACAGTACACAGTACACAGTACACAGTACACAGTACACAGTACACAGTACACAGTACACAGTACACAGTACACAGTACACAGTACACAGTACACAGTACACAGTACACAGTACACAGTACACAGTACACAGTACAGGTAGTGACATAAAGTACTTTATGTCATCAAATAAAGTCTTTATGTCACTCTTCAGCCATTCTCTGTAGAAAAAGTGTGACATAAAGCCCATATTATATCACTCTTTTTTACACGTAAAATCGCAAAAACGCACGTGAACTTTATTTCACTAGGTAGATAAAATCAAAGAACGGAAGAGGGGGGCGGCAATACCTCTTTCTTCAAGGCGGGTGTCCAATCTGCGTCGTCTGCCGCCCATTTGCCTTTCCAGAGGCCGTGGTTGGTGGTACCCCAAGGGTTGCGCAGGTGCACGAGACGCCCCTTCTTGGTCTCCACGAGGTTGAGGACAGAGTAGGAGTGCTCGCAGATGAGCTCGACACCACGGTAGGTGTCCCACATCTTCTTGTCTTGTGGGGACTGCTTGTCTTCGTCCACGTACATAAGGTTCTTGCCGGGGGTACCGAGGACTTGGAGGTTGCCGTTTTGGTGTGCGTCGTACATGGCGTCCCAGGCGTCGTCGGTCATGGGCATTGTTTTGTGTGGTGCGCCTGTAAGGTCTGCCAGCGCTGTCGCGCATTGACCCGTCTTCATCGCAAAGTAGGACCCGTTCAGCTTCGAATACGCCTTCTCCAGCAGTGCCACCCACAGCTCGTTCGGCTCGTCCCGGTTCCGCGCAAACGCAGGTTTCGGCCCGCTGCAAGGCAAAAAGTCGTCCACCACCACAGTCTCCCACCACGCGCTCTTGCACATATTCAACCGGTAAATCCCAAGCTTCGCGTTCTGCTTCTCAGAGAAGATCTGCCGCACGTTATCCTCATTTGTCGCCACACTCCCAATCGCACCCATAAAATAGCAATCCGCCAGCGAGCCCTGAGGTGCAAAAAAAGGGTTACGTGAAATACACAAGCCCTCTCATGACAGCGCACACTGGCCATGAACATCGAAAACAATAGAAAAGATAAAGAAGTTAGCAAAGAAGTAATTATCGATGCACCTCCTGACACACATAGGCCACAATAAACTAAACACAACAAAGACAAAAAGTTGATTTGAAATACAAAGCCTTCTCATGAACAATGTACCTTGGTACAATGACCCGGCTGTACTGGGGAGGGTGGACACCCCCCCTCCAACCATGCCTACAATCCATTTTGTTACATCTGATAAAAATCATACCTGGTTGACATCTTCCGGCTCAATTTTGTTAACAAAGAGCTCCGGCTTGAGCCCTGCGTCTGTAAGTACCTCCCACTGCGAGGGACGTTTGAAGGGAAACATCTTCATTTCACCCTTCTGCCATTTGGCTTGCATGCTGCAGTCAAGCGGCATGAAGTTTGTGTCAATGAAGGGCACCTTTTCCTTTTCACAGAGGTCCGCCACTTGATTGGACGTCGCCTCTGCCTCCTTCAGCCCGGCCTTCTTTATTATCGCCTGCACAGTCTCTAGCTCCTTTGCATTAGAATCCTTAGCCGCCCCTGCCTGCTTCTCAAGCCACTCCTTCGAACACGGCCCTGTCGCAATGCTCTTCGTCAACCCAGTCCACTTCCCCTTAACAAACTTCTGCGTTTCACTCGGGTGGACAGACACAATCCACTTTTCTCCCTGGAGAGGAAAAAAAAGAGGGTTTTTAGTGAAATTGGGTGGAGAAGAAATAGGTTTAATTTAGGTTATATTTCTAGTTTCTTCAGGGAAACTAAACTAAAAAAGGTTTGAATGAAAGTTGTTTTTGTGCTCTTTTTTTTGATAAATTGTTGGAGTAGTGTAGTTGCCTCGGTTGTGTTGCCACAGTTGGCGCAATCTCCACTGTCCAAAAGTTCACTCTAAAAGCCGTCTAAAAGTTCACTTTTTTTTGAAAACTTGGTTGTATTAGTGTAGACACCCGAGGATGAACTCCACTATATATATTTTTTTTTGTTTTCTAAAAAGAGGGGGTGTTACGCCCAACATACCTCAATCTTTGTTATTCCTAACGCCTCAGGTGTTGCACCTTTGAATCCATATTTGCAGATAAACTGCTTATCGACAGTTGAGTTTGTGAAGGAAAACTCCTTTGTGCCGTCATCATGGACAGTCTCATTGAGCACGAGTCCCTCCTTCAGCTCCTTCTGCGTCGACGTCATCGTGCCAGTGTTCACCTCCCTCTGAGGCCAGAAGGCAGCAAGGGTTCACAACAACAAACCTTTTTTTGCTATACAAGCAAACCCCTTTTTGCTCTCTCGGCAAAATTTGTCACCAAAAACCAACAAAAAATAAAAAAAAAAAATGCCCGCGTCTTTTGTGTATCGTGTAACAGTTGGGCTTTTTTTTCCTGAAAAAGATGACGATGAAGTGACAACTGAAGATTCTACCTTGTTTTATGCTATTAAAAAGAGGGAAGGGAAAGGAGGGGGAAGGGAAGGGAAGGGGGAGGGCATTCGTTTGGTTCTTCACCCTCTATTGAGATGTTCTACGTACTTTTTTTTTGTTTTTGTGCATTCTGAATTTCGATAATCTACACGTTTGTGAAAAAGAAAAAAAATGAAATACGACTTGAAATACAAAGCCTTCACATGACAGTGTACCCTTAGTGTTTGACCATGGTGCAGAAAAATACCCCCCACCTTGGTTTGTTGCCGTTGGCCATCTCCACACTAAGCAAAGAGAGAGAAAACTTGACAGATGAATCTACTCCTCACCTGCTTAGGCGCCAAAAGAAGGGGTGCAAAAAAACCCCCCAGAACCTGTCCTCGCAGTGAACGCTTCTTTTTATTGGCTGCAAACAATACCTTCTTTTGTTTTCTGGAAACTACCTTATTGATGCCGCTGGATGCAGTAATATTTCCACATCATTTATATATTAAAAAAACGAATGCAGGCACCAAAACCTCTGTGATTCAGTCGCCTTCTTTGAGAAGTGAACGCGCCCGATGGGCACATCCATAAATCCCTTCCCCACACACTCAGGGAGAGACTTTGGCCATATTTCTAAGATTTCCTACTTTTTTTTTTCGCGATAAAATTTAAATTTAAATTTGGGGGGGGGGGGGGGGGGGGGTAGGTGGGGGCAAAACCTTCAGGACGGGTGAGGCATTTTGACTTTTTTGGACTTCCGCGCAAAGTACCCACAAACCACCCCTCATACCCACCCAGAAATGGGTCAGAAACACCCTGTGACCCGAAAATCCATGCTAAGGGCGACTCAGAATATGAAAAAATGCAAAAAAATAGTGAAAAAGTGGCCTTTTGACGGTTTTGGCCATGTTGGGTAAAATGGCCATTTTTGGACAAAAAAATCAAAAAAACAGCAAAATTTCGACGTCATGACAGCTGCTTGGGCACAAACCTACCCCAGGGAGGTCCTGTGAGTCCATTCCGACCTGTTTTGGACACTTTAGGTACTTTTTTTGGCCGTTTTTTGGTGTTTTTAGGTCAAAAAACATCCCCGGACTATCCCCGGACTATCCCCGGACCGGACTTGCGCCCTGCTTTCAGACCCACTCTGGGCCAAAAAATGGGTGAAAACCCCCGAAAAAGCACTCCGGGAACCCAGATAGTTCCAAATATCCACCAGAAACCCACCCAAACACCTCAAAAACATGCCAGAAAAATATTTTTAAAAACACACTTTTTCAAATAAGTTATTATGGAACCTGCCCAGATGAACTTTTTGAAAAAAGTGTGTTTTTGAAAATATTTTTCTGGCATGTTTTTGAGGTGTTTGGGTGGGTTTCTAGTGGATATTTGGAACTATCTGGGTTCCCGGAGTGCTTTTTCGGGGGTTTTCACCCATTTTTTGGCCCAGAGTGGGTCCAAAAGCAGGGCGCAAGTCGCGGCCCAGGGACGTCCAGGGTAAAGTCCAGGGTATTTTTTGACCTAAAAACACCAAAAAACGGCCAAAAAAAGTACCTAAAGTGTCCAAAACAGGTCGGAATGGACTCACAGGACCTCCCTGGGGTAGGTTTGTGCCCAAGCAGCTGTCATGACGTCGAAATTTTGCTGTTTTTTTGATTTTTTTGTCCAAAAATGGCCATTTTACCCAACATGGCCAAAACCGTCAAAAGGCCACTTTTTCACTATTTTTTTGCATTTTTTCATATTCTGAGTCGCCCTTAGCATGGATTTTCGGGTCACAGGGTGTTTCTGACCCATTTCTGGGTGGGTATGAGGGGTGGTTTGTACGTACTTTGCGCGGAAGTCCAAAAAAGTCAAAATGCCTCAAAAAAATAGGGGTTTTGCCCCCACCTAGGGGGGGGGGGGGTTCCTTACCCCGTTTTAGCTCGCTTAGCTGAGGGCTGCTCATCCTTTTCTGCGTCTTGTGGGGTAGGTGGGGGGAGCTTCTGAACGTTCGCGGTGTCTGTGAGGAGAGTGCGTGGGCGTTTGGTGGAGGCAGCAACGACTGCTGCGGTGCGTTGCTGCATGCGTTTGGCGCCTGGGCCGACTGTTTGGAAGAAGTAGGGTTCTGTGATGAGCTCTGCTGCGCTTGGGCGTTGTGTGGACTCGCGTGTGCAACAGCGTTGAATAATGTCTTTCGCAGTGTCACTCACCTTCGGCTTAGCAGGAAACTCAACAGCACCAGCATTGAAAATAATCTGCTTGCTAAAAAGCTGCTTCTGCGTAGAGTCATGCCCAAACGGCCGTTTCCCAAACAGCATCTGGTAGAACACAACCCCGACAGCCCAGATATCCACCTTCGCTGTCACCTTTGGTACAAATCTTGTCTCAAAGCATTCTGGGGGCAAATACCAATACGTTCCTGAACCCTGGCTTGTCAAATCAATGGCAGTCTCTTCGCCTGCGGTGCCGCTTCCGACAATGTTTTTGGAAAGGCCAAAGTCGGTCAGCTTGACTTCAGAGGGGGAGAAGAAGAGCACGTTGCCGGGCTTGAGATCGTAGTGGATGACCTTGAGCTCGTGGAGGTATGCTAGCCCGGAGATGATCTGAACGATGAGGCAGCGTGCGGTGCCTTCGGGGATTTCGCGGTGCTTCTTGATGTAGGAGTCGAGATCGCCGTAGGGTGTGTACTGCAGGATCGTGCAAAAGGAGTCTTGGTTCAGCTCAAAGCAGTCCAGCAAGGACACCACACGCTCATGGCGTGCACGCTGCTGAATATCAAACTCACGCCTAGCATGGCGCAGGTAGTGCGCCTTCTTCTCTGCAGTCCAGGTACTGCAGCACTGATGAATCTTGATCGCAACAAGCTGGCAGGTCTGTATGTCGCATCCACGCCATACCTCCGAAAAGCCGCCCTTCCCAAGCATTGAAAGCACCAGGTAGCGTCCGTGGTCGAGCAGAGGGTATTTGCTGTAGAGGGAGTGCGCCTCGTCGCGGAAGCGGCGTTGCTCCTTGATGTGGATTGCCTTCTTGGCTTTGAAGTCTGCGTGCTGGCTTTGCAGGTCCTGTTCAAAGCGGCGGTAGTAGTCGAGCTTGCGGCGGTTCACCTCGAGGGCAATCTCAGTTTCGGTGTTCTTCTCCTCGCTGCTGTTGGTGTGCAGGAGCGTGCGGAGTTCCTTGCTGTTGTCGCGGATGTCCTTGCGCAGCTTTTCCAGCTCCTGCAGCTGCCGTGTGATCTCCTTCGGCTCGCTACCATCAATCCACACATCCCCCCCAAAGCTCTGTGTGACCACCTTCCCAAGGGTGATTTCGTTGTCCGCAAGCACGGCGCGCTGCTGGCGCTTCTCCTCTTTCGCCTGCCCGATCATGGCGTCAACCACAACCTCGTGCAGACGTTGAATCTTGCGTCGCTGCTGCATTAACGGCTGTGGCGCGTCCATCGGTGCTTCCGCAGGGGTGCTGTGTCCAGTGGAAGACGCGGGTGTGCTTGAAAGAACCTCCTTGGCCTTAAGTGTCGCCTTCAGAAGCGCCTCATTGCCTTCATAAAACTTCTCTGTCTGAGAGTGGAACAGTGCAGCCGTTTCTGCGAAGAGCGCTTCATTCTGTTGGTGGTGGAAATAAATTTTTAGTCTTGCACAAAAAAAAAAAAAAAACAATATCTATTCCACGTTCAAACAGTAACCCAAATGAGGGGGGGTATATGGGGGAGTGAAACGGTATACATCTTAGTCTTGCTATTCCCTCGGTAAACCACAGTGGTGGTGTATGGGATGCGTGTTTGAAAAACAACTCAGTGTAGTTTACAAAGTGCGGGACTTTGCCGAGTGTGTACAGTAATAGGGTGAACTTCAAATATCATACCGAAGAAGAGTTCGCAGTGCCACTCATTGTTCTTTCGTTCCTATGTGTAGTGGGGCGAGACCCATTCTGTAAAAAAAGGGTGTGTTGAAGGTGCATAAACTTTGGAGGTGCTGAGGGGAAGAGAAACACGACAACCAGGGCTTACTCTCGGGCCTTTGGGGGGAGGGGGTGGGAGCTCCCACCTAAATTTGAGATATATATTTTTTCGGGGGGGAAACTGGGTTGCTGACCGCACCATGAAATCCCGCACCAGGCTGGAATGTCATTCGTTTTGCCTGCCTCGCCATTTTTGATTTCTTGCAAAAAATAAAAGGGTTCGTTGAGTGACTCTGTCTTACATAAAGCTCATACACACAACAGGCTGTGAGAACCTGTGAGACTCTACTGAGAGCAAAAAAATCTCACCCCGCTCACAGATCGCCGATTTTTCAAAATCAAGGAATTGCAATAACGAAAGTGTGTTATAAATTGAAACTCCAGAGGGCAGTCCACGAAGAACCCTCCGTTCGTACCCATGCAATGTCAGAGTATGTGCACGCAGCGAAGCTACTCCGCTAAAGGGTAACGGAGAGAAAGACAGAGAGGGAGGGGGTCTCTTGGATAAAAGATAAAACGGCCTTTCTTTTGTGCATTCCTGTTCTCATATGTCGTTGTCCCCATCCCCCAACGCAACACCCAAACAGCAAAGAAGACTTCTCTCATGACGGCAAGCACACCCCTGAGTAGTGTCTCCACACCACGCACACCTGCGGGTACTCCTGCCTCACCAGAGGCATAGTTCGACCACGGGTCAGCTGGCATAATCGCTGTCGATACCAAGTGTACAGATACGTCACATCATGGCCACACATGACCACACAGCACCTCCGTGTGTGCACGCACTGTAGGCGTGCTGTCACATCGACTGGCCTGCCCGAGACCAGTTTGTCTGAGATTGTTTCGTTCAGTTGCCGATAACCCGCAATGATGGTCCTGAGTATGACCTTAAACTGCTAAGTCGTGAGCGAATGTATCCTAGTAGGTATGGGGAAAGGGGAAGGAGTTCTTTGACCGCCCGAAGGCTTTGGCTGGGAAGGTATGGGGGGACTTCAGAACCTTTCTTGACCGCCCGTGGATGCATTCTCAAGGATTGGACATGGACACCCCTCCGTAGCGCAACGTCCCGCTGACTTAGGGTGAGGCAATGTATTGTGGCCCCAAAGTCAGTGCAAAAAGACCCTAGGCTCACCTTTGGAAACTGCATGTGTCTACCTGGTGCATGTGGACAAACTTCTGGAGACGGGCAGGTTGACGGCGACTACTACGGTAGATCTTTCCAGAAACCGTTGATGCGGCCACCCGGACATGATGACACACAACACACGTTTACTTTCTCTTTGGGTCATAAGGTACGCCCTTCTCTGACCACGACATGAAACACAAAGCCAAAACAATTGATCACCGGAAAGGGGTTTATACACATTACACAACACCACGTGCCACCCTGTTTTTACTTATTTACTTTTTACCACCTCACCCCTTTTATACCTACCGCAGTCGCCTCCCCGTGGCAACCCTGGACGGTCAAGAAGAGTGACCGACTAAGAACTGCGATCAGGAGAAACAGGGTCTTCTAACATTACTTTATTTTTATTTTTATTTTAAGTGTAATACCTATTATACTTTTGCCTGCTATTCGCTTTTGACCTGGTAAGTCTGCTTTTGTTTCCTTTCCCCCCTTCAACAACCTCCGCACGCCCACCTACCCTTTGCTAATCCCACCCCCCACAACATGACCTCACCGGATCACGCCATGGACGTAGATGCAGAGACGCAGCCGGCACCCTCCCTCACGCTCCGGAACCCGGCGGCAACGCCAGCAGCCGCGGCACGGCTAGCGGAAGCAGAAGGCTTCCTGCTGGAAGTGTCGCGGTCGGCGCATGACGCGCACGAGTGGGAGAAGAACGCAGACGAGAAGGCGAGGCAAGTCCTCTCGCAACACCGTATGTCAGTCTCCCCCCTCACCCTCAAAAGAAGAGAACCCTCCTCTCAACATATTTTTAAATTTTATTTTGAGGGAATCCCATCCCCCGAAGCCCCCATACTATCTTTCTCCGGTGTGAACGGGGTGTTCATACGCCCCGCCCGCACCAACTCAAATGACGGACTTACGTCTGTCATTTGGCCAGAAGCGTCCTACGACGAAACGCTGGAGCACTCGGAAAGAGTACAGGGGAGGGTGGTAATGGGTAGATTAGGGGATTTCGGGATCGTTGTCCCAAAAAAGGACGAAGTGAAGGCATGGGAAACAGTGGGAAAGGCGGAAAGGGCAGGGGAGGCAAGCTACAGGCTCACCGGCTTACCCACCACGTGCACACCCGAGGACCTAGTGTCGGCAATTTCCCAAACGGGACGCCACATCAGAGGGAGAAGCACTCGCAGGGAAACAGCACCCGGGGGCACACACACACACACACTCCTGGTCGCAATGCATGCACAACCACCACCCCCACCCTCCTTCACATTTGGGGAGCATGTGATCGTCTGCACACCAGCGATCCATGCAAAATTCCCCCCACACAAAAAAAACACGACCTCACAGACACAAAAAGGAGGAAAGGGGAGGGGGAGAGGAAAGGGCTACCAAAGCCCAGGAGCAAAGGGTCAGGGCGGGGGCAGGGGAGGAGCAAAGAGCGGGGAAGGGGGGAAGCAGGCACACAGTGCATCCCTCCCAATGGGAGTAGGGCTCGGCCAGAATGCAACGTCCCCCAAAACGGTGGGAGGCGATGGGAACGAGAACATGGGTGGAAAGGGAAGCGGGAAGGGGAACAAGGGAGGCAAGGGAAAGGGGAGCGTACCAGCGACCGGACCCTCAGTTTGGGACGCGAGGTTTTCCGATTTGGAAAAGAGAGTGGAAGCTCTCTCTACAAATCAGGAAAACCTCGCGTCACAATTGAGGGTGGGCTTAGCCGAAGGCTTCGAACAAATCAGCCAAGGGTTATCGCTAAGCCTAGAAAAGCTCCTCCCCAAGAGCACAAGACCCGGAAAGAAAGGCGGTGCAAAACTAAGTGTCGACACCAACATCGGCACAGAAGACGACGAAGAAATGACAGAAGGCAAAACGCCTTCGTCAAAGACACCGCTACCGTCTGGATCCCCCAGGAAAACGCCCAAAGGGAAAAGGGCGAGGGTGGGAGAGGAGCACGGGCGGAACACGTCCGCCAAGACTGGGGACAGCTCCCCCACAGCCCGGACGATACCGGGGGGGATAACGGTGCGGTCGCCGCGGTCCAGCAACAAGGGGATCAAACTCGTCGTGTAGACCATACCACCACCCCCCTCCCTATCTCTCCAACCCCACCCTCCCTAATCCAACCTCCTCCAACTACACACAAACTCATCCCCCTTACACCCCACAAAACAAAACATGTACCGGTACAGCAGCACCAACAACAACAACATCAGCAGCAACAACAGCAGAGGCACCTAATACGACAGCAACAACAACAACATCACCAGCAGCAACAACAGCAGCATCAACAGCAGTGGCCGCTTACACGACAACAACAACAGCAACATCACCAGCAGCATCAACAGCAGCAACGACAGCTACAACAACAACGGCAACAGCAACAACAACAACGACAACATCACCAGCAGCAGCAACAGCAACAGCACCAACAACTGCACCAACAGCTGCAACCATCTGAGGGACGACGCCACCTCCTACACCTGAGACGTCTACTTCTCCTGAGGTGCGGCGACGTAGAGCAGAACCCCGGACCAGAGGAAGCCCTGAAGCTGATCAGCTTCAACTGCAACGGGCTGACCGAGCAACGGGAAGAGGAGCTGCAGGAGTTACTGAACTCGGAGCACTTCGATGTGGTGGCTCTGCAGGAGCTGAAGGAGGCGCAGACAGCACTGCCCGCGTTCCCGGGCTACACCCCCTTCCTCCGGAAGCGCACGCAACGCCGCACCCCCAATGGCAGCCTGTACTCCGGAGGCGGCATAGCCACGCTGGTGCACACAAGCCACCAAGCCTCCCTCACCTGGGCCAGCGGGGAGCCAAGTGTGACGGAGCGTCTTGACGTGAGGGTGACGACGGAGCATCGGGAGTACACGGTGACGAACCTGTACCGACCTGGAGGTGTAGGCAGCAGCGCTGATGACCTGCGTGTGGACGACTTCTCTGCAGATGACCTCCCCTCCGACGAAGACTCCATCATCCTCGGTGACTTCAACGTCCACCACCCTGCGTGGGACCTCCAAGCGAAGCCAGATGCCAAAGGGTCACAGCTACACCAGTGGTCGCTGCGCAACGCCATGCAGGTGCTCAACTGCCCCAACACAGTCACGCGCTTCTCCGGAACAGTCTTCTCCTCACCGGACATCACCTTGGTACACAGGAACGTAGAAGCCACATGGACCACACTTTGCGCACGAGGCTCCGACCACCTCCCCATCCTAGTCACAGTGCAACCTCCGACGGAAGGGGAGGAAGTGAACGGAGGCGACGAAGACGCGACAGTGCCCGAACACCTGCTGAGATGGTGCTGGTCACGTGCGGATTGGGAGGCGTACACGGCAGAGCTGGAGCGTTACGCCCCCAAGGCCCACAACTGGGGTGGTGTAGATGCGGTGAACAGGTTCACGGGATTGTGCAAGAACATCGCAGAAAAACACATCCCACTCTCCCACCACACCTCCACACCAAGGGTCAGGAAGTCGTGGTTCACTCCTCAGGTCCATGAATTGCTGCAAGAACGCAACGCAGTGACGGAACTACTTCTCTCCGCGGACGAGACGGAACGCGACGTCCAAGCCGAAAAGCTGAAAGAGCTGAAGGTCGCCACCTCCTGTGCCATCATGGATGCGAAGCAGCAGGCATGGGTGCGTAGCTGCAACGCCGCCACACCACCACCTCTCAGCAGCACTTTCCGGAGGTTGAAGGAGCTCAGTGGTGACCGGGTGAAACCCATCACCAAAGCAGTCGCTACCCCGGAGGGCCCTCTGACGAACACACCGCAGGAAAAAGCGAACACCCTGGCCCGCTACTTCGCCGCAGTGAGTGGAGATGGCACGCCCCCTTCTCTCGCCAACCCGCAGCGTACTGCTAGGCGCAACAACACACAGAGCGCGGGCTACACCGGAGCGGCAAGCGAAGCTCCCTTCACCTTGCCGGAGCTCGATTACGCGATGAGCTCGCTGAAGCTGGGCAAAGCACCTGGGCTGGACGAGATGCACAACGAGCTCTTGCTGCATCTTGGGCCCAAAGGACGAGACGCCTTACTCCACGTCCTCAACTTATCCTGGTGCAAAGGTGAACTCCCTACATCGTGGCTGCAGAGCAACATCGTGCCCATCGCTAAGAACGGGAAGGACGCCAGCATCCCCGCGTCGTACCGCCCCATCTCTCTTACGAGCAACGTCTGCAAACTCTTGGAGAAGATGGTCAAGTGCCGCATCACCCAGATGCAAGACAGTCCGGACCTGCCGCAGTACAGGGGCCCACACCGCACACAAGCAGGTTTCCGCCGTCGTCTCTCCACGATAGACCAGCTCGCGGCGCTCATGCAGCGGGTGAATGCGGGGAAGAACCGCCCCACCATCGCACTCTTCTTCGACGTAGAAAAGGCGTTCGACACTGTGTCTCGCAAGCGCATACTCCAGGCGCTGAAGCACAAGCAGCACCTGCCACCACGCTACCTCAACTGGATTGAAGCCTTCACCAGTGACCGCTCCGCCTGTGTTTCAGTGGATGGAGCAAAGAGTGCGCAGTACGTGATGAGAGCTGGAGTACCGCAGGGTACAGTACTGTCACCCCTCCTTTTCCTCGCTGCTATGGACGAAGTTGCGGAAGCGCTCGACGACCTCAGTGCAACATATCCCACATTCTTCGCCGACGACATGGCAGTCACCGTGCAAGGGGAAACATTAGGGGAAGTGCAAGAATTGGCGCAAGCGGTCATCAACCGTGTCACAGCGGCGATGGAGCCACTCGGAATGCGCCTCTCCAGCACAAAGACCGTCTTCACCTTCTTCGGCACAAGAAACGTCCTCAACAAGTACCCGTTAGCGGCCGACACAGAACTTTGGCTGAGGAACGGTATTCGGGTGCCCTACTCCGCCACACCCAAATACCTGGGATTGACGCTGGATCCGTCCTTGACGATGGAGGCACACACCACCGCAGTCATCACCAGGGTGCAAAAAAGGCTCGGTCTGATGAAGATGTTGTCTGGAACCACGTGGGGAGCTAACACACACACCCTCCGCACCACCTATCTCACATACGTACTTCCCCTGATCCGCTATGCTCTTGGCATATACGGTCCACAGCTGTCAACACACCTGATGGACAAGCTGGAGGCCGAACACAACGCCGCGGCGCGTATCATCACCGGATGTCCTTTGCCTACGTCTCGCGCCAAATTGCTGTGGGAGGCACGCCTGACCCCGATAGTGGACCTGATGCGATTGGACGCCGTAACTGCGTTCGAGTTGTTTCGGCGTCACACCGACACGCCAGGGAAAGCGGCCTGCGGCTACACCTCCGCCTCCCTCACGCTCAACAACTGGCTCTCCGCCGCCCAGCGACTCTCCTCCGAGGCACACAAGGAGTTCCGCAGACCTGGGGTGCATATGGCAGATATGCAGCGTCACCTGCCTGTAGACCCGTGGTATTGGAGTGACGTACTGCCCCGCCTAAGTATCACCGCCACGATACCTGGGATACGCCGCTCCGACCCTGAGCCAGATGACGAAAAATTCCTGCTCCTCACAGAGGAGGCCCTCCAACGCCTTCCCCCCTGCGAATGGCACGCCTACACCGACGGCTCTGTCCAGGGCAAAAGCGGGGGTGCTGGGGTAGTGCTGTACAAGCTCCCCGAGATGCGAGAACCCAACTGCTCCTTCTCCTACGGGGCCGGCACCGGCGCAAGCAGCTTTCAAGCCGAAATGATCGCCATAGGCCACTCCATTGACCTTCTCTTTGACAAAGCAACCCCTGGGGCCACCTGCGCCATCCTCACAGACTCGCAATCGTCCCTGCGTGCGCTGGAGAGCGGTCCCAAGAAGGCCAGAGAGGACTTCGAACACAAACTCTGGAAAGGACTACACCGGCTTGCCGGCAACAACATAAACCTAATACTGCACTACGTCCCCTCGCATGTGCAGGTCCTGGGCAATGATGCTGCTGACGCTGCGGCCGCAGAAGGCACCAAGATGGTGCAGAGCCCTGGCCTGTCCTTCTCTGCCGCCAGATCATGTGCGAGACGTCACCTGGCGAACACCCCTTCCGTCGAGCAGCCCGGCACGAACACGGTGTACGCCAGGAAGGCCGGAGCGGACGTAGCGGTGCTGCAACCTCCCGTCCACTGCACGGACCTCACCCGCAGGGGGGAAACCACCATCCGCAGCCTCCGAGCTGGCAGCAACCAGCTAACGTTCGACTTCCGCACCTCGTCGAACACTGCCACATGCCTGCGATGCGACAAGCCCTGCACCCTGAAGCACCTGTTCTTCTCCTGCCGACAAACGTGTAGCGAAAGCCTCCCGGACCTCCATACCCTCCTCATGCGAGAGCCGGCGACCGCCCTGAAGTACCTCGTCAGCGAGAGTTTCCTGCCTGGCCCGCTTGAGGAGTACCTCCGTAACGGTAGTTAGTCGTGACTGAGTTGTTGTTGATTAATATTATTATGTTCTGTGTTTAATCTTGTGTCATAGGCTGCAGTACGACTTACGTCGCGCTGCTAGCCCCTGACAACAAGCGTGTTATTCATGTCCCCCTATTTACAACGGGTATTTTGTTGCTTTTCTGCTGTCTTTCCCCACATGTTACCCAATCAAAAGCCTTTCGTTCGCTCATTCAGCGTTCCCCCTACCCATTTTTCCACATCTCTACCACACTTCTCACACCGTAGAAATCCCTGATGCATAATTCTCTCTCGCTATTGAAGCCCCAGGTCCCTCCGCACTCGAAGTACGCCCAGAGAGGCGTACTCCACATTTTACCCAGCGGACGCTTCTTTATGCACCTAGTTATCCCCTTTTTTATGCCGCCACTCCCTACACTCTCTGTACCACAGCACAATGTATTTACCGCTCTTTTGGAGGTCAACAGTCGTTAAACACAAGTAGATTAGGAGCATCTGACTGTACATTAATCAATTAAAGCAAACTATACATGTGCGGACGGAGGTGTACCACACATCTACCCTACGAATGCTCTTCCCGTGCCCCAATTCCCCCCTATTTAATACTGCCAACACACCCTTCCCCCTTTACACAATACGCACGTGCCGGTGAAGCTGCTTAGGGGTCTACCCGGCCACCTTGCATTTTCCACCGATTACGCTGCCTGTCAAAACAACAACACAATCTTGAGGGTCACCAGCGACTACCGCGC
The DNA here is from genome assembly GCA_964035575.1 of Rhynchopus sp. YZ270_cl-10. NCBI lineage: Eukaryota > Euglenozoa > Diplonemea > Diplonemida > Diplonemidae > Rhynchopus > Rhynchopus sp. YZ270_cl-10. Next base: position 1,205,676 of record OZ037844.1, on the reverse strand, counting down.
TGCAGTTACCCCATTGTTCCCCTTCAAAGGGTAGTGACCCACACTTTTACTTTAACTGCTCACACCTTATCCTCTTTTGAAACTTTTAAAATGCAAAATGTAACCTTTTCTGTCGCAACCAAACACCTCGAGGGGAGGCGCCAGTGTCTACCGCGCTCTGGTAACCTCCTCTTTTTCATTTATCATTTATTTTTCTTTTACGGCAGCAATTACTGTTAGGTGAAAGGGTGCGTAGCGACACCCCCGATGCGAGCTACCAACACAACCATCAAAACCCCCCTTATGACTAAACATGCAAGCACATGCACACACAAACACTACATGTGCCCAAAGAGGCGTGCGGCGCGTCTTACCATACGGACGTTCTTCCCGCCCACCAAAATCCCAAATTCCCCAACTCCCCTATTTAATACCCCCACCTCACCCTTCCCCCTTTACACAATACACACGTGCCGGTGAAGCTGCGTAGGAGTCTACTAGGCCACCTTGCATGCTCCACCAGGTACGCTACTAGCGAAAACAACAGCACACTCTTATGGGACACTATGTCAACCGCAGTAGCCCCAAACTTCCCCCCCACGGGTAGTGACACACACTTCTACAATTTGTAACAAAACAAAACTTTAATAACTCAAATTTTAATTTTTAAAAAAAAAAAATGTTTTATTTTAAAATATTTTTTTTCGCAATTGCAAACTGAAACAACCTGTCGCTATCAACACCTTGCGGGGAGGCGCCAGTGGGTACCGCGCCCCTGTAACCTCCCACCTTTTTATTTTCGGCAGCAGTCACTGTAAAGTAGACGGGTGCGTAGCGACACCCCCGATGCGAGCCACCTGTACTACCATTTAACCCCCCTTATCCCCATATGCAAGTAAGATACGTTACGCAATATGGGAACGTACTACTCGTGCCCTACTCACTAGTTTATTTTTCTGCCACGACAACCCCCAGACTCAGCCCCTGCCCGTGGCCCGATGTAGTACCCTAAGCACACCCGATTGCGGCACAGGCAAATGCGACGACAAGGGGAGGAGGGGTGGGGAGAGCGATGGGTACCTGAAGTGGAAGTTGCGCCTCTGCTGGGTGTCCGAGTCTCATAGGTAATAACACGAGCCACATGCCCCAAAAGAACGCCACCAACACCCCAACAAGGGCAAATCGTGTACGCCGCCACAACACAAACCTACCTAAGAGATCAGGGCTCCTGGTGGGGGTTTGCGACTGCCACAGATGCCTGCCTCTCACTCTGCCCGCCCCCTCGCCCCTAAAGACACACAAACACACCAGTCACTGCATTTTGTTGATGTTAAAATCGATTGCGCCCTGGGTGCTATCTTGGGATATGAAAGGGGGAAAGCGTGTGATGGGGGCGAGCTGTGTGTACCCTATTTGCTGCCTTACGTTTCACTTTCCACACCGCCCCATATAAATACACACTAGTTATACTTACACAATGCATATTCCCTTTTATTTTTTTTTTTTTGAGTGACTTTTAAGCGTATACCTTTGGCTAAGCACGCCACGACACCGCTTACATTACTGCGCGCACCACTCCATTTGTATTTTCCAGTTTTAGGGGAGGTATCCTCGCGTACGAGTTGTTTGACTCCAAAGTGATTCCCCGGCCTCTCAAGCAAGCAGGAGACCAACGTCAGGGGAGGTGTAATGAGATACCCTGGGCCGTGCCCACCTTTTGTGTTCTGTTCATTTTGTTTGAGTGGTGCGCCCACCTTGCTTTTTGTTCATTGTGTACTAACCTATCGCAATAAAAAGACCACTAAAGGCCAAAGAGAAAAAAAAAAAAAAAAAAAAAAAAAATGAGGCACAATGTGCCTCATTGCGGAAAGACTTCCCCACCGTGCTCGAGGAGAACCTGCTCCACATCTGTATGTTGTTTCTGTCTCGCATGGTGCAACGCAGTGTGGCCAGACAAACACCTGTGGTTCACATCCACATCCTTCAAGCCCAAAAGATAACGCACAGTCTCGGTGTGTCCATAATAAGCAGCAAGAACAAAGCATGTGTCTCCATCGTCATCTGTAAGGGAACACACATCCGCACCTGCTTTGACCAACATCTTCGCAATATCGCGTTCCCCAACCTCACAAGCACAGTGAAGAGGCGTACGCCCCATCCCATCACTCTTTGCCTCAACGTCTGCCCCTGCATCAATGAGCAACTTCGACACACCTGACTGCTTCTGTGACACAGCGTGGTGCAGTGTAGTGAAGCCCCCAGTATACTGATTCATATCCACCTCAGGCATACACAGAAGAGTACGCACAGTCTCGATGTGTCCATTACGTGCCGCAAGCATAAGACATGTGTCTCCTTGGTTGTTTGTGACACACACGTCTGCACCTGCTCCGACCAACATCTTCACAACTGCGACTTGTCCTGAATAGCAAGCCCAGAGAAGAGGCGAACTTCCCTCCTCATCCTTCACCTCGAAATCTGCCCCTGCATCAATGAGTACCTGCACCACGTCTGCATGACTTCTTTCAGTAGCAAGGAGCATCGCAGTGTAGCCATCGTTATCCTTCTGATTCACGTCCACCTCCTTCAAGCCCACAAGATAACGCACAGTCTCGGTGTGTCCAAAGACTGCAGCCAGCGAGAGACACGTGTCTCCTTGCTTGTCTGTGACACACACCTCCGCACCTGCTCCGACCAACATCTTCACAACTGCGATCTTGCCTGAAATGCTCGCCCTGAGAAGAGGTGAACGTCCATTCTCATCCTTTGTCTCGATGTCTGCCCCTGCATCAATGAGCACCTGACACACTGCAGGGTTCTCCCACATGGCTGGACAGGGACGACGTGTCTTACTTTGGATGTCTGCCTTGTGCCCGTGTGGGACAAACGCAACGTTGCTGCAGACTGACTTCCAATGCTGCAAGAGGACCTCCGTGCACGCAGTGTGGTCTGCGTGGATGCACTCACTCAGCAGCATCCCGAAGCCCATCTGCGTTGTCTCAACATACGGAAGAAGCAGTGCGAGGCATTCATCGTGGTTCCCTCTGCATGCCTCGTGCACAGCATCGAAGGCAACCGTTTTGCTGTCTGTGTGTGGGCTGAGCTTCTCAAGTCCCACCCGCACGGCAGTTGTGTCGCCGTTCCTGGCAGCCTCCACCAAGACCGAGTCTGCAGAAAGCTTTCTTCTCTTTGATGCCTTCTCGTCAGGTGTGCTGTCTGCGTGTCGCTTCGACATGGTTTGTGAAGATGTTGATCTTCAATGTTGTGTCTTTAAATTATGCTATTTATTGTCTCTTGTTTGTTGTGTGGAGGTGTGAGGTGAGTGGTGGATGTCCCCAATCACATTCTCCCATAAAGTACCCGCACACATGCACGCAGCGAAGCTACTCCGCTAAAGGGTAACGGAGAGAAAGACAGAGAGGGAGGGGGTCTCTTGAGAAAAGATAAAACTACCTTTCTTTTTTGCGTTCCTCATGTAAATTTTAGAGAAATGAAAGAACCAGGTCTGCATTGCTCTTTGTAGTCCTGATCAGAAGGCTGTTTAGGAAATCTGACCCTTGTGCACGTGCCCTTGCCTCCTCTTCAGAAATATTCCAAGCAGCCTGTCAAAAAGGAAATGTTACGCAAGATAAATCTAATTCAGAAACCAGTTAATTACAGTAACACAACAAACACCGGAGGGAAATTAAGCTGAGTTTTGGGATATCAAAAATCGAAGGGTTTTCGAGGGTTTTCACCGCACCGGTGTTTGTTGTAATACTGTCATACTTCAGAAACACGGTGTCTGCGCCATTCTCACACACACACCGCATATTTTTCCTTCGAATACCACACCTTCCTAATTTGATCGTCCTCCTAGCCTAAAAAAAAAAAAAAAAATGTACACATTTATGGACTTCTAGTGGACTGAAATTATAGTGGACGCAGAATAGCTGGTTTTAGCTACACCAAAAGAGAGAAAATAATCGTAAATTACCTTGGGGCCTCACCCGCTTGGTCCTCTGCGTCAAAACATACCACGTGTCTCCGTACCAGTCGGTCTGTTGCAATCTCTTGAGCACAGTCCAGGTATATTTTGAAGTCGAAGAGGTCCACCACCTTGCTCCAAGAGGTTAACCCTCTAAACAGCACGTAATTTCCTTCTACAAGCAGAATCTGGCAGGAACGCGGAACCTTGATCGCATCCGAGACGGGATCACAAGCGGCGTGATCGAAACCAGAGAAACGCACTTCCTTCAAAATGCGTGCTTCCTGCAAGTTACGCTTGAACGCATCAGCATCAAAGGTCCAGTGTGCCCCACGCCTCTCAATCGCTTCTTCTCTATTTTCCAATTCGTTTAGCTCTTACGTGTAAGGTGAAAACCGTCCATAGGTATGGCACAACACCTTCCTGAGGAATGCGTATTGACAACCTTCTCAATACACGATGCGGTAGTCGACTTCCCGCTACCTGGAACCCCTGCGATACAAACTAGAACTCTCCGGTCCAGCTGTTCATCTGCAACAGCAATAATCCGCCTTGCAACTTCATCGAGCTGACCACTGTACTTCTCCAGAATACGTTTCTCCACAGAGTCACTCATAATGTTTTGTCGCACACCTGCCAGCAAAAGATGTAAACTATAAAGTCAGACAGTAATGTTAATCAAAATAGGACTACAAACGCAAAAAAAAGGGCGTCATTCCTCCAAAGCGGCTATCAGCTTCAGAACAGAGAGAACAATAATTAATCATGTTTACTCAGAGAAGAAGCCTCTCAACTGTGAGTCTATGGGGCCAGCTAAAGGGTTACTATCAGGAAATACCAACATATCCAAACTTCGGTTAAGAACTCCACAAACATGCCCAGAGCTTGGGGGCAACTTGTACTGTGCATCATTCATACAAAACTAGCCACCACAGAGTGAGCTACACCGACAATAGGATACAAAGTTGACCAGGACTCAACTCCAGAAACATCCAAAAATACCCGTCGTTCTTGTGCGTCTGAAACGGACTCTTTTCAACGCGCTGTTTTCGTGCGTCTAAAACGGACGCTTTTCAACGCGCTGTTTTCGTGCGTCTAAAACGGACGCTTTTCAACGCGCTGTTTTCGCACGTCTAAAACGGGCGCTTTTCAACGCGCTGTTTTCGCACGTCTAAAACGGACGCTTTTCAACGCGCTGTTTTCGCACGTCAAAAACGGATGCTTTTCAACGCGCTGTTTTCGTGCGTCTAAAACGGACGCTTTTCAACGCGCTGTTTTCGTGCGTCTAAAACGGACGCTTTTCAACGCGCTGTTTTCGTGCTTCTAAAACGGACGCTTTTCAACGCGCTGTTTTCGTGCGTCTAAAACGGATGCTTTTCAACGCGCTGTTTTCGTGCGTCTAAAACGGACGCTTTTCAACGCGCTGTTTTCGTGCGTATAAAACGGACGCTTTTCAACGCGCTGTTTTCGTGCTTCTAAAACGGACGCTTTTCAACGCGCTGTTTTCGTGCGTCTAAAACGGATGCTTTTCAACGCGCTGTTTTCGTGCGTCAAAAACGGACGCTTTTCAACGCGCTGTTTTCGTGCGTCTAAAACGGACGCTTTTCAACGCGCTGTTTTCGCACGTCTAAAACGGGCGCTTTTCAACGCGCTGTTTTCGTGCGTCTAAAACGGACGCTTTTCAACGCGCTGTTTTCGCACGTCTAAAACGGGCGCTTTTCAACGCGCTGTTTTCGTGCGTCTAAAACGGATGCTTTTCAACGCGCTGTTTTCGTGCGTCTAAAACGGGCGCTTTTCAACGCGCTGTTTTCGTGCGTCTAAAACGGACGCTTTTCAACGCGCTGTTTTCGCACGTCTAAAACGGGCGCTTTTCAACGCGCTGTTTTCGTGCGTCTAAAACGGACGCTTTTCAACGCGCTGTTTTCGCACGTCTAAAACGGGCGCTTTTCAACGCGCTGTTTTCGTGCGTCTAAAACGGACGCTTTTCAACGCGCTGTTTTCGCACGTCTAAAACGGGCGCTTTTCAACGCGCTGTTTTCGTGCGTCTAAAACGGACGCTTTTCAACGCGCTGTTTTCGCACGTCTAAAACGGGCGCTTTTCAACGCGCTGTTTTCGTGCGTCTAAAACGGGCGCTTTTCAACGCGCTGTTTTCGTGCGTCTAAAACGGACGCTTTTCAACGCGCTGTTTTCGCACGTCTAAAACGGGCGCTTTTCAACGCGCTGTTTTCGTGCTTCTAAAACGGACGCTTTTCAACGCGCTGTTTTCGTGCGTCTAAAACGGATGCTTTTCAACGCGCTGTTTTCGTGCGTCTAAAACGGACGCTTTTCAACCCGCTGTTTTCGTGCGTCTAAAACGGACGCTTTTCAACGCGCTGTTTTCGCACGTCTAAAACGGGCGCTTTTCAACGCGCTGTTTTCGTGCGTCTAAAACGGGCGCTTTTCAACGCGCTGTTTTCGTGCGTCTAAAACGGACGCTTTTCAACGCGCTGTTTTCGCACGTCTAAAACGGGCGCTTTTCAACGCGCTGTTTTCGTGCGTCTAAAACGGACGCTTTTCAACGCGCTGTTTTCGCACGTCTAAAACGGGCGCTTTTCAACGCGCTGTTTTCGTGCGTCTAAAACGGGCGCTTTTCAACGCGCTGTTTTCGTGCGTCTAAAACGGACGCTTTTCAACGCGCTGTTTTCGCACGTCTAAAACGGGCGCTTTTCAACGCGCTGTTTTCGTGCTTCTAAAACGGACGCTTTTCAACGCGCTGTTTTCGTGCGTCTAAAACGGACGCTTTCCAACGCGCTGTTTTCGTGCGTCTGAAACGGATGCTTTTCAACGCGCTGTTTTCGCACGTCTAAAACGGGCGCTTTTCAACGCGCTGTTTTCGTGCGTCTAAAACGGATGCTTTTCAACGCGCTGTTTTCGCACGTCTAAAACGGGCGCTTTTCAACCCGCTGTTTTCGTGCGTCTAAAACGGACGCTTTCCAACGCGCTGTTTTCGTGCGTCTAAAACGGATGCTTTTCAACGCGCTGTTTTCGCACGTCTAAAACGGGCGCTTTTCAACCCGCTGTTTTCGTGCGTCTAAAACGGACGCTTTCCAACGCGCTGTTTTCGTGCGTCTGAAACGGATGCTTTTCAACGCGCTGTTTTCGCACGTCTAAAACGGGCGCTTTTCAACGCGCTGTTTTCGTGCGTCTAAAACGGATGCTTTTCAACGCGCTGTTTTCGCACGTCTAAAACGGGCGCTTTTCAACCCGCTGTTTTCGTGCGTCTAAAACGGACGCTTTCCAACGCGCTGTTTTCGTGCGTCTAAAACGGATGCTTTTCAACGCGCTGTTTTCGCACGTCTAAAACGGGCGCTTTTCAACCCGCTGTTTTCGTGCGTCTAAAACGGACGCTTTTCAACGCGCTGTTTTCGCACGTCTAAAACGGGCGCTTTTCAACGCGCTGTTTACGCACGTCTAAAACGGACGCTTTCCAACGCGCTGTTTTCGCACGTCTAAAACGGATGCTTTTCAACGCGCTGTTTTCGCACGTCTAAAACGGGCGCTTTTCAACGCGCTGTTTTCGTGCGTCTAAAATTCCTAAACACTGGTGTTTAGGTTTTTACTGTTGCTCTCTCCCCAACCCCCTGTAACCCCCCCTAACCCCCACCCCCCGGGGGGGGGGTACCCGAAAAATTCTAGAAAACACTTGTGTTTTCTAGTTTTTAAAGGTTGCTGTTCCGGCCACCCTTCAGTCTCACGACGGACTAGTTATGGCCATGACAGGTGATATGACAGGTGGTGTTACTAGTTAAAAATATGACAGGTGATAATTGAATATTACTAGTAATATGACAGGTGGTACCTGTAAAATGACAGGTACCACCTGTCATATGACAGGTGTTTTTGCCGGTGGCTATTGCCTCCCAGGGAAAGGGACTCTCGAATTTTTTTTTTTGCCCCCTTTTAGGGCGAATTTCGACGATTTGAGGCCGTTAAAAGCAAAATTTGACACTTTTGAGCATCTATGGGGGTCTAAAACGCGATTTTGCGCACCACGATTTTTCGTGGGATTTACGAAAGACAAGTCAATTTTTGACCCCAAAAAAATTCACAAAATTGCCCTCGGTGGTCCTCACCCCCACATGTCCTCAATACTGGGCGAAAAAATGCAAAAAAACGCAAAAATCGGGTGTTTTAATCTGGGTGCACCAAATACACGGGAGTGCGGTACTAAGCCATAATCAGTTTTTCCGCGCTGAAGAATCCGATGAAGAATTCTTCAAAAAAAAAAAAAAAAAGGTACAAATAAAAAAATTGAAGAGGTGGGCTGGGGCCCGAAGGGCCGCCCACCTCTTTCATCTTCCTCCCAGCCTCCTCGCCCGAGCCATCTGCCGACTATTTCCTTCCGTTGCAACCCGACCTCGGAGATGACAAGGAGTGGGGAGAAGCTCCTGGTGGATCCGGTGAAGCCGGGGACAAGCAGAGAGGAGATGAAGACGCAACTGAAGAAGGAGTACGGGACAATGCGAGTTTGTGCGACTCGCCTTCTGACCCCCTGTTTCGTCTTGCGAAGATGAGCGGGCATTTTCGTGATTGAAGTTGGTGAAGACACGTCTCCGCTCACAAGTTGTCGACGAACCCCTTGCTGCACTTTTGCATGCCAAGAACCATCCCGAGGGTACCTCAGTGAGGAGGTGTCCGCAGAGATTCTGCATCTCTTTGAATATCATAAAGATCCACCCCACCCACCACCGTGCGAAAGCTCAGAACTTCCGGCGCGCTACGCGCGCCGGGCTCGGGACGTATTTACCTTTTATGCACAAAATCACTATTCTTCATCAAAAATCCCGCTGCATTTTTTACAATGTACCCTAATTTTTTTCCGATCCAAAAAAATGGAAAAAGCCCGGGTGCCCGCCCACCCCTGCAAAAATCGACTTGTACAGCCATTGCTTTGGTGTGGGCTTGTTCACACCGGGCAGAGTGCGAGTTATTCTCAGCAACACGGCCCCGGCCCCCCAGATTTTTCCCGTAAGAAAACCACCTGCGCGAACCATAGACATTTTTTGTCCTCCCTCAAGTGCTCCCTCGAACCTGGCGGGAGGGAGGGAAATAGCTATTTACTGACGCAGTGGTGGGTTTGTATGTCCAATGATGTTCTCGTACCTGGAGAGTGGACCGAGTGCGAGGTATGTTTTTAACCCCCGGTTTTCACCACCCCCGCTCCCCCTTTTCGACATTTTCCCGCTCTGGATGTACGTCTCGCCTCCGGATGTAAATTGAAGCTATTTTTTCCCGCCCAAATTAGCGACTCAGGATTTGTGCACCTCTATCTATCTCTTGTTGGGTGTCCACCCCGGTACAGCCGGTCATGTACCAAGGTACACTGTTCACGAGAGGGTTTTGTATTTCAAGTCAACTTTTTCTTTTTGTTCTAAATGTCACTTTTGTCCTCAATTTCTCTTAACAGGTACCCGAACCGACGACCCTTCATTGTGACAGCGAAGCAGTGCCGACGGACGAGCTGGTGCAAATATTTCAAAATCAGGTGGCGACCGAGACCACCCTAATGAAAAAGTCGGGTTTATAAACCAACTTTTCCATTAACCCACCCCATAGACCACCCTAATTATTATGAAACTCTTAGTCAGTCACTGCTATAGCCATTAACCCAGGGAGCATAGCTAGTGCAAGAAATTCGACTTCGGGATCCGGAAAGTCTGTCCTCTGCTTGCGGAGGACTAGGCACAATAAAATATCGCGTTCCCCCAGAAACCAGTTTTTGTCACAGTAATTTTTGCCCAGGGCATGCTCTTGAAGCATGGCGGCTTGGTGTGAGAAGGGGCAGTGTGTTGTTTTGTTCTAGATTTCAACGGTTGTTAGAACGAGTCAAGTGGATGCTTATCTAAACACTGACTTTAGTACAGACCCGAGAGATCACACATGACTTTGAGGAAAGAACAAAGCAATGCATCTGTACCCGCACGCCAGGTTGTAGTTACTTCAGAATTTTCTTAAGTTTGCGCGAAAGAGAGCGGGGGCAACTCCTTTGTATCATAAGCCCGCTGTGCAGAACAAAGCGAGGAACCTTAAAACACTACCTGCGTGGTGGCTGAATTCACATCCCTTAGAATTACCAGAATTCAGCCTTTGTTGAAGTAACGTACATACTTGTATGTGCGTGTCACGCTTCTCCATCCTTAAATGGGTGCACTGCTTCACTGCAGCGGGTAAGCCTCTCTCGACTAGTGCAAACTTAAGAATTTTCTGCTGTAACTTACCAAAATCGATTTTCTTTCACCCCAAACACCCGCAACACCCCACCTGCTACTTCGGTAGCCTGTGTTGTTGGGAGTTGGTTCTCATGTTGATCCCCAGTGTTTTGCACTGCTTCTTCTGAGCCCAACGCTGTTTGGCCTGTCGACGTAATAAATACGAAGACAGGGCGGCGGTGCCAACAATTTTCCGATGATGTAACGTTTATCTGATTGATTTATCGTTTGATCTACCTTGTGTGCTACTTCATGCACACCCAAGAAAGGTTATTGAACGGTACTTTCAAGCGATACTTCGTTATGTCATTGGGGGTACCTGGGTACCTGGGTACCTGGGTACCTGGGTACCTGGGTACCTGGGTACCTGGGCACCTGGGTACCTGGTGCCTGTATTTTGACAGGTGGTACCTGTCAAAATGACAGGTGGTACCTGTCAAAATGACAGGTACCACCTGTCAAAAATTTTCACCTGTCATTTTACTAGTAAAATCACCTGTCATGGTCATAACTAGTCCGTCGTGCTCCCCCCCCCCCCCCCCCCCCCCCCCCCCTGCTGGATCCGACCAAAAACCGGTTTTTTTTAGAGGGTGTAGAAGCTTCGCCCAGCTGAAAAAACTGTTTCTTTGGAAAGATCGGGCACTTTTTGGGGCGTGTATAACTCAGTTTGAGCTGGGAGCCGTTAGAGACCCTGACACCAGGGTGTCACGAGTACCCCTTTTATACACGTGTATCTTAAGGGTTCTGCAGGGTTCTACAGGCAAAACAGGCGTTTTGGCCAAAAACCCGGTTTTTCAGGCAGGTAACCGGGTTTGCGGCTTGGGAAACGTGCCAGCGAGCTGTGAGAACCATGCATGGGCCACACACGGCACGAGTTGCAGCAGCCCACCGTAGGTGGGCTGCGTTTGGCAACCACACGATACGGTTAACGCGTGTATCGCATATACATAGCGTTGTGTGTATCGTATACGAAGACCGTTGTGTGTAACGCATGTGTAGACCGTTCCTTTATGTCCCTGAGGGCCGGTTTATGGCCCGCCCTCTGGCCCACAGTTTCTACAGTTTTTTGGCCCCGAGGGCCAGTTTTTGGCCCCCAGGACCCTCGGGGCCATAAACCGGACCCTCAGGGCCATAAACTAGACCCTCAGGGCCATAAACTGGACCTTCGGGGCCATAAACTAGCAAAATTTTTTTTTTGGCAAAGACAATTTTCAGCTGAAAAAAAAATTTTTTTTTGGGCTCAGACAAGGCTCTGATGAGGCCCAGGCCTCCCGGCCGGGAGGCCCGGCCTCCCAGGCCTCCCGGCCTCCCAAAAAAAAATTTTTTTTTTCGACATCACAAAATTTTTCACCAAAAAAAAAAAAAAATTTTTTTTTTGGGAGCGGGCGATTTCGGAAAAAAAAATCCAAAAAAAAAAATCCAAAAAAAACCACCACAGACGGTCCAGTAGCGACGTAAGCAAAATCCATAATTTTTTGCCGAATTTTGCTAAGTACCCGAAAATTTTTCCTAAGGAAAAAAAAAAAAAAAGTTCCGCAGATGTCACCGGAAAAAAAATTTTTTTTTTGGGAGGCCGGGAGGCCTGGGAGGCCGGGCCTCCCGGCCGGGAGGCCTGGGCCTCATCAGAGCCTTGGCTCAGACTGTCCCAAAAATGCAAAAAAACGCAAAATTTTGATGTTTTGAGCATCACATAAAGGGGGGGTGGACCTATTATCCGGGTAGACCTATTATCCCTAGGATAATAGGTCCCCCTGTTTTGGAGTTAAATTTTAACTTTTTAACTTTTGGGATGGTAAAAAAAATTTTATTAAAAATTTGGGGTGGGATTCTGGCGTTCGGCCAGTTTGCGTGCTCGCTTTCATGCCGGTTTTGCCAGCGCAGGCTGCAGCAAGGGTTCTACAGGCAGTGCTACCAACGCGACAAGAGATTCTAGTCGCGCGACAAAGTGCCACTTGTCGCGCTGTCGCGCCCAAAAAAAATTTTTTTTTTCGACATCACAAAAATTTTCACCAAAAAAAAAAAAAATTTTTTTTTTTGGGTGTGGGCGATTTTGGAAAAAAAAATCCAAAAAAAAAAATCCAGAAAAAACCATCGCAGACGGTACAGTAGCGACGTAAGCAAAAGCCATCATTTTTTGACCAAAATTTTGCTAAGTACCCGGAAAAAACGCGATTTTTCCTAACAAAAAAAAAAAAAAAAGTGTCTCAAAATGGAAAAAAAAATTTTTCGATTTTTGCGACAACTCATTTTGTCGCGCTGTCGCGGGTGGTTTGTCGCGTGTCGCGCGCGACTTGTCGCGTTGGTAGCACTGCCTCAGAGTCCACAGGGCTGTCTGGCTGCTCCACCTCCAAGACCTCTTCCTTCACCTGCAGCAGCTCCTCCTTCACCTCCCCTTTGCGCACCTTTGCCTTGTGCGTTGAACATCGCGTCCAGGCGCTTTTTTCCCTTAGGGAGGGCTTTTGGTGGCTTTGCTGCCAAAAGCTCGCATCGTCGTCCTCAGTCTCGTCGTCTTCAATCACCATCACGGCCTCCCTGTGAGTTTCCAGAGGTTCCGCAACACGTTAGCTAGCGCCGCAGGCGCACGGTACGCTACTTTTTCTTTCGCCATGCTGCATTCCCCCATTCCGGTTAAATTGAAGAAAATTGTCAATGATACATCAACCAAGGCTCTAAGTCGACAGTGTGTCTTTGTGTCTAGACACTGTCGAAAGACACAAAGACACAAAGACACACTGTGTCTTTTGTCGAAGACACAGTGTGTCTTTGTCGACTGTCGACTGTGTCTTGTCGAAAAAAAAAAATTTTTTTTTTTTCGACATCACAAAATTTTTTCACCCAAAAAAAAATTTTTTTTTTGGGACCCGCGGGCACCGGGCATGCAAATAAAGCAAGAATTTTGATGTTTTGAGCATCTAGAATTTATTTCCCGGTCATTTTGTGTGTACCCTGTACATTTTGTATGGGCCAGCGACTTGTCGAAAAATCGAAAAAAAATCGAAAAAAAAAATTTTTTTTTTGGGAAAATTTCGACCCTGAGGTGGGTTTTTGGGCACCAAAAAATGCAAAAAAACGCAAAAATCGGGTGTTTTGACCATCTGTGGTTACACAAAACACACTTCTGTGTACAAGCCTACACCAATACAGTGGTAATACAAGGCGATTTTTGGCCAAAAAAAAAATTTTTTTTTTGCCCAAAATCGGGCGTGGTACCTCATAAAATTGCCCGATGAATCCAATGAAAACCTCAGATTGGGCAAATTATGAAAAAAATTTTCAAGTCGAATTTTCAGCCAAAATACGGCTATTTTGGTCATACAAGGCTCTGATGAGGCCCAGGCCTCCCGGCCGGGAGGCCCGGCCTCCCAGGCCTCCCGGCCTCCCAAAAAAAAAATTTTTTTTTTTGTGACCCTGCGTGAAATTTTTTTTTTTTTTTTGTTAGGAAAAATTTTCCGGTACTTAGCAAAATTCGGCAAAAAAATATGGATTTTGCTTACGTCGCTACTGGACCGTCTGTGACGGTTTTTTTTGGATTTTTTTTTTTGGATTTTTTTTTCCGAAATCGCCCACTCCCAAAAAAAAATTTTTTTTTTTTTTTTGGTGAAAAATTTTGTGATGTCGAAAAAAAAAATTTTTTTTTGGGAGGCCGGGAGGCCTGGGAGGCCGGGCCTCCCGGCCGGGAGGCCTGGGCCTCATCAGAGCCTTGGGTCATACCTTACGTACTGACAGTACCCCAGAAAGTAGTTGTCGAAAAAAAAAAAATTCAAAAAAAAAAAAAATTTTTTTTTCGCAAAGGCAAATTGAGTTCTTTTGATCTTTTTTTGCAGAAAAACGCGGGGAAATGCCTTAAAAAGGCTCAAAAGTTGAAAATTCTGGCTTTATTTGAAAGATAGGGCCAGAACTAGGAAAAAAGGGCCAAAAAAAAAAATAAGGTTCGTAAGGCAAAACCGAATTCCATAATTTCCAAAAAAAAAAAAAAAAAAAGGCAAAATTTTTTCAACGACCAAAAAAAAAAAAATTTTTTTTTTTTTATGGGGGTCGCGACCCGGGTCGCGGGGGTCTCGGGGAAATGGTCGTCTTGTTCGCCTTTGTTGCTAAAAAGGCCATATGACCCAAAAATTCTAGAAAACACTTGTGTTTTCTAGTTTTTAAAGGTTGCTGTTCCGGCCACCCACCGACCTAGCAGTAACCCCCCCCCAGTCTCCCCCCCCCCCTGCTGGATCCGACCAAAAACCGGTTTTTTTTTCAGGGTGTAGAAGCTTCGCCCAGCTCAAAAAACTGTTTCTTTGGAAAGATCGGGCACTTTTTGGGGCGTGTATAACTCAGTTTGAGCTGGGAGTCGTTAGAGACCCTGACACCAGGGTGTCACGAGTACCCCTTTTATACACGTGTTTCTTAAGGGTACTGCAGGGTTCTACAGGCAAAACAGGCGTTTTGGCCAAAAACCCGGTTTTTCAGGCAGGTAACCGGGTTTGCGGCTTGGGAAACGTGCCAGCGAGCTGTGAGAACCATGCATGGGCCACACACGGCACGAGTTGCAGCAGCCCACCGTAGGTGGGCTGCGTTTGGTAGCCACACGATACGGTTAACGCGTGTATCGCATATACATAGCGTTGTGTGTATCGTATACGAAGACCATTGTGTGTAACGCACGTGTAGACCGTTCCGTTATCACAACCACACGAGCCAGCGAAGTGTCACAGCGGCGCAGGTGTTGCGTTAACGCGATGGAGTTAAACCCGTAGCATGCTTTCGTACAGATCGCTACGTACACATCGGTTGCGTTGCGTTGCATGCGTTACGCTGCACACGAACCGTGTATCGCTTATGCATAGCGTTGTGTGTATCGTATACGTAGAGCGTTACGTGCAAACCATACACATACCGGTTGACACACCAGCCAGCGAAGTGTTTTCAAGACCGTCAACTCAAATTCTAGAAAACACTTGTGTTTTCTAGTTTTTAAAGGTTGCTGTTCCGGCCACCCTTCAGTCCCCTCTAACCCCCCCTGCTGGATCCGACCAAAAACCGGTTTTTTTTTGAGGGTGTAGAAGCTTCGCCCAGCCGAAAAAACGTTTTCTTTGGAAAGATCGGACACTTTTTGGGGGGTGTAGAGGCTCAGCGAAGCTGTAGCCCCTTAGAGACCCTGACACCAGGGTGTCACGAGTACCCCTTTTTTACACGTGTTTCTTAAGGCTTCTACAGGGTTCTACAGGCAAAACAGGCGTTTTGGCCAAAAACCCGGTTTTTCAGGCAGGTAACCGGGTTTGAGGCTTGGGAAACGTGCCAGCGAGCTGTGAGAACCATGCATGGGCCACACACGGCACGAGTTGTAGCAGCCCACCGAAGGTGGGCTGCGTTTGGTAACCACCCGTTGCGGTTAACGCGTGCAACGCATATGCATAGCGTTGTGTGTATCGTATACGAAGACCGTTGTGTGTAACGCACGTGTAGACCGTGGCGTTATCACAACCACACGAGCCAGCGAAGTGTCACAGCGGCGCAGGTGTTGCGTTAACGCGATGGCGTTAAACCCGTAGCATGCTTTCGTACAGATCGCTACGCACACATCGGTTGCGTTGCGTTCGTTGCATGCGTTACGCCGCACACGAACCGTATATCGCGCATAGCGTTGTGTGTATCGTATACGTAGAGCGTAACGTGCAAACCATACACATACCGTTTGACACACCAGCCAGCGAAGTGTTTTCAAGACCGTCAACTCAAATTTTTTTTTCGACATCACAAAAAAAAAATTTTTTTTTTCCTAACAAAAAAAAAAAAAAAAATTTCACGCAGGGTCACCAAAAAAAAAATTTTTTTTTTTTCGACTTTTCGACAGTCGGCCGACAGTCGGCCGACAGGGGCCGACACTGTCGACTTAGAGCCTTGCATCAACCACACCAGCCAGTGAGTGTTAAGGATTGCCAAAAAAAACTAAATTTGAGTTGACGGTCTTGAAAACACTTCGCTGGCTGGTGTGTCAAACGGTCTGTGTATGGTTTGCACGCAACGCTCTACGTATACGATACGATCTGTATGCAACGAACGCAACGCATACAACGCAACGCAACCGATGTGTACGTAGCGATCTGTATGCAACGAACGCAACGCATGCAACGCAGCGCAACCGATGTGTACGATACGATCTGTATGCAACGAACACAACGCAACGAACGCAACGCAACGAACGCAACGCATACAACGCAACGCAACCGATGTGTACGTAGCGATCTGTATGCAACGAACGCAACGCATGCAACGCAACGCAACCGATGTGTACGTAGCGATCTGTATGCAACGAACGCAACGCATGCAACGCAACGCAACCGATGCGTACGTAGCGATCTGTATGCAACGAACGCAACGCATGCAACGCAACGCAACCGATGCGTACGTAGCGATTTTTTTTTTTTTTTTTTTTTTTTTTTTTTTTTTTTTTCTCTTTGGCCTTTAGTGGTCTTTTTATTGCGATAGGTTTGTACACAATGAACAAAAAGCAAGGTGGGCGCACCACTCAAACAAAATGAACAGAACACAAAAGGTGGGCACGGCCCAGGGTATCTCATTACACCTCCCCTGACGTTGGTCTCCTGCTTGCTTGAGAGGCCGGGGAATCACTTTGGAGTCAAACAACTCGTACGCGAGGATACCTCCCCTAAAACTGGAAAATACAAATGGAGTGGTGCGCGCAGTAATGTAAGCGGTGTCGTGGCGTGCTTAGCCAAAGGTATACGCTTAAAAGTCACTCAAAAAAAAAAAAATTCTAGAAAACACTTGTGTTTTCTAGTTTTTAAAGGTTGCTGTTCCGGCCACTCCCTCAGTCTCTAACCCCCCCTTCAGTCTCCCCCTCCCCCCTGCTGGATACGACCAAAAACCGGTTTTTTTTTGAGGGTGTAGAAGCTTCGCCCAGCCGAAAAAACGTTTTCTTTGGAAAGATCGGACACTTTTTGGGGCGTGTATAGGCTCAGCGAGGCTGGGAGCCCTTAGAGACCCTGACACCAGGGTGTCACGAGTACCCCTTTTATACACGTGTTTCTTAAGGCTTCTACAGGGTTCTACAGGCAAAACAGGCGTTTTGGCCAGAAACCCGGTTTTTCAGGCGGGTAACCGGGTTTGCGGCTTGGGAAACGTGCCAGCGCGCTGTGAGAACCATGCGTGGGGGTTTGTAACCACTCGTTGCGTTGGTTGCGTTGCGTTCGTTGCATACAGATCGTAACGTATGCATCGGTTACGTTGTGTTGCATGCGTTGCGTTCGTTGCAGACAGATCGTAACGTACTCATCGGTTGCGTTGCGTTGCATGCGTTGCGTTCGTTGCATACAGATCGTAACGTACACATCGGTTGCGTTGCGTGCGTTGCATACAGATCGTAACGTACGCATCGGTTGCGTTGCGTTGCATGCGTTGCGTTCGTTGCATACAGATCGTAACGTACACATCGGTTGCGTTGCGTTGTATGCGTTGCGTTCGTTGCATACAGATCGTAACGTACACATCGTTTGCGTTGCGTGCGTTGCATACAGATCGTAACGTACGCATCGGTTGCGTTGCGTTGCATGCGTTGCGTTCGTTGCATACAGATCGCTACGTACACATCGGTTGCGTTGCGTTGTATGCGTTGCGTTCGTTGCATACAGATCGCTACGTACACATCGGTTGCGTTGCGTTCGTTGCATACAGATCGTTACGTACACATCGGTTGCGTTGCGTGCGTTGCATACAGATCGTAACGTACGCATCGGTTGCGTTGCGTTGCATGCTTTGGTTGCATACGGATCGTAACGTATAGAGCGGATCCGTTTCGTGGTGTTCGGTTGCGTTTATCAACCACACCAGCCAGGAGTGTTAAGGATTGCCAAAAAAAACTAAATTCTAGAAAACACTTGTGTTTTCTAGTTTTTAAAGGTTGCTGTTCCGGCCACTCCCTCAGTCTCTAACCCCCCCCTTCAGTCTCCCCCTCCCCCCTGCTGTATCCGACCAAAAACCGGTTTTTTTTTTAAGGGTGTAGAAGCTTCGCCCAGCCGAAAAAACGTTTTCTTTGGAAAGATCGGACACTTTTTGGGGGGTGTATAGGCTCAGCGAGGCTGGGCCCTTAGAGACCCTGACACCAGGGTGTCACGAGTACCCCTTTTATACACGTGTTTCTTAAGGGTTCTACAGGGTTCTACAGGCAAAACAGGCGTTTTGGCCAAAAACCCGGTTTTTCAGACAGGTAACCGGGTTTGCGGCTTGGGAAACGTGCCAGCGAGCTGTGAGAACCATGCATGGGCCACACACGGCACGAGTTGCAGCAGCCCACCGTAGGTGGGCTGCGTTTGGTAGCCACACGATACGGTTAACGCGTGTATCGCATATACATAGCGTTGTGTGTATCGTATACGAAGACCATTGTGTGTAACGCACGTGTAGACCGTTCCGTTATCACAACCACACGAGCCAGCGAAGTGTCACAGCGGCGCAGGTGTTGCGTTAACGCGATGGAGTTAAACCCGTAGCATGCTTTCGTACAGATCGCTACGTACACATCGGTTGCGTTGCGTTGCATGCGTTACGCTGCACACGAACCGTGTATCGCTTATGCATAGCGTTGTGTGTATCGTATACGTAGAGCGTTACGTGCAAACCATACACATACCGGTTGACACACCAGCCAGCGAAGTGTTTTCAAGACCGTCAACTCAAATAAAAGGGAATATGCATTGTGTAAGTATAACTAGTGTGTATTTATATGGGGCGGTGTGGAAAGTGAAACGTAAGGCAGCAAATAGGGTACACACAGCTCGCCCCCATCACACGCTTTCCCCCTTTCATATCCCAAGATAGCACCCAGGGCGCAATCGATTTTAACATCAACAAAATGCAGTGACTGGTGTGTTTGTGTGTCTTTAGGGGCGAGGGGGCGGGCAGAGTGAGAGGCAGGCATCTGTGGCAGTCGCAAACCCCCACCAGGAGCCCTGATCTCTTAGGTAGGTTTGTGTTGTGGCGGCGTACACGATTTGCCCTTGTTGGGGTGTTGGTGGCGTTCTTTTGGGGCATGTGGCTCGTGTTATTACCTATGAGACTCGGACACCCAGCAGAGGCGCAACTTCCACTTCAGGTACCCATCGCTCTCCCCACCCCTCCTCCCCTTGTCGTCGCATTTGCCTGTGCCGCAATCGGGTGTGCTTAGGGTACTACATCGGGCCACGGGCAGGGGCTGAGTCTGGGGGTTGTCGTGGCAGAAAAATAAACTAGTGAGTAGGGCACGAGTAGTACGTTCCCACATTGCGTAACGTATCTTACTTGCATATGGGGATAAGGGGGGTTAAATGGTAGTACAGGTGGCTCGCATCGGGGGTGTCGCTACGCACCCGTCTACTTTACAGTGACTGCTGCCGAAAATAAAAAGGTGGGAGGTTACAGGGGCGCGGTACCCACTGGCGCCTCCCCGCAAGGTGTTGATAGCGACAGGTTGTTTCAGTTTGCAATTGCGAAAAAAAATATTTTAAAATAAAACATTTTTTTTTTTAAAAATTAAAATTTGAGTTATTAAAGTTTTGTTTTGTTACAAATTGTAGAAGTGTGTGTCACTACCCGTGGGGGGGAAGTTTGGGGCTACTGCGGTTGACATAGTGTCCCATAAGAGTGTGCTGTTGTTTTCGCTAGTAGCGTACCTGGTGGAGCATGCAAGGTGGCCTAGTAGACTCCTACGCAGCTTCACCGGCACGTGTGTATTGTGTAAAGGGGGAAGGGTGAGGTGGGGGTATTAAATAGGGGAGTTGGGGAATTTGGGATTTTGGTGGGCGGGAAGAACGTCCGTATGGTAAGACGCGCCGCACGCCTCTTTGGGCACATGTAGTGTTTGTGCGTGCATGTGCTTGCATGTTTAGTCATAAGGGGGGTTTTGATGGTTGTGTTGGTAGCTCGCATCGGGGGTGTCGCTACGCACCCTTTCACCTAACAGTAATTGCTGCCGTAAAAGAAAAATAAATCATAAATGAAAAAGAGGAGGTTACCAGAGCGCGGTAGACACTGGCGCCTCCCCTCGAGGTGTTTGGTTGCGACAGAAAAGGTTACATTTTGCATTTTAAAAGTTTCAAAAGAGGATAAGGTGTGAGCAGTTAAAGTAAAAGTGTGGGTCACTACCCTTTGAAGGGGAACAATGGGGTAACTGCAGCGCGGTAGTCGCTGGTGACCCTCAAGATTGTGTTGTTGTTTTGACAGGCAGCGTAATCGGTGGAAAATGCAAGGTGGCCGGGTAGACCCCTAAGCAGCTTCACCGGCACGTGCGTATTGTGTAAAGGGGGAAGGGTGTGTTGGCAGTATTAAATAGGGGGGAATTGGGGCACGGGAAGAGCATTCGTAGGGTAGATGTGTGGTACACCTCCGTCCGCACATGTATAGTTTGCTTTAATTGATTAATGTACAGTCAGATGCTCCTAATCTACTTGTGTTTAACGACTGTTGACCTCCAAAAGAGCGGTAAATACATTGTGCTGTGGTACAGAGAGTTTAGGGAGTGGCGGCATAAAAAGGGGATAACTAGGTGCATAAAGAAGCGTCCGCTGGGTAAAATTCTAGAAAACACTTGTGTTTTCTAGTTTTTAAAGGTTGCTGTTCCGGCCACCCACCGACCTAGCAGTAACCCCCCCCCAGTCTCCCCCCCCCCCTGCTGGATCCGACCAAAAACCGGTTTTTTTTTCAGGGTGTAGAAGCTTCGCCCAGCTCAAAAAACTGTTTCTTTGGAAAGATCGGGCACTTTTTGGGGCGTGTATAACTCAGTTTGAGCTGGGAGTCGTCAGAGACCCTGACACCAGGGTGTCACGAGTACCCCTTTTATACACGTGTTTCTTAAGGCTTCTACAGGGTTCTACAGGCAAAACAGGCGTTTTGGCCAAAAACCCGGTTTTTCAGGCAGCTAACCGGGTTTGCGGCTTGGGAAACGTGCCAGCGAGCTGTGAGAACCATGCATGGGCCACACACGGCACGAGTTGCAGCAGCCCACCGTAGGTGGGCTGCGTTTGGTAACCACACGATGCGGTTAACGCGTGTATCGCACATGCATAGCGTTGTGTGTATCGTATACGAAGACCGTTGTGTGTAACGCACGTGTAGACCGTTCCGTTATCACAACCACACGAGCCAGCGAAGTGTCACAGCGGCGCAGGTGTTGCGTTAACGCGATGGCGTTAAACCCGTAGCATGCTTTCGTACAGACCGCTCGTAACGTATGCATCGGTTGCGTTGCGTTGCATGCGTTGCGTTCGTTGCATACAGATCGCTACGTATGCATCGGTTGCGTTGCGTTCGTTGCATGCGTTGCGTTCGTTGCATACAGATCGTAACGTATGCATCGGTTGCGTTGCGTTGGAAGCGTTGCGTTCGTTGCATACAGATCGCTACGTATGCATCGGTTGCGTTGCGTTCGTTGCATACAGATCGTAACGTATGCATCGGTTGCGTTGCGTTGCATGCGTTGCGTTCGTTGCATACAGATCGCTACGTATGGGTTGCGTTGCGTTCGTTGCATGCGTTACGCCGCACACGAAACGTGTATCGCTTATGCATAGCGTTGTGTGTATCGTATACGTAGAGCGTAACGTGCAAACCAGACACATACCGTTTGACACACCAGCCAGCGAAGTGTTTTCAAGACCGTCAACTCAAATTCTAGAAAACACTTGTGTTTTCTAGTTTTTAAAGGTTGCTGTTCCGGCCACCCACCGACCTAGCAGTAACCCCCCCCCAGTCTCCCCCCCCCCCTGCTGGATCCGACCAAAAACCGGTTTTTTTTTCAGGGTGTAGAAGCTTCGCCCAGCTCAAAAAACTGTTTCTTTGGAAAGATCGGGCACTTTTTGGGGCGTGTATAACTCAGTTTGAGCTGGGAGTCGTTAGAGACCCTGACACCAGGGTGTCACGAGTACCCCTTTTATAGACGTGTTTCTTAAGGCTTCTACAGGGTTCTACAGGCAAAACAGGCGTTTTGGCCAAAAACCCGGTTTTTCAGGCAGGTAACCGGGTTTGCGGCTTGGGAAACGTGCCAGCGAGCTGTGAGAACCATGCATGGGCCACACACGGCACGAGTTGCAGCAGCCCACCGTAGGTGGGCTGCGTTTGGTAGCCACACGATACGGTTAACGCGTGTATCGCATATACATAGAGACAATGTGTGTAACGCACGTGTAGACCGTTCCGTTATCACAACCACACGAGCCAGCGAAGTGTCACAGCGGCGCAGGTGTTGCGTTAACGCGATGGAGTTAAACCCGTAGCATGCTTTCGTACAGATCGCTACGTACACATCGGTTGCGTTGCGTTGCATGCGTTACGCTGCACACGAACCGTGTATCGCTTATGCATAGCGTTGTGTGTATCGTATACGTAGAGCGTTACGTGCAAACCATACACATACCGGTTGACACACCAGCCAGCGAAGTGTTTTCAAGACCGTCAACTCAAATGTGGAGTACGCCTCTCTGGGCGTACTTCGAGTGCGGAGGGACCTGGGGCTTCAATAGCGAGAGAGAATTATGCATCAGGGATTTCTACGGTGTGAGAAGTGTGGTAGAGATGTGGAAAAATGGGTAGGGGGAACGCTGAACGAGCGAACGAAAGGCTTTTGATTGGGTAACATGTGGGGAAAGACAGCAGAAAAGCAACAAAATACCCGTTGTAAATAGGGGGACATGAATAACACGCTTGTTGTCAGGGGCTAGCAGCGCGACGTAAGTCGTACTGCAGCCTATGACACAAGATTAAACACAGAACATAATAATATTAATCAACAACAACTCAGTCACGACTAACTACCGTTACGGAGGTACTCCTCAAGCGGGCCAGGCAGGAAACTCTCGCTGACGAGGTACTTCAGGGCGGTCGCCGGCTCTCGCATGAGGAGGGTATGGAGGTCCGGGAGGCTTTCGCTACACGTTTGTCGGCAGGAGAAGAACAGGTGCTTCAGGGTGCAGGGCTTGTCGCATCGCAGGCATGTGGCAGTGTTCGACGAGGTGCGGAAGTCGAACGTTAGCTGGTTGCTGCCAGCTCGGAGGCTGCGGATGGTGGTTTCCCCCCTGCGGGTGAGGTCCGTGCAGTGGACGGGAGGTTGCAGCACCGCTACGTCCGCTCCGGCCTTCCTGGCGTACACCGTGTTCGTGCCGGGCTGCTCGACGGAAGGGGTGTTCGCCAGGTGACGTCTCGCACATGATCTGGCGGCAGAGAAGGACAGGCCAGGGCTCTGCACCATCTTGGTGCCTTCTGCGGCCGCAGCGTCAGCAGCATCATTGCCCAGGACCTGCACATGCGAGGGGACGTAGTGCAGTATTAGGTTTATGTTGTTGCCGGCAAGCCGGTGTAGTCCTTTCCAGAGTTTGTGTTCGAAGTCCTCTCTGGCCTTCTTGGGACCGCTCTCTAGCGCACGCAGGGACGATTGCGAGTCTGTGAGGATGGCGCAGGTGGCCCCAGGCAGTGCTACCAACGCGACAAGTCGCGCGCGACTCGCGACAAACCACCCGCGACAGCGCGACAAAATGAGTTGTCGCAAAAATCGAAAATTTTTTTTTTCCATTTTGAGACACTTTTTTTTTTTTTTTTGTTAGGAAAAATCGCGTTTTTTCCGGGTACTTAGCAAAATTTTGGTCAAAAAATGATGGCTTTTGCTTACGTCGCTACTGTACCGTCTGCGATGGTTTTTTCTGGATTTTTTTTTTTGGATTTTTTTTTCCAAAATCGCCCACACCCAAAAAAAAAAAAAAAATTTTTTTTTGGTGAAAATTTTTGTGATGTCGAAAAAAAAAATTTTTTTTGGGCGCGACAGCGCGACAAGTGGCACTTTGTCGCGCGACTAGAATCTCTTGTCGCGTTGGTAGCACTGCCCCAGGGGTTGCTTTGTCAAAGAGAAGGTCAATGGAGTGGCCTATGGCGATCATTTCGGCTTGAAAGCTGCTTGCGCCGGTGCCGGCCCCGTAGGAGAAGGAGCAGTTGGGTTCTCGCATCTCGGGGAGCTTGTACAGCACTACCCCAGCACCCCCGCTTTTGCCCTGGACAGAGCCGTCGGTGTAGGCGTGCCATTCGCAGGGGGGAAGGCGTTGGAGGGCCTCCTCTGTGAGGAGCAGGAATTTTTCGTCATCTGGCTCAGGGTCGGAGCGGCGTATCCCAGGTATCGTGGCGGTGATACTTAGGCGGGGCAGTACGTCACTCCAATACCACGGGTCTACAGGCAGGTGACGCTGCATATCTGCCATATGCACCCCAGGTCTGCGGAACTCCTTGTGTGCCTCGGAGGAGAGTCGCTGGGCGGCGGAGAGCCAGTTGTTGAGCGTGAGGGAGGCGGAGGTGTAGCCGCAGGCCGCTTTCCCTGGCGTGTCGGTGTGACGCCGAAACAACTCGAACGCAGTTACGGCGTCCAATCGCATCAGGTCCACTATCGGGGTCAGGCGTGCCTCCCACAGCAATTTGGCGCGAGACGTAGGCAAAGGACATCCGGTGATGATACGCGCCGCGGCGTTGTGTTCGGCCTCCAGCTTGTCCATCAGGTGTGTTGACAGCTGTGGACCGTATATGCCAAGAGCATAGCGGATCAGGGGAAGTACGTATGTGAGATAGGCAAGGCTACCAATCCGACTTAAACCGACTCAGTAGGGTCGGGTCGGCCGACCCAAACCTACCCAGCAAAAAAGGTCAAAAAATAGATGTCAATTTTGAGACACTTTTTTTCCAACTTTTTCCTTAGGGATTTTTCGGGTACTTAGCGAAATTTTCGCCATCGAAAGCTAGCCCCTTCCACGGTCGCTGTGGCCTCGTTCCGTTTAAGTCGCCGTTAGGGCGACTTAAGTCCCTTGGCCCCAGCGCCCTATGGGGCGCCTACTCGTCGGGCCGTTAGGGCCCTCCGGTGGCCAGGTTCTTCCTCTGGGCTGAGAGGCTGGAAGTTCCCCGTCAGACTGGAGCTGGTGGGCTTTATGAGGCACGCTCGTCCGGCTTGGGCTAGCTGGTCCGCCTTCGGCGAGACCCTCTGCGTTTGGGTGGGCTCGTGCATCTTCGTTATGTTCGTACGGGTTTGATACTCTGGTTGGAGTGTGACAGCACGTCATTTCTGGAGTACGTTGGTAACACACGAAGTCCAATGGTGATGATGGAAAGATAGATGCCGGCATTGGTGAATTGCTGGAGTTCTGCACAGGAAGCTAGCATGACGTAGAATCAGGGTGTGAACAAATGACCGTATTTTGGTTGAAAATTTGACTTAAAAATTTTTTTCATGATTTGCCCAATCGAAGGTTTTCATTGGATTTTTTGGGTCATTTTATGGGGTACCACGCCCGATTTTGGTCGAAAAAAAAATTTTTTTTTTGGTCAAAAATCGCCTTGTATAACCACTGTATTGGTGTAGGCTTGTACACAGAAGTGTGCAAGGCTCTGATGAGGCCCAGGCCTCCCGGCCGGGAGGCCTCATCAGAGCCTTGAAGTGTGTTTTGTGTAACCACAGATGGTCAAAACACCCGATTTTTGCATTTTTTTGCGTTTTTTGGTGCCCAAAGACCCACCTCAGTGGTCAAAATTTTCCCGAAAAAAAAAATTTTTTTTTTGTGATTTTTTGATTTTTTGCTAAGGCGCTGGCCATACTGAACGTACAGTATACACACAAAATGGCCGTGGAATAAATTCTAGATGGTCAAAACATCAAAATTTTGGTGTTTTTTGCATCTTTGGACACCCAAGGACCCACTATCAGGGGTGAATTTTTTTTGCCTGAGATTTGCCTTTGCCAAAATCGAAAAAAAAAATTTTTGTGAAGGAATTTGCTAAGGAAAAGTCCAAATTGTGGGCCCCTGTAGCAGTGCATATGGTATAACCCCAGACAGTGCTACCAACGCGACAAGTCGCGCGCGACACGCGACAAACCACCCGCGACAGCGCGACAAAATGAGTTGTCGCAAAAATCGAAAAAATTTTTTTTCCATTTTGAGACACTTTTTTTTTTTTTTTTGTTAGGAAAAATCGCGTTTTTTCCGGGTACTTAGCAAAATTTTGGTCAAAAAATGATGGCTTTTGCTTACGTCGCTACTGTACCGTCTGCGATGGTTTTTTCTGGATTTTTTTTTTTGGATTTTTTTTTCCAAAATCGCCCACACCCAAAAAAAAAAAATTTTTTTTTTTTTGGTGAAAATTTTTGTGATGTCGAAAAAAAAAATTTTTTTTGGGCGCGACAGCGCGACAAGTGGCACTTTGTCGCGCGACTAGAATCTCTTGTCGCGTTGGTAGCACTGCCCCAGATCGTCAAAACATCAAAATTTTGCCTTTTTTTGCATTTTTCGGTGCCCCAGGACCCAATCTCAGGCCGGAAAAAAAAAAAATTTTTTTTTTTTTTTGGCCCAAAAAGTAGTTGTCGAAAAAAAAAAAATTGGGTCTGAAACCGACCCAAACCGACCCAAAAACCGACCCAAACCGACCCAAACCGACCCAAACCGACCCGCCACCCTACCCAAAACCATACCCAACCGGCCGGGTCGGTTCAAGTCGGATTGGTAGCCTTGAGATAGGTGGTGCGGAGGGTGTGTGTGTTAGCTCCCCACGTGGTTCCAGACAACATCTTCATCAGACCGAGCCTTTTTTGCACCCTGGTGATGACTGCGGTGGTGTGTGCCTCCATCGTCAAGGACGGATCCAGCGTCAATCCCAGGTATTTGGGTGTGGCGGAGTAGGGCACCCGAATACCGTTCCTCAGCCAAAGTTCTGTGTCGGCCGCTAACGGGTACTTGTTGAGGACGTTTCTTGTGCCGAAGAAGGTGAAGACGGTCTTTGTGCTGGAGAGGCGCATTCCGAGTGGCTCCATCGCCGCTGTGACACGGTTGATGACCGCTTGCGCCAATTCTTGCACTTCCCCTAATGTTTCCCCTTGCACGGTGACTGCCATGTCGTCGGCGAAGAATGTGGGATATGTTGCACTGAGGTCGTCGAGCGCTTCCGCAACTTCGTCCATAGCAGCGAGGAAAAGGAGGGGTGACAGTACTGTACCCTGCGGTACTCCAGCTCTCATCACGTACTGCGCACTCTTTGCTCCATCCACTGAAACACAGGCGGAGCGGTCACTGGTGAAGGCTTCAATCCAGTTGAGGTAGCGTGGTGGCAGGTGCTGCTTGTGCTTCAGCGCCTGGAGTATGCGCTTGCGAGACACAGTGTCGAACGCCTTTTCTACGTCGAAGAAGAGTGCGATGGTGGGGCGGTTCTTCCCCGCATTCACCCGCTGCATGAGCGCCGCGAGCTGGTCTATCGTGGAGAGACGACGGCGGAAACCTGCTTGTGTGCGGTGTGGGCCCCTGTACTGCGGCAGGTCCGGACTGTCTTGCATCTGGGTGATGCGGCACTTGACCATCTTCTCCAAGAGTTTGCAGACGTTGCTCGTAAGAGAGATGGGGCGGTACGACGCGGGGATGCTGGCGTCCTTCCCGTTCTTAGCGATGGGCACGATGTTGCTCTGCAGCCACGATGTAGGGAGTTCACCTTTGCACCAGGATAAGTTGAGGACGTGGAGTAAGGCGTCTCGTCCTTTGGGCCCAAGATGCAGCAAGAGCTCGTTGTGCATCTCGTCCAGCCCAGGTGCTTTGCCCAGCTTCAGCGAGCTCATCGCGTAATCGAGCTCCGGCAAGGTGAAGGGAGCTTCGCTTGCCGCTCCGGTGTAGCCCGCGCTCTGTGTGTTGTTGCGCCTAGCAGTACGCTGCGGGTTGGCGAGAGAAGGGGGCGTGCCATCTCCACTCACTGCGGCGAAGTAGCGGGCCAGGGTGTTCGCTTTTTCCTGCGGTGTGTTCGTCAGAGGGCCCTCCGGGGTAGCGACTGCTTTGGTGATGGGTTTCACCCGGTCACCACTGAGCTCCTTCAACCTCCGGAAAGTGCTGCTGAGAGGTGGTGGTGTGGCGGCGTTGCAGCTACGCACCCATGCCTGCTGCTTCGCATCCATGATGGCACAGGAGGTGGCGACCTTCAGCTCTTTCAGCTTTTCGGCTTGGACGTCGCGTTCCGTCTCGTCCGCGGAGAGAAGTAGTTCCGTCACTGCGTTGCGTTCTTGCAGCAATTCATGGACCTGAGGAGTGAACCACGACTTCCTGACCCTTGGTGTGGAGGTGTGGTGGGAGAGTGGGATGTGTTTTTCTGCGATGTTCTTGCACAATCCCGTGAACCTGTTCACCGCATCTACACCACCCCAGTTGTGGGCCTTGGGGGCGTAACGCTCCAGCTCTGCCGTGTACGCCTCCCAATCCGCACGTGACCAGCACCATCTCAGCAGGTGTTCGGGCACTGTCGCGTCTTCGTCGCCTCCGTTCACTTCCTCCCCTTCCGTCGGAGGTTGCACTGTGACTAGGATGGGGAGGTGGTCGGAGCCTCGTGCGCAAAGTGTGGTCCATGTGGCTTCTACGTTCCTGTGTACCAAGGTGATGTCCGGTGAGGAGAAGACTGTTCCGGAGAAGCGCGTGACTGTGTTGGGGCAGTTGAGCACCTGCATGGCGTTGCGCAGCGACCACTGGTGTAGCTGTGACCCTTTGGCATCTGGCTTCGCTTGGAGGTCCCACGCAGGGTGGTGGACGTTGAAGTCACCGAGGATGATGGAGTCTTCGTCGGAGGGGAGGTCATCTGCAGAGAAGTCGTCCACACGCAGGTCATCAGCGCTGCTGCCTACACCTCCAGGTCGGTACAGGTTCGTCACCGTGTACTCCCGATGCTCCGTCGTCACCCTCACGTCAAGACGCTCCGTCACACTTGGCTCCCCGCTGGCCCAGGTGAGGGAGGCTTGGTGGCTTGTGTGCACCAGCGTGGCTATGCCGCCTCCGGAGTACAGGCTGCCATTGGGGGTGCGGCGTTGCGTGCGCTTCCGGAGGAAGGGGGTGTAGCCCGGGAACGCGGGCAGTGCTGTCTGCGCCTCCTTCAGCTCCTGCAGAGCCACCACATCGAAGTGCTCCGAGTTCAGTAACTCCTGCAGCTCCTCTTCCCGTTGCTCGGTCAGCCCGTTGCAGTTGAAGCTGATCAGCTTCAGGGCTTCCTCTGGTCCGGGGTTCTGCTCTACGTCGCCGCACCTCAGGAGAAGTAGACGTCTCAGGTGTAGGAGGTGGCGTCGTCCCTCAGATGGTTGCAGCTGTTGGTGCAGTTGTTGGTGCTGTTGCTGTTGCTGCTGCTGGTGATGTTGTCGTTGTTGTTGTTGCTGTTGCCGTTGTTGTTGTAGCTGTCGTTGCTGCTGTTGATGCTGCTGGTGATGTTGCTGTTGTTGTTGTCGTGTAAGCGGCCACTGCTGTTGATGCTGCTGTTGTTGCTGCTGGTGATGTTGTTGTTGTTGCTGTCGTATTAGGTGCCTCTGCTGTTGTTGCTGCTGATGTTGTTGTTGTTGGTGCTGCTGTACCGGTACATGTTTTGTTTTGTGGGGTGTAAGGGGGATGAGTTTGTGTGTAGTTGGAGGAGGTTGGATTAGGGAGGGTGGGGTTGGAGAGATAGGGAGGGGGGTGGTGGTATGGTCTACACGACGAGTTTGATCCCCTTGTTGCTGGACCGCGGCGACCGCACCGTTATCCCCCCCGGTATCGTCCGGGCTGTGGGGGAGCTGTCCCCAGTCTTGGCGGACGTGTTCCGCCCGTGCTCCTCTCCCACCCTCGCCCTTTTCCCTTTGGGCGTTTTCCTGGGGGATCCAGACGGTAGCGGTGTCTTTGACGAAGGCGTTTTGCCTTCTGTCATTTCTTCGTCGTCTTCTGTGCCGATGTTGGTGTCGACACTTAGTTTTGCACCGCCTTTCTTTCCGGGTCTTGTGCTCTTGGGGAGGAGCTTTTCTAGGCTTAGCGATAACCCTTGGCTGATTTGTTCGAAGCCTTCGGCTAAGCCCACCCTCAATTGTGACGCGAGGTTTTCCTGATTTGTAGAGAGAGCTTCCACTCTCTTTTCCAAATCGGAAAACCTCGCGTCCCAAACTGAGGGTCCGGTCGCTGGTACGCTCCCCTTTCCCTTGCCTCCCTTGTTCCCCTTCCCGCTTCCCTTTCCACCCATGTTCTCGTTCCCATCGCCTCCCACCGTTTTGGGGGACGTTGCATTCTGGCCGAGCCCTACTCCCATTGGGAGGGATGCACTGTGTGCCTGCTTCCCCCCTTCCCCGCTCTTTGCTCCTCCCCTGCCCCCGCCCTGACCCTTTGCTCCTGGGCTTTGGTAGCCCTTTCCTCTCCCCCTCCCCTTTCCTCCTTTTTGTGTCTGTGAGGTCGTGTTTTTTTTGTGTGGGGGGAATTTTGCATGGATCGCTGGTGTGCAGACGATCACATGCTCCCCAAATGTGAAGGAGGGTGGGGGTGGTGGTTGTGCATGCATTGCGACCAGGAGTGTGTGTGTGTGTGTGCCCCCGGGTGCTGTTTCCCTGCGAGTGCTTCTCCCTCTGATGTGGCGTCCCGTTTGGGAAATTGCCGACACTAGGTCCTCGGGTGTGCACGTGGTGGGTAAGCCGGTGAGCCTGTAGCTTGCCTCCCCTGCCCTTTCCGCCTTTCCCACTGTTTCCCATGCCTTCACTTCGTCCTTTTTTTGGGACAACGATCCCGAAATCCCCTAATCTACCCATTACCACCCTCCCCTGTACTCTTTCCGAGTGCTCCAGCGTTTCGTCGTAGGACGCTTCTGGCCAAATGACAGACGTAAGTCCGTCATTTGAGTTGGTGCGGGCGGGGCGTATGAACACCCCGTTCATGGCTCTAAGTCGGTAGAATCGACCAGATGGGCGGTTTTACCGTACGGGGGGGTCGACCTGCCGAAAAACTTGGCCAAAATCACATTTTTAAAAAATCAATTTTGGTTTTTTTTTTTCCTAGGGAAATTTTCCGTGTACTTAGCGAAATTTTCAAAAAATAGGTGGTTATTACCATGGCTCTAAGTCGGTAGAATCGACCAGATGGGCGGTTTTACCGTACGGGGGGGTCGACCTGCCGAAAAACTTGGCCAAAATCACATTTTTAAAAAATCAATTTTGGTTTTTTTTTTTCCTAGGGAAATTTTCCGTGTACTTAGCGAAATTTTCAAAAAATAGGTGGTTATTACCATGGCTCTAAGTCGGTAGAATCGACCAGATGGGCGGTTTTACCGTACGGGGGGGTCGACCTGCCGAAAAACTTGGCCAAAATCACATTTTTAAAATAGTTATTTATTCTACCCCCGGGGAGTCACTTTATCTCCCCCGAGGGAGCCAATATTTCCCCGAGGGCCCGTAGGGCCCGAGGGGAAATATTGGCTCCCGAGGGGAGATAAAGTGAACTCACCGGGGGTAAATATGTAATTTTGTATCCCTCAGGGTACACTTTATACCCTCCCTTACG
Organism: Rhynchopus sp. YZ270_cl-10; assembly: GCA_964035575.1. Classification (NCBI taxonomy): domain Eukaryota; phylum Euglenozoa; class Diplonemea; order Diplonemida; family Diplonemidae; genus Rhynchopus; species Rhynchopus sp. YZ270_cl-10. Next base: position 1,174,182 of record OZ037844.1, on the reverse strand, counting down.
CAAAAATTATTCCCTATAGGGTGTAAAATTTACCCACTTTATCTCCCTCCTGCTCACTTTATCTCCCCAGGGAGATAAAGTGAGCAGGAGGGAGATAAAGTGAGCAGGAGGGAGATAAAGTGAGCAGGAGGGAGATAAAGTGAGCAGCAGGGAGATAAAGTGAGCAGGAGGGAGATAAAGTGACCAAAAATTTTTTTTTGGCAAAGACAAATTTCAGCTGAAAAAAAAATTTTTTTTGGGCTCAGATTGGCCCAAAAATGCAAAAAAACGAAAAATTTTGATGTTTTGAGCATCACATATTTATTTCCTGGCCATTTTGTGTATAAAATATCCACCCTGTACAGTTTGTATGGGCCAGCACCTTAGCAAAAAATCGAAAAATCTCAAAAAAAAAAATTTTTTTTTCGAGAAAATTTCGACCCCTGACCTGGGTTTTTGGGCACCAAAAAATGCAAAAAAACGCAAAAATCGGGTGTTTTGACCATCTGTGGTTACACAAAACACACTTCTGTGTACAAGCCTACACCAATACAGTGGCTATACAAGGCGATTTTTGACCAAAAAAAAATTTTTTTTTTCGCCCAAAATTTGCCGTGGTACCTCATAAAATGGCCCAAAGAATCCAATGAAAACCTCAGATTGGGCAAATTATGAAAAAAAATTTCAACTCAAATTTTCAACCAAAATACGGTCAAAAGTCGCCCAATAGGCTCGCTTCGCTCGCCTATTGAGCTCATTCTGTGGGTTAGGGTCCGGTTTTTTTTTCTCGTTTTCCCGTTTTTTTTTGAAAAATTGCCAAAAAATCATAAATAATACCCAAAAAGTCACAAAATTCTGAAATTTTGAATTTTTCCCTGATTTTTTTCAGAAATTTCAAGAAAAATGACAAGGATTCTGGTCTACAGTAGCCTGTATAAGAGACCCTACATAGGCCTTATAAGCCATTTTTTTTGCTTCGGGAGGTCAAAAGTGCACCCTTTGGGATACAAAATTACATATTTACCCCCGGTGAGTTCACTTTATCTCCCCTCGGGAGCCAATATTTCCCCTCGGGCCCTACGGGCCCTCGGGGAAATATTGGCTCCCTCGGGGGAGATAAAGTGACTCCCCGGGGGTAGAATAAATAACTATTGTATCCCAAAGGGTGCACTTTTGACCTCCCGAAGCAAAAAATAGTTATTTATTCTACCCCCGGGGAGTCACTTTATCTCCCCCGAGGGAGCCAATATTTCCCCGAGGGCCCGTAGGGCCCGAGGGGAAATATTGGCTCCCGAGGGGAGATAAAGTGAACTCACCGGGGGTAAATATGTAATTTTGTATCCCAAAGGGTGCACTTTTGACCTCCCGAAGCAAAAAAAATGGCTTATAAGGCCCTATGTAGGGTCTCTTATACAGGCTACTGTAGACCAGAATCCTTGTCATTTTTCTTGAAATTTCTGAAAAAAATCAGGGAAAAATTCAAAATTTCAGAATTTTGTGACTTTTTGGGTATTATTTTTGATTTTTTGGCAATTTTTCAAAAAAAAACGGGAAAACGAGAAAAATAACCGGACCCTAACCCACAGAATGAGCTCAATAGGCGAGCGAAGCGAGCCTATTGGGCGACTTTTGACCGTATTTTGGTTGAAAATTTGAGTTGAAAATTTTTTTCATAATTTGCCCAATCTGAGGTTTTCATTGGATTCTTTGGGCCATTTTATGAGGTACCACGGCAAATTTTGGGCGAAAAAAAAAATTTTTTTTTTGGTCAAAAATCGCCTTGTATAACCACTGTATTGGTGTGCGCTTGTACACAGAAGTGTGTTTTGTGTAACCACAGATGGTCAAAACACCCGATTTTTGCGTTTTTTTGCATTTTTTGGTGCCCAAAAACCCAGGTCAAGGGTCGAAATTTTCTCGAAAAAAAAAATTTTTTTTTTGAGATTTTTCGATTTTTTGCTAAGGTGCTGGCCCATACAAACTGTACAGGGTGGGTATTTTATGCACAAAATGGCCAGGAAATAAATATGTGATGCTCAAAACATCAAAATTTTTCGTTTTTTTGCATTTTTGGGCCAATCTGAGCCCAAAAAAAATTTTTTTTTCAGCTCAAATTTGTCTTTGCCAAAAAAAAAATTTTGGTCACTTTATCTCCCTCCTGCTCACTTTATCTCCCTGCTGCTCACTTTATCTCCCTCCTGCTCACTTTATCTCCCTCCTGCTCACTTTATCTCCCTGGGGAGATAAAGTGAGCAGGAGGGAGATAAAGTGGGTAAATTTTACACCCTATAGGGAATAATTTTTGCGTAAGGGAGGGTATAAAGTGTACCCTGAGGGATACAAAATCAATTTTGGTTTTTTTTTTTCCTAGGGAAATTTAGTTTTTTTTGGCAATCCTTAACACTCCTGGCTGGTGTGGTTGATAAACGGATCCGCTCTTTTCGTTACGATCCGTATGCAACCAACGCATGCAACGCAACGCAACCTATGTGTACGTAACGATCAGAACGCAACGAACGTAACGAAACAAACACAACCAACGCAACGGATGCAACGCAACCTGTGTGTACGTTGCGTTCTGTATGCAACGAATGCAACGCGTGCAACACAACGCAACCTATGCGTACGTTGCGATCTGTATATATCGATCTCTACACAACGAACGCAACGCATGCAACACAACGTACCCGATGTGTACGTAACGATCTGTATGCAACGAACGCAACGTAACGGATGCAACGCAACGCAACAGATGTGTACGTAACGATCGGAACGCAACGAACGTAACCAACCGAACACAACAAACGCAACGCAACCGCTCCGTACGTTGCGCTCTGTACGTAACGATCTCTACACAACAAACGCAACGCATGCAACACAACGTAACCGGTGTGCACGTAGCGATATGTACGCAACGAAGGCAACGCAACCAACGCAAGGAGTGGTTACAAACCGCCACGCATGGTTCTCACACCGCTCTGGCACGTTTCCCAAGCCTCAAACTCGGTCACCTGCCTGAAAAACCGGGTTTTCGGCCAAAACACCGGTTTTGCCTGTAGAACCCTGTAGAAGCCTTAAGAAACACGTGTAAAAAAGGGGTACTCGCGACACCCTGGTTTCAGGGTCTGTCAGGGTTTGGAGGTCTTTCTCATTTGCAAACCCTAAAAAAAACCTCCTATCTTCCCAAGAATCCACTTTTTTGACCTCTTTGGACGTTTAGAGACCTGAAAAAAAATGGCCGAAACCCACCCCGGGGGGGGGGGACCGGGGGGGTGCCTTAGAGGGGGTGGGTGGGTGGGGTGATCAGCAACCTTAAAGACCTTAACACCGAGTGTTAAGGAATTTTCCGTGGCTGGTCGCCAAAGGGCTACGGGCGGCTCCGCTTCGCTACGCTTTCGCCCTGCGCCCTTTGGCGCCCAGCCACGAAAAATTTTCCCACGGAAAAAGCAACGCGCTACGTACTTTGTTTCCCTAGGGAGGGTCAAAAAGACCCTCCCGCCAGCTACTTTACACGCCCGCCGGGAGGGTCAAACCCACCCGGCGGGAGGGTAAACCTGGCGGGAGGGTCCGGACCCTCCCGCCAGCTTTTGGACCCTCCCGCCAGGTCTGTGGACCCTCCCGCCAGGTCTGGGGACCCTCCCGCCAGGTCTGTGGACCCTCCCGCCAGGTCTGTGGACCCTCCCGCCAGGTCTGGGGACCCTCCCGCCAGGTCTGTGGACCCTCCCGCCAGGTCTGGGGACCCTCCCGCCAGGTCTGGGGACCCTCCCGCCAGGTCTGTGGACCCTCCCGCCAGGTCTGTGGACCCTCCCGCCAGGTCTGGGGCAGTGCTACCAACGCGACAAGAGATTCTAGTCGCGCGACAAAGTGCCACTTGTCGCGCTGTCGCGCCCAAAAAAAATTTTTTTTTTCGACATCACAAAAATTTTCACCAAAAAAAAAAAAAATTTTTTTTTTTGGGTGTGGGCGATTTTGGAAAAAAAAATCCAAAAAAAAAAATCCAGAAAAAACCATCGCAGACGGTACAGTAGCGACGTAAGCAAAAGCCATCATTTTTTGACCAAAATTTTGCTAAGTACCCGGAAAAAACGCGATTTTTCCTAACAAAAAAAAAACAAAAAGTGTCTCAAAATGGAAAAAAAAAATTTTCGATTTTTGCGACAACTCATTTTGTCGCGCTGTCGCGGGTGGTTTGTCGCGAGTCGCGCGCGACTTGTCGCGTTGGTAGCACTGTCTGGGGACCCTCCCGCCAGGTCTGGGGACCCTCCCGCCAGGTCTGTGGACCCTCCCGCCAGGTCTGTGGACCCTCCCGCCAGGTCTGGGGACCCTCCCGCCAGGTCTGGGGATCCTCCCGCCAGGTCTGGGGACCCTCCCGCCAGCTTTTTGGACCCTCCCGCCAGGTTTTTTGGGTTTTTCTCACTCTACGTAGCGTCGGTGAGGGTTTTTTTGACCCTCCCGCGTGAAACAAAGCGTCCTACAACCCCCCTAGCCACCCCTTAGGCTCTCCGTTGTGAGGGTCCTTTTCGAAACCGCTCCCGCCGGGTTTTTTGCTCTCGGGAGCCCTGTTGGACCCTCGGGGACCCGTGTGGGCCCTCGGGAGGCCGTGTGGGGCTCGGGCTTCGCCCTCGTTCCCCCACACGGCCTCCCTCGGGCCCACACGGGTCCCCTCGTGGTCCAACAGGGCTCCCTCGAGCAAAAAACCCGGCGGGAGGGTTTCGAAAATATGACCCTCCCGCCGGGAGCCTTCGGGTACCTGGCGGGAGGGTTGTAAATACTCATAAATCAGCAGTATAACTTGGTAACGCCAACAAGGGGAAGGGCACCGCTGTCTGGTCCACTTGGTCTCTTCAACATGATGAGACTATGTACCAAAACCCGCACCTTGTGTGACTCTAGCTCACCCCTTTGGAGGTAGCAGTTCGCTACTTAACTGACGGCTTCCTAGATGGATCTTCGCAGTGACTAGCATGCACCTGTCATTAGTTTCGCCATGACCCCCCATCAAGAGTAGTGTCCTCTGCCTATTACCTGATGTCTTAGGGTACGCAAACTTAAGCGCTTTTCAGTGCACAGGCAATGTACTGTCCCGCAAACCCGGCACAGGGTATGACCAAATGGACCGTATTTTGGCTAAAATTTTGACTTGAACATTTTGTTCACAATTTGCCCAATCTGAGGTTTTCATGGGATTCTTTGCTCCATTTTATGACGTACCACACCCGATTTTGGGAAACCACTGTATTGATGTAGGCTTGTACCCAGGTGTATTTTTTCTAGCTACCTCAGTACACAAGGTATGACCAAAATAGCCGTATTTTGGTTGAAAATTTGAGTTGAAAATTTTATTCATAATTTGCCCAATCTGAGGTTTTCATTGGATTCTTTGGGCCATTTTATGAGGTACCACGGCAAATTTTGGGCGAAAAAAAAATTTTTTTTTTCGTCAAAAATCGCCTTGTATAACCACTGTATTGGTGTAGGCTTGTACACAAAAGTGTGTTTTATGTAACCACAGACAGTGCTACCAACGCGACAAGAGATTCTAGTCGCGCGACAAAGTGCCACTTGTCGCGCTGTCGCGCCCAAAAAATTTTTTTTTTTTCGACATCACAAAAATTTTCACCAAAAAAAAAAATTTTTTTTTTTTTTGGGTGTGGGCGATTTTGGAAAAAAAAATCCAAAAAAAAAAATCCAGAAAAAACCATCGCAGACGGTACAGTAGCGACGTAAGCAAAAGCCATCATTTTTTGACCAAAATTTTGCTAAGTACCCGGAAAAAACGCGATTTTTCCTAACAAAAAAAAAAAAAAAAGTGTCTCAAAATGGAAAAAAAAAATTTTCGATTTTTGCGACAACTCATTTTGTCGCGCTGTCGCGGGTGGTTTGTCGCGAGTCGCGCGCGACTTGTCGCGTTGGTAGCACTGCCACAGATGGTCAAAACACCCGATTTTTGCGTTTTTTTGCAGTTTTTGGTGCCCAAAAACCCAGGTAAGGGGTCGAAATTTTCCCGAAAAAAAAAAATTTTTTTTTGAGATTTTTCGATTTTTTGCTAAGGTGCTGGCCCATACAAACTGTACAGGGTGGGTATTTTATACACAAAATAGCCGTGGAATAAATTCTAGATGCTCAAAACATCAAAATTCTGGCTTTATTTGCATTTTTGGTGCAGACATGTGCAAAAAAAAAATTTTTTTTTCTGTGGGAAAAATTTTGTGATGTCGAAAAAAAAAATTTTTTTTTTGACGGTAGACGGTAGGTGGTCGACCGACGGTAGGTCGACTTGTCGACTGTTTTGACGGTAGGGTCGACAAAGTCGACTCCAGAGTCGACAGCTACCGACTTAGAGCCATGCCCCGTTCACACCGGAGAAAGATAGTATGGGGGCTTCGGGGGATGGGATTCCCTCAAAATAAAATTTAAAAATATGTTGAGAGGAGGGTTCTCTTCTTTTGAGGGTGAGGGGGGAGACTGACATACGGTGTTGCGAGAGGACTTGCCTCGCCTTCTCGTCTGCGTTCTTCTCCCACTCGTGTCGTGAGCGATCTGTATGCAACGAACGCAACGCATGCAACGCAACGCAACCGATGCATACGTAGCGATCTGTCCGAAAGCATGCTACGGGTTTAACGCCATCGCGTTAACGCAACACCTGCGCCGCTGTGACACTTCGCTGGCTCGTGTGGTTGTGATAACGGAACGGTCTACACGTGCGTTACACACAACGCTATGCATATGCGATACACGCGTTAACCGCATCGTGTGGTTACCAAACGCAGCCCACCTTCGGTGGGCTGCTGCAACTCGTGCCGTGTGTGGCCCATGCATGGTTCTCACAGCTCGCTGGCACGTTTCCCAAGCCGCAAAACCGGTCACCTGCCTGAAAAACCGGGTTTTTGGCCAAAACGCCTGTTTTGCCTGTAGAACCCTGTAGAAGCCTTAAGAAACACGTATAAAAGGGGTACTCGTGACACCCTGGTGTCAGGGTCTCTAAGGGCTCCCAGCCTCGCTGAGCCTATACACAAGGCTCTAAGTCGACAGTGTGTCTTTGTGTCTAGACACTGTCGAAAGACACAAAGACACAAAGACACACTGTGTCTTTTGTCGAAGACACAGTGTGTCTTTGTCGACTGTCGACTGTGTCTTGTCGAAAAAAAAAATTTTTTTTTTTTTCGACATCAAAAAATTTTTTCACCCAAAAAAAAAATTTTTTTTTGGGACCCGCGGGCACCGGGCATGCAAATAAAGCAAGAATTTTAATGTTTTGAGCATCTAGAATTTATTGTATGGTCATTTTGTGTGTACCCTGTACATTTTGTATGGGCCAGCGACTTGTCGAAAAATCGAAAAATCTCAAAAAAAAAAATTTTTTTTTCGAGAAAATTTCGACCCCTGACCTGGGTTTTTGGGCACCAAAAAATGCAAAAAAACGCAAAAATCGGGTGTTTTGACCATCTGTGGTTACACAAAACACACTTCTGTGTACAAGCCTACACCAATACAGTGGTAATACAAGGCGATTTTTGGCCAAAAAAAAAATTTTTTTTTTGCCCAAAATCAGGCGTGGTACCTCATAAAATTGCCCGATGAATCCAATGAAAACCTCAGATTGGGCAAATTATGAAAAAAATTTTCAAGTCGAATTTTCAGCCAAAATACGGCTATTTTGGTCATACCTTACGTACTGACAGTACCCCAGAAAGTAGTTGTCGAAAAAAAAAAAATTCAAAAAAAAAAAAAATTTTTTTTTCGCAAAGGCAAATTGAGTTCTTTTGATCTTTTTTTGCAGAAAAACGCGGGGAAATGCCTTAAAAAGGCTCAAAAGTTGAAAATTCTGGCTTTATTTGAAAGATAGGGCCAGAACTAGGAAAAAAGGGCCAAAAAAAAAAAATAAGGTTCGTAAGGCAAAACCGAATTCCATAATTTCCAAAAAAAAAAAAAAAAAAAAAAAATGGCAAAATTTTTTCAACGACCAAAAAAAAAAAAATTTTTTTTTTTTTTATGGGGGTCGCGACCCGGGTCGCGGGGATCTCGGGGAAATGGTCGTCTTGTTCGCCTTTGTTGCTTATAAGGCCATATGACCCAAAAATTTTTTTTTCGACATCACAAAAAAAAAATTTTTTTTTTCCTAACAAAAAAAAAAAAAAAAAATTCACGCAGGGTCACCAAAAAAAAAAATTTTTTTTTTTCGACTTTTCGACAGTCGGCCGACAGTCGGCCGACAGGGGCCGACACTGTCGACTTAGAGCCTTGCTATACACCCCCCAAAAAGTGTCCGATCTTTCCAAAGAAAACGTTTTTTCGGCTGGGCGAAGCTTCTACACCCTCAAAAAAAAACCGGTTTTTGGTCGTATCCAGCAGGGGGGAGGGGGAGACTGAAGGGGGGGTTAGAGATTTGAGTTGACGGTCTTGAAAACACTTCGCTGGCTGGTGTGTCAAACGGTATGTGTATGGTTTGCACGTAACGCTCTACGTATACGATACACACAACGCTATGCATAAGCGATACACGGTTCGTGTGCAGCGTAACGCATGCAACGCAACGCAACCTATGCGTACGTAGCGATCTGTACGAAAGCATGCTACGGGTTTAACGCCATCGCGTTAACGCAACACCTGCGCCGCTGTGACACTTCGCTGGCTCGTGTGGTTGTGATAACGGAACGGTCTACACGTGCGTTACACACTACGGTCTTCGTATACGATACACACAACGCTATGTACATGCGTTGCACGCGTTAACCGCAACGGATGGTTACCAAACGCAGCCCACCTTCGGTGGGCTGCTGCAACTCGTGCCGTGTGTGGTCCATGCATGGTTCTCACAGCTCGCTGGCACGTTTCCCAAGCCGCAATCCCGGTTACCTGCCTGAAAAACCGGGTTTTTGGCCAAAACGCCTGTTTTGCCTGTAGAACCCTGTAGAAGCCTTAAGAAACACGTGTATAAAAGGGGTACTCGTGACACCCTGGTGTCAGGGTCTCTAACGGTTTAACGCTTCGCTGAGCCTATACACCCCCCAAAAAGTGTCCGATCTTTCCAAAGAAAAAGTTTTTTCGGCTGTGCGAAGCTTCTACACCCTCTAAAAAAAACCGGTTTTTGGTCGGATCCAGCAGGGGGGAGGGGGAGATTTGAGTTGACGGTCTTGAAAACACTTCGCTGGCTGGTGTGTCAACCGGTTTGTGTATGGTTTGCACGTTACGCTCTACGGATACGATACACACAACGCTATGCATAAGCGATACACGGTTCGTGTGCAGCGAAAGCATGCTACGGGTTTAACCCATCGCGTTAACGCAACACCTGCGCCGCTGTGACACTTCGCTGGCTCGTGTGGTTGATAAAGCAACGGTCTACACATGCGTTGCACACAACGGTCTTCGTATACGATACACACAACGCTATGCATAAAGGATACACGCGTTAACCGTATCGTGTGGTTACCAAACGCAGCCCACCTACGGTGGGCTGCTACAACTCGTGCCGTGTGTGGCCCATGCATGGTTCTCACAGCTCGCTGGCACGTTTCCCAAGCCGGAAACCCGGTCACCTGCCTTAAAAACCGGGTTTTCGGCCAAAACGCCTGTTTTGCCTGTAGAACCCTGTCGAACCCTTAAGAAACACGTGTAAAAAAGGGGTACTCGTGACACCCTGGTGTCAGGGTCTCTAACGGTTTAACGCTTCGCTGAGCCTATACACCCCCCAAAAAGTGTCCGATCTTTCCAAAGAAAACGTTTTTTCAGCTGTGCGAAGCTTCTACACCCTCTAAAAAAAACCGGTTTTTGGTCGGATCCAGCAGGGGGGGTTAGAGACTGAAGGGTGGCCGGAACAGCAACCTTTAAAAACTAGAAAACACAAGTGTTTTCTAGAATTTAGTTTTTTTTGGCAATTTCCTTAACACTCGGTGTTAAGGTCTTTAAGGTTGCTGATCACCTCCCACCCACCCACCCACCCACCCCCCCTCTCAGGCACCCTCCCCCCCCCCCCCCCCCCCAAGGTGGGGTTCGGGCATTTTTTTTCAGGTCTCTAAACCTCGAAAGAGGTCAAAAAAGTGGATTCTTGGGAAGATAGGAGGTTTTTAGGAGACTTTCTCTGAAGCAAAGACCTCCAAACCCTGACAGACCCTGAAACCAGGGTGTCGCGAGTACCCCTTTTTTACACGTGTTTCTTAAGGGTTCTTATGGGTTCTACAGGCAAAACAGGCCTTTTGGCCAAAAACCCGGTTTTTCAGGCAGGTGACCGGGTTTGCGGCTTGGGAAACGTGCCAGCGAGCTGTGAGAACCATGCGTGGGGGTTTGTAACCACTCGTTGCGTTGGTTGCGTTGCCTTCGTTGCGTACACATCGCTACGTACACACCGGTTACGTTGTGTTGCATGCGTTGCGTTCGTTACGTACAGAGCGCAACGAACAGAACGGTTGCGTTGCGTTGGTTGTGTTCGGTTGGTTACGTTCGATGCGTTGCGTTGCGTCGGTTGCATTCGTTCACATCGTTCCGATCTGAACAGAACGATGTGAACGAAAGAAACGTATCGCATCGGTTGTGTTGGTTGGTTTGTGTGCGTTGCAAACCTTTCATACATCAACCACACCAGCCAGTGAGTGTTAAGGATTGCCAAAAAAAACTAAATCCTTAACACTCGGTGTTAAGGTCTTTAAGGTTGCTGATCACCCCACCCACCCACCCCCTCTAAGGCACCCCCCCGGTCCCCCCCCCCCGGGGTGGGTTTCGGCCATTTTTTTTCAGGTCTCTAAACGTCCAAAGAGGTCAAAAAAGTGGATTCTTGGGAAGATAGGAGGTTTTTTTTAGGGTTTGCAAATGAGAAAGACCTCCAAACCCTGACAGACCCTGAAACCAGGGTGTCGCGAGTACCCCTTTTTTACACGTGTTTCTTAAGGCTTCTACAGGGTTCTACAGGCAAAACCGGTGTTTTGGCCGAAAACCCGGTTTTTCAGGCAGGTGACCGAGTTTGAGGCTTGGGAAACGTGCCAGAGCGGTGTGAGAACCATGCGTGGCGGTTTGTAACCACTCCTTGCGTTGGTTGCGTTGCCTTCGTTGCGTACATATCGCTACGTGCACACCGGTTACGTTGTGTTGCATGCGTTGCGTTTGTTGTGTAGAGATCGTTACGTACAGAGCGCAACGTACGGAGCGGTTGCGTTGCGTTTGTTGTGTTCGGTTGGTTACGTTCGTTGCGTTCCGATCGTTACGTACACATCTGTTGCGTTGCGTTGCATCCGTTACGTTGCGTTCGTTGCATACAGATCGTTACGTACACATCGGGTACGTTGTGTTGCATGCGTTGCGTTCGTTGTGTAGAGATCGATATATACAGATCGCAACGTACGCATAGGTTGCGTTGTGTTGCACGCGTTGCATTCGTTGCATACAGAACGCAACGTACACACAGGTTGCGTTGCATCCGTTGCGTTGGTTGTGTTTGTTTCGTTACGTTCGTTGCGTTCTGATCGTTACGTACACATAGGTTGCGTTGCGTTGCATGCGTTGGTTGCATACGGATCGTAACGAAAAGAGCGGATCCGTTTATCAACCACACCAGCCAGGAGTGTTAAGGATTGCCAAAAAAAACTAAATTCCTTAACACTCGGTGTTAAGGTCTTTAAGGTTGCTGATCACCCCACCCACCCACCCCCTCTAAGGCACCCCCCCCCGCCCCCCCCCCCGGGGTGGGTTTCGGCCATTTTTTTTGAGGTCTCTAAACGTCCAAAGAGGTCAAAAAAGTGGATTCTTGGGAAGATAGGAGGTTTTTTTGAGGGTTTGCAAATGAGAAAGACCTCCAAACCCTGACAGACCCTGAAACCAGGGTGTCGCGAGTACCCCTTTTTTACACGTGTTTCTTAAGGGTTCTACAGGGTTATACAGGCAAAACAGGCGTTTTGGCCAAAAACCCGGTTTTTCAGGCAGGTAACCGGGTTTGAGGCTTGGGAAACGTGCCAGAGCGGTGTGAGAACCATGCGTGGGGGTTTGTAACCACTCGTTGCGTTGGTTGCGTTGCCTTCGCTACGTTGCGTTCGTTACGTACACACCGGTTACGTTGTGTTGCATGCGTTGCGTTCGTTGTGTAGAGATCGTTATATACAGAGTGCAACGAACAGAGCGGTTGCGTTGCGTTGGTTGTGTTCGGTTGGTTACGTTCGTTGCGTTCCGATCGTTACGTACACATCGGTTGCGTTGCGTTGCATGCGTTGCGTTCGGTGCGTTGCGTTGCATGCGTTGCGTTCGGTGCGTTGCATTGCTTCCGTGTCTTTGGTTCGAGACGTTACGTACCGAACGGTTGCGTTGCGTCGGTTGCATTCGTTCCGTTCACATCGTTCCGATCTGAACGGAACGATGTGAACGCAAGAAACGTATCGCATCGGTTGCGTTGGTTGGCTTGTGTGCGTTGCAAACCTTTCATACATCAACCACACCAGCCAGTGAGTGTTAAGGATTGCCAAAAAAAACTAAATCCTTAACACTCACTGGCTGGTGTGGTTGATGTATGAAAGGTTTGCAACGCACACAAGCCAACCAACGCAACCGATGCGATACGTTTCTTGCGTTCACATCGTTCCGTTCAGATCGGAACGATGTGAACGGAACGAATGCAACCGACGCAACGCAACCGTTCGGTACGTAACGTCTCGAACCAAAGACACGGAAGCAATGCAACGCACCGAACGCAACGCATGCAACGCAACGCAACCGATGTGTACGTAACGATCGGAACGCAACGAACGTAACCAACCGAACACAACCAACGCAACGCAACCGCTCTGTTCGTTGCACTCTGTATATAACGATCTCTACACAACGAACGCAACGCATGCAACACAACGTAACCGGTGTGTACGTAACGAACGCAACGTAGCGAAGGCAACGCAACCAACGCAACGAGTGGTTACAAACCCCCACGCATGGTTCTCACACCGCTCTGGCACGTTTCCCAAGCCTCAAACCCGGTTACCTGCCTGAAAAACCGGGTTTTTGGCCAAAACGCCTGTTTTGCCTGTATAACCCTGTAGAACCCTTAAGAAACACGTGTAAAAAAGGGGTACTCGCGACACCCTGGTTTCAGGGTCTGTCAGGGTTTGGAGGTCTTTCTCATTTGCAAACCCTCAAAAAAACCTCCTATCTTCCCAAGAATCCACTTTTTTGACCTCTTTGGACGTTTAGAGACCTCAAAAAAAATGGCCGAAACCCACCCCGGGGGGGGGGGCGGGGGGGGTGCCTTAGAGGGGGTGGGTGGGTGGGGTGATCAGCAACCTTAAAGACCTTAACACCGAGTGTTAAGGAATTTAGTTTTTTTTGGCAATCCTTAACACTCCTGGCTGGTGTGGTTGATAAACGCAACCGAACACAACGAAACGGATCCGCTCTATACGTTACGATCCGTATGCAACGAAAGCATGCAACGCAACGCAACCGATGCGTACGTTACGATCTGTATGCAACGAACGCAACGCATGCAACGCAACGCAACCGATGCGTACGTTACGATCTGTATGCAACGAACGCAACGCATGCAACGCAACGCAACCGATGTGTACGAAACGATCAGAACGCAACGAACGCAACGCAACCGATGTGTACGTAGCGATCTGTCTGCAACGAACGCAACGCATGCAACGCAACGCAACCGATGTGTACGTTACGATCTGTATGCAACGAACGCAACGCAACCGATGCGTACGTTACGATCTGTATGCAACGAACGCAACGCATGCAACACAACGCAACCGATGCGTACGTTACGATCTGTCTGCAACGAACGCAACGCATGCAACGCAACGCAACCGATGTGTACGTAACGATCAGAACGCAACGAACGCAACGCAACCGATGTGTACGTAGCGATCTGTCTGCAACGAACGCAACGCATGCAACGCAACGCAACCGATGCGTACGTTACGATCTGTCTGCAACGAACGCAACGCATGCAACGCAACGCAACCGATGTGTACGTAGCGATCTGTATGCAACGAACGCAACGCATGCAACGCAACGCAACCGATGTGTACGTAGCGATCTGTCTGCAACGAACGCAACGCATGCAACGCAACGCAACCGATGCGTACGTTACGATCTGTCTGCAACGAACGCAACGCATGCAACGCAACGCAACCGATGTGTACGTAGCGATCTGTCTGCAACGAACGCAACGCATGCAACGCAACGCAACCGATGTGTACGTAACGATCAGAACGCAACGAACGCAACGCAACCGATGTGTACGTAGCGATCTGTCTGCAACGAACGCAACGCATGCAACGCAACGCAACCGATGCGTACGTTACGATCTGTCTGCAACGAACGCAACGCATGCAACGCAACGCAACCGATGTGTACGTAACGATCAGAACGCAACGAACGCAACGCAACCGATGTGTACGTAGCGATCTGTCTGCAACGAACGCAACGCATGCAACGCAACGCAACCGATGCGTACGTTACGATCTGTCTGCAACGAACGCAACGCATGCAACGCAACGCAACCGATGTGTACGTTACGATCTGTATGCAACGAACGCAACGCAACCGATGCGTACGTTACGATCTGTCTGCAACGAACGCAACGCATGCAACGCAACGCAACCGATGTGTACGTTACGATCTGTCTGCAACGAACGCAACGCATGCAACGCAACGCAACCGATGCGTACGTTACGATCTGTATGCAACGAACGCAACGCATGCAACGCAACGCAACCGATGTGTACGTAGCGATCTGTCTGCAACGAACGCAACGCATGCAACGCAACGCAACCGATGCGTACGTTACGATCTGTATGCAACGAACGCAACGCATGCAACGCAACGCAACGCAACCGATGCGTACGTTACGATCTGTATGCAACGAACGCAACGCATGCAACACAACGCAACCGATGCGTACGTTACGATCTGTCTGCAACGAACGCAACGCATACAACGCAACGCAACCGATGTGTACGTAACGATCAGAACGCAACGAACGCAACGCAACCGATGTGTACGTTACGATCTGTATGCAACGAACGCAACGCAACCGATGCGTACGTTACGATCTGTCTGCAACGAACGCAACGCATGCAACGCAACGCAACCGATGTGTACGTTACGATCTGTATGCAACGAACGCAACGCATACAACGCAACGCAACCGATGTGTACGTTACGATCTGTATGCAACGAACGCAACGCAACCGATGCGTACGTTACGATCTGTCTGCAACGAACGCAACGCATGCAACGCAACGCAACCGATGTGTACGTTACGATCTGTCTGCAACGAACGCAACGCATGCAACGCAACGCAACCGATGCGTACGTTACGATCTGTATGCAACGAACGCAACGCATGCAACGCAACGCAACCGATGTGTACGTAACGATCAGAACGCAACGAACGCAACGCAACCGATGCGTACGTTACGATCTGTCTGCAACGAACGCAACGCATGCAACGCAACGCAACCGATGTGTACGTTACGATCTGTCTGCAACGAACGCAACGCATGCAACGCAACGCAACCGATGCGTACGTTACGATCTGTATGCAACGAACGCAACGCATGCAACGCAACGCAACCGATGTGTACGTAACGATCAGAACGCAACGAACGCAACGCAACCGATGTGTACGTAGCGATCTGTCTGCAACGAACGCAACGCATGCAACGCAACGCAACCGATGCGTACGTTACGATCTGTCTGCAACGAACGCAACGCATGCAACGCAACGCAACCGATGTGTACGTTACGATCTGTATGCAACGAACGCAACGCAACCGATGCGTACGTTACGATCTGTATGCAACGAACGCAACGCATGCAACACAACGCAACCGATGCGTACGTTACGATCTGTCTGCAACGAACGCAACGCATGCAACGCAACGCAACCGATGTGTACGTTACGATCTGTATGCAACGAACGCAACGCATGCAACGCAACGCAACCGATGTGTACGTTACGATCTGTATGCAACGAACGCAACGCAACCGATGTGTACGTAGCGATCTGTCTGCAACGAACGCAACGCATGCAACGCAACGCAACCGATGCGTACGTTACGATCTGTCTGCAACGAACGCAACGCATGCAACGCAACGCAACCGATGTGTACGTAACGATCAGAACGCAACGAACGCAACGCAACCGATGCGTACGTTACGATCTGTATGCAACGAACGCAACGCATGCAACGCAACGCAACCGATGTGTACGTTACGATCTGTATGCAACGAACGCAACGCATGCAACACAACGCAACCGATGTGTACGTGACGATCTGTATGCAACGAACGCAACGCATGCAACACAACGCAACCGATGTGTACGTTACGATCTGTATGCAACGAACGCAACGCATGCAACGCAACGCAACTGATGCGTACGTTACGATCTGTATGCAACGAACGCAACGCAACCAACGCAACGAGTGGTTACAAACCCCCACGCATGGTTCTCACAGCGTGCTGGCACGTTTCCCAAGCCGCAAACCCGGTTACCCGCCTGAAAAACCGGGTTTCTGGCCAAAACGCCTGTTTTGCCTGTAGAACCCTGTAGAAGCCTTAAGAAACACGTGTAAAAAAGGGGTACTCGCGACACCCTGGTTTCAGGGTCTGTCAGGGTTTGGAGGTCTTTGCTTCAGAGAAAGTCTCCTAAAAACCTCCTATCTTCCCGAGAATCCACTTTTTTGACCTCTTTGGACGTTTAGAGACCTGAAAAAAAATGGCCGAAACCCACCCTGGGGGGGGGGTGGGGTGGGAGGGTGGGGTGGTGAAGCAACCTTAAAGACCTTAACACCGAGTGTTAAGGAATTAAGGAATTTAGTTTTTTTTGGCAATCCTTAACACTCCTGGCTGGTGTGGTTGATAAACGGATCCGCTCTTTTCGTTACGATCCGTATGCAACCAACGCATGCAACGCAACGCAACCTATGTGTACGTAACGATCAGAACGCAACGAACGTAACGAAACAAACACAACCAACGCAACGGATGCAACGCAACCTGTGTGTACGTTGCGTTCTGTATGCAACGAATGCAACGCGTGCAACACAACGCAACCTATGCGTACGTTGCGATCTGTATATATCGATCTCTACACAACGAACGCAACGCATGCAACACAACGTACCCGATGTGTACGTAACGATCTGTATGCAACGAACGCAACGTAACGGATGCAACGCAACGCAACAGATGTGTACGTAACGATCGGAACGCAACGAACGTAACCAACCGAACACAACAAACGCAACGCAACCGCTCCGTACGTTGCGCTCTGTACGTAACGATCTCTACACAACAAACGCAACGCATGCAACACAACGTAACCGGTGTGCACGTAGCGATATGTACGCAACGAAGGCAACGCAACCAACGCAAGGAGTGGTTACAAACCGCCACGCATGGTTCTCACACCGCTCTGGCACGTTTCCCAAGCCTCAAACTCGGTCACCTGCCTGAAAAACCGGGTTTTCGGCCAAAACACCGGTTTTGCCTGTAGAACCCTGTAGAAGCCTTAAGAAACACGTGTAAAAAAGGGGTACTCGCGACACCCTGGTTTCAGGGTCTGTCAGGGTTTGGAGGTCTTTCTCATTTGCAAACCCTAAAAAAAACCTCCTATCTTCCCAAGAATCCACTTTTTTGACCTCTTTGGACGTTTAGAGACCTGAAAAAAAATGGCCGAAACCCACCCCGGGGGGGGGGGACCGGGGGGGTGCCTTAGAGGGGGTGGGTGGGTGGGGTGATCAGCAACCTTAAAGACCTTAACACCGAGTGTTAAGGAACTGAAGGGGGTTAGACTGGGGGGGTGGCCGGAACAGCAACCTTTAAAAACTAGAAAACACAAGTCCGGTCCTGAGTATGACCTTAAACTGCTAAGTCGTGAGCGAATGTATCCTAGTAGGTATGGGGAAAGGGGAAGGAGTTCTTTGACCGCCCGAAGGCTTTGGCTGGGAAGGTATGGGGGGACTTCAGAACCTTTCTTGACCGCCCGTGGATGCATTCTCAAGGATTGGACATGGACACCCCTCCGTAGCGCAACGTCCCGCTGACTTAGGGTGAGGCAATGTATTGTGGCCCCAAAGTCAGTGCAAAAAGACCCTAGGCTCACCTTTGGAAACTGCATGTGTCTACCTGGTGCATGTGGACAAACTTCTGGAGACGGGCAGGTTGACGGCGACTACTACGGTAGATCTTTCCAGAAACCGTTGATGCGGCCACCCGGACATGATGACACACAACACACGTTTACTTTCTCTTTGGGTCATAAGGTACGCCCTTCTCTGACCACGACATGAAACACAAAGCCAAAACAATTGATCACCGGAAAAGGTCCTGAGTATGACCTTAAACTGCTAAGTCGTGAGCGAATGTATCCTAGTAGGTATGGGGAAAGGGGAAGGAGTTCTTTGACCGCCCGAAGGCTTTGGCTGGGAAGGTATGGGGGGACTTCAGAACCTTTCTTGACCGCCCGTGGATGCATTCTCAAGGATTGGACATGGACACCCCTCCGTAGCGCAACGTCCCGCTGACTTAGGGTGAGGCAATGTATTGTGGCCCCAAAGTCAGTGCAAAAAGACCCTAGGCTCACCTTTGGAAACTGCATGTGTCTACCTGGTGCATGTGGACAAACTTCTGGAGACGGGCAGGTTGACGGCGACTACTACGGTAGATCTTTCCAGAAACCGTTGATGCGGCCACCCGGACATGATGACACACAACACACGTTTACTTTCTCTTTGGGTCATAAGGTACGCCCTTCTCTGACCACGACATGAAACACAAAGCCAAAACAATTGATCACCGGAAAGGTCCTGGGTATGACCTAAAACTGCATCCAGTCGTGGAGGTATGTTCCTAGTAGGTAGGGGGGGGCTCTATGATGGGATTCCTTTGACCGCGCGAAGGCCTTGTGCCGGGGACGTATGGGGGGATGAACTAGAGCCCTGCGACCGCCCGTGGGACAATACCTTTGGGGGGGATACATGAGCGACCCCGAGGTGGGCTCTAAGAGCACTCCTTACCCATAACGCACAGCTCCGTCGATGAGTAGGTATGGTAAGGGATTAACGTACCCAAAGTCGGCGCTCTCAAGACCCTATGGCGGACCCCGTTCGGCTTTGGCCTGGGGACGGGCACGGTGAAGGTGTGCCTATTACGGTAGGGGTGCCTGAATCGGAGAGCCGCCACCTAAGAACATGATGAAAATAATATATTCAAGCTTGTCTTCTGGCCACTGCACACTTTTGTGTACGCGAATTGACGTCATGATTGACACCACCCACATAAAAACACTTTGTTATTTACATCCGATTCCACGAAAAGGTCCTGAGTATGACCTTAAACTGCTAAGTCGTGAGCGAATGTATCCTAGTAGGTATGGGGAAAGGGGAAGGAGTTCTTTGACCGCCCGAAGGCTTTGGCTGGGAAGGTATGGGGGGACTTCAGAACCTTTCTTGACCGCCCGTGGATGCATTCTCAAGGATTGGACATGGACACCCCTCCGTAGCGCAACGTCCCGCTGACTTAGGGTGAGGCAATGTATTGTGGCCCCAAAGTCAGTGCAAAAAGACCCTAGGCTCACCTTTGGAAACTGCATGTGTCTACCTGGTGCATGTGGACAAACTTCTGGAGACGGGCAGGTTGACGGCGACTACTACGGTAGATCTTTCCAGAAACCGTTGATGCGGCCACCCGGACATGATGACACACAACACACGTTTACTTTCTCTTTGGGTCATAAGGTACGCCCTTCTCTGACCACGACATGAAACACAAAGCCAAAACAATTGATCACCGGAAAAGCGCCATCCTCACAGACTCGCAATCGTCCCTGCGTGCGCTAGAGAGCGGTCCCAAGAAGGCCAGAGAGGACTTCGAACACAAACTCTGGAAAGGACTACACCGGCTTGCCGGCAACAACATAAACCTAATACTGCACTACGTCCCCTCGCATGTGCAGGTCCTGGGCAATGATGCTGCTGACGCTGCGGCCGCAGAAGGCACCAAGATGGTGCAGAGCCCTGGCCTGTCCTTCTCTGCCGCCAGATCATGTGCGAGACGTCACCTGGCGAACACCCCTTCCGTCGAGCAGCCCGGCACGAACACGGTGTACGCCAGGAAGGCCGGAGCGGACGTAGCGGTGCTGCAACCTCCCGTCCACTGCACGGACCTCACCCGCAGGGGGGAAACCACCATCCGCAGCCTCCGAGCTGGCAGCAACCAGCTAACGTTCGACTTCCGCACCTCGTCGAACACTGCCACATGCCTGCGATGCGACAAGCCCTGCACCCTGAAGCACCTGTTCTTCTCCTGCCGACAAACGTGTAGCGAAAGCCTCCCGGACCTCCATACCCTCCTCATGCGAGAGCCGGCGACCGCCCTGAAGTACCTCGTCAGCGAGAGTTTCCTGCCTGGCCCGCTTGAGGAGTACCTCCGTAACGGTAGTTAGTCGTGACTGAGTTGTTGTTGATTAATATTATTATGTTCTGTGTTTAATCTTGTGTCATAGGCTGCAGTACGACTTACGTCGCGCTGCTAGCCCCTGACAACAAGCGTGTTATTCATGTCCCCCTATTTACAACGGGTATTTTGTTGCTTTTCTGCTGTCTTTCCCCACATGTTACCCAATCAAAAGCCTTTCGTTCGCTCGTTCAGCGTTCCCCCTACCCATTTTTCCACATCTCTACCACACTTCTCACACCGTAGAAATCCCTGATGCATAATTCTCTCTCGCTATTGAAGCCCCAGGTCCCTCCGCACTCGAAGTACGCCCAGAGAGGCGTACTCCACATTTTACCCAGCGGACGCTTCTTTATGCACCTAGTTATCCCCTTTTTATGCCGCCACTCCCTAAACTCTCTGTACCACAGCACAATGTATTTACCGCTCTTTTGGAGGTCAACAGTCGTTAAACACAAGTAGATTAGGAGCATCTGACTGTACATTAATCAATTAAAGCAAACTATACATGTGCGGACGGAGGTGTACCACACATCTACCCTACGAATGCTCTTCCCGTGCCCCAATTCCCCCCCTATTTAATACTGCCAACACACCCTTCCCCCTTTACACAATACGCACGTGCCGGTGAAGCTGCTTAGGGGTCTACCCGGCCACCTTGCATTTTCCACCGATTACGCTGCCTGTCAAAACAACAACACAATCTTGAGGGTCACCAGCGACTACCGCGCTGCAGTTACCCCATTGTTCCCCTTCAAAGGGTAGTGACCCACACTTTTACTTTAACTGCTCACACCTTATCCTCTTTTGAAACTTTTAAAATGCAAAATGTAACCTTTTCTGTCGCAACCAAACACCTCGAGGGGAGGCGCCAGTGTCTACCGCGCTCTGGTAACCTCCTCTTTTTCATTTATGATTTATTTTTCTTTTACGGCAGCAATTACTGTTAGGTGAAAGGGTGCGTAGCGACACCCCCGATGCGAGCTACCAACACAACCATCAAAACCCCCCTTATGACTAAACATGCAAGCACATGCACGCACAAACACTACATGTGCCCAAAGAGGCGTGCGGCGCGTCTTACCATACGGACGTTCTTCCCGCCCACCAAAATCCCAAATTCCCCAACTCCCCTATTTAATACCCCCACCTCACCCTTCCCCCTTTACACAATACACACGTGCCGGTGAAGCTGCGTAGGAGTCTACTAGGCCACCTTGCATGCTCCACCAGGTACGCTACTAGCGAAAACAACAGCACACTCTTATGGGACACTATGTCAACCGCAGTAGCCCCAAACTTCCCCCCCACGGGTAGTGACACACACTTCTACAATTTGTAACAAAACAAAACTTTAATAACTCAAATTTTAATTTTTAAAAAAAAAAATGTTTTATTTTAAAATATTTTTTTTCGCAATTGCAAACTGAAACAACCTGTCGCTATCAACACCTTGCGGGGAGGCGCCAGTGGGTACCGCGCCCCTGTAACCTCCCACCTTTTTATTTTCGGCAGCAGTCACTGTAAAGTAGACGGGTGCGTAGCGACACCCCCGATGCGAGCCACCTGTACTACCATTTAACCCCCCTTATCCCCATATGCAAGTAAGATACGTTACGCAATGTGGGAACGTACTACTCGTGCCCTACTCACTAGTTTATTTTTCTGCCACGACAACCCCCAGACTCAGCCCCTGCCCGTGGCCCGATGTAGTACCCTAAGCACACCCGATTGCGGCACAGGCAAATGCGACGACAAGGGGAGGAGGGGTGGGGAGAGCGATGGGTACCTGAAGTGGAAGTTGCGCCTCTGCTGGGTGTCCGAGTCTCATAGGTAATAACACGAGCCACATGCCCCAAAAGAACGCCACCAACACCCCAACAAGGGCAAATCGTGTACGCCGCCACAACACAAACCTACCTAAGAGATCAGGGCTCCTGGTGGGGGTTTGCGACTGCCACAGATGCCTGCCTCTCACTCTGCCCGCCCCCTCGCCCCTAAAGACACACAAACACACCAGTCACTGCATTTTGTTGATGTTAAAATCGATTGCGCCCTGGGTGCTATCTTGGGATATGAAAGGGGGAAAGCGTGTGATGGGGGCGAGCTGTGTGTACCCTATTTGCTGCCTTACGTTTCACTTTCCACACCGCCCCATATAAATACACACTAGTTATACTTACACAATGCATATTCCCTTTTATTTTTTTTTTTTTGAGTGACTTTTAAGCGTATACCTTTGGCTAAGCACGCCACGACACCGCTTACATTACTGCGCGCACCACTCCATTTGTATTTTCCAGTTTTAGGGGAGGTATCCTCGCGTACGAGTTGTTTGACTCCAAAGTGATTCCCCGGCCTCTCAAGCAAGCAGGAGACCAACGTCAGGGGAGGTGTAATGAGATACCCTGGGCCGTGCCCACCTTTTGTGTTCTGTTCATTTTGTTTGAGTGGTGCGCCCACCTTGCTTTTTGTTCATTGTGTACAAACCTATCGCAATAAAAAGACCACTAAAGGCCAAAGAGAAAAAAAAAAAAAAAAAAAAAAAAAAAAAGTGTTTTCTAGAATTTAGTGAAGGGGGGGTTAGAGATTTAGTTTTTTTTGGCAATCCTTAACACTCCTGGCTGGTGTGGTTGATAAACGCAACCGAACACAACGAAACGGATCCGCTCTTTTCGTTACGATCCGTATGCAACCAACGCATGCAACGCAACGCAACCGATGCGTACGTAACGATCAGAACGCAACCAACGCAACCTATGCGTACGTTGCGATCTGTATATATCGATCTCTACACAACGAACGCAACGCATGCAACACAACGTAACCCATGTGTACGTAACGATCTGTATGCAACGAACGCAACGTAACGGATGTAACGCATGCAACGCAACGCAACCGATGTGTACGTAACGATCGGAACGCAACGAACGTAACCAACCAAACACAACCAACGCAACGCAACCGCTCCGTACGTTGCGCTCTGTACGTAACGATAGCTACACAACGAACGCAACGCATGCAACACAACGTAACCGGTGTGTACGTAGCGATGTCTACGCAACGAAGTCAACGCAACCAACGCAACGAGTGGTTACAAACCCCCACGCATGGTTCTCACACCGCTCTGGCACGTTTCCCAAGCCGCAAACCCGGTTACCTGCCTGAAAAACCGGGTTTTTGGCCAAAACGCCTGTTTTGCCTGTAGAACCCTGTAGAACCCTTAAGAAACACGTGTAAAAAAGGGGTACTCGCGACACCCTGGTGTCAGGGTCTCTAAGGGGCTACAGCTCATTCTGAATGATAAAACATCGGTTACGACGGACTTCATTTTGAACGATGAAACCTCGATTACGACGGACTTCATTCTGAATGATAAAACTTCGGCCCTCGGGCTGCCCTGACCTCCCTCAAGGGCGCCCTCGGGCTCTGGCGGGAGGGAGGGAAATAGCTATTTTTTTGGCCCTTTTTTCCTAGTTCTGGCCCAATCTTTCAAATAAAGCCAGAATTTTCAACTTTTGAGCCTTTTTAAGCAATTTCCCTGCATTTTTCTGCAAAAAATCATCAAAATAACTCAATTTTGCCTTTGCGAAAATTGAAATTTTCGAGACAAAAATTTCAAAAATTTCACAGTCATAAAAACGCTCAGGAAAAAATCGGGGTCCGTTTTTTGGGCAGAGAAGTGCGTTTTAGGTGCCCACAGGTGGTCAAAACATCAAAATTTTGCGTTTTTTTTGCACTTTTGGACACCCAAGGATCCACTATCAGGGGTAGCCTGAGATTTCCCTTTGCGAAAAAAAAAAATTTTTTTTTTCGACAACTACTTTCTGAGGTACCAGTTAAGGGCGGAAACTCAAAACCGCGTTTTAGATGACCACAGATGCTCAAAAGTGCCCGATTTTGCTTTTAATGAGCTCAAATCGTCAAAATAGGGTGCTCACAAAAAAATTTTTCAGAGTTCAGTTAGCACAGAAATCGCCGCTCCCACATGTGGCAGACGTGGCAGGTGTGGCAGCCACGTCTGCCACACCGTGGCGGTCGTGGCTGCCACGACCGCCACGGTGTGGCAGGGGTACCGCCACGTTGACCAGGAGAAAGCGTGGCAAGCGTGGCTGCCACGCGACCGCCACGCCCCTGCCACACCTCGACGTCACCGCCACACGTGGCAGCCACGCTCCGAGCCATGCTGGGGGGCGGCGAGGAAAGCAACCTTTAAAAACTAGAAAACACAAGTGTTTTCTAGAATTTAGTTTTTTTTGGCAATCCTTAACACTCACTGGCTGGTGTGGTTGATGTATGAAAGGTTTGCAACGCACACAAGCCAACCAACGCAACCGATGCGATACGTTTCTTGCGTTCACATCGTTCCGTTCAGATCGGAACGATGTGAACGGAACGAATGCAACCGACGCAACGCAACCGTTCGGTACGTAACGTCTCGAACCAAAGACACGGAAGCAACGCAACGCACCGAACGCAACGCATGCAACGCAACGCAACCGATGTGTACGTAACGATCGGAACGCAACGAACGTAACCAACCAAACACAACCAACGCAACGCAACCGCTCTGTTCGTTGCACTCTGTATATAACGATCTCTACACAACGAACGCAACGCATGCAACACAACGTAACCGGTGTGCACGTAGATATGTGTACGCAACGTAGCGAAGGCAACGCAACCAACGCAACGAGCGGTTACAAACCCCCACGCATGGTTCTCACACCGCTCTGGCACGTTTCCCAAGTTTGCCCGCCCCCTCGCCCCTAAAGACACACAAACACACCAGTCACTGCATTTTGTTGATGTTAAAATCGATTGCGCCCTGGGTGCTATCTTGGGATATGAAAGGGGGAAAGCGTGTGATGGGGGCGAGCTGTGTGTACCCTATTTGCTGCCTTACGTTTCACTTTCCACACCGCCCCATATAAATACACACTAGTTATACTTACACAATGCATATTCCCTTTTATTTTTTTTTTTTTGAGTGACTTTTAAGCGTATACCTTTGGCTAAGCACGCCACGACACCGCTTACATTACTGCGCGCACCACTCCATTTGTATTTTCCAGTTTTAGGGGAGGTATCCTCGCGTACGAGTTGTTTGACTCCAAAGTGATTCCCCGGCCTCTCAAGCAAGCAGGAGACCAACGTCAGGGGAGGTGTAATGAGATACCCTGGGCCGTGCCCACCTTTTGTGTTCTGTTCATTTTGTTTGAGTGGTGCGCCCACCTTGCTTTTTGTTCATTGTGTACTAACCTATCGCAATAAAAAGACCACTAAAGGCCAAAGAGAAAAAAAAAAAAAAACACCGCTCTGGCACGTTTTCCAAGCCGCAAACTCGGTCACCTGCCTGAAAAACCGGGTTTTTGGCCAAAACGCCTGTTTTGCCTGTAGAACCCTTAAGAAACACGTGTAAAAAAGGGGTACTCGCGACACCCTGGTTTCAGGGTCTGTCAGGGTTTGGAGGTCTTTCTCATTAGCAAACCCTAAAAAAAACCTCCTATCTTCCCAAGAATCCACTTTTTTGACCTCTTTGGACGTTTAGAGACCTGAAAAAAAATGGCCGAAACCCACCCCGCGCGGGGAGGGTGGGTGGGGGGTGATCAGCAACCTTAAAGACCTTAACACTGAGTGTTAAGGAAATTTAGTTTTTTTTGGCAATCCTTAACACTCCTGGCTGGTGTGGTTGATAAACGCAACCGAACACAACGAAACGGATCCGCTCTATACGTTACGATCCGTATGCAACCAACGCAACGAACGTAACCAACCGAACACACCCAACGCAACGTAACGGATGCAACGCAAGCAACGCAACCTATGTGTACGTTGCGATCTGTATATATCGATCTCAACATAACGAACGCAACGCGTACAACGCACCGTAACCGATGTGTACGTAGCGATCTGTATGCAACGAACGCAACGCATGCAACGCAACGCAACCGATGTGTACGTAGCGATCGGAACGCAACGAACGTAACCAACCAAACACAACCAACGCAACGCAACCGCTCCGTACGTTGCACTCTGTACGTTACGATCTCTACACAACGAACGCAACGCATGCAACACAACGTAACCGGTGTGCACGTAGCGATGTGTACGCAACGAAGGCAACGCAACCAACACAACGAGTGGTTACAAACCCCCACGCATGGTTCTCACACCGCTCTGGCACGTTTCACACGCTGCAAACCCGGTTACCTGCCTGAAAAACCGGGTTTTCGGCCAAAACGCCTGTTTTGCCTGTAGAACCCTGTAGAACCCTTAAGAAACACGTGTAAAAAAGGGGTACTCGCGACACCCTGGTTTCAGGGTCTGTCAGGGTTTGGAGGTCTTTCTCATTTGCAAACCCTAAAAAAAACCGCCTATCTTCCCAAGAATCCACTTTTTTGACCTCTTTGGACGTTTAGGGACCTGAAAAAAAATGGCCGAAACCCACCCTGGGGGGGGGGTGCCTTAAAGGGGGGTGGGGAGGGTGGGTGGGTGTGTGGTGTTGAAGCAACCTTAAAGACCTTAACACCGAGTGTTAAGGATTTAGTTTTTTTTGGCAATCCTTAACACTCACTGGCTGGTGTGGTTGATGTATGAAAGGTTTGCAACGCACACAAGCCAACCAACGCAACCGATGCGATACGTTTCTTGCGTTCACATCGTTCCGTTCAGATCGGAACGATGTGAACGGAACGAATGCAACCGACGCAACGCAACCGTTCGGTACGTAACGTCTCGAACCGAAGACACGGAAGCAACGCAACGCACCGAACGCAACGCATCCAACGCAATGCAAGCGATGAGTACGTAACGATCTGTATGCAACGAACGCAACGCAACGAACGCAACGCAACGCAACCGATGTGTACGAAACGATCGGAACGCAACGAACGTAACCAACCGAACACAACCAACGCAACGCAACCGCTCTGTTCGTTGCACTCTGTATATAACGATCTCTACACAACGAACGCAACGCATGCAACACAACGTAACCGGTGTGCACGTAGCTATGTGTACGCAACGTAGCGAAGGCAACGCAACCAACGCAACGAGCGGTTACAAACCCCCACGCATGGTTCTCGCAGCGCGCTGGCACGTTTTCCAAGCCGCAAACCCGGTTACCTGCCTGAAAAACCGGGTTTTCGGCCAAAACGCCTGTTTTGCCTGTAGAACCCTGTAGAACCCTTAAGAAACACGTGTAAAAAAGGGGTACTCGCGACACCCTCGTTTCAGGGTCTGTCAGGGTTTGGAGGTCTTTCTCATTTGCAAACCCTAAAAAAAACCTCCTATCTTCCCAAGAATCCACTTTTTTGACCTCTGTGGACGTTTAGAGACCTGAAAAAAAATGGCCGAAACCCACCCCGCGCGGGGAGGGTGGGGTGATCAGCAACCTTAAAGACCTTAACACTGAGTGTTAAGGAAAATGACCATTTCGCGAAAATACGCCAAAGTTAACGATAGCTACACAACGAACGCAACGCATGCAACACAACGTAACCGGCGTGTACGTAGCGATGTCTACGCAACGAAGTCAACGCAACCAACGCAACGAGTGGTTACAAACCCCCACGCATGGTTCTCACACCGCTCTGGCACGTTTCCCAAGCCGCAAACCCGGTTACCTGCCTGAAAAACCGGGTTTTTGGCCAAAACGCCTGTTTTGCCTGTAGAACCCTGTAGAACCCTTAAGAAACACGTGTAAAAAAGGGGTACTCGCGACACCCTGGTTTCAGGGTCTGTCAGGGTTTGGAGGTCTTTGCTTCCGAGAAAGTCTCCTAAAAACCTCCTATCTTCCCAAGAATCCACTTTTTTGACCTCTTTGGACGTTTAGAGACCTGAAAAAAAATGGCCGAAACCCACCCCTGGGGGTGGGGAGGGTGGGTGGGTGGGTGGGTGGGTGGGAGGTGATCAGCAACCTTAAAGACCTTAACACCGAGTGTTAAGGAATTCTAGAAAACACTTGTGTTTTCTAGTTTTTAAAGGTTGCTTTCCTCGCCGCCCCCCACCCACAGTAACCCCCCCCCAGTCTAACCCCCCCCTGGTGGATCCGACCAAAAACCGGTTTTGTTTAGAGGGTGTAGAAGCTTCGCCCAGCTCAAAAAACTGTTTCTTTGGAAAGATCGGGCACTTTTTGGGGGGTGTATAACTCAGTTTGAGCTGGGAGCCGTTAGAGACCCTGACACCAGGCAGTGCTACCAACGCGACAAGTCGCGCGCGACACGCGACAAACCACCCGCGACAGCGCGACAAAATGAGTTGTCGCAAAAATCGAAAAATTTTTTTTTCCATTTTGAGACACTTTTTTTTTTTTTTTTGTTAGGAAAAATCGCGTTTTTTCCGGGTACTTAGCAAAATTTTGGTCAAAAAATGATGGCTTTTGCTTACGTCGCTACTGTACCGTCTGCGATGGTTTTTTCTGGATTTTTTTTTTTGGATTTTTTTTTCCAAAATCGCCCACACCCAAAAAAAAAAAAAAATTTTTTTTTTTGGTGAAAATTTTTGTGATGTCGAAAAAAAAATTTTTTTTTGGGCGCGACAGCGCGACAAGTGGCACTTTGTCGCGCGACTAGAATCTCTTGTCGCGTTGGTAGCACTGCACCAGGGTGTCACGAGTACCCCTTTTATACACGTGTTTCTTAAGGCTTCTACAGGGTTCTACAGGCAAAACAGGCGTTGGAAACGTGCCAGCGAGCTGTGAGAACCATGCATGGGCCACACACGCCACGAGTTGCAGCAGCCCACCGTAGGTGGGCTGCGTTTGGTAACCACACGATGCGGTTAACGCGTGTATCGCATATGCATAGCGTTGTGTGTATCGTATACGAAGACCGTTGTGTGTAACGCACGTGTAGACCGTTCCGTTATCACAACCACACGAGCCAGCGAAGTGTCACAGCGGCGCAGGTGTTGCGTTAACGCGATGGCGGTAAACCCGTAGCATGCTTTCGTACAGATCGCTCGTAACGTATGCATCGGTTGCGTTGCGTTGCATGCGTTGCGTTGGTTGCATACAGATCGCTACGTACACATCGGTTGCGTTGCGTTGCATGCGTTGCGTTCGTTGCATACAGATCGCTACGTACGCATCGGTTGCGTTGCGTTCGTTGCATACAGATCGCTACGTACACATCGGTTGCGTTGCGTTGCATGCGTTGCGTTCGTTGCATACAGATCGCTACGTACACATCGGTTGCGTTGCGTTGCATGCGTTGCGTTCGTTGCATACAGATCGCTACGTACGCATCGGTTGCGTTGCGTTGGTTACGTTGCGTTCGTTGCATGCGTTGCGTTGTATGCGTTGCGTTCGTTGCATACAGATCGCTACGTATGCATCGGTTGCGTTCGTTGCATTCGTTGCGTTGTATGCGTTGCGTTCGTTGCATACAGATCGCTACGTATGCATCGGTTGCGTTGCGTTGCATGCGTTGCGTTCGTTGCATACAGATCGCTACGTACGCATCGGTTGCGTTGCGTTGCATGCGTTGCGTTCGTTGCATACAGATCGCTACGTATGCATCGGTTGCGTTCGTTGCATTCGTTGCGTTGTATGCGTTGCGTTCGTTGCATACAGATCGCTACGTATGCATCGGTTGCGTTGCGTTGCATGCGTTGCGTTCGTTGCATACAGATCGCTACGTACGCATCGGTTGCGTTGCGTTGGTTACGTTGCGTTCGTTGCATACAGATCGTAACGTACGCATCGGTTGCGTTGCGTTCGTTGCATACAGATCGCTACGTACACATCGGTTGCGTTGCGTTGCATGCGTTGCGTTCGTTGCATACAGATCGCTACGTACGCATCGGTTGCGTTGCGTTGGTTACGTTGCGTTCGTTGCATACAGATCGTAACGTACGCATCGGTTGCGTTGCGTTGCATGCGTTGCGTTCGTTGCATACAGATCGCTACGTACGCATCGGTTGCGTTGCGTTGTATGCGTTGCGTTCGTTGCATACAGATCGCTACGTATGCATCGGTTGCGTTCGTTGCATTCGTTGCGTTGTATGCGTTGCGTTCGTTGCATACAGATCGCTACGTACGCATCGGTTGCGTTGCGTTGCATGCGTTGCGTTCGTTGCATACAGATCGCTACGTATGCATCGGTTGCGTTCGTTGCATTCGTTGCGTTGTATGCGTTGCGTTCGTTGCATACAGATCGCTACGTATGCATCGGTTGCGTTGCGTTGCATGCGTTGCGTTCGTTGCATACAGATCGCTACGTACGCATCGGTTGCGTTGCGTTGGTTACGTTGCGTTCGTTGCATACAGATCGTAACGTACGCATCGGTTGCGTTGCGTTCGTTGCATACAGATCGCTACGTACACATCGGTTGCGTTGCGTTGCATGCGTTGCGTTCGTTGCATACAGATCGCTACGTACGCATCGGTTGCGTTGCGTTGGTTACGTTGCGTTCGTTGCATACAGATCGTAACGTACGCATCGGTTGCGTTGCGTTGCATGCGTTGCGTTCGTTGCATACAGATCGCTACGTACGCATCGGTTGCGTTGCGTTGGTTGCGTTGCGTTCGTTGCGTTGTGTTCGTTGCATACAGATGGCATCGTACACATCGGTTGCGTTGCGTTGCATGCGTTGCGTTCGTTGCATACAGATCGTATCGTATACGTAGAGCGTTACGTGCAAACCATACACAGACCGTTTGACACACCAGCCAGCGAAGTGTTTTCAAGACCGTCAACTCAAATTTCGTGTCGCGAGTTTACGTGTAAAATTCTAGAAAACACTTGTGTTTTCTAGTTTTTAAAGGTTGCTTTTCTCGCCGCCCCCCTACCCCCTAACCCCCCCCGCTGGATCCGACCAAAAACCGGTTTTTTTTTGAGGGTGTAGAAGCTTCGCCCAGCCGAAAAAACGTTTTCTTTGGAAAGATCGGACACTTTTTGGGGGGTGTAGAGGCTCAGCGAAGCTGTAGCCCCTTAGAGACCCTGACACCAGGGTGTCACGAGTACCCCTTTAAAGCACGTGTTTCTTAAGGGTTCTACAGGGTTCTACAGGCAAAACAGGCGTTTGGCCAAAAACCCGGTTTTTCAGGCAGGTAACCGGGTTTGCGGCTTGGGAAACGTGCCAGCGAGCTGTGAGAACCATGCATGGGCCACACACGGCACGAGTTGCAGCAGCCCACCGAAGGTGGGCTGCGTTTGGTAACCACCCGTTGCGGTTAACGCGTGCAACGCATATGCATAGCGTTGTGTGTATCGTATACGAAGACCGTAGTGTGTAACGCACGTGTAGAC